>CM051238.1:429204587-429804587 GCA_027917425.1 Gastrophryne carolinensis
GGACTTACCGATCTTCAGGAGTTTTTTATTCAGCCTTTTTATACATTTTTTAGGGAAACCCTGCGCAACCAAAGAATTCTTTGAGGAGTTAATTCCAGAAAGATGAGCCCACTACAACAAGCTGGGTACGCTTAGAAAGCTTAACATGTGTACTTTCAGGGAATATATGATTTATGGGGGATATTCCAAATGTAAAGGGTTGTTTTGGTTGAAAAATCGCAAGGTGCGCACTTTGTCTGCAGAACTGAAATTTTCAAGTAAAATTACCGTTACGCACATGCTTTACTTTGGGGTGTTTGGCAACTCTTCCCTTGACAGAACCTATGCATGTTGGGTGGTGTTCTGTTCGGGGGATGTTGCTTTTTCAGATTATACTTGTTTTTTCTTGTTTGTATATAGTTTTTTTAGGAAAAAGTGGCTTTGATTCTGCTTTTTTATCCTTTTTTTTGGGAAACTCTTTGCAACCAAAGAATACATTGAGGAATTACTTCTAGAAAACTATGGGCACATCAACATGCCTGGTACGTCTAGAAAGCCTGAGGTGTGTACTTCCAGAGAATATATAGTTTGTTGGGGGTATTTCAAATGTAAAGGGTTGTTTTTCTGGTAAAACTGCAAGGTGCGCATAGCGCATATCACAGTTGTATTTTTTCTGAAAATCCCCTAAAGCGCTATTTCAGTTTGGGGGAGTCTCCTGGGCAGGAAAGGGTGTCTACCTATACATATGTGGTATCGCTGTAACCGGGAGAAATTGGGGTTTCACACGCAATAAGATTTTATTGACAAACTTACATTTTTTATTACAAAAAAACTCTACAAATTGTAAAAAAAATATTTTTTTTTATTTTTTTTCACACATTTCACCCAAAAATATTGAGAATACACCTAAAAAATACAAACAAGACATTTCATGTTAAAGCCCAGACTCTGTTGAAAAAAACAATATATCATTTTCCTGGGAAATCCCTGGAAATCCTTTCAAAAATGACAGTTGAACATGTGTAGCGCAAAATAGTGAAACATCGTCTGGCAACAGGGAGTGGCAAATGCTGCAGGTAGGCTGCCAGCGAAAGGGTTAAAGCACTTTGTGGCTTTGTTATATATATATATACTGCCTTCTATTCTGTGATGAATGACTATGCTGCATGCTGCCTTTTTTCTGGGGATCTGACTGTTGTCTCTTTTCCCCACAGATCCTGGGATCCCCTCACTGCAGTGGCTCTCCCGGTTCTGTTATACCTGCCTAGTCTTATTACTCTAAATTGGGTTTTGTGCTAAGGTTTTTGAAACCCTTTCCCGGGACATTAATTATAAAGGGGCATCCCGGGTGGCTTTATGCGTAAAACCCTGGGTTGTTGCGAATACCATAAATTCACCATATGGAGGCTTCCGACAATACTGGAAATGGCTCTTCGGGGCCATCCAGGCTGTGTGGGGGTTGTGGGACTCCGCTCCCAGGCGATGTCATATTATGCATTCTATGTGCAAAGCAGAATATTGCGCGTCAGTCCGTCGCTCCGGCTTCTGGCTCCTCGCAACTTCCGTCATCTCCTACCCAATTCCCCCCCCCCCCATTCCGGACCCCGTGAAACATTGTCAAAAGTGGGGATTCACAATCCGAGGTGTGTGCGCGATTGACCAACCTTGAGAAGATAATTTCCGCCAAAGTAGCTCAGAAGGCTACAGCGAAGCGGAAACACCTTTCTCCGGCAGCAACTGCTTCGGAGGATGAGAGGTGCGAAATAGTGGATTGGTCCGATTATCCCCTTGATGAGGAGGGGGAACTCCTTGTGGAGTCGGATGAGCCTGCAGACCAGCTAGAGATTGACGCTGCTGGCGATCAGGCTACGGGGGTGTCTCTTGACACCCCTTCCATTTTGGCTCAAATGTTTGAAATTTTGAATTTGGATCCGCCTGAGGCAGTCGACCTGCCAAAGGGTGAGTTGTTTGTGCCTCAGCCGCGTTTGGTGTTTCCCAGGCAACAACACTTTGAGAGGGTTGTGCTTAAGGAATGGGAACAACCCACGCGACTGGCTGGAATCCCTCCTAGTTGGGATAAACGCTATCCCTTTCCGGAGGATTTGGTGAAGCTTTGGTCAGTTCCCCTGACGTCGATACCCCTGTGTTAGGGCTGTCTAGCACGGCTGTGGTACATTCTTCTGACACCACTGCCATTAAGGATGGTGAGGATCGTCAGATTGATCAATTTGCTCACCATGGTTTTATCAGTGCCGGATCGACACTGTGACCAGTGTGTGCTTCGGCGCTTCTTCTGTTGGCAGTTAGGTCCATTATTTGGGATCTGTGCGCAGATCTTGATCCCGCTTGTGATGAGTTTAGTTCTCTTAAACAGTGTGAGTCATTTATTTCCTTTGTCTTGACCACTCAGGACGATGCTCTGGCGATGAGTAGCGGGACAGCGGCAGTGCTGGTGGCAATTCGTCGGTCAGTGTGGCTGTGCCAGTGGTCGGCGGACTTTGTCTCTAAAAAGGTGCTTACAGCACTCCCTTTTTTGGGTTTGCGACTGTTTGGTGATAAATTACTTTCCTGCTACCAGAGGTGCAGGTTGGACCCGGGGGAGGGGCCGTGGCCGTCCCGGTCAGTCCTGGGGCGCCAAGCCCAAGCCTGCTGGCAAGCCCGCTCAGCAATGAGGGGGTGCCCTCACCCGTGCGGGTGGGGGGGCGATTGCGACACTTCTCCCAGGTTTGGGACCAGGAGGTTCCGGACAGATGGATCCAGGAGGTGGTGTCGTCCGGTTACAAACTGGAGTTCGAGTCTCACCCTCCTTCACGGTTCTTTCGGTCTCGGGTGCCCACCAATCCTTTGGCAGCACAGGGGCTCCTGACGTCGGTAAGGAATCTTTTAGAAATGGCGGTCATCCGGCCGGTGCCGCGCTTAGAGGTGGGCCTCTGTTTCTACTCCAATCTTTTCGCAGTCCCCAAAAAGGACGGGTCGGTTCGTCCCGTCCTGGACCTGAAATTGCTCAACAGGTTCATCCGTACTCGGAAGTTTTGCATGGAAACTTTGCGTTCGGCCATCGGTTCTCTTCGGCGGGGGGACTTCATGACGTCCATAGACATCAAGGATGCTTACCTTCATGTTCCCATCTGCCTGGCTCATCAACGTTTTCTTCGGTTCGTGATGAAAGATCAGCATTTTCAATTCGTGGCACTTCCATTTGGCCTTACCTCGGCTCCAAGAGTGTTCACCAAGGTGCTGGCAGGGGTGATGACCATTTTCAGATCTCGGGGCATTCGTGTCGTACCTTATTTGGACGACCTTCTCATCATGGCTCCGTCCGTTAATCAATCAGAGACAGACACCATTATGGTGGTCTCCACGCTGGAAAGCTTTGGTTGGGTGATCAACTTTCCCAAGTCCTCCCTCCCTTCGGCCAGGGTGGTGTCCTTTCTGGGAATGCAGTTGGACTCTTGTCAACACAGGGTGTTTCTCCCTCAGTCCAAAATGTATCTGATTCAGGAGTTGGCTTGGGTCCTCCTTTCCAATCCTCGGCCGTCCATCCGTCTGGGGATGAGGCTGGTGGGGTTGATGGTTGCCTCGCTCGAGGCAGTTCCTTTCGCTCAATTTCACACGAGGACGCTGCAGCTTCATCTGTTGGCGCCCTGGGACCGGCAACCACCGTCGTTGGATCGGCTCTTCCAGTTGCCCTCCCGGGTCCGGCAGTCCCTCCAGTGGTGGTTGGTCTCGGCCAATCTCTCGAGGGGCAGGTCTATCCTGACTCCTCTTTGGGAAATTGTCACCGCGGACGCCAGTCTTTCGGGATGGGGGGATTCTGGAAGGATCTTCAGTTCCAGGGGCAGTGGGGACCTCAAGAGGCCCACTTACCCATCAATATTCTGGAACTGAGAGCCATCCGTCGAGTTCTTGCTCTTCTGACTCAACATGTTCTGGACCTTCCGGTCCAGGTTTGTTGAGACAATCGAACAGCGGTTGCTTACATCAATCATCAGGGAGGGACTCGCAGTCTGGGTGCCCTCAGAGAGGTGTCCCTGATCCTGATCTGGGCGGAGGCCCATGTTCCTTGTCTCTCGGCGGTGTACATCCCAGGGTTGGAAAACCAGGAAGCATACCTGTTGAGCAGGGGCTCTTCCCGTCTGGGAGAATGGGCTCTCCATCCTCAGGTTTTTCGCTCACTGTGTCTCCGGTGGGGGACGCCGGAGGTGGACCTGTTTGCCGAACTTTGTGTCGCTCTCCCAGGATCCTCTGGCTCTGGCAGTGGACGCCATGTCCCTGAGCTGGAGGGATCTGGGGTTTCTGTATCTGTTTCCTCCGATACCCATGCTGGGCAGGGTGGTACGGAAGCTGGCTCTGGAAAAGGTGTCCGCCATTCTCGTGGCGCCAAGGTGGCCAAGGCGAGTATGGTTCGCGGACATCGTTCGGCTGGCAGTGGACCAGTTCGTTCTGCCTCTTCGGCCCGATCTGCTCACTCAGGGTCGGCTGTGTTACCCCAATTTACCAACGCTGGCTTTGACGGCTTGGCTGCTGAAACCTCCATCTTGAAGGAGGAGGGTCTTTCTGACTCGGTTGTTAAGACTCTGATCAGTGCCCGGAAGAGGTTTTCTTCTATCATCTACTATGACTTGTAGGGTCTTTTCGGTCTCCAGGGTTCTGGAGTTTTTACAATCTGGCCTGGACTCTGGTCTTCAGCTCAGTACTTTGAAAGGGCAAGTTTCTGCCTTATCTTTTTGCAGAAGCATTTTGCGCTTCATCCTTTAGTTAAAACATTTTCCAGGGGGTTACGCATGTGCGGCCTCCCAGGAAACCATTACTCCCTGTTTGGGACTTGAATTTGTTTTTTTCTGCTCTTCAGGCTCCTCCCTTGAGCCTTTGCAAGATATTGCTTTGTCTACCCTGACTCAGAAGATTGTCTTCTTGGTAGCTATTACTTCGGTTCGGCGTGTCTCGGAGTTGGCGGCCTTGTCTATTCAGGCGCCCTACTTTGAGAGGCATCAGGATAAAGTGGTCTTTCGGTTCAAACCAGACTTTCTTCCCAAGGTTTTTTCTGCTTTTCATTTGAATCAGGATATTGTTCTCCCCTCCTTGTGTCCTAAGCCTAAGAATGACAAGGAGAGAGTTTTGCATTGTTTGGATGTAGTACGCTGTGTTAAGTACTATTTGATTGTTACTTCTCCTTTTCGTAAAACTGATGCCTTTTTTGTTGTGCCCTGTGGGCCTAGGAAGGGTTTGGCGCCGGCCAAATCTTCCATTAGCAAATGGATTCGTCAGGCCGTTATTGCGGCCTATTGTGCTAAGGGGAAAGTTCCCCCTTTCCGTATCACTGCTCATTCTACTCGCGCCGTTGGAGCGTCTTGGGCTTTTCAGCACCAAGCTTCTGTTGAACAAGTTTGTAAGGCTGTTACTTGGTCTTCTGTTCATACTTTTTCTAAGTTTTACAAGGTTGATGTGCGGGCCTCAGCGGATGCTGTGTTTGGCCGCAAAGTTCTGCAGACCGCAGTCATTTAAGTTATGCTTCATTTTGCCTTCGGATACCCATCCCTCATGGACACTGCTTTTGGATGTCCCGATCGTAAGAATGAAAGGGGAAGCGGGGTGTGTGGCACACTGATAATAATACCATTTTGTGAGTACTCGCCTGAAAAATGGATATTGTCAGTGTGCCACACACCCCGCTTCACCCGCCCTTTTCGGTATCCCGAATCCTTTATATGGTGAAGCTTTTTCTTTATTTTGAGGTTACCATTGGATTTCCTGGTACCTTGTCTTTCTGCTTTTTTAATCACTGGTGTTAAGTGGGAGGTCCCAGGGATATATAGGCCGGAAGGGGGCTCATTTTCAAGACTTCTCTCTGCAATGTCGCCACCTGGCGGTGGAGTAACCCGATCGTAAGAATTAAAGGGGAAGCGGGGTGTGTGGCACACTGACAATATCCATTTTTCAGGTGAGTACTCACAAAATAGTCTTATATCCATGTCTTGGATGCCTAGTCTTGTGGAGTGATAAAAAAAAAAAAAAATAGTACTTTATAATCGGAGAGAGGAGTCTTCTTTGTTGTCTCTAGCCTTTTTTTGTCTCCAAGAGATATAGCTATGCCTCCCGGGCGGCTGGTTATACTGCTTTTTAATTAACTGGAATCTAGCAAGTCAGCCGGAAGGATATGGTCCGGGAGGCGGAGCCACGCTTCTGTCTTCCAGTCACGCCCCTTCGGGCAGGGAATTACCCAATCGTGATGATTAGGACGGCCTGGAATGGATTAACAGAAAAAACAATTCTACAGGTGAGTATCACAGAATTGTGTTTTCCCAACCATGGGACATGACTAAAGTGCCCTTGAGCCAGATGCCTAACCCCCAATTGCTCCCCAGTTTAGGGTAGCCCACCATTCTGGGTACTAAACGTTTTACCCATTTTTACCTGTAGTAAAAAGTGCCATTGACTTTCATTGTCTTCCTATCTGGTTTTTCAGCAACATTGACATTCTCAGGCTTTTTTCTCATGAATTGAATTTTTTACTACCGTGAGAGTTTCCGAACTCTTTGTGAATCGAGACCCTGGTGTTTATTGACTGGTGTGTTCATGGAGTTGTGGTGTTCACCGTGCACGGATGGGTAAATGCGGAGAAAGTATTCCATGTGTGCGCTGGCACAAAATGGCCACTATTGCACTAATAAATAATAATACTCTTTTTACATCTTGGGTTCACCCAAGGCACACAGAAGCCGAGTGTGCATTGCCAAGGATAAGCTTAAAGCGGAACAAAACCCAGCACCAGCCAGCCTGCATTATAAAAGATTCTTGGGCTGGCTGATGGCTTTCCCTGGGGTCATCCTGAATCGGGAGGCCACGCTGTGTGAAACCTCCCTCGGGCACTGGTAAACACTCGCCTTTTTCCGGTCCAATGCTGCATGTGCAGGGTGCCATCCAATCAGAGCAACTTGCTCAAATGACATGATTAGGCTGGGGCGGGAGCCCGCACTCCCCATTCATCCCAATCAGAGCCGCTTGCTAAAATACATCATCCCAGCAAGCGGCTCTGATTGGTTGGGAGACTGCACATTTGCTGTTGGACTGAGGCGGAGGTACGCAGATCGGGCGATTTGGGGGGTTTCACACAGCGGAGCATCCTGATTAGGGATGCCCCAGGGAAGCAGAAAGAAACCAGGGAAAGTAAGCAACCCCCCACCTCTCCTCGAGTGCAGTGCTGGAGCAGCTGAATGGAATCCTAGCCACACTTGCTAGCAATGTGCGGCATCACTAGCTCCCTTCGGCCGTGTGCAGCCATGCACAGCCATTCAGTTGCGGAGCACAGCTGGGAAAGGAGGCGAGTGATGGCAGTCACGCATGCGCCGTGTGCTCAGGCAGAAGATAAGATTTGCAGATGACTCATGCTGGGGGGGGGGGGGGGGGGGGGGGGTACACAAAGCGGGCCATCCCAAACTGGCGGGAGGGAGTTTTTGTCCACTTTAAATCAAGGACATAAAATGTCGAAGCTAAGATACCTTCACAAATGTAATCTTGTTAGTCTTTTTAGAATATGAACTTGAGAACCAAATGTAAAACAAATTCTATGCTATCAAAATATGCTAGCTTGGGTGGAATGTACCCAGGCTGTTAGACTGAAGGATACCGGCCTAAAGTTTGTGTGTTAGGCACAGGCATCACGGTGTAAGTCATCTTTTACAAATGATTGGATGCAGGGAAGTGTTGGGCGGGAAGAGTGGGAGTCAGTAGTATATACTCTTGTATGCCATGATGTTTTTTTTTTTGTGTCTGTCTTTAGTGACGTCCATGCTGATATACGCGCTTTGTGCATGGTTGAACTCGGCATATGGATAAAGACCTACCCGCACTCCTTCCTCAACGACAGCTACCTTAAATATTTAGGATGGACTCTGCATGACAAAGTAAGGCGCTGTTTTTCGTGCATCTCCATACCAGTGGAATGCGCCACCAATCTATCTTATATCACGGCGCTCCGGTTATATCATGGTAGCAAAGCTCAGCTTCCAGTGTACATAAATATTAAACCGGACCTTTAGCATCATTTAATGAAAAGCCCAAACCCTTAAAATATATTACATTTTAGATGCTGGGGAATAGTTTAAGTTTTAGGTCGCTTAATTATTATTTCGCCCACTGGCCTTTAACACTGTTCAGGAAACGGGCGCCGCCATCTTGCCTGAGAAGCGGCATAGTCAGAAGACACCTTCTGTCTGCAGGCAGCCTGAGACTCCATGAGTCGCCATCTTGGATGTTAAAAGGCTCAGAAAATGCAATGGGTGCAGGTAGGATGATTTTTAATGTGGGCAATCTGTATGTTAAGGGTGCTGGAGACATACAAGATAGGCGCTTATTCATGGTGAAGATCCGGTTTAAGAGCCTGGTGTGAATTCATATTCATTAATAACATTTTTTTTACGTTTATTGAAAAATATTTTAATAAGTTATCCTTTGGACCTGTGACTATGGCGATGAAGGGTCCCATCTACTTCCTAAAAGACAAACCACATGCCAGAATAAAAAGCCCCACCCAACCCCCTGGCCCTCAGTATTGTTTGTGTTTTCTCAGGAAGCAGACCATGCCCTTCTAGGTGCTGAAGCAATGGTGGTTATGAGACAGTATTTTTTCCCTTACTAGGTTTGTGGTTGATTAGAATTAGTAAACTATTTAACTATTTTTTTTTTTCCGCTGGTTTCTTGTAGGACCATACCAAGAGAAGAGGGCCTCGTAAAACTGTCCTTTCAGGGCGACAGTCCATCTTTTTAGCTTATGAAGTCGGGGGGAGTTCCTCCTCTAGTTATGATCGAGACTAATGCTGGGTTTACATGGAGCAATAATCCAGTGAGAAAGAACAGAACAAAAATCATGGCTGCAATTTAGCGATAATTGCTCTGTGGAAACATCCGATCAAGCAATGAATGATAATTGGTTAACTGGTCGGCCATCGTATCTTTTAGGCTAACCAAAAATCTTTCATCGATTGGTGGTTGGAAGTTCTGCAATTGTCCCACCTTAACATATGCACAAAGTATTTCTAGCTATCTCTCCATAGTCACCGCCCCCGAAGGAAAACTTGGGGAAACTAGGGTTAGACTTACCGGCAACTCTATTTCTAGTTATCCTTTGAACCGGTGCATACCGGTTACACAGCTGTTTGTTGTTTTGTTACACAGCTGTTTGTTGTTTTTCCAAGTATACAGCTTGTCCTGTTTCACTAAATTATTTACGCCTGGGTTATCCGCCACAAGGTGGCGCAGTGGACTGCAGAAAGACTTGTGGCATCTCCTGGCCCTATAAAAGGACAGGAACCTCCCACAAATTCTCAGTTTCCTACTGCAGTCTGGACTGCGAAGATAGAAGATGGCTTTCTATATTGCGCAAGCGAGCGGGGCTTACCAGCCTGCGGCCCTGCAGGACTATTTCCACCCTTTCTGGACCCACTGCCTCCAAGCCTCGGCTGACTGGTTCTGGTGAAGGTAGGACAGCACCAGGGTGAGGTTCTTGGGGAGCGCTGCTCCAACCGCAATCCCTGTACCAAACTAGGGTAGTCGGTTCAGGCTTATGGTAAGCCTTTTTTGTTGGATGCCCCTTCCATTTATCTGTAATTTTGGGCCCTTCCCCCCCCTCCGCTCCCCCCCCCCCCCCCCTCCATACGTCTGCCTTGGGTGCCCCTGCCGCTGCTCTCTCCCGCCTCGCTCTCTCCATGGGGAGCTCTTTTCTTTACTGTCTTTATGTGCGCTCGCGGCCCCGCCACTTTGTACGGCGCTTCGCGGTGGGCGGCGACATACACTCTGGTGATTCTCTGCACTGTCATAGGCGCTGGGGGGTCACGTGGTCGCAATTGACGCTCTTCGGGGGGGTGGGTCCCGGGATGACGTTTTTTGCATCAAATACGTCCGCGGCCTGCCCCTCAAGGTCCCTTCTGCCGCCATTTTGGCTCTGCTGTATACCGGGGCCCTCGTCTGCTGCTATGCTGCTGCGCGCTGCCTTTTCCTGTCTGGATTTCGGTGATTCGGTTTCTTGGTCCGTGAGTCCTTTTCGGGGTTGCCTTTTTGCTATTTCGCCAGCACTATGGGATTGTTATGTGTGTTTTATTATGTCTTTCAGGCGGGATAAATGTGATTGTGGTTTCTCCCAGCCCTCTTCCCCTTTTCATCTCCCATCTTTCCTAGCAGGGTTTGGGGCATCCTGGGTGGCTTTTGCTAGCCTTAACCCTATACTGGCAAGTGTGCCCTTTCTAATCACCATATGGAGGCTTCCGGGGATAATGTGCTTGGGGACAAGCCCAGCTGTGTGCTGCGTGTGGGGTATCCCCTGTGAGTGACGGTGTCAGGGTATGCGTGACCTGCGTCCAGAAGGTACTTGCGCTGCAGTCTGGGTTGCCTGCCTCACTTCCTAGCTCTGCACCCCTTTCTGCATCACCTACACCCCGCTCCTGCCTCTGACCCCCAGTGAGGGACATGCTAGTGGGGAATCCCATTACGATTTGGCTATGAGGGTAGCCAGCCTGGAAAGGCATATTACTGGGCCGGTCCCCCGCAAGGCTTCTGGCAAGAAGCGGCACCTAACCCCCGCTGTTTCAGGGACATTACACTCTGTCTGACCATTACCCCCTAGAAGAGGGGGTTCTGATTCCTCTGAGGAACAGCAGGAGATTTATGACGGTACTGGGTCTCCCTTTGGAGAAGATCCATGGTCTCCCGAGGATACCGAGAGGCTGTTGGCTTACATTTTTGAAGTGCTATGTATTAACCCTCCTGTGCCGGCTAAAAAGCAGCAGGGTGAGCTGTTAAACAACGCTTGGATTTCCCTGAGCACAATCACTTTAATAATTTGGTGCTCAAGGAGTGTGAACGTCCTAGCAGATTGCCCGTGGTGCCCAAGAGTTGGGACAGGAGGTATCCCTTACCTGCTGATGTGGTTAAGCGCTGGTCATGTCCCCCCGAGGTCGATGCTTCCGTGCTTGGGTTGTCCAATACCTCGGTCATGCATTCCCCTGACACTACTAGTCTGAAGGATGGTGAGGACCGGCATTTGGATCAGCTGGCCTGTCACGCATTTGCTTGCGCAGGGACTGCGCTGCGCCCTGTTTGCGCCTCTGCTATCACGGCTCTTGCTATTAAAGGAGCAGTATCGCGAAATTTGCATTAAAAAAGATAAATTATTAAATAGCCATACAATAGCTTATAACATGTGTATAAATAATCTGGCGATAGAAAAAGAAAAAAATATATGCCTCTCTTTTAAATTGTATAATTATAATAGCTCAGTCCATTTGCTGAATAGGGGGATCTGCTGGGTTTATATTTAGTGAGCTGCTTCATTTAGCCCACTGGTCTCCTAGCAACACTTTACCTCAGAGGCCGACACTGTAACGGCTGTGTGTGTGTGAGGTGAGACCAGGCGACTCAAATGTGTAAAATCTATACAAAATAAACTAAACTGACTGAAAATGACTGAAATTCTTCTTTGAATAACTGTGAAGGAAAATCTAAAAGTATTAAAGTGGAACAAAACCCCATTCTAAATCAGGATGCCCACTGTGTGAAACGACCCCTGGATAACCACAGATCCCCCCATTTTTCTGGTGCGCTCACGCAGATAGTCATTTAGACAGGCCGGGCGGCCAGGAAGGTTACTGCTCAGGTTCCCCATCTGTGTGCAAACAGATCTGATTGGATGAGAGCCCGCGCATGCGCTGTGGGACAGGGAAAGGTACGTTTTCACAGGCGAACTTGGGGATTTCACATATCAGGGCATCCCAAGTCGGGATGCCCCTAGGGGCACAAAACAAAACTCCAGATAGTGAAAATCCTGGGTTGGGCTTTGCTCAAAACACACAAAGCTGAAAGAAAGATCATATGGAAAAAAAAGAGAAAATGGTAAACTGAACAATTTTGCAGCAGAGCCAACATGAAGGGAAAACTGTCAAAATCAGCTAAATGACTTCTAGAGCTTTTCTCTCTGTTTTAGATATAAGTTCTGGCCAGGCAATGTTGCAATGTTGTTATCTGATGCTGGACGGCTGCCAGCACTGAACAGCTGAGACTTTGATACATTCTCCTCAGCGTGGAACTGATACATTGTTGCACCCCTCTCCTCAGTGTGGAACAGGCCAGAGTGTCGGCGCCCGACACTGACAAGACATAAACATGAGCTATTAGTCTCCAGCTGCTCAACACACACATCATTTTTTTCTACATTTGTAATTCTTACTCCAACACTTATCTACATTCAAAGTACCATTTAAATATAAGTCACCAAGAAAAATTCGCGATACTGCTCCTTTAAAGAGGAGGAGGAAGGAGGAGTATAGATCCCTCCTGCTTTGCTATGAATTTGTTGCGTTTATTCTTTCTGCTATGGATGATGCGGACTTCATGACTTCTGTGGATATCAAAGATGCTTACCTTCATGTTCCAATCTTTCCAGGTTAGCAGAGATTTCTCAGGTTCGCTCCGGAGGATCAGCACTACCAATTTGTGGCCTTACCTTGCCTCCATTCAGCAGGGGATGCAGTTGGTGGGGCTGATGGTGTCATGTTTCGAGGCGGTCCCCTATGCTCAGTTTCACGTGAGACTTCTTCAGTTGCACCTCTTGTCAGTTTGGGATCGGGACCCTGTGTCCCTGGATCAGGAATTTGCTCTGTCCCCTCTGGTCAGTCTGTCCCTCTCGTGGTGGCTGGACTCAAGGATTCTTCTAGTGGGCAGGATCTTTCTTTCTCGTCACCACGGATGCCAGTCTTGACAGGTTGGGGGGGGGGGGGGGGGGGCTTTTGGAAGTCTCTGAAGTTCCAGGGTCAGTGGGGCCCTCAGGAGGCTCATGCCCCATCAAGATTCCGGAACTACGGGCGATAAGTTTGGTTCTTTCCCAGTTGACCTCACACCTTCGGGGTCGGGCTGTTCAGATCCGCTCGAACAACCGGACGGCGGTTGCCTATATTAATCATCAGGGAGGGACTCTTAGCAAGCGAGCCCTCAAGGAAGTGTCCCTGATACTGTCCTGAGCGGAGGAGAATGTCTCCTGCATATCGGCAGTTTACATCCCGGGAGTGGAGAACTTGGAGACAGATTCCTTGTGCAGGGGGATGTCTCGGCTGGGGGAGTGGTAACAGGGTGTTTCACTCTCTGTGCCATCGCTGGTGTCTGCCGGATGTTGTCCTGTTTGCTTCACGTCACAATCACAAGCTTCCATTCTTTGTCTTTCTGTCACAGGACCCTCTGGCCTTTGCCACGGATGCGCTAGCAATGCCTTGGAAGGGGTTTCGGCTCCTCTATGTGTTCCCCCCGTTTCCTCTGTTGGGCAGGGTGGTGCGCAAGGTAGCCCAGGAAGGGGTGCCAACCATTCTGGTGGCCCCCTGTTGGCCAAGAAGGGTGTGGTTCGCAGACATCGTGCAGTTGGCAGTAGATCAGTACGTCCTACCCAAGGATCCAGATCTGCTCACTCAGGGGCAGCTGCGCCATCCCAATTTATAAACGCTGGCTTTTGACGGCTTGGCTGCTGAAACCTCCATCTTGATGGATTTATCTACTACAGGGTCTGGCATGCTTACATTGCCTGGTGTGAGTCCAAATATCTTTCCTGTCGGGTGTTTTCTATTTTCAGGATTCTGGAATTCTTGCAACATGGTTTGGATTTGGGCTTTCAACTTAGTACCCTCAAAGGTCATGTTTCAGCTCCGTCAATTTTTATTTTTTTTTCCCCAAAGATCTTTTGCCAGTCACCGTTTGGTTAAGACTTTTTTCCAGGGGGTTTCTCTTGTGGGTCCGCCACGTAAACCTATGTTACGAGTTTGGGATTTAAATCTGGTGTTATCTGCTCTGCAGGGTCGTCCCTTTGAGCCTCTCCGTGAGGCCGCTTTGCCCATTTTGACTCTTTAAGGTCGCTTTTTTGGTGGCTATCACTTCTGTCAGGCGTGTTTCTGAGTTGGCGGTGCTTTCCATCAAACCTCCTTATTTTGAGCGACACCAGGACAAGTTGTTGTTTCATTTTAAGCCAGATTTCGTGCCTAAGGTTGTGTCTGCTTTTCATCTCAATCAGGACATTGCCTTGCCTTCATTGTGTCCTAATCCTGCTAATTCCAAGGAGTGGACTCTGCATTCCTTGGATGTGGTCGGGGTTCTGAAGTTTTACTTGGTAGCTACTGAAACTTTCAGGAAGACTGATGCTCTTTTTGTTCTCCCTTCTGGACCTAGGAAGGGTTTGCCTCTGGCTAAATCCACTATCAGCAAGTTATTCGTCAGGCTGTGGTGCAAGCCTATTCTGCTAAGGGGAAGGAACCTCCCTTCCGCCTTACTGCTCATTCCAATCGTGCCCCTTGGGCTTTTCAGCACTGGGCTTCTGTTGAACAATTTTGTAAGGGCGCTACTTGATCTTCTGTTTATACTTTTTCCAAGTTTTACAAGGTTGAAGTTAGGGCCTCAGCTGATGCTGCTTTTGGCCTCAAAGTTCTTCAGGCGGCAGTGGTTTAAACTGCCTGCCGTTATTCTTGTGGATCCCACCCTACTTTACGGACACTGCTTTTGGATGTTCTAGGCGTAAAGAATTTAGTGAAACAGGATATGTTGTATACTTGGAAAAATACAATTCTGTGAGTACTCACCTGTAGAATTGATTTTGTAGTATACAGCACATCCTGTTTCATCCCTCCCTTGTTATTATTCTTGGTTACCTCTGTATGGTGATTTGTTCAAATTTTGGTTGGGTTTCCTTCATTATTATTCTCCCTGCTTCTTGTATAACTGCTTTGTAACACTGGGAATTTGTGGGAGGTTCCTGTCTTTGTATAGGGCTGGGAGATGCCACAAGTCTTTTCTGCAGTCCACTGCGCCACCTTGTGGCGGATAACCCAGACGTAAAGAATTTAGTGAAACAGGACATGCTGTATACTACAAAATCAATTCTACAGGTGAGTACTCACAGAATTGTATTTTTTTAATTGACAATTATCCCTGGGTGGGGAGTCTCCTCACCTCTGGTCTTCTGTGCTTGTCTTTCTCTGAACATACTGAGGGCCAGGGGGATGGATGGGGCTTTTTATTCTGGCATGTGGTCTATGTTTCAGGAAGTCTGTGGAGCCTTCATCTCCATAGTCACCATTCCTAAGTATAAATAGAAATACCAGGTTAACTAGATTTACTGGTAAGCCTAACCCTAGTTTCCTGGCAGCAGTCCCAGGAGTGAAAAAGGGCCTAACTGTGGCTTTATTTTGTGGCTCACATTTACAAGTCCAGAAAGATGAGCTGTCCAGCTTAGAAAGCCGTTAGACCAGTGACCAAGGCTGACTACAGTTTACGCAACATACACCATAGGGCTGATTCGGCACAGTGAGAATTTTTTTCTCACTTTTTTTGTTGCTGAGTGCAATTTAGCACCATATTTAGCGGTGCAGATTTTTAAATATTTTGCACAGCTAAATATGGTGCTAAATTGTAAAAAGGAAAAAAAAAAACAATTTTCTTCCTATACATTCCAGGCCGTCCCTTAATCATTACACCTGGGTAATTCCTGCCTGAATGGCGTAGATTGCAAGATAAACAAAAAGGTGTGGCCCCTCCTGGCCCCATAAGTAGCAGCTGCCTCTAATCAAGACCAGTTTTTAATTCTTGCAGTTTGGAAGGACTGTGAAGATCGCTTGATTCTCTCTTTCAAGATTAGGTATTGGCAGCAAGCGGGGAATACAACCTGTCGGCTTCCTGCACGACCTTATTCCCTTGAATTCCTCTGACCCAACTTTATGCCTCCCCAGCTTTTTGCTGTTTAAAATGGGGTGGTTGAAGGTAAGGTGAAGTGTCGGGGTCTGGGGCGCTTTCTGAGTGTTAAACCCTCAGGGCTGCAGGCTTTCTTTGAAAAGCGAGTCAGCCGCAGGTTTATTCTAAGCATACAGCACGTCCTGCTCCAGATATAGTAATAACATGTGGGTAATCCTCCGCCTCCGGCACCGTGCACTGCAGACATGTAGAAAACAAGCTCCTCCCAGCCCCATATATACCGAGGGACCTCCCACAAATCCCCAGATTTCTATGCAGTGCTGAAACTGCGAAGACATGAAGAATCGCGCTCTCGCAGGCGAGCGGGGCTTTACAGCCTGAGGCCCTGCGGGACTATTTCCACCCCTCCTCTTTGTGAAGAATATGCCTCCCAGCTTGGGCTGCGTTGGTCGGGTGAAGGTAGGCAGCACCTAGGGTGCTTACGGAGCTAGACTCCACCGCGATCCCCCACCATAGGGTAGGCGGTCAAGGCTAATGGTGAGCCTTCAATGGATGCCCCTCCCGCACCAGGGCCCTACGCCCCGTGTAGCGGTGAACCCCGAGTGTTGGGTCACCTTCTTCCCTAGTTCCCCCCGTTAGTGAGGGGAAAAAGGGGGGGGGGGTTGTGTGTACGTTGGCTGAACCTTGCCCTATTACACTGTAAGCTTATAACCTTTAACGGTTACCGGGGGTCAGAGCCGCACTTCAAACAGGTTTGCTAGGTTGGCCGCAGCACCTTTAATGTACTTTGACTTGGCGCGTACGGCACCTTTTTTTCACTATGGAGCTTATTACTATCTCCTCTTTCTGTCCGGTTACACGCTTAGAGCTTCGCGCTCTCTGGGGGGGCGTGGTCTGGTTGGCGCGTTCCGCGTCACCTTCAGCTCTGGCCCGCCCTTCGAGGTTCGCTTGGCGCCATTTTGTCGGACTTTCCGCGCGCGCGTGGTCACGATCCTCCTCCTTCCTTGGTTACTGTGAGTGCCCTCACGGGCGTTTAGACTATTTTTTCTCCCTGTGCTGCGCATGGCTCTGACCCACTCTTCTCCTTATGTCTTTCAGACGCCAAGATTCCAGTGGCTTCTCCCGGCCTGATATATATATCTTTACGGATTTACATCTACATTCTCCCACATTCCTAGCGGGTCTTGAGGCATCCAGGGTTGCTAACAGCATAAATCCCTACTGGCATATTGCTTAGATTAATCACCATATGGAGGCATCTCAGAATTATGTGTCCGGGGTCCCGCGGGGACAAGACCGGCTGTGTACTATGTGTGAACAACCCCATGCTGATGCTGACAGAGCACGGGTCTGCGGACCGTGTGCTGAACAAGCTGTGGCCCTGCAATCAGGTTTACCAGTAGCTGCACCTTGCTTCAATACACCTGTCTCCCCGGACTTAAATCTCACTCCCGATGAGTCGCACTTGAGCGGGGATGACCAGCAGGTGGTGCCGCGCAGGCTACCAACGGCGGAGCAGGGAATGTCTGGTTTGGCGGAGCGCTTGGGCGCTGGAAAGAAGTGGTCCCTGACGCCTCCTGGTTCTAGGTTTCCCACTGAAACTGAAGAGTCTGCTGCTATGCAGGACCTTGATCCTTCTGATGAAGGTGAACTGTTCTCAGGTTCCAGTTCCTCAGACGAGTTACCCTGGAGCCGTGACAATTCTGACCCTGGTTCTTGGGGTCTGTGTGACACTGATGAGTTACTTATAAAGATTTTTGAAGTACTGTCCCTCTCCCCTGGGAGAGTCTCCCAAGCCAAAGAGGGAGAGTTTCCACACGGCGACGCCGCGCCTGGAATTTCTGGAACAGGATCATTTCCAGACTCCGGGGGTCTGGGACTGGAAGTACCCTTTTCCCCCTGAATTGGTTGACTGCTGGTCAGTCCCTCCCGAGGTGGATGCACCTATTATTGGGGTTGCTAACCCTCCCTTCATGGCAGCTTCTACTCATCGTACCCTTCGGGATGCTGAGGACCGGCACATCGACAGACTAGCTTCCCACGCCTTTTCGTGTGCAGGGATGGCTCTCCGCCCGGTCTGTGCCGCGGCCGTCACTGGGGTGGCCGCCAGGACCCTTCTTAGGAAGATACTTGACCATCAGCCGGAGGATCTCCCTTGGGAGGTCTTTAATGCACTGTCTGATTGTGATGTTTTTGTGAGATTCATTCTCTCAGCGATGGATGACACCATTAAAATGTGTGCTAGAACCTCGGTTCTTGTGGTGGCTATTCGCCGCCTGCTTTGGCTGCGACAGTGGGGGGGCTGACAATGATACTAAAAAGGCTCTTACTGGCCTTCCTTTTAGAGGACGACGCTTATTCGGGGCCCAGTTGGACCTTTTTGGAAGAAAGGGTAAGGCGCCCGCGCGCAGAAGGCCGTCCCGGCCGCCCAGGGATAGGGACACCCCTCCCTACGTTAGTGTCAAGCGTGAACCAGAAGTGTGCTTTCAACTTTTTGGAGTGGAGGCCCGCCCCAGGGGGGGCAGGCAACGCCCTGGGACCTCCGGCAGGGCAAAGTCCGAGTCTGCCAAGACCACACAAGCATGAAGGGACGCCCTCGCCCTGTTGGGCAAGGGGGCTGCCACAGCACTTGGCTCCTATCGCAGGGTGCCAGGCTTCGTTCAGGTTGTTACAGGAGATAGTCCCCCTGGCTGCAGAATGGAGTTTGCTGGGCGGTCCTTTTCTGAAGTTGTCAGGGGTCTTCTAGTCCCCGTTTTCCCTTCGGGAGTTGAGGCAGGCCGAGTTCGGCGTGCAGGGTCTGGGCTCTCTTACAGGCTGGCCCTTGACTGGCGTTTGCATCCACATCGCCTTTTCCCTCTGAGATGAAGCAGTCTGACCAGGGCTGGCTTTCTGGACCTAGCATTTATAATTTCACAAGCAGTCCCTACATGGTATCTACCTGTTGGGCCGTGGGCACTCTTGTCCAGTGGACCTCTTGATGCCTGCGAGGATCTATATTCTCTTTTTAGTCCCCTGTGACTTCAGGACACCTAGGCCATTTCCTGCCAGTGTTGCAGGACCATTTCTGCGGATAAGGGTCTTGTCTTGTGTCCCTCTCCTACTACCAGACTACTCACCATGGCGAGTATGGGCGTGGTGTCTTGGGCGTGCCCATGTGACGTCCGCGCTAGATTCTACTGGATTGTCATTCTTTTCCAAATCTTTTGCATCATGCTGTGTTGGCTATTGACTTGGGGCTCCTTGGGAGTCCTCTGGATTGGTGCCCAGGCACATCACTTACTTAGAGTACCCTGGTTCGGTATCTCTCTACGGGGTGGCCTTTAGATGGGTTCAGGTTAAAACCTTCCCTTCGGCTATGTGTCCTTAGTATGGAAGGGGCATTGCCCTCTTTGTTGTCACACTAACTTCACCTTGCAGCTGGTGGGCCTGTTGGTGGCGTCCTAGATGCTGTTCTTTATCCTCAGATGCCCTTGGGCCCTGCGATACCTTAGGTTACTTATCCTGGACTCAGTACGTTCCCCTCTTTTTACGAGGGTTGCCTTTTGAGTTGTAAATTCAAGGAAGTTGTCAGGGATCCTCCCTTTCCTCCTTGCCTATCCCTGTAGATGGTCACCATGGGGACCAAGTCTGGCAGGTTAACTAGGGGGTTCTATTTCTTCTGAAATCCCCCGTGGTCCTAAGGGGGTCCCCTTTAGGGGATCAATTTTCATTCTGTTTCTCGGTTATCGCATTGAGCCCTTTTTGGGCTCTAGGTTGCTGGACTTCTTCCCTTCAAGACTTGTCTCGTTTGGGGACTCACGGTCAGTCGGATGACAGTGGCCTGTCCTTTATCTGTCAAGGTCTTGGAACAGGTTGCCCTTTAAAAAGGGTCTGGTCTTGATCTAAGGGGGGGGGGATTCCTTGCACTTCATTGGTAGTGGCTTGCTGGCTGTCCTACTGTGCTAAGAGGGCCTATTCTAGTGTCTCACTGAGCCCCTACTGGTGTGACCCTGTGGGGTCCCGTGGCTTTTACAGGGACTCTGTCCTGGGTGATTGTCCCAGAACTCTCTGGCCTTGGTCATGGGGGCCTGGTATTGCTTCTGTTAGGACATTATATTCTATATGTCTTAATGTCGTTCACCCTGCTAGGCTGTTGCAAGGGAGAACTTTTATGCTGGGGGCCCTGGGTGGCCCAGCGGGGTGTGGTTCGCAGATTTCTGCTGAAGACAGTCGTACTGTATGCCCTCTCAAGAGGGCTGTTCTGCCTATTCAGGCTCCTTACTACGTTGCCCCTACCTACAGGCCTTTTAGGCGATTGGTCGGTTTGCTTCTCACCCTATTGGAGATGGGTACCTCTGGGTGTCTTTTCTCTACTGGAGGGCTAGGCCTAGCTCTCTCCTCTTCTTCTCCCTTTTCTGCTGGCTATGTTGGAGTATGTTGTTCTAGTTTGCTTTGCTTGGACTAGCTCTCTTTCTCCTGCGGGATGTTCCCTATCTCTGGGTCCTAGAGTTATTATAGCACAGTTGAAGTTGGCTCCCCAACTCGGTGCTCTGAAGGTTTTCTCGCCCTGTTCGCCTACTGCAGAAGTCTGGTTCAATCTTCTGTGTTGAGCAATCCTCAGGGGTTGCTCAGGTGCATTGCCCAGGGAATTCTATGCTCCCCTTTGGGGGGGGGGGGGGGGGGGGGGGGTTACTTATCTGGACGCCCTGCTAAGGGTTCCCTTGGGTCTTATTTAGTTTCTTGTCTGAACTGCTCCTTCCCCCATATCGCTCTTCTGGGGCGGTTGCTTCAGTCAGAAGTGTGCCATAAAGGATGGCCCTGTTAGCGGCCCTAGCCATTATATATATATATATATATATATATATATATATATATATATATATATATATATCTGTACACCATGAGGTGAGGGTTTTCCGCCTTAAGCCGAATTGGGTCCAGGCGGTGTTTTTATTCTCCTTTATACCAGACCCTCCGGTCTCTGGGCTATTGTCTTGATTACTCTGAGCTAAAGGGATCTGTATCCCTCAACAGGTGTTGGAGATTCCTGGTTTGTCTCTTGTCCCTGGTAGGGATTATGCCCTTTGGGACTTATAGGGTTTCCATCCTTGTGTACCGGATCTGATTGCTACCACGGGTGTAGGTGCCCGTTTGATTGGTCTTGCTCGGTTGGTTTTGCCCTTCTGAGCCTAAGATAAACGTTCGGCTCTTGCTGAGTCTTGTTAGTGTTGTTTTTCAGTATTCCTGCCGGTCTCGCCTGAGACTTGGGTTCATATTCCCCGACGGGGAGAATTCTAAGGTTGCCATGGCTACCCTTGTTGCAGTAGCATGGTTAGGCTGTTACTCTGGCCTACTCGTTTAGGGGAAGATTCTTCTTCTATCTTGGGTTTTAATTTTCTTACTACTTGTGCTTGGCTTGGGCCTTCTGCACTGGGTTCTGTTGAGCAAGCTGGCTAGTCCGCTGCTTGTGTTCAGTTCTTCCTTTACAAGATTCAAAGGTTGAGGTTAGAGCTTTGCTCTCGTTGCTCTCGGTAGCATGGTTGCGGGTGACAGTGCTTTTACTATTGGCTGTGCCTTTTTCACGGGGATCCCACCCTACTGCTATTGGATGTCCCACATGTTATTACTATATCTGGAGCAGGACGTGCTGTATGCTTAGAATAATACAATTCTGTGAAGTACTCACCTGTAGAATTGGTATTATACGCATACAGCAAGTCCTGCTCCACCCCACCCTGGTTTCACCTTGTTCTGGATCCCCTGTATGGTGATTGTTATCCTTAATATTATTGCCAGTTTCTGGGTGGTTGGTTTCTCCCGGCTTCTCCTTTTCACTGCTTTTCAATGCTGGGGATTTGTGGGAGGTCCCTCGGTATATATGGGGCCGGGAGGAGCTTGTTTTCTACATGTCTGCAGTGCACGGCGCCGGAGGCAGAGGATTACCCACATGTTATTACTATATCTGGAACAGGACGTGCTGTATGCGTATAATACCAATTCTACAGGTGAGTATTTCACAGAATTGTATTATAATTTTCCTGGGAAATCCCTGGAAATCCCTTCGAAAATGACAGTTGAACGTGCATAGTGCAAAATAGTAAAAAAATGGTCTGGCAACAAAGCATAACAAAAACTCCAGGTAGGCTGGCACTTAAAGAGTTAAAGTGGACCAAAAGTCAATATTTTGACTTTACTGGGTTTTGGTCCTTTCCGGTGTGTCCTGCTGTGTGAAACCCCACAGATCGCCGGAACCCAGCTCACCTTTTCCCGGTCCCATGACGCATCTCAGAGCAGCGGCTCTGGCGGCCGCATCCTCCGCTTCCCTCTAGCAGTGCGCGTGCCTCAGAGCCGTTGCTCTTAGACGCGCCATGGGATCGGCAAAGAGGTGAGCTGTGTTCCACACAGCGGGGCCAATCGGGATCAGCCCGGGGAAAGGACCAAAACCCAGGATACTCAAACATATTGACTATCCTGGGATTTGGTCCACTTTAAAGTGGACCAAAACCCAGTGTGATCGGCCCGGGAATCTGTATAGATGCCCGGGCCAATCAATTCCCTTCTCCAGGGGCATCCGAAATCAGGATGCCCGCTGCGTGAACCCCCCTCTACCCCCTACACTGACCTTGCTACCCTAATCACTGCCAGTCCTCTAGCAGGGTGGCGCACCCGCACCAGGCATTTGTGAAAGGCCGACGCTAGCACCCTCCCTTTTAGAGGGAAGTGTGGGAAGCAGCCGCCAGCGCACTCGGAGCCACTGGCCTTAGATGAAGCCTTAGCCGATGTGACGTCAGGGGCCTTGAGCACGCTGATTGGATGAGCGGCCGTGTATGCGGCGTAGGACCGAGAAGAGGTGAGTTGTGCTCGGAGATCTGGGGGGTTTCACACAGCAGGTCATCCCCGATCAGCCCTGATGTCCTATGGCCCTGCCAAAATCAACCATGCGGGCTCTTTATTGGTAGAAATCACCCCCTTCTGTACCTCTACCAGCTTCCAGACCTGGCGTAAGAGTTTGTGTTTGCATTAAATTTTTGCCCAATGGCTTTGTGAGCAATCCACCTTTGTGATCCTCTTCTTCTATCCCTTAGCAAGGACACGTTAGATTGCAGTGTGTACGCAGCTTACAGGAAATCTACACCATCCCGGGCCACGCTGGAAAGGTGGAACTCTTTACTAACAGGTTTAAGGTGAGATTTGTGGACTTGTTTAACATAGCGTTTTGTTAAATTTTCAATAGATTACAGATCCTCTGTCTTTTTTTATGCTGTAGAGCAGTGGTCCCCAAGCTGTAGCTTGAGGGCCACATGTGGCTTGCTGAAACTTGCTGTGTGGCTATCAGGCTCTATGCTAGACTAGAGCAATTGTGGAGGTCTGGTACATTGTTGAGACTGGGGAGGGTCCATAGTGCCCAGGGGTCGGCATTGTCACAACTGTGCATGAAGTTAATGAGTTGGGCAGTAGAACAATGCCAACCTGTTTTGGCAACTTACAAAACTATACTTAGTTTTTAAAGCGGGCTGAAAGTCTTATTATCTAAACTTTAAAAATAAAAAAGATCATTAACATTCAGACCGCTGCATGCTTATTAATGACCTACTGGCCTTACCGGGCAGCGGGCTCTCAAATTTCCCACTCCTGCTCTGCCATCTTGCTACACCTGCACCAGCAGCTTTATTCCCCTCGCCCCCACCCGTGCTCCCGGTCACCCCGTCCCCACGTTGCTGCTCCTGTGCCACCATCTTGCAGCCTTGGACCCCAAGCCTACTACTCCTAGCACAGCTAATGAGAGGCCAAAAGTTAGATGGCCAAATCGACATGCCCCAGGGGCACCTAGTCAGCCTGTACTCCAGGGCCAGCATCAGGGGGCGCTTGATCCACTTTAAGGAGATTTAAGGTAATTTTGACTGTGGGACTGGTTTCTTCAGAATTGTGGCAAGATGGCAGCTCCCATGCAGTTCTGGAGTATAGAGCCTGCCTGTTATTCCGCAACATCTACATGGAGTTAAGCCCTCTCACATAGTTTACATTGCTGAATGTCAGAGGGGGGTTTAAAGGAGCAATTTAGTAAACTGATTTTTTTTTTCTAGAGATCCGCTTTAAAGTGGACCAAAACCAAGCAAGATCTATAAAATTCCTGGGGCGATCGATTCCCAACCCCCGGGGGCATTCAAAATCGGGATGCCCTGCTGTGTGAAACCCCCCAGGTTGCCCCGAACACTTACCTTGCTTCCCTGTACAAGGGCTCATGCGGAATTGTATCCCCGTTACCCCTCTAGTAGGGTGTGTGCCTGAGCCAGCCATTTGTGAATGGCCAGTGCGGGCACGCTCCCTGTTAGAGGGAGGCGGGGTTTCGGCCACCAGCATGCTCAGAGCTGCTGGCCTTAGACGCTGGCTTAGATGGCGTGACATCAGCTGCTCCAAGTGCGCTGACTGCACAAGTAGTCGCGCATGCGTCGTAGGACCAGGAAGAGGTGAGTTGCGCTCGACGATCGGGGGGGGGGGGCACCTGCGGAATCCTTGCTTTTGGTCCACTTTAATGCGCAAGTAACTTAATGCTATGATTTTCTCTGAATGTTTAGAATTCTGAATACTAAAATTACAATTTAAACTCGAGGTACTGAAATCTAATTATTATTTATTTATTTATTTTTTTTCAGGACAGATTAGTGTTTATGGTTCATGATAAGGAGCCACACGTTGCTGCTGAAGCCATCAGACTGATCAGTCTGATCCACAAGTAAGTTCTGCTAAGCACCAGAAACCTGTAATAGGGCTAATAGTGGCCAGTGTGTGCTTAAAGTGGAGCAACAGTCAAAAATGACTTAAACCAGACTTAGTATACAGTACGTCTGCTCCAGATAAGAATCATTACACTTGGCTATTACTCCGCCAGATGGCGCTGGACTGCAGAGACTGCGAAATTGGCTCCTCCCGGCCCCCTCAAATACCCGGGACCTCCCACAAATCCCCAGAGTTAGGGGGGGCGCGGATGGCGCGTTCCGCGTCACTGTCTCCGCGGCCCGCCCCTCGAGGTATACCCGGCACCATTTTTCTCTGGGTTCGGCTGCTGCGTGGCTGGCATCTACCTACTGCGGTCTGTGGGTGCCCTCACGGGCGGCTTTATTTACCCTATGTCATTATACATGTCACTTATGGGGCTCTCTTCGCTTATGTCTTTCAGACGGGTCGAACGCTATTGGTTTCTCCCGGCCCTACTCCCTCCCTCCCTATTTAGTTATTAAACTTGTCAGGCCTATTGTGTAAATTACTCCCATTTCCCTAGCGGGCTATTGGGGCATCCCGGGTTGCTTTTATAGCGTGAATCCCTATCGTCCTATTGTGCCGCTATAATCACCATATAGAGGCGTCTCAGGATAATGTGCTCGGGGTTCTTTCGGGACAAGCCCGGCTGTGTGTAGCTTGTGGAGTGTCCCCTACTAGTGCTGACAATGTGCGGGTCTGTATACCTTGTGCCCAGCAGGTGTTTGCGCTGCAGCCTGGTTTACCAGTAGCTGGGCCTGCACCTCGTATGGCTTCACCTACTCCCCCAAGCTTGAATTTGACTACCATTGAGTTGCATACCAGTGGGGATTCTCAGCCTGATGTGTCTTCCAGGCTGGCTTGTGTTGAGAAGTTGCTTGCTAATACCTTGGCGCGTAAGGCCTCTGCTAATAAGCGGCGCTTGACGCCTTATGTCACTCTTTTTCCCTATGGAGGCTGATGAGTTCTTGAAACTGTCTGGTTATACCCCTTTTTGAAGAAGGGAGTTATATTCTTAGTATACAGTACGTCCGGCTCCAGATATAGTACTTACACTTGGGGTTATCCTCCTCCAGATGGCGCTGCACTGCAGAGACATGCAAAACAGGTTCCTCCAGGCCCCTCAAATACCCGGGAACCTCCCACAAATCCCCAGATTTCTCTGCAGTGCTTACTGCGAAGACATGAAGTATCACTCTCTCGCAGGTGAGCGGGGCTTTTAGCCTGCGGCCCTGTTGGACTATTCCCACCCGTCCTTTCGTGTGATGTGCCTCCCAGCCTGGGCTGTGCTGGTCAGTATCCCTTTCCTGCTGATATGGTCAAGTGCTGGTTATCGCCCCCGGGGTCGATGCTCCTATTCTAGGGCTGTCTAACACCTCTGTTATGCACTCCCCTGACACTACTACGTTGCAGAAATTTGAGGACCGGCGCATTGACCAATTGGCATGCTATGCCTTTGCATTTGTGGGGGCGGCGCTGCGCCCGGTTTGCGCCTCGGCCATTACGTCTGTGGTGCTCAGGGCCCTGATCAGAAGTGTACTTGAAGGCCCGGATGAATTGCCACCTGATACGTTTAATGCACTGTCTAACTGTGATGTGTTTGTAAACTTTATCCTATCTGCCTCGGATGATGCCATTAGGATGTGTGCCAGATCTTCT
Source organism: Gastrophryne carolinensis (assembly GCA_027917425.1). NCBI lineage: Eukaryota > Metazoa > Chordata > Amphibia > Anura > Microhylidae > Gastrophryne > Gastrophryne carolinensis. The sequence continues at coordinate 429,230,673 of CM051238.1, forward strand.
GCCTTGGCGGTAGCTATACGCCGCGCGGTTTGGCTGCGCCAGTGGGCTGCTGACAATGCTGCAAAGAAGGCCCTTACTGGGCTTCCATTTAAGGGGCTACGCCAGATTGGGGACCACCTAGACCTCTTTGCCAAAGGAGGCAAGTTACCCCAGCGCAGGCGGCAGTCTCGGCCCTTTCTGGGCCAGGGCCCCCTTTCACTCCCCTACCGCGGTGCTAAGCAGGGAAAAGGGGTGTCTTTCGCTGGGGCTCGCGCAGATTCCTGGCATAGGAGCAGAGGACGACGTCCTGGCTCCTCCTGGGGGCCTAAGCCCAAATCCTCTCCCAAGCCCTCTCAGACGTGATGGGGCGCCCTCGCCTGTCAGGGTGGGAGGATGGCTGCAGCATTTTGCGCACGTCTGGGGGCGCCACGTCTGACCGGTGGATTCAGGAGATAGTGTTCTCTGGTTACAAGAGAGTTTGCTGTGCGGCCCCCACAAGATTCATCAGGTCCCGGATCCCCCAGGACCCTGTCTCAACTCAGGTCTTGATGCAGGCTGTGCAAGGCCTTCTGGATCTGGGGGTCATTTGCCGGGTCCCCTTAAGAGAAAGGGGCAAGGGGTTTTATTCCAACCTTTTCACAGTACCCAAAAAAGATGGGTCAGTCAGGCCCATTCTGGATTTAAAGACCCTCAACAAGTTTGTCAAGAACAGGCGCTTTCGCATGGAAACTCTGCGCTCGGCCATCAGCGCTCGGCCATCAGCTGGTGGTGTCCACCCTGAAGTCGTTTGGCTGGGTGATCAATCGCCCCAAGTCCTCTCTGTCCCCTTGCTCTGTGACTCCGTTCCTGGGAATGATTCTGGATACGGTTCAGTCAAGGATATTCCTTCCTCAACAGAAGGTGGAAGCTCTAACAGCGCAGGTGAGGTCCCTGCTGTCGTGCCCCCAGCCATCCCTCAGGCAGGGAATGCAGTTGGTGAGCCTGATGGTGGCGTGCTTCGAAGCGGTGCCCTTTGCTCAGTTCCATTTGAGGCCTCTACAACTTTACCTTCTGTCAGTATGGGACAAGGACCCAACGTCCTTGGACGGGGTCTGTGTGCCCCCCCCTCGGACAGGCGGTCCCTTGCGTGGTGGCTGGACCCCAGAAACTTGCTAGGGGGCAGGTCCTTTCTGGCCCCCTCCTGGGAGACGGTCGCCACGGATGCCAGTCTGTCAGGGTGGGGCGGGATTCTGGAAGTCCCTGAGGTTCCAGGGGAGGTGGGGCCCTCAGGAGGCCCGCTTACCTATCAACGTCCTGGAACTAAGGGCAATCAGATTGGTGCTGGAGCGGTTGACCCATCACCTGAGGGGTCTGGCTGTGCAAGTGCGCTCAGACAACAGGACGACGGTTGCCTACATCAACCATCAGGGAGGAACCCGGAGTAAGGGGGCCCTCCAGGAGGTGTCGCGGATTCTGACATGGGCGGAGGCCAATGTTCAGTGCATTTCTGCGGTGTACATTCTGGGGGCAGAGAATCTACTGGCGGACTCTCTGAGCAGGGGGACCTCCCGTCAGGGGGAGTGGTCCCTCTGCAACAGGTTATTCCAGTCCCTGTGTCACCGCTTGGGTCTACCGGATGTGGATCTGTTTGCATCCTGTCACAATCACAAGCTCCCGGCCTTTGTCTCCCTGTCTCAGGATCCTCTGGCCTTGGCCACAGATGCTCTGTCCATGTCATGGCAGGAATTTCGGCTCCTGTATGTCTTTCCTCCATTCCCCCTGCTGGGCAGGGTCCTGGCAAAATTGCTCTGGAAGGGGTGCCAGTGATTCTGGTGGCCCCCAGGTGGCCAAGAAGAGTGTGGTTCACAGACGTGGTGCAGATGGCAGTAGACCAGTACGTTCTGCCAGGAGTGCCCGATCTGCTCACTCAGGGCCCCTTACGCCATCCCAATTTACAAACTCTGGCTTTGACGGCCTGGCTGCTGAAACCTCAATCTTGATGGAGAAAGGCTTGTCTGCTTCAGGGGTTGAGACCATGGTGAAGGCTAGGAAGAAAACTTCTTCTTCCATCTATTATAGGGTATATCGTACCTACATTGATTGGTGTGAGTCTAGGTCTCTTCCCTGTAGGGTGTTTTCAATCCCAAGGGTTCTGGAGTTTTTACAGCATGGGTTGGAGTCAGGTCTAAAACCCAGTACTCTGAAAGGTCAGGTTTCAGCCCTGTCTGTCTTCTTTCAGAAGTTTTTTGCTCAGCATTCCTTCTTTCAGGGGGTCACTCATGTGCGTTCCCAACAAAAACCTATGGTCCCTGTTTAGGATTTGAACTTGGTCTTGTCTGCTTTGCAGGGCCCTATTCAGGATGCTGCTCTGGCTGTTCTTACCCTCAAAGTTGTCTTTCTGGTGGCTATTACTTCAGTCAGGCGTGTGTCTGAGTTGGTGGCTCTTTCCATTCAGCGCCCATACTATGAGAGACACCAGGACAAGGTGGTGTTCCGCTTCAAGCCAGACTTTCTGCCTAAGGTGGTGTCTGCTTTTCATTTGAATCAAGATATTGTTCTTCCTTCACTGTGCCCTAATCCTAGCAATGCTAAGGAAAGGGTTTTGCATTCCTTGGATATGGTCAGGTGTCTGAAGTATTACCTGGTAGTCACTGCGTCCTTCAGGAAAACTGATGCTTTTTGTGGTCCCTTCTGGTCCTAGGAAGAGTTTGGCTCCTGCCAAGTCTACTATCAGCAAATGGATCCGACAGGTTGTGATTCAGGCCTATTCTGCTAAGGGGAAGGAACCTCCCTTCTGCCTTACTGTTCATTCTACTCATGCTATTGGTGCCGCTTGGGCTTTCCAGCATCAGGCTTCTGTTGAACAAGTTTGCAAGGCCGAGTTACTTGGTCTTCTGTTCATACCTTTTCAAAGTTTTACAAGGTTGATGTTAGGGCCTCAGCTGATGCTGTTTTTGGCCGTAAGGTTTTGCAGGCGGCAGTAGTTTAAACTGTCTTTTTTGTTGGGGATCCCACCCTACTTTATGGACACTGCTATTGGATGTCCCAAGTGTAAGTACTATATCTGGAGCAGGACGTACTGTATACTAAGAATAAGAATAATACTTATAATATCAATTCTACAGCTGAGTATTTCACAGAATTGTATTTTTCCTACTCGGAGTCATCTGATGAGAGGCCCAGGGGTCATGATGATTCTGGCTCTGACCCCCGGGCCCCAGATGATACTGATAGGCTGTTGGCTCCGGTTTTTGAGGTACTGACTATCTCTCCCCCGGTTGCAGCCCCTAGGCAGCAGGGGTAATTGTTTCATACTGCTAAGCCTCGTCTAGAGTTTCATGAGCAAGCCCATATTCCAAGTATGTCACACACCCCGCTTCCAATATTCGTGACATATGGGTAATGACCAGTAGAGGGCAAACTTCTACAGAGATGACTAGAAAAAAAGGATTCCCTCCCGGTCCATAAATACCTGGGACTTCCCACACATTCCCCAGTATTTTCTGCAGGAGTCGGCGAGCAAGTCAGAAGATGTCTGTCTCTTCCTTGCAGGTACGCCGGGTTCACACCCGGCCATCTTTGTCCCTATTTCTGCCCGTACCTAGTTAATAATCTAAGTATGTCTCACACCCTGCTTCAGAAGTAGTCATTACACTTGGGTTATGTCCAGTAGAGGGCGAACTTCTGCAGAGATGACAAAAAAAAGGAGCCCCTCCCGGCCCATAAATACCTGGGACCTCCCACACATCTCCCAGTATTCGTCTCTGCAGGCGGCGAGCAAGTCAGAAGATGATGTCTCCTCCATGCACAGGGGGATTTCAGGTAGCCGGGATGATTCCCGGCCCTCTATTTTATCTATTACCGCCCGGATCCCTTTTTGATTTACCCTGCCTCCCAGCCTAGGCTGCTGGTCCGGGCGAGGGTAGAATGGAACCTTAGGTGCTTAGGAGCTAATGCTCCACCGTGAGACCCTATACTAGAGGGTAGGCGGTTAACCGGGTTGGTGACCCCGGTTTGGGATGCCCTGTCCGTTCCCCCGCTTTCTACTGATGTAGTTGGGGATCCCTCCCTCCCTTGTCCCTTTATTTCCTGGGGGGGGGGCGGGCGCTCGGCGTGCTGGCGGAGGCCCGCCCCACTCTCTTTGGCGCCCTCGGCGGCGCCTGGCCTTCTTGGCTTTGGTCGGGGGGGGGCGGGGCCTGTCGCTTTACACGCTGGCAGCGGCCTTCCCCACTCTCTTTTCTCTGGCGGCCGATGCGGCGCCCGGTTTCCTTTACTATGAATGGGAAGGGGGCGGGGCCGGGCGCTCTACGCACTTGCGGCGGCCCGCCCCATTCTCTTCGGCGCCCTCGGCCGGGTGCTCTACGTGCCGACAGCGTCCCACCCCGCTCTCTCTTTGGCGCTCTCTGCGGCGCCTGGTAGCCCTCATCTGGATGGGGATGGGGCTGGCCGCTCGACGACGCTGGCGGCGGCCTGTCCCACTCTCTGGTAGCCCTCATCTGGATGGGGACGGCCGCTCAACGACGCTGGCGGCGGCCCGTCCCACTCTCTGGTAGCCCTCATCTGGATGGGGGACGGGGACGGCCACTCGACGCTGGCGGCGGCCCGCCCCACTCTCTGGAGCCTTGTCTCCTGTTGCATTTGGAATTGTTGTGCCAGGGCTTGCTGCTGTTGTGCCAGGGCCTGCTGCTGGGCTTGCATCAGGTGTTTTATCACCTCCTCCATGTGAGACATCTTGGCGACGGCTTCGCCAACGACAAGCAAAATGCAGTGCGTTTTGTCACTCCGTTGCCCCTAGCAACAGTCACTGTGCCCCTCACATCCTCCACCAATTGGAAGCGGGCAAACAATCAGCAGTGACGGACAACGGATTTGAACGGAAAAACGGCTTTTATTCAGCAAAGTTCAGTAGATAGTCCAAAGATTGCAGCATAAATGCAGTAAGCAAAAAGGGTTACTTCACCAACCAAACAGTCCTGGGCTGGGTACTTCAGCAAGCTGATCAGTTCCAGTCCACTTTACAGGGCGTATCAGCCCTCTGCTCAATGTCCAGTGCTATCCTTCACCACGGAGCAGCTCAGCCTGGGCTCACTCGAACAGGCTGGACCAAGGAAAGGCCGTGTGCTCTCTTCTTATACAGGCTTCCCCTGTAATCAGCGTGCACACTTGTGGAGGGCCTTAGAACATGTAACTACCCGTTAGGGAATTGGGGAAGTGACCTGGGTCCTGAAAACCTGGCCCGGATTGTGCTTTATACAGCCAAGCAGGGGAGAAATAGACATTTTGATACAATTTACCACAATATGTATATATATATATATATTTAATTTCTATGTTTAGCCACACTGTTTACTTTTGCTTGTATGAGTGCTTGTCTTGATACCTTATTTACGGGGCCCCCCTTGTCAATTTGTCGTGGGGGCCCTTGGGCTTGCAAATCCTCCCACTAATGGAGAAGGGGCATCCCGGGTTGCTTCTAGCGTAATTCCCGCTGGCCATTGCGACTACCATACAAATCACCATTTGGAGGCTCCCCTGGATTGGGCTCTGGCTCCCTTCGGGGCGGTCCCGGCAGTGTGTGGGTTGGGGGGTATCCCTTGTTGGGGATACTGTGCTGGTGCATACTATGTGTTTAGCAGGCCATAACACGGCAGTCGGGGGCCCGGACGTCTGGGTCAGTGCCGCCGGCCTCATCACCTACTCCACCTTAAATTATCTGTACCCCATGTGACATTGTCATTAGCGGGGAGTCTCAATCTGATGTATGTGCTGGATTGGCCAACATCGAAATCTAGCTCTGTGGCCAGGGTGGCCCCGGCTAAGAGAAGTCATCTGTCACCGGCAGGGCCGGTTCTTGATGATCACGATTCCCTTGACTGATCTGTTTATTTTCCGCTTGCGGAAGGAACTGTTTACGAAATCTGATGGCTCGGAGGATCAGCAGTTTGGGATGCTGATGCCGGGCAGGGGCTTGGGGATGCTGTGGTTATCCCCAAGTTCCTGGGCCATTTATTTGAGGTGCTGGCTATTCCTCCTCCGGCGGAGTCCCCTCCGCAGAAGGGAAAATATTTTTTTCTTGAGACCTCTAAGCCTCGTATGGGGTGCCCAACTCAGTTTCATTCTTATATGTGATTATTAAGGTTCGGGAGGGATCTAGCCGGCTTCCCAGTTTTCCTCAGGAACGGGATAGGAGTTATCCCTATACGGTGATCGCGGTGAAGCGCTGGTCCTCTCCTCCCGAGGTCGATGCGTCCGGTACTGGGATTGTCCAACGCATCTGTGGTGCACTCTCTAGACGCCTCCACGATTAAGGATCGGGAGGACCGTCGTTTTTATCAGATGACTTGACATGCCCTGCTGGTGTGGGTTCTGCCTTGCGGCCTGTTTGTATATTCTAAGTATGTCACACACCCCGCTTCAATACATTCATTACATGTGGGTAATATGGTCTGTAGAGGGCGAACTGCAGAGATAGGGAAAAAAACAAGCCCCTCCCAGCCCCATAAATACCTGGGACCTCCCACTCATTACCCAGTCTTCCATCTCTGCAGAGGCGAGCAAGTCAGAAGATGATGTCTCCTCCTTGCACAGGGGGATTTCAGGTAGCCGGAATAACTCCCGGCCCTCTATTGTTTTCTATTCCTGCCCAGATCCCTGTTTTATATTATCCTGCCTCCCAGCCTAGGCTGTTGGTCCGGGCGAGGGTAGAATGGCACCTTAGGTGCTTAGGAGCTAATGCTCCACCGTGAGACCCTATACTAGAGGGTAGGCGGTTACCGGGTTGGTGATCCCGGTTTGGGATGCCCTGTCCCTTTGCCCTTCGCTGGCCTTAAACTCCTGGTTTTTATTCACCCTCTCCCAGGTGCCCTTAGAGAGGGGGGGGGGGGGGGGGATTGGGTCGCTGGATTTCTTTACTCTCGTGTGTGTGCGTGTGTGTTTTTACTGGTGTGTGTTTTCTTTATTAGTTATTTATTGCATGGCGCCGGCGGTACCTCGGCGCGGGCCTCTGGCGCGCTTATAGGGCTGACCGCAATGGCGGCGGTGAGCCCATGAGGGCTCCTTCTCCTCAGATGGGGGGGGGGCGCTCGCGCGCGCCTACGGCCCGCCCCCGTGCTGGAAGTGTCCCGTGGCTTGTGTATTGTTGGTGCCGGAGGTCCTCCAGCGCGCTTATAGGGCTGGCCGCAATGGCGGCGGCGAGCCCATGTGGGTTCCTTCTCCTCAGTTGGGGGGGGGCGGGGGCGCTCGCGCACGTCTACGGGCCGCACCCGTGCTGGAAGTGTCCCGTGGCCTATATTCCTGGTGGCGCCGGAGGTCCTCCGGCGCGCTTACAGGGCGAGTGGCGGCGGCGGCGAGCCCATGTGTTCGTGTTCTCCGTGCTGGCAGTGTCACGGCCTGGTTTCTGGCCGGGAGGGGCGGGGCTGGGCGCTCGTGCGTGCCTACGGCCCGCCCCCCCCGTGCTGGAAGTGTCACGTCCCGGCTTCTGGCCGGGAGGGGCGGGGCCGAGTGCGACGCGCGTATCGCACCGGCCCGTCCTCCCTCCTCCCAGTTGTGGCTCATCTGGTAGTGATGTCTGGGCTGAGCCCTCCTCCCATTGCACTGTGCGCGCGTTCCTGCGGCTCCGTTGGTCGGGTGAGGGGCCTGCCGGCCGTCACTTTCTATTGCACTGGCTTCTTTCATTTGAATTGTGCTGTATGTGTGCTAGTGTCTGTGTTCCAGTTGGCCCATGTAGCGTATTGAAGGGGGGTTCTCCTAGTCCAGGTCCCTGCTTAAAAGGTTAGCTGGCCAAAAAATCCTCCCACTCTGGACTTAAAGGGGCATCCCGGGTGGCATAATTGCGTAATTCCCGAACAATAAAAAGCGTTTTGCACACCTTTATTGTGTATACCATATTAGTACAAAAAAATCACCGTATGGAGGCTTCCGCGGATACTGTGCTTGTGCCCCTCTTGGGGCAATCCAGGCTGTGTTTGGGGTGTGGGTTATCCCTCTTGGGGGATAATGTATTCTATGTGTACCCTGGGTGCAGCGGGCTATTACACGGCAGACCGGATCTCAGGCGTCTGGTTCTGCTCCGCAAGGCTCCTCCTCGTCTCCCCCTCGCTTGACAGATGTGGTCATTAGTGGGGAGTCGAGATCTGATGTGTGTGCCAGATTGACCATCCTTGAAGTATTGTTTTCCAGTGCCTTCGCCAAAGTGGCCACGGCAAGTAGAAAACATTTGTATGCGGTTGCACAGGCCTTTGATAGGGAGGACTTTTACTCCCTGTATTGGTCTGTTGCTCCCCCGCGTGTGGTCGGGGAGCTGTATGAGGGGTCTGATGACTCCGACGATCAGCAGTTGTGGGCGCTGATGCCGAGCAGGGCCAGGGGGATTCCTCGGATACCTCCAGGGTCCTGGCTCAGGTGTTTTATGTCCTAGCGTTTTTCTCCCCCTGGGGCGGCTCCTCCGCTTAAGGGGGAGGTCTTTGAAGAAACGATGGCCCGCTTGGAATTTACTTATCAAAAGTTTTTTTGATGGTATCATTCACAAGAATGGGAGAGGCCGACTCGGCTTCCGGGTGTCCCACCGGGTTGGGACAAGAAATTATTTCTAAGGAATGGGAGAGGCCTGCTCGGTTCCCAGGCTTCCTTCAGAGTTGGGATAAAAGATAGCCTTTCCCTTTGGATACGCTTAAGCGCTGGGCGTCCCCTTCCGCGGTGGATGTACCAATTCTGGGGTTATCCAACTCAGCTGTTTTCAAATACCTCTGATTGCTCCTCCCTTATTGTTGGCGAGGGTAATCACATTGACCAGATGGCGTGTCACGGTTTTTGGGCAGCCATACGGCCTGTTTGTGCCTCATCGCTTTTGGTGGTGGCTACCAGGTCGGTGGTCAGGGTCTTGTTGTCTTCTTCCGGTTTGGATCCGGACAGTGACAAATTCCTTGGACTTAAACAATGTGAGTTGTTTTTGTCCTTCATGCCGCTTTGGATTATTCCTTGAGGATTTATTTGCCTTCCCTTCTTCAAGAGGTGATTCCTGGAATAGGGGCAGAGGACGTACCCGTTCAGGATACAGTTGGGGCTTAAAACCCGCGGCCAAGCCTGCTCAGCAATGAGGGGGCGCCCTCACCCGTGCGAGTGGAGGGAAGGCTGCGACATTTCTCTCTGAGCCGGATGCGAGAAGTTTCGGACAAATGGATCCAGGAAGTGTGTCTTCCGGCTACTAGCTGGAGTTCGAGTCCCGCCCCCCTCCGCTTTTCCTCAGGTCTCGGGTTCCCCCCGGACGCACCGGCCGCACAGGGGTTCCGGGAGGCGGTTTTAAGTCTTCTCGAAATGGCGGTCATTTCTCCAGTGCCCCCATCAGACCGGGGTCAGGGGTTTTACTCAAACCGGTTCACGGTCCCCAAAAAGAATGGCTCTATCCGGCCCATCCTGGACCTGAAGATTCTCAACAGGTTTGTCTGACTGCGTAGATTTCGCATGGAAACGATGCGGTCAGCTATCCACTCTCTTCGTCAGGGGGACTTTGTGACGTCCATAGACATCTAGGACGCTTACCTCCATGTTCCGATTTTTCCTGCGCACCACAGTTTTCTCAGGTTCGTGGTGGAGGATCGGTTCTTTCAGTTTGCAGTTCTTTCTTTTTGGTCTCACCACAGCTCCAAGGGTTTTCACCTAGGCGCTCGCTGGGGTGATGGCTTTCCTCAGAGCGCAGGGTATTGGCATAGTGTCATATCGTCTTTCAGCCAAGCGAAATTGGACACCAGGACGGTAATATCCACTCTGGAGAGGTTCGGCTGGGTGATCTCTTCCCCAGGTCCTTCCTTTACCCGTCCAGGAAGGTATCCTTTCTGGGAATGTCTCTGGATACAGATCAGCCTAGAGTGTTCCTTCCTCAATCCAAGATTCTTTTGTTTCAGGAGTTGATTCGGTTGCTCCTGTCCATCCCTCGTCCGACCTTCCGGCTAGGGATGAGACTGGTGGGGCTGCTGGTAGCCTCCTTCGAGGCAGTCCCTTCTGCTCAGTTTCACACAAGGACGCTACAGCTCCATCTTTTGGCTGTCTGGTACAGGTCTCCTCTGTCGTTGGATTAATCCTTTCTGATGTCTCCCTGGGTTCACCGCTCACTTCGGGGGTGTCTGAACTCAGCCAATCCGTTGCAGGGCAGATCCTTTCAGACCCCTCTTTGGGAGGTGGTCACCACGGATGCCAGCCTTTCAGGTTGGGGGGGGGCTTCTGGAAGGATCTGCAATTTCGGGGTTTGGGGGTCCCCTGGAAGTCCACGAGCCTATCAATGTTCTGGCTTGAGAGCCATCAGGATGTTTCCTTTTCGTTTGACTCATCGCCTGCAGGGCCTGCTGGTTCAGGTCCGGTCGGACGGCTATTGCCTACATCAATCACCAGGAGGGACTCGCAGCAGGAGTGTCCTCAGGGAAGTGTCTCTGATCCTGGACTCCGCGGAGAGCCACGTCCCGTGCATCTCGGCGGTTTACATTCCGGGTGTGGAGAACACGGAGGCGGACTCTCTGAACAGGTCCTCATCTCGCCAGGAGAATGGTCTCTCAGTCCCAAGGTGTTTCGCTCGATTTGTCTCAGGTGGGGGTCACCGGTGGTGGCCTCTTTGCCTCCCGTCTCAATCATATACTTTCGGCATTTGTGTCTCTGGCGATGGACCCACTGGATTTCGCAATGGACGTCATGTCTCTGAACTGGAGGGATCTGGGGTTTCTGTACCTGTTCCCTCCATTTCCCAGGGTAGCCAGAGTAGCGCGCAAGCTGGCTCTGGAGGGAGCGTCATCAATTCTGGTGGCCCCAGGGTGGCCAAGACAGGTTTGGTTCGCAGACGTGGTAAGGTTAGCAGAAGATCAGTTCGTTCTGCCCCTGCTGTCGGATCTGCTCTCACAGGGTCATCTACGTTGCTCCAATTTACCAGCGCCGGCTTTGACGGCGTGGCTGCTGAAACCTCCATTTTGATGGAGGAAGGTCTTTCTGATGCTGTGATTCGGACTCTTATTAGTGCTAGGAAGAGGTCTTCTTCTTCCGTCTACTATAGGACCTGGAGGTCTTATATTGATTGGTGTGAGTCTGGGGCCTTCCCTTGTTGGGAATTCTCTATTTCTAGAGTTCTGGAGTTCCTCCAACACGGCTTGGATCCGGGGCTCCAACTCAGTACGTTGAGGGGGCAGGTTTCTGCCCTGGTGGTGTTTTTTTCAGTAAATACTTTTTTCCTAGGGGTTACGCACGTGCGGCCTCTTAGGAAGCCTATATTTCCAGTTTGGGATTTGATTTTGTTTTTTTCCGCTCTTCAGGGTCCTCCCTTTGAGCCCTTGCATGATATTGCTTTGTCTTCCCTTGCACAGTAGGTGGTCTTTTTTGGTAGCCATCACTTCAGTTCGGCGCGTTTCTGAGTTGGCGGCCCTGTCTATTCAAGCTATGTAGTTTGAAAGACATCAGGACAAGGTGGTTCCTGCTTTTCTCCTAAATCAGGATATTGTTCTGCCCTCTCTATGTCCTAATCCCAGCAACGACAAGGAGAGGGCCCTGCATTCATTGGATGCGGTTCGTGTTGTGAAGTACTATTTGGTGGTAACGTCTTCCTTTCGCAAGACTGATGACTTCTTTGTGGTGCCCTCCGGGCCCAAGAAGGGTTTGGCGCCCGCCAAATCTCCCATCAGTAGGTGGATTCCGCAGGCCATTGTTGGGGCCTATTCTGCTAAGGGGAGGAATCCCCCTTTTTCGTGTTACTGCTCATTCTACTCGTGTGATTGGGGCTTCCTGGGCTTTTTAGCACCAGGCCTCTGTTGAGCAAGTTTGTAAGGCTGCTACTTGGCCTTCTGTTCACACTTTTTTCCAAGCTTTACAAGGTTGACGTTCGGGCCTCAGCGGATGCTGTTTTTGGCCGCAAAGTTCTGCATTGGTTTAAGTTGTGCTTTATGCCTTGTTTTGGATCCCCACCCTTTTCGGACACTGCTATTGGATGTCCCACATGTAATGAATGTATTGAAGCGGGGTGTGTGACATACTTAGAATAATACCATTTTGTGAATACTCACCTTGTAAAATGGGTATTATAAGTATGTCACACACCCCGCTTCACCCCGCCCTTTTGTATTCTGGATCCTTCATATTCTGAACTTTGCGTTGTTATGACTTATATTTGGCTCTTCCTGGTCCCTTTTCTTACTGCTTTCTTGATACTGGGTAATGAGTGGGAGGTCCCAGGTATTTATGGGGCTGGGAGGGGCTTGTTTTTTTCCTATCATCTCTGCAGTTCGCCCTCTACAGACCATATTACCCACATGTAATGAATGTATTGAAGCGGGGTGTGTGACATACTTATAATACCCATTTTACAAGGTGAGTATTCACAAAATGGTATATTCTAAGTATGTCACACACCCCGCTTCAAGATATCCATAACATGTGGGTAATACCGACCTGAAGAGGGCGTTCCTGCAGAGATGATAGCAAAAAAGAAAGCCCCTCCCTGATCCATAAATACCTGGGACCTCCCACTCATCACCCAGTTTTCCATCTCTGCAAGACGGCGAGCAAGTCAGAAGATGATGGCTCCTCCTTGCACAGGGGGATTTAAGGTAGCCGGGATGATTCCCGGCCCGCTACTTATTTATTTCCGTTTGGAACCTTTTTTTCCTAGAATCCATATGCCTCCCAGCTTTGGCTGTGGGTCCAGGCGAGGGTATTTCAGCACCTTAGGTGCTCAGGAGCAACGCTCCACCGTGAGACCCTATACAAGAGGGTAGGCGGTTACACCGGGTTGGTGACCCCGGTTTGGGATGCCCTGTCCCTTAGTTTAACGGCCCTCCCAGGATCCCTTTTCTGCAGTGGGGATGGGGGGTGTGGGTCCCTTCTTTTCTATTCTCATGCACGTTTTTAACCCTTTCTGTCCTTTACTGATTTTAGTGTGTGTGTTTCACTTTAAATGTCTTTATTTCACCGCCGCGGCCGTTCTTGAGGAGACCTCTGTGTGGTGCTGGGCCTGTCTCCTTTGCCTCATAAAATGGCGGAGGTAGTTACCTCACGCACTGTGAAGATGACCATTTAGTTGGGGGGGGGGGCGGGGCCGGACCGTCGGCGCGGGGCCGGGGTCCGTCCCTTCTGTGTATGTCTGCTGCGGTGCTTGGTGCATACTTGTGTTGTTCCACCGGCCGGGCGCCGCGGCCGCACATAACGCTGCGGCGCCGGACGGTTTTTGGCGCTTCTTCCTGAGGAGACATTCTCCTCACGATTGTCCTGGGGGCGGGGCCGGTGTTGCGGCGCGTCACCGCTGCCCGCCCCCATCTATCCCTGGCGTAGGAGGGGGCGCGGTGCTTGACGTCCCACGCTGGCCACGCCCCCTTCTTCTCTTCCTGTCAGCAAGCCTCTTCATCACGGTCGCCATTTCAAGCTCCCGCGGTTCTGTGAGTGGCCTGTGGCCCCCCCCTTTTCCACTTCCTCTGTTGTGTACTTGTGTCCTTTTGTTTCACATCACCTTATATCCCGTTTTCTGTGTCTTTCAGGCGGAGGTTTTCAGGAGGTGCTCCAGTAGCATTAGAGGGTCTCTCCCTATCCTTGATTTCTGGGTTCATTTATTGCATATAAATCCTCCCACTCGGGACATTAAAGGGGCATCCCGGGTTGTCTAAGTGGCGTAATTCCCTGGGTCATAGCGACTATTTTAAAAGTTCACCTTATGGAGGCATCCCCGGATACTGGGCTCGGGGCCCCTTCGGGGCATCCCCGGAAGTGCATGTTGTGTGGGGTATCCATTACTGGGGACGATGTACTTCTGTGTATACCATGTGCACAGCAAACTATTACGCGGCAGTCCGAACCCCAGGCGTCTGGGTCAGCACCGCCGGTCGCTTCATCTCCCCCTCCCGTCTTGACACGCACCCCGTGTGACGTCGTCATGGGAAGGGAGCTGCAATCTGAGATGTGCGCCAGATTGGCTAACCTTGAAAAGATTATCTCCAGCTCGGTCGCCCGTAAGGCTCCGACTAAGAGGAAGCATTTGTCGCCGGCTCCGCTGGTGGAGGACCATGAGGATGTTAATAATCTGGATTGGTCTGATTATTCCCCGCTAGAGGAAGGGGAGGTTTATGAGGATTCTGATATTTCGGACGATGAGCAGTCCTTTGGCGCTGATGCCGAGATTGGGGACTTGGGGAGATCCTCGGATACTCCTCACGCTCTGGCTCTGATGTTGGAGGTTCTGAATATTTCCCCTCCCGAGGAGGTGTCTCAGCAGAAGGGTGAATTGTTTGAGGAATCCAGGCCACGCTTGGAATTTCCTACACAAAGGCATTTTGACAAAATTATTGCTAAGGAATGGGACAGGCCGGCTCGGCTCCCTGGCATCCCTCAGGGGTGGGATAAGAAATATCCCTTCCCTTCGGAGGCGGTTAAGCGCTGGGCATCTCCCCCCGAGGTGGATGCACCGGTTTTGGGGTTGTCCAACTCCTCGGTTCTGAATAGACCTGATTGTTCCACCCTCAAGGATGGAGAGGATAAACGTATTGACCAGATGGCTTGTCATGGTTTTGCTAGCGTTGGGTCAGCCATGCGGCCTGTTTGCGCTTCGGCGCTAATGGTGTTGGCTGCCAGGTCCGTGGTCAGGGACCTGCTGACTTCTTCCGGGCTTCGTCCTGGTAGTGCCGAGTTCCTTAGTCTTAAACGGTGTGAGTTGTTTTTATCCTTTGTGTTAACAGCCTTGGGTGACACTTTGATGATGTGTGGTAGGACATCGGCGCTGCTGGTGACTATTCGGCGGTCGGTGTGGCTGCGCCAGTGGGCGGCCGATTTTATGTCCAAGAAGTCACTGACGGCTCTACCTTTTGTTGGATTACGGCTCTTTGGAGAGCCATTGGACTCTGTCACCAAGGGTGGTAGGTTACCTCAACGCAAGAAACAACGCCGTCCCTTTCGGGGGGCGCCTTCTTTTACCCCCTCCTTTCGTGGGGCCAGATCTGGCAGGGGGTTTGCATTCCCCTCTTCCAGAGGAGATTCTGGGAGCAGGGGCAGAGGTCGTGCCCGTCCAGGATACAGTTGGGGCTCTAAGCCCAAGCCGGCCACTAAGCCGGCTCAGCAATGAGGGGGCACCCTCACCCATGCGGGTGGGGGGACGGCTGCGACACTTCTCCCAGATCTGGGATCAAGAGGTCTCGGACAGATGGATCCGGGAAGTGGTGTCTTCCGGTTACAAGCTGGAGTTCGAGCTCCGCCCCCCTTCCAGATTTTTCAGGTCTCGGATGCCTTCGGAACCTCTGGCGGCGCAGGGGCTCCTGTTGGCAGTAGAGAATCTTCTGGACATGGCTGTCATTTGCCCAGTGCCCCCTTCGGACCAGGGCAGGGGTTTTTATTCCAATCTGTTCACGGTACCCAAGAAGGACGGATAGGTCCGACCCATCTTGGATCTGAAGTTTCTCAACAGGTTCATCCGGCCACGGAAATTCCGCATGGAAACGCTGCGTTCGGCCATTCACTCTCTTCGTCAGGGAGATTTTCTGACGTCCATAGACATCAAGGATGCTTATCTACACGTTCCAATTTTTCCAGCACACCAGAGGTTTCTCAGGTTCGTGGTGGAGGATCGGCATTTTCAGTTTGTGGCACTCCCTTTCGGTCTCACCTCGGCTCCTCGGGTATTCACCAAGGTGCTAGCGGGGGTGATGGCTCTGCTAAGGGTTCAGGGTATCCGCATTGTGCCCTATTTGGACGATCTTCTGATCATGGCCTCCTCTTTCAACCAAGCGGAGTTGGACACCAGAGTGGTGGTGTCCACTCTGGAGAGGTTCGGTTGGGTGATCAACCACCCCAAGTCTTCTCTTTCTCCGTCCAGAGTAGTGACCTTTCTGGGAATGTCTCTGGACACTTCGCAGGCCAGGGTGTTTCTGCCCCAGGCCATAATTCTTTTGATTCAGGAGTTAGTTCGGCTTCTCTTGTCGGTCCCTCGTCCGGCCATCCGGCTAGGGATGAGGCTGGTGGGGTTAATGGTGGCCTCATTCGAGGCAGTTCCCTTTGCGCAGTTTCATACAAGGACGCTTCAGCTTCATCTGTTGAAGGTTTGGCACAAGTCTCCTCTATCGTTGGATCAGTCCTTCCTGATGACTCCCCGAGTTCGTCGATCCCTGCAATGGTGGCTGGGGTCTGTCAATCTGTTGAAGGGCAGATCTTTTCTGGCACCGTGTTGGGAAACAGTCACCACGGATGCCAGTCTGTCAGGTTGGGGGGGTGTTTGGAAGGACCTCCAGTTTCAGGGTCTGTGGGGCCCACAGGAGGCTCACGAGCCCATCAATGTTCTGGAGTTGAGAGCCATCGGGTTGGTTCTGTTTCGCTTGACTCATCAGTTGCGGGGCCTGCCAGTTCAGGTCCGGTCGGACAACCGGACGGCGGTTGCTTACATCAATCACCAGGGGGGGGACTCGCAGCAGGAGTGCCCTCAGGGAAGTGTCTTTGATTCTGGACTGGGCGGAGAGCCACGTCCCGTGTATCTCAGCAGTCTACATTCCGGGAGTGGAGAACACGGAGGCGGACTCTCTGAGCAGGGCCTCCTCTCGTCAGGGGGAGTGGTCTCTCAGCCCCAAGGTGTTTCGTTCGATCTGTCTCAGGTGGGGGTTCCCAGCGGTGGACCTTTGCCTCTCGTCACAATCACAAGCTTCCGGTCTTTGTGTCTCTCTCGCAGGATCCTCTGGCGGTGGATGCCATGTCTGTTTCTTTACCTGTTCCCTCCGTTTCCAATGGTAGCCAGAGTGGTGCGCAAGCTGGCCCTGGAGGGCGCGTCGGCGATTCTGGTGGCACCAAGGTGGCCAAGGCAGGTTTGGTTCGCAGACCTGGTAAGACTGGCAGGGGATCAGTTCGTTCTGCCTCTACTGCCGGACCTGCTCACCCAGGGTCGGCTGCGCTATCCCAATTTACCTTCGCTGGCTTTGACGGCGTGGCTGCTGAAACCGCCATCTTGAAGGAGGAAGGTCTTTCTGACGCGGTGGTTCAGACTCTTATTAGCGCCAGGAAGCGCTCTTCCTCTACTATTTACTATAGGACTTGGAGGTCCTGTATTGACTGGTGTGAAAGTAGGTCTTTCTCTTGTCGGGAGTTCTCCATTTCCAGAATCTTGGAGTTTCTTCAACATGGTCTGGATCAGGGGCTTCAACTTAGTACCTTGAAAGGGCAGGTTTCTGCCCTGGCGGTGTTCTTCCAAAGGTCCTTTGCGCTTCATCCCTTGGTCAAGACTTTTTTCCAAGGAGTTACGCATGTACGGCCTCCGAGGAAGCCTTTTGTTCCTGTTTGGGATTTGAACTTGGTTTTTTCTGCTCTTCAGGGTCCTCCGTTTGAGCCCTTGAATGAGGTTGCCTTGTCTTCACTTACTCAAAAGGTGGCCTTTTTGGTGGCTATCACTTCGGTTAGGCGTGTTTCTGAGTTTGCAGCTTTATCCATTAAAGCTCCGTACTTCGAAAGGCATCAGGACAAGGTTGTCTTTCGTTTCAAGCCGGATTTTCTTCCTAAGGTGGTCTCTGCTTTTCATCTGAATCAGGACATTGTTCTGCCCTCTCTATGTCCTAATCCCAGCAACGACAAGGAAAGGGCGCTGCATTCCTTGGATGTAGTTCGTGTTGTGAAATATTATCTGGTGGTTAAGTCTTCTTTTCGTAAGACTGATGCTTTTTTTGTGGTGCCTTTTGGGCCTAGGAAAGGTTTGGCTCCTGCCAAATCTTCCATTAGTAAATGGATTCGTCAGGCCATCATTGGGGCCTATTCTGCTAAGGGGAGGAGTTCCCCTTTTCTGTGTTACTGCTCATTCTACTTGTGCGGTTGGAGCGTCCTGGGCTTTTCAGCACCAGGCCTCGGTTGAGCAAGTTTGCAAGGCTGCTACTTGGTCCTCTGTTCACACTTTTTCCAAGTTTTACAAGGTTGATGTTCGGGCCTCAGCGGATGCTGTTTTTGGCCGCAAAGTTCTGCAAGCTGTTGTGGTTTAAGTTGTGCATTGTTGCCTTGTTTTGGATCCCCGCCCTTTTTATGGACACTGCTATTGGATGTCCCACATGTTATGGATATCTTGAAGCGGGGTGTGTGACATACTTAGAATAATACCATTTTGTGAAATACTCACCTGTAAAATGGGTATTATAAGTATGTCACACACCCCGCTTCACCCGCCCTTTTTGTATTCTGGATCCTTTATACTGTGAACTTTGCGTTGTTATGACTTATAGTTGCCTCTTCCTGGTCCCTTATCTTACTGCTTCTATATACTGGGTGATGAGTGGGAGGTCCCAGGTATTTATGGATCAGGGAGGGGCTTTCTTTTTTGCTATCATCTCTGCAGGAACGCCCTCTTCAGGTCGGTATTACCCACATGTTATGGATATCTTGAAGCGGGGTGTGTGACATACTTATAATACCCATTTTACAGGTGAGTATTTCACAAAATGGTATTTTTTTGTACTCACGGTTGTGGTTATCAGGTCTGTGGTTTAGGGCCTGTTGAGGGGTCCCAGCTGGACCCAGCCAGTGCTGATTTGGCAGCATTTATGCGGTATGTATAGTTCCTGACTATGGTCTTGTCTGCCTGGATGACACTATATGTCTGTATGGCGGAACCTCAACTTTGCTTGTGGCTATACGACGCTCTGTCTGGTTGCGCCGGTGGCGGCTGACATTGACTACCCTTCGGGGTATGCGGCTTTTTGGAGTCATATTGGATTCAGTTGCGTAAGGAGGCAGGCTTCTGCCACGCTAGAAGCGTTGTTGCTCCTTTCGGGGGGCAGGCTCCTCTATTCCTTCCTTTCACGGTGCCAGAGCTGGCAGAGGGGCTGCCTTCTCTATCTTCAATGGTGATTTCTCTGTTCTCGGGTTTCCTCGGACCCCCGGGCTGTGCAGGGGCCGGGGCTTTTGTTCCAACCCTTGTGGTTCCCTAACGGGATGGATCCATCAGAACCATTCTAGTTTTTGAGGCCTTTCTACAGGTTCATCAGATCCCAGAAGTTCCGCATATAGACTCTGCGCTCAGTCATCAATTCCATTCATCAGGGGGATTTCGTGACGTTTGTAGTCCTCAAGGTTGTTTACCTTTATGTACCAACCTACCCCGCTCGCCAGAGATTTCTCAGGTTTGGGGTGGAAGTTCGGCATTTTCAGTTGTGGCCCTCTCTTTCTGGTTGACTTGGATGCCAAGGGTGTTCACCAAGGGGCTGGCGGGCATAATGGCCCTTCTCGGAGCCCTGGGCGTTTACATTGTGCCGTATCTGGATGACCTACTCTTTACAGCATCTTTTCTATGCCGGGTGGAGCTGGTCTCCAGGGTGGTGACGACACTGGAACGGTTTGGATGGGCGAAGTTCTCTAAGTTCTCTGGCATGAATCAGGATTCTGGTCAGGCCAGAGGGTTCCTTCCTCACCCTAAGGTGCAGAGGGTTCAGGACCTTATATTTGTTCTCCTGGACAATCCTCGCCTCTCTTCCAGCTAGGGATGTAACTGGTGGGATTGATGGTGGCTTTCCTTCTAGTCAGTCCCCTTTGCTCAGTTCCTCGTGAGGTCGCTCTAACTCAGTCTATTGCGGACGTGGGACGGCTGTTCCTGGTGCTTGGCTCGGTCCTTTCTGCTGTCTCCCAGGGTCCGGCAATCCTTTCAGTGGTGGCTGGAGCTTAGCGGTCTTATGGGGGAAGATCATTTTTTGGCCCCTTGTTGGGAGACGGTTACCACGAATGCCAGCCTGTCGGGCTGGGGAGGTTTCTGGACGGACTTTCAGTTCCAGGGGCTGGGAAGTCTTCAGGAGGCTCACGCTCCCATCTCTGTTTTTGGAGTTCAGGGCTATTTGTTTGATTCTGTCATGCTGGACGCATCATTTACAGGTTTTGCCGCTTCGGGTTCAGTTGGACAATTGAACTGCGGTCGATTACGTCGATCACCCAGGAGGGACTCGCAGCAGGAGTGCCCACAGGGAAGTTTCGCTGATTCTTGCATGGGCGGTGAGCAATGTTCCATGCATCTCAGCGGCATTCATTCCGGGAGTGGATAACACGGAGGCGGATTCCTTAAGCAGGGGATCCTCTCACTGAGGGGGTTGTTCTTTCTACCGCAAGGTGTTCGTTCCTTCTGTTGCAAGTGGGGGATTCCGGAGGTGGTTCTCCTTGCCTCACGTTGCACTCACTGGCTCCCAACGTTTGGTTTTCGGCTTTCAGGTTCCTCTGCCTCTGGCTGTGGTCGCCATGTCTTTTGCCTGGCAGAGGTCTGGGGTTCCTGTACCCGTTTCCTTCCTTCGCCATTGGGGCAAGGTGGTGCGCTAGCTGGCTCCTTAGGGTGCGTCAGCTAGGCTGGTGGCTCCAGGGTGGCTAAGATAGGCTTGGTTCGTTCTGCAGTTTGCAATTGGTGGCGTGGCTGCTGCAACCTCCTCCATCTTCATAGAGGAAGTTTGTCTGATGTTGTGCTTCAAACCCTTGTTTGGGCTGGGAAGTGCTCTTCCTTTAACTTCTTCTACAGGACTTGGAGGTCCTATGTTGATGAGTGTGAGGCTAGGGCCTTGCCTTACATGGTGTTTTTGTTCTCTAGGTTTTTGGACTTTCGTCAGTACGGTCTGGGCCTGGGGCTCCAGCTTAAGTGCTTTGCTGGGGCAGGCCTCTGTCCTGGTGGTCTTCTTCTAGGGCCTTTTGTCCTCAAAAGCTTTGCGTCTGTTTGGGATCTGAATTTTGCATTTTCTATGCTTACACCACAGATTGACCTTTGATGGCTATTGCTTCTGTTCGCTGTGTTTCTATCTCTTTAAGGATGTGGCTCTTCTTCCTTGTGTCCTTCGTCTAGCTTTGACGTGGAGAGGGCCCTGCTTAGGCCCCTGTTGACGTTCTATTTTTTGGCTACTTCCTTTTTCTGTAGGCAGTAAGTCTTGTTTGTGGGCCCTCTGGCCCCCGATGGGTTTTGGTGCCGTCAAGTCTACCATTTTTAATGGATATGTCTGGTCCTTGTGTGGGCCTATATTGCCAAGGGGAGGGTTCCCCTTTTTAGTTTAGTGGGATAAGTTGTGCGACTGCTACTTGGTCTTCTGTTCATACCTTTTACAAGTTTTTGTAAGGTTGATGTGCGGACCTTAGCCGCAAAGTTCTACATGGGGCAGGGGTTTTCATTTGTGCATTTTTGCCTATTAGGATCCCCACCCTTTTTGGACACTGCTATTGGATGTCCCAAGTGTAATGACTACTTCCGAAGCAGGGTGTGAGACATACTTAGAATAATACTATTTTGTGATTACTCACCTGTAAAATGGGTATTATAAGTATGTCTCACACCCTGCTTCGCCCCACCCTGATTTGTATCTTGGATCCCCTTTGGTGTTACTGTTTTTCTTGTAAGTTTTTTAGTTGCTCTTCCTGGTCCCCTTACTGCTTTCTTATACTTGGAGATGTGTGGGAGGTCCCAGGTATTTATGGGCCGGGAGGGGCTCCTTTTTTTCTAGTCATCTCTGCAGAAGTTCGCCCTCTACTGGACATAACCCAAGTGTAATGACTACTTCCGAAGCAGGGTGTGAGACATATAATACCCATTTTACGGGTGAGTAATCACAAAATGGTATTTTTAAACCCCTATGCCTCCCAGCCTAGGCTGCAGGTCTGGGTGAGGGTAGGGTACACCTTAACAGGTGTACTTATAGGAGCCTTGCTCCTCCGTGAGACCCCATAACAGGGGGTAGGCAGCTACGAGGTTGGTGACCCTGGTTTGGGATGCCCTGTCAGTTTCCCCACTCTCTATTACTGTAGTTCGGGACCTTCCCCTTCCATTACTCCCTTTCCCGCCTGTTTGTGAGCCGCAGCGCGTCTGGAGCCGACGGCTGCGCGCTCGGTGGGGAGAGCTTCTTCCCCTCCTGTCTGTCCAGGGAGGAGGCGGGGCCGGGCGCTCGGCGCACTGGTGGTGGCCCGCTCTCTCTCTCTCTCTCTCGTGCCCTTTGAGGTGCTCTGCATTGACCGGGAACAGCGATGATGGGGAAGGTGCGGGGCCAGCCGCGGAGCCCGATCCGCTCTGGCCTGCCCTTCTTCTTCCTCTGCTGCCTGCACATTTTGGTCGAAGAGGCGCCATTACAGCGTTGTGAGTGCCCTGTCGGGCTTTTTGTTGTTTTCATATACTTATCTAAGTTATATGCACCTTTATTCCAAGTATGTCTCACACCCTGCTTCGGAATGATTAGTACACATGGGTTATGTCCAGTAGAGGGCGAACTTCTGCAGAGATGACTAGAAAAAAAGAAACCCCTCCCAGTCCATAAATACCTGGGACCTCCCACACATTCCCCAGTCTTCGTCTCTGCAGATGGCGAGCAAGTCAGAAGATGGCTGTCTCCTTCCTTTGCAGGTATGCCGGGTTTACACCCGGCCAATTTATCCCCATTTCTGCCCGGACCTTGTTTTAAATAGATTACTATGCCTCCCAGCCTCGGCTGTAGGTCCAGCCGAGATAGGTTATACCTTAGTGGTGTACTAACTAGGAGCCATGCTCCTCCGTGAGACCCCCACCAAGGGGTAGGCAGTTTGTCAGGTTGGTGACCCTGACATGGGATGCCCGGTCCATATTGAAGCCATCGCTACATATCTAGATGTAGCTATTGGCTTCCCCTCCATTACTCCCTGTTCCCGGATAGTAGGCGGGGGGGGGGGGTTCGGGCGGTCCTCCATTGTTCCCCCATATAGTTGTCAGTGCGTTTGTGCTTTTACTCCACGCTTTTACTTCACGCTCTGGCTACTGCCAGCGCGTGGGTACTTATGTGTGTGTCAGTGTATAAACTGTGTGTCTCTTGGCTGCGGCTCGCTATTTAGCGGCGGCGGGCCGGTTACATTATGGCCGGTTACTTTTTGGCCGGCTCCGCAGCATGGCTGGGGAGCCTGGCTCTCCTTCCTCGTTCAGGGGAGGGGGCGGGGTCTGGCGCTCTGCGCGCCCGTTATGGCCCACCCCCCTCCTTTGACGCATCTTGCGGCTCTCAGCCCTATTGGCTGAAAGCCGGTCTGGCGTTTTCCCGGGTCGGGAGGGGAGCGGGGCCATGTGCGGCGCGCATGATTGTGAGTGCCCCTCGGGGCCCTTTGGTTCTATTATTGTTTTCTTAATTGCGCTAGTATTACTGCGCCCTGGTGGCCTGGGAATTCCGCATTTATTTTCTGCATTTGTTATCCGCCATTACCATATCTCGTGCGGTTGTGTGATATTATGTTCTGTGTATATATATGTACATATATTTATATATATATATATATATATATATATATATATATATATATATATATATATATGTAAATGGTAAATGTCTTATGCCTGCATATGTTTGTGCATTAGGATGCTTCTGGGTGCATATTCTTAGGGGTCCCTTATTGTGTCTTTCAGGTGGGACTACCTAGCCTTTAATACAAAAGGGGTTTCTCCTGGTTCTTAGATCCCTTGTTGTCAAATTAAGGTTCCCTTTTGTCATTGCAAATCCTCCGACTAACGGATGCTAAGGGGCATCCCGGGTAGCTTCATAGCGTAATTCCCATTTGTCATTGCAACTACCCTTAAAAATCACCATATGGAGGCTTCCCAGGATACCGGGCTCGGGATCCCTTCGGGGCAACCCTGGCAGTGTGTGGTCTGTGGGGTATCCCTTGTGGGAGATTATGTGCAAATTTGTATACCATGTGCATAGCAGGCCATTGCGCGGCAATCTGGGCCCCGTGCGGCCGGTTCGGCTTCGCTGGCCTCATCACCTACACCCCCACGCCTGGCTTTGACCCCAAGTGATGTCATTAGTGGGGAGTCGCAATCCGATGTCTGTGCCAAACTGGCCAACATTGAGAAGATGATTGCTAGCTCTGCGGGCAGCAAGGCCCCAGCTAAGAGACGGCATTTGGCGCTTGCCGTGCCGGCCTTTGATTATGACGATTATTATTCGTTTGATTGGTCTGTTTTTTCCCCGCTTGAGGAAGGGGTATTGTTTTCAGACTCTGAAGGCTCTGACGTTCAGCAGTACCTGGATGCTGATGCCGGTACGGAGCGCGGGCCTACCGTGGATACCCCCAGAATCCTGTCCCGTAATTTTAAAGTGCTTGCTATTTCCCCTCCGCAACGGGGGGGGGGGGGGGGGGGGCAGGATTTTTTGATATCGCCAAACCTTGTTTTGGAGTCCCCTGATCCTTAAAGAATGGGAAAAGCCTAGCCGGCTCCATGTTATTCCTCAGGGGTGGTATAGGAAGTATCCCTTCCCTGTTGATGTGGTTAAAGGAGCAGTATCGCAAAATTTGCATTAAAAAAGGTAAATAATTAAATAGCCACACAATAGCTTCTAACATGTGTATAAATAATCTGGCGATAGAAAAAATAAAAAATGTATGCCTTTCTTTTAAATTGTATAATGCCAACGGCTCAGTCCATTTGCTGAATAGGGAGATCTGCTGGGTTGTATTTAGTGAGCTGCTTCATTTAGCCCACTGGTCTCCTAGCAACACTTTACCTCAGAGGCTGACACTGTAATCAGTGGTAACGGCTGTGTTTGTGTGTGAGGTGCTGCTTTTGTTATGAGACCAGGTGACTCAAATGTGTAAAATCTATACAAAATAAACTAAACTGACTGAAAATAACTGAAATTCTTCTTTGAATAACTGTGCAGGAAAATCTAAAGGTATTAAAGTGGAACAAAACCCTGAGTGGCGAGCCTGAAGTCTATAAGACCCGGCCATTGACCTTGCCCCTTGGGTATTCTAAATCAGGATGCCCCACTGTGTGAAATGACCCCTGGATAACCACAGATCCCCCCATTTTTCTGGCGCACTCATGCAGATAGTCATTTAGACAGGCCGGGCGGCCAGGAAGGTTACTGCTCAGGCTCCCCATCTGCGTGCATACAGCGCTGATTGGATGAGAGCCTGTGCATGCGCTGTGGGACAGGGAAAGGTACATTTTTACAGGCGAACTTGGGGATTTCACATATTAGGGCATCCCAAGTCAGGATGCCCCTAGGGGCACAAAACAATACTCCAGATAGTGAAAATCCTGGGTTGTGCTTTGCTCAAAACAAACAAAGCTGAAAGAAAGATCATATGGAAAAAAGAGAGAAAATGGTAAACGGAAAGATTCTGCAGCAGAGCCAACATGAAGGGAAAACTGTCAAAATCAGCTAAATGACTTCTAGAGCTTTTCTCTCTGTTTTAGATATATAAGTTCTGGCCAGGCAATGTTGCAATGTTATCTTATGCTGGACGGCTGCCAGCACTGAACAGCTGAGACTTCTGATACATTGTTTCACCCCTCTCCTCAGCATGGAACAGGCGAGAGTGTTGGGTCCCGACACTCAAAAGACATAAACATGAGCTATTAGTCTCCAGCTGCACAACACACACATCATTTTTTTCTAAATTTGTAATTCTTACTCCAACACCTACCTACAGTCAAAGTACCATTTAAATAAAAGTCACCAAGAAAAATTCGCGATACTGCTCCTTTAAGCATTGGTCGACACCCCCAGAGGTCGACGCTCCTGTACTGGGATTATCCAATACGTCGGTTGTGCATTACCCGGATTCCACTACCTTGAAGGATAGTGAGGACCGACGTCTGGACCAAATGGCTTCACGTGCCTTTGCTTGTGTGGGTTCGGCCTTGCGCCCGGTTTGTGCCTCTGCTCTCACGTCCATGGCTACTAGAGCGTTAATCAGGGGCCTCACAGGGCTTCCCTTCGTGGGTCTGCGCCTGTTTGGTAAAAAATTGGACTCTGTGGCTAGGGGAGGTAAGTTACCTCAGCCCAAGAAGCAACACCGGCCCTTTCGGGGCTCAGGCTCATTCAATCCCTCCTTTTGTGGCTCTCGGACGAACAGGGGAATGTCCTTCCCTGCGTTCAGAGGAGATTCCTGGGGCAAGGGCAGTGGACGCGCCCGACCCGGGTCTTCCTGGGGTACCAAACCCATAGCCTCTGCCAAGCCAGCTCAGCAATATGGGGGCGCCCCTACCCTCGTGGGTGGGGGGACGGCTGTGGCTCCTTGCACAGGTCTGGACTCTGGAGGTCACAGACAACTGGATCCTGGAGGTGGTCTCCTATGGGTACAAGCTGGAGTTCGCTTACCCACCTCCTCCCTGATTTCTCAGGTCTCGGGTTTTTTTTTTCTGGCGGTGCAAAACCTTTTTGATATGGGGGTCGTTTCTACGGTCCCCCCCCCCCCCCCCCCCCCCCCCCCCAATAGAGAGGGGTCAGGTTTACTAATCCAACCTCTTTACGGTGCCCGAAAAGGGATGGATCCATAAGGCCCATTTTGGGCTTAAAGTTTCTCAACCGGTTCATCTGAACCAAGAAATTTTGCATGGAGACTCTGCGCTCTGCTGTCAACTCCCTTCGCCCTGGGGACTTTATGACCTCATTAGACATCAAGGATGCTTAATTTCATGTGCCAGTCTTCCCAGGACACCAACCGTTTCTCAGGTTCGCGGTTGGTGATCAGCGCTACCAGTTTGTGGCTCTCCCCTTCGGGCTGACTTCGGCGCCCAGGGTGTTCACCAAGGTGTTGGCAGGCGTGATGGCCCTTCTCAGAGCCCAGGGCATTCGCATTGTGCCTTATCTGGACACCAGGATGGTGGTGACAACCCTGGAGAGGTTCGAGTGGGTAATCAATTACCCCAAGTCCTCTCTCTCTCCGTCAAGGGTGACTTCATTTCTGGGCATGAATCTAGATACCATTCAGACCAGGGTGTTCTTACCCCAGCCAAAGGTGGATGTTATTCAAGCACTAATTTGTCTCCTTCTGTCCAACCCTTGTCCGTCCATCAGGCAAGGGATCAGACTGGTGGGATTGATGGTGGCTTGCTTCGAGGCAGTGCCTTTTGCTCAGTTTCCCATGAGACCTCTTCAGCTCCATCTTTTATCGGCTTGGGACAGATGTCCTCTCTCCCTGGATCAGTCCTTTGTTTTGTCTTCTCTGGTCAGGCGGTCTCTTCAGTGGTGGCTAGACCAGAAGAATCTTCTGGGGGGCTGATCTTTTTTGGCGCCCTGTTGGGAAACGGTCACCACCGATGCCAGCCTGTCGGGCTGGGGGGGTTTCTGGAAGGAACATCTGTTCCAGGGGCTGTGGGGTCCTCAGGAGGCCCACATCCCCATCAACATTCTGGAGCTGTCGCACCTGACGCATCGCCTCCAGGGCTTACCGGTTCAGGTTCGATACGACAATCGGACTGCTGTCGCTTACATCAATCACCAAGGAGGGACTCGCAGCAGGAGTGCCCTCCGGTAAGTGTCTCTGATTCTTGCATGGGCCGAGAGCAATGTTCGATGCATTTCGGCAGTGTACATTCCAGGGGTGGAGAATCTGGAAGCGGACTCCCTGAGCAGGGGGACCTCTCGCCGGGGAGAATGGTCCCTCAGCAACAAGGTATTTCAATTCATCTGTCACAGGTGGGGGATTCCGGAAGTGGATCTCTTTGCCTCCCGTCACAATCACAAGCTTCCTGCATTTGTGTCTCTGTCCCAGGACCCCCTGGCTCTGGCAGTGGATGCCATGTCTCTGTCATGGCGGGATCTCGGACTCCTGTATCTGTTTCCCCCCTTTCCCATGGTGGGCAAGGTAGTGCGCAAGCTACTTCCCGAGGGTTTGCCAGCAATCCTGGTGGCCCCAAGGTGGCCAAGACAGGTATTCGCAGACGTCGTGCGGCTGGCTGTCGATCAGTACAGGCTGCCTCTGGTTCCGGATCTGATCTCACAAGGTCAGCTTTGTTACAAATTTACAAACGGCAGCTTTGACGGCGTGGCTGCTGAAATCTCCATCCTAAGAGAAAAAGGTTTGTCTGAAACTGTTGTCCAGACGTTCGTTAGAGCTTGGTAGAAGTCTTCCTCTCATATCTACTACAGGACCTGGCGTTCCTATATTGCTTGGTGTGAGGCCAGGGTTTTTCCTTGTCGGGTGTTTTTCCATCCCTCGAATTCTGGAGTTTCTTCAGCATGGTCTGGACATGGGGTTTCAGCTTAGCACTCTTAAGGGGCATGTGTCCGCTCTGGCGGTTTTCTTTCAGAGATCTTTTGCTCTTCATCCTTTGGTTAAGACCTTTTTTTCAGGGGGTCACTCATGTGCCCCCTCCTCGCAAACCCATGTTACCTGTTTGGGATTTAAATTTGGTGTTGTCTGACCTTCAGGGTCCTCCTTTTGAACCAGTGCAGGATTCTGCTCTATCCATTTTCACCTTTAAAAGTTGCCTTTTTGGTGGCTATCACCTCTGTTCGACGTGTTTCGGAGTTGGCGGCTCTGTCCATTCAGGCCCCCTACTTTGAGAGACGTCAGGACAAGATGGTTTTCCGTTTTAAACCAGACTTCTTGCCAAAGGTTGTTTCTGCCTTTCACCTCGATCAGGACATTGTGCGTACTTCATTGTGTCCTAAACCTAGCGATGACAAGGAGAGGGATTTGCACTCTCTGGACGTTGTTAGATGTGTAAAGTACTATCTGGTGGCTACTTCACCATTCCGGAAGACGGACACCTTTTTTTGTGGTGCCCTCTGGGCCCAAAAATGGTTTGGCGGCCGTCAAGTCTACCATTAGTAAATGGATTCCTCAGGACGTTATTAGGGTCTATTCTGTTAAAGGGGGGATCCCCCTTTCCAGGACACTGCACATTCAACTCGTGCTGTTGAGGCTTCTTGGGCTTTTCAGCACCAGACCTCTGTTGAACAAGTTTGTAAGGCTGCTACTTGGTCTTCTGTTCATATTTTTATAAGTTTTATAAGGTTGATGTGCGGGCCTCAGCGGATGCCGGTTTTGGCCGCAAAGTTCTGCAAGCTGCAGTGGTTTAATTTGTGCATTATTGCCTGTTGAGATCCCCACCCTTTTTGGACACTGCTATTGGATGTCCCACATGTTATTTATCATTCCGAAGCAGGGTGTGGGACATACTTGGAATAATACCATTTTGTGATTACTCACCTGTAAAATGGGTATTATAAGTATGTCTCACACCCTGCTTCGTCCCACTCTGAGTTGTATCTTGGATCCTCTTTTTGGTGAACATTTTTTCTCATAGGTTTTATTGGCTCTTCCTGGTCCCCTTACTGCTTTCTTATACTGGGGAATGTGTGGGAGGTCCCAGGTATTTATGGACTGGGAGGGGCTTCTTTTTTTCTAGTCATCTCTGCAGAAGTTCGCCCTTTACTGGACATAACCCACGTGTTATTAATCATTCTGAAGCAGGGTGTGAGACATACTTATAATACCCATTTTACAGGTGAGTAATCACAAAATGGTATTTTTGTCTAGCGCGGCGGCTGCCATTAATAACATATGTATCTGTTTCACATTTGTGTTTAAATCATATATTGACATTTTCTGCGTGTATGATTGCTGTGGAGAGTGTGCCTTGCTTACAGGGTTCCCCTCTCTTTTTATGTCTTTCAGGAGGACCCTGCTTAGTTAAAAGGGGGGGTTCTCCCGGTCCTTTGGTCCCTTGGCTAAATTTGGGGCATTATTATTAAAATCCTCCCACTAACGGACTTAAGGGGCATCCCTGGTAGCTTCTAGCGTAATCCCCCCTGTTCATTGCGACTACCATAAGATTCACCATATGAAGGCTTCCCAGGATACCGGGCTCAGGCTCCCTTCGGGACAATTCCGGCAGTGCGTGGGTTGTGGGGCGTCCCTTACGGGGGATAATGTGCTGGTTTACATACCATGTGCACAGCAGGCCATAACGCAGCAGTCGGGGTCCCAGGCGTCTGGGTCAGCGCCGCCGGTCTCATCACCTACTCCACCTCTCCTGATCCGTACCCCTGGTGACACGGTCATTAGCGGGGAGTCGCAATCTGATGTATGTGCTAGATTGGCCAACATCGAAAAATTGATTTCTAGCTCTGCGGCCAGAAAGGCCCCGGCTAAGAGAAGACATTTGTCACCGGCCGCGCCGGTTCTGGATTTTGATTATTATGATTCCCTTGACTGGTCTGATTATTCCCCACTTGAGGAAGGGGAAATGTTTGCGGAATCTGATGGCTCTGAGGATCAGCAGTTTTTGGATGCTGATGCTAGGCAGGTGCATAGGGATGCCGTGGATACCCCAAGGTCCTGGCCCTTTTATTTGAGGTGCTGGCTATTTCTCCTCCGCAGAAGGGGGGATTTTTTGGGACCTCTAAGCCTCGTTTGGCGTTCCCAAATCAGAAGCATTTTGAAAATCTGATTCTTAAGGAATGGGAAAGACCTAGCCGGCTTCCCGGCGTTCCTCAGGGATGGGATGGGAAGTATCTGTTTCCGGTGGACGTTGTGAAGCGCTGGTCGTCCCCTCCCGAGGTCGATGCGCCCGTTCTGGGATTGTCCAACACATCTGTTGTGCACTCTCCAGACGCCACCACGATTAAGGATGGTGAGGACCGACGTATTGATCAAATGGCTTGCCATGCCTTTGCTAGCGTGGGTTCAGCCTTGCGGCCTGTTTGTGCTTCTGCGCTCACAGCTGTGGCTACCAGGTCTGTGGTTAGGGGCCTGTTGAGTGGTTCCCAGCTTAATCCGGCCAGCATTGAATTTGCAGCGCTTATGCGGTGTGAATTGTTTGTCCTTTGTCTTATCTGCCTTGGATGACACAATATGTATGTGTAGCCGAACTGTTTCCCCCCTTCTCCATGGTAGGCAAGGTGGTGCGCAAGCTGGCTCAAGAGGGTGCACCAGCAATTCTGGTGGCCCCAAGGTGGCCAAGACAGGTTTGGTTGGCAGACGTCGTACAGCTGGCGGAAGATCGTTACAGGTTGCCCCTGTTCCCGGATCTGATCACTCAAGGTTAACTTTGTTACCCCAATTTACAAACGCTGGCTTTGACGGCGTGGCTGCTGAAGCCTCCATCTTAAAGGAGGAAGGTTTGTCTGATGCTGTGATTCAGACACTCGTTAGAGCTAGTAAGAGATCTTCCTCTAACATCTACTACAGGACTTGTAGGTCCTATATTGACTGGTGTGAGGCTAGGGCCTTGCCTTGCAGGGTGTTTTCGATTTCTAGGATTTTGGAGTTTCTTCAACACGGTCTGGACCTGGGGTTCCAGCTTAGTACCTTAAAAGGGCAGGTCTCTGCTCTGACTGTCTTCTTTCAAAGGTCCTTTGCTCTGCATCCCTTGGTTAAGACTTTTTTCCAGGAGGTCACTCATGTGCGGCCTCCTAGAAAGCCTTTTTTGCCCGTTTGGGATTTGAATTTGGTTCTGTCGGCCCTCCAGGGGCCTCCTTTTTGAGCCGGTGCAGGATGTTGCACATTCTGTGCTCACTCAAAAGGTTGCCTTTTTGGTGGCTATTACCTCTGTTCGGCGTGTCTCTGAGTTGGCGGCTCTGTCCATTCAGGCCCCTTACTTTGAGAGACACCAGGACAAGGTGGTATTTCGCTTTATGCCAGATTTCCTTCCTAAGGTGGTTTCTGCCCTCCACCTCAATCAGGATGTAGTTCTCCCTTCCTTGTGTCCCAAGCCTAGCAATGACAAGGAGAGGGTTTTGCACTCTTTGGATGTAGTTCGTTGTGGGAAGTACTATTTGGTGGCTACTTCTACCTTTCGTAAGATGGACGCCTTGTTCGTGGTGCCCTCCGGGCCCAGGAAAGGTTTGGCGCCCGTCTACAATTAGTAAATTGATTCGTCAGGCCATTGTTGGGGCCTATATTGCCAAGGGGAAGGTTCCCCCTTTTCAGATCACTGCTCATTCTACTCGTGCTGTTGGGGCTTCTTGGGCCTTTCAGCACCAGGCTTCTGTTGAACAAGTTTGTAAGGCTGCTACTTGGTCTTCCGTTCATACTATTCCAAGTATGTCACACACCCCGCTTCAAAACATTCATTAGATGTGGGTTATACTGTCCTGTAGAGGGCGATCTTGCAGAGATGTAAAGAAAAACAAGTGAGCCCCTCCCAGTCCATAAATACCTGGTACATCCCACTCATTCCCCAGTCTTTCATCTCTGCAGTCGGCGAGCAAGTCAGAAGATGGATGTCTCCTCATTGCAGGTAGACGTGGTGACTCCCGGCCCTCTATTTGATCTATTTCTGCCCGGATCCCCTTATTTGATTTTACCTTGCCTCCCAGCCTAGGCTGCTGGTCCAGGCAAGGGTAGATGGCACCCTATGGTGCTTAGGAGCTATGCTTCACCGTGAGACCCCATACCAAGGGGTAGGCGGTTTGTCGGTTGGTGATTCCGGCGTGGGATGCCCTGTCCCTTGACTTTCCACCTCCAGTGTGGATTCCCCCTCTCCCCGAAGTCCTTTCTCCTTCGGGGAGGGGGCGGCTCTTCTCCTTTGTGAGTAAAAGCCTTATTTTTATTGGATTGTCAGTGTGGGTGCATATTCACTGTATGTGTTTCCACTGTTTTGCATTACTGGCGCCGGTTGTACCGCGGCACCGGCCATTGCGAGCTGCTGGTCGATGGGGGAGCTTCTTCCCCTCAGGTGCGGTGGTTGAGGGGGGCGGGCCGGGAGCTCGGCGCGATCTCCCGCCCCCGTGCTGCTGCCGCCGTGGCTGAGCCCGGCCACTGACTGGGAGCCACGGTGTGTGAAGGGTGGGGCGGGGCAGGGCGCGAACCGCGCCGGCCCGCCCTCCTTCTGCTTCTCTCCTCTCACGCCTCATGTTGGAGGACGCCATTGTCGCCTTATGAGTGGCCCTTGGGGCCTCATTTGCTTGTTGCAGTTTTAATTCATGTGTACTGTCTTTCACTATGATTGATGTGTATATATATATATATATATATATATATATATATATATATATATATGTTGCTGCATTATTTTGATGGGCATGTTGCTTGTGTGCTGAATGGCCCTATTCTTGTGTCTTTCAGGTGGCCCCTACATTAGGGTTCATATGCAAATTCTCCCACTTGGGACATAAAAGGGGAATACCGGGTTGCTTTTATTGCGTAATTCCCTTGGTCATCGCGACTACCTATAAAATCACCGCATGGAGGCTTCCCTGGATTCCGGGCTTGGGCTCCTCTTGGGGCAATCCTGGAAGTATTTGGGGTGTGGGGTATCGCTTACTGGGGGTGATTTAATCCTTTGCATACCAGGTGCGCAGCCGACTGTTACGCGGCGGTCCGGACCCATGGCGTCTGGTTCAGCGCCGCCGGTCTCTTCACCTACCCCTCCCAGCCTGATCCGTACCCCATGTGACGTTGTCATGGGTGGGGAGTCGCAATCTGAGGTGTGTGCTTGATTGGCTAATCTTCAAAAAAAAAATGTTTCTAGCGCTGTTGCCACAAAGGCCCCGGCTAAGAGAAAGCACTTGTCTCCAGCCTCGCCGGCCTTTGATTTGATGAGTTGATTCACTGGACTGGTCCGATAACCCCCAGCTAGAGGAAGGGGAGCTATTTGAGGAGTCGGATGGTTCGCACTTTGTTGGCGTGAGGTGTCTAAGCCGCTCTTGGAATTCCCTAATCATAAGCATTTTGATGGCATTATTTTTAAGGAATAGGAGAGGCCTACTCGGCTTCCAGGTTTTCCTCCGGGTTGGGATAAGATTTGTCCCTTTCTGGTGGATGCAGTGAAGCGTTGGTCGTTCCCTCTCGAGTTGGATGCCCCTGTTTTGGGCTTGTCTTCACCTCTATTTTGCGTTCTCCTGATTGTTCTACTCTTAAGATGGTGAGGATTAACGCATTGACCAGATGGCTTGTCACGGTTTTGCCAATGTCGGGTCGGCATTGCGGCCTGTTTATGCTTCGGCGCTTTTAGTAGTAGCTACCAGGTCGATTGTTAGGGACCTGTTGCCTACTTCCAGGCTTGATCCGGTTAGTGATGAGTTCACCGCCCTTAAGTGGTGTGAATTGTTTTTGTCATTTGTACTAGCGCCATGGATGAAACAATGGTGATGTGTAGCAGAACGTAGGCTTTGCTTGTGGCTATCCGGCGGTCGGTCTGGTTGCGCCAGTGGTCGGCTGATTTTGTGTCCAAGTAGTTTCTTACGGCCCTTCCCTTTGGGGGTTGCGGCTCTTTGAAAAAAAAAAAGTTGGATTCGGTCGCAAAAGGAGGTAAGTTACCTCAGCGAAGGAAGCAACGTCATCCCTTTCTGTGGGGCAGCTTCCTTTACCGCTTCCTTTCGTGGGGCCAGAGCTGGCAGGGGATTGGCTTTCTCCTCCTCCAGAGGTGATTCCTGGCACAGGGGCAGAGGATGTGCCACTCCAGGACATAACTGGGGTTCTAAGCCCAAAGCCGCTGCCAAGCCAGCTCAGCAACGAGGGGGCGCCCTCACCCTGGCGGGTGGGGGTACGATTGCGACATTTCTTCCAGGTCTGGGACCAGGAGGTCTCGGAAAGATGGATTCGGGAAGTGGTTTCTTCCAGTTACAAGCTGGAGTTCGAGATCCGGCCCCCTCCCAAATTCTTCAGGTCCCGGGTGCCTTCGGATTCTCTGACCACGCAGGGGCTCCTGGCGGCAGTAAGGAATCTTCTGGACATGGCTGTCATTTGCCGGTGCTTCCCTCAGGAAGGGGCCTGGGCTAGTATTCCAATCTGGTCATGGTGCCCAAGAAGGACGGCTCTGTTCGTCCCATCCTGGATCTGAAGCTCCTCCAACAGGTTTATCCGTTCCTGGAAGTTTCGCATGGAAACGCTGTGTTCAGCTATCAATTTACTTCGTTATGGGGACTTCATGACGTCCAAAGACATCAAGGATGCTTATCTGCATGTTCCTATCTTCCCGGCCCACCAGAGATTTCTCAGGTTTGTGGTGGAAAATCGGCATTTTCAGTTTGTGGCTCATTCCTCTGGTGGTGGCTGGAACCAGGCAATCTGATGAGGGGCAGGTTCTTTCTGACCCCTCGTTGGCAGACAGTCACCACGGTTGCCAGTCTGTCAGGTTGTGGGGGGGTTTCTGGAAGGATCTACATTTTTAGGGACTATGGGGGCCTCAGGAGGCGCACGATCCCATCAATGTTCTGGAGCTGAGAGCTATCAGGTTGGTTCTGTCTCACTTGACTCTTCAGTTACAGGGCTTACCGGTTCAAGTTCGGTCGGACGGCGGTCGCCTACATCAATCACCAGGGAGGGACTCACAGCAAGAGTGTCCTCAGGGAAGTGCCCTTGATTCTTGACTGGGCGGGGAGCCATGTCCCATGCATTTCGGCGGTGTACATTCCAGGGGTGGAGAACACGGAGGCAGACTCCCTGAGCAGGTGCTCATCTCGCTGTCTTTTAACCCTTTATACTTGGGTCTGAGCGTGTGCTTGTCTTTGTGTTCCAGGTGGACCATTCAGCATATTAAAGGGGGGTTCTCCCGGTCCAAGGGGTCCCTGGTTAAAATTTTAGCTGGCTTAAAATCCTCCCACTCGGGAGTTAGTGGACCAACACCCATGATTTTGACTATCCTGGGTTTTGGTCCACTTCGGTGGGGCACCCCGATCGGGGGTGCCCCGCTATCTGAAAACCCCCCGAAAGCCCAGAAACACTCACCTCACCACGCTCCCACGTGACCGCTCCAGCCAATCACAGCGCTCAGAGCCGCTGTGGTATGCGCGTCCAAGGCCGCTTGGACGTGCATAGCAGCTCAGCGGCTCTGATCGCTGGAGGCCGCGTCTCGCGCTTCCCTCTAACAGGGAGCGCGCCGGCCATTCACAAACGGCTGGCGCGGGTGCGCGCCCTGCTAGAGGGAAGTGCGAGACGCGCCCGCTGCTCGAGCATGCGCCGATGGAACGGGGCTGAGGTAAGGTTTGTGGGCCTCCTGGGGGGTTCCTGAATCTTATAGATTCCCGAGCCGATCCCCCCTGGGTGATGGTCCACTTTAAAGGGGCATCCCGGGTTGCATTATTACGTAATTCCCAAAAAGAGCATTGTACAAAAATCACCATATGGAGGCTTCCCCGGATACTGGGCTTGTGCCCCCCTCGAGGCAATCCAGGCTGTGTTTTGGGTGTGGGGTATCCCTTTTGGGGGATGATGTATTTCTATGTGTACCCTGTGCACAGCGGTCTATTACGCGGCAGACCGGATCTCAGGCGTCTGGTTCTGCTCCGCCAGTCTCCTCCCCATCTCCTCCTCGCTTGACACGTGCTTGTGATGTGGTCATAAGCGGGGAGTCGCAAGAGTGTGTGCCAGATTGGCCAATCTTGAAAAATTGTTTTTCAGTGCCATCACAAAGAAGGCCACGGCAAGAGAAAACATTTGTATTCGGCTGCGCAGGCCTTTGAGAGGGAGGACTTTCTGGATTTGTCTGATTGTTCCCCGCGTGAGGAAGGGGAGCTATATGAGGAGTCTGAGGACTCCGACGATCAGCAGTTTGTGGGTGCTGATACCGAGCAGGGCCAGGGGGATTCCTCGGATACCTCTAAGGTCCTGGCTCATATGTTTGAGGTCCTGGCTATTTCTCCCCCCGAGGCGGCTCCTCCGCCTCGGGGGAGTTCTTTGAAGTGACGAAGCCCCGTTTGGAATTTCCTTATCAAAAGCATTTTTATGGTTTCATTCGCAAGGAATGGGAGAGGCCGACGCGGCTTCCGGGTGTCCCACCGGGTTGGGACAAGAAGTATCCCTTTCCGGCGAACGCAGTGAAGCACTGGTCGTCTCCCCCCGAGGTGGATGCTCCTGTTTTGGGGTTGTCCAGCTCCTCAGTCCTCCATTCTCCGGAGTGCACTACCCTTAAGGATGGTAAGGATAAACGCATTGACCAGATGACTTGTCATGGTTTTGCTAGTGATGGATCGGCCTTGCAGCCGGTTTGTGCTTCTGCGCTTGTATTGGTAGCTGCCAGGTCGGTTGTTAGAGGATTATTAACCTCTTCCGGGCTTGACCCTGCTAGTGAGGAGTTTGCCGACCTTAAACGTTGTGAGTTATTTTTGTCCTTTGTGCTGTCCGCCCTGGATGACACATTGGTGATGTGTAGCAGAGCTACGGCCCTGCTTGTGGCTATCCGCCGGTCGGTTTGGTTACGTCAGTGGGCGGCTGATTTTGTGTCCAAAAAGTAACTCACGGCCCTTCACTTCGTGGGACTGCGGCTCTTTGGAGAAAAATTGGATTCGGTGACAAAGGGAGGTAGGTTACCTCAGCGTAAGAAGCAGCGTCGCCCATTTCCTTGAAGTGTCCTTGAGAGCAACGTCCCATGCATCTTGGCGGTGTACTGTAAGGAATTTACCTGTGCCAGGGGGTCGGCGGCGAGCGTCCGCGGGGCGACGCAGCACTCCTGCTGCTGGGAGCGCGGCGCGTCACTCTGGCAGCCTCTCTCGCCCCTCTCTAGCTGTGCAGGTGCGCGTCCCTTAGTCTGTAAATTTTGCCACTAGGAGGCGCTGTGCTGTGAGTGGCAGGCAGCGCAGAGTGCTCCACACCTGATGGGAATCAGGGGCTGATCAGCCCTGCAGCCAAGACTGACCAGCCCCTGGATAGTGTGTCCAATCACTCACAGTGTTGTAAGTTACACCAATCAGCACATACACTCCCCCCCCAGGGTGGCCATTGGTCGATTCCCAAATAAATATGGAGTCAGCCCAGCACTCAGTGCCCGTGATAGTCTCTTGTGATTAGGGTGTGATTCTGTTAGCTGTTATCTGATCCTGACCCGGCTTGATCGACCATCCCTGTCTCATCCCTGTACTCTGACGCACCCTCCGGATTGACTACCTGTGAACGACCTCGGCTTCGGGATACCCTCATGGTTCATCGGCCTTCACCGTAAGCGCCTATTAAGACCTGGGGGCAACCGTGTCCGGTGAGGCGTGCCTAGCGTCCCGGCAAGCGGGGGCTTGACTATAGGCAGAAGCGGCGGTGGAGATTGGGGGTTGCCTGCTTACAGAAGGCTGGTGTCCCGCTGGGCATCACATGTACATTCCGGGAGTGGAGAACACGGAGGCGGACTCCCTGAGCAGGGGGTCCTGTCGCCGGGGGAATGGTCGCTCAGCCTCAAGGTGTTTCGGTCGCTTTGCCACCGGTGGGGGACTCCTGAGGTGGACCTCTTTGCCTCTCGTCACAATCACAAGCTTCCGGCGTTTGTGTCTCTCTCGTGGGATCCGCTGGCTCTGGCAGTGGATGTCATGTCTCTGAACTGGAGGGAACTGGGGTTTCTGTATCTGTTCCCTCCGTTTCCAATGGTGGTCAGAGTGGTGCGCAAGCTGGCCCTAGAGGGTGCGTCAGCAATCCTGGTGGCTCCAAGGTGGCCAACTGGACAGGTTTGGTTTGCAGACGTGGTAAGGTTGGCAGAGGATCAGTTAGACCTGCCCCTTCTGCCGGATCTGATCACTCAGGGTCCACTGCTGTACCCCAATTTACTAACGCTGGCTTTGACGGCGTGGTTGCTGAAACCTCCATCTTGAGGGAGGAAGGTCTTTCTGATGCTGTCATTCCGACTCTGGTTAGGGCTAGAAAGCAGTCCTCCTCCGCCATCTATTATAGGACTTGGAGATCTTATATTGATTGGTGTGAGGTTAGGGCCTTGCCTTGCAGGGTGTTTTCTATCCCTAGGGTCTTGGAATTTCTGCAACATGGTCTGGACCAAGGTTTGCAGCTTAGTACGCTGAAAGGGCAGGTTTCTGCCCTGGCGGTTTTCTTTTGAAAGTCTTTTGCTCTTCACCCTCTGGTTAAGACTTTTTTCCAAGGGGTTACGCATGTGCAGCCTCCTAGGAAGCCTTTGCTCCCAGTTTGGGATTTGAATTTGGTTTTGTCTGTCTTGCAGGGTCCGCCTTTTGAACCCTTGCAGGATATTGCACTTTCTACGCTTACTCAGAAGGTTGTGTTTCTGGTTGCCATCACTTTCGTTCGGCATGTATCGGAGTTGGCAGCCTTGTCCATTCAGGCCCCTTACTTTGAGAGGCATCAGGGCAAGGTTGTTATTCTTGGTGTGCCACACACCCCGCTTCACTTCTAAATATTCTTCACTTAATGGGTTAACTCACCGCCAGGTGACGTAGTGCAGAGAGGAAGTCTTGTAACGAGCCCCCTTCCGGCCTATATATACCTGGTACCTCCCTTCAATCACCAGTATTTTTCTCTCTGCTTGACGACAAGTCAGAAGATGGAAGTCTCCTGCTTACAGGTAGGCCGGGGTTTTTACCCCGGCACCCCCCTTTTGGTCTATTTCTGCCCGGTTTACATAGTTAATACAGTTGAAAAAAGACATATGTCCATCAAGTTCAACCAAGGGTGTTGGGGTAGGGGGGAAGTTATTTTTTATTTCATAGGGGAAGCTATTTATTTTATTTTTTGTCTTTTTTTTTATTGATAACCACTAGTAGTAACTGTTAATGTTATTTTCTTCAAAATAAGCATCTAATCCTTTTTTGAAGCTGTCAGCGGTTGATGCTGTAACAAGCTTCTGTGGGAGGCTATTCCATAGATTTATAGTTCTTATGGTAAAAAACGATTGTCGCCTCCGGAGACTAAATTTCTTTTTTTCCAATCGAAGGCAGTGCCCCCTTGTCCTTAGAGAGGATTTTACGTGAAATAGTGTTCCCCCATATTTTTTGTATGGTCCATTTATATATTTATACAAGTTAATCATGTCCCCCCGCAATCGCCTCCTCTCAAGACTAAACAGATTTAATTCTCGTAATCTTTCCTCATAACTAAGATCTTTCATTCCCTTTATTAGTTTGGTGGCTCTCCTTTGCACCCTTTCCAGAGTCAGGGCGTCCTTTCTATGAACGGGTGCCCAGAACTGGACGGCATATTCCAGGTGAGGGCGCACCAGTACCTTGTAAAGAGGCAAAATTACATCTCTATCCCGTGATTCCATGCCTCTTTTAATGCACGATAGTATCTTGGTGGCCTTGGAAGCAGCTGCTTGGCATTGCATGCTGTTATTTAGTCTGTGATCTACTAGTACCCCCAGATCCTTCTCAACAAGTGACTCCCAGTTTTACTCCCCCGAGGACATATGTTGCCTTCAGGTTATTAGACCCCAAGTGCATGACTTTACATTTTTCCACATTGAACTTCATTTGCCAAGTGGATGCCCAGACACTCAATGAGTCCAAGTCAGCCTGAAGCTTGTGAACATCTTCAATAGACTGCACTGTGCTACATATCTTTGTGTCATCTGCAAAAATAGAGACAGTGCTTTTAATTCCATCTTCTATGTCATTTATAAACAAGCTGAATAATAGTGGGCCCAGTACTAAACCCTGGGGTACACATCTTACAACTGGTAACCATTCAGAGTAGGTATCATTAACCACAACTCTTTGCACACGATCCTTCAGCCAGTTTTCAATCCAGTTACAAACTGCGTTTTCTAATCCTGAAGATCTCAATTTCCCCAATAAGCGGCTATGGGGGACAGTGTCAAATGCTTTTGCAAAATCCAGAAAAACTATATCCACAGCCGCCCTTCTGTCCAGGCTTCTACTTACCTCCTCATAGAAGCCAATCAGGTTAGTTTGGCAGCTTCTGTCCTTAGTAAAACCGTGTTGGTTGTCACTTATAATATTATGGATAGTTACATATTCGTGTATGTTGTCCCTTAATAGTCCCTCAAGCAATTTCCCCACAATGGATGTTAAGCTAACAGGTCTGTAATTGCCCGGAGAAGACCTAGAGCCCTTTTTAAAAATGGGCACCACATTTGCCCTGCGCCAGTCCCTTGGCACTTTACCAGTTGCTAGTGAGTCTTTAAAGATCAACAACAGAGGTGACGAGATAACGGAACTGAGTTCTTTGAGAACTCTTGGGTGAAGTCCATCTGGTCCTCCAGTCTTATTCACATTTAAATTATTGAGTTTTTCTTGGATGATATCCGCGTTTAGCTTGTTAATTATTATACTCGGGCTATTACTATCAGTGGCATCTCCTGTGTTGGCTCCTTGCGCTTCTCTTGTGTACACAGAGCTAAAGAATCCATTTAACAGCTTTGCCTTATCCTCATCCCCAGTGACCATTTCCCCATTATCGTTAATTAGGGCACCTACCTGTTCTGATTTAGTTTTCTTCGAATTAATATATTTGAAAAATCGTTTAGGGTTTGTTTTGCTTTCTTTGGCCACATCTCGTTCATTTTGTGCTTTTGCCAACCTTATTTCTTTCTTACACACTTTATTTACTAGTTTATACTGTTCAAGTGTTACAGCTGAGAGTTCAGCCTTGTAATGTTTAAATGCCCTTTTTTTGTTCTTTATTGCCTTTTTAACCGCAGGTGTCAGCCATGAGGGGTTTAACTTTAGCCGCTTATATTTGTTACCCGTAGGAATACATTTTGCAACATTGTTATTCACAATTGATTTAAAGCACTCCCATTTGGCATCTGTATCCTTATTCCTGAACAGATGCTCCCAGTCTATGTCCTTGAGTGCAGCTCTGAGCCTGGGGAAGTTGGCCTTTCTAAAATTTAATGTTTTTGCCTTCCCAGGAAGAAAATCTTTCTTACAGTTTATGTTAAATACAATTATATTGTGGTCACTGTTACCAAGATTTTCACGGACTGTTACTGCCCCCATCAGGTCATCATTATTTGATATTACAAGATCTAGAATAGCATCACCCCTAGTTGGTGAACTGATTCATATAATTATCTTGTAGCAAGCTGAGGAATGCTCTCCCCCTTGTAGTGGAAGCAGAACCATGTCTCCAGTCGATTCCTGGATAGTTGAAGTCCCCCATCACCACCACTGTACCAGCCTGTGAGTCTTGAGTGTTTATACCTTGATGGTGGAATGGAAGCCTCCCAGCCTAGGCTGCTCACTGGGCAAATGGTAGATGGCACTTTAAGTGCCTAGGAGCTTATCTCCTACCGCTCAACCTCATGCGTGGGGCAATGCGGCTATCCGGCATGGTGATCCGGAAATGGGATGCCCCTGTCCCGAGGGTCCCCGTAGCCCCTTTCTCTCCTTCACTATGGGGGGGGGGGGAGGGTTGCGGGTGTGCATTTAGTATGTGTGTTTCACTGGTATAACTTTATTTCAACATGTGTGTGTGTTCATGTTATGCATTAAGTTTATTCAGCATGTGTGCACTTTTTGTTCACTTGGTTTAGGTCTGCTTGAATGACAGACCGCGCTGGGTAGGTGGCTGGCCGCTTTAACTAGGCAGACTGTTGCTTAAGCGGCCCCCTCCCGCCTCCCCCCTTCCCCGCTGGCACTGTATGAAGTTTATTTTTTGCATAGGCTGCGCTATGCGGTCTTTTGTCCTTCCTCCCCCCTCCGCTGCCTGGGCGCACGTGTAGTGGCCCATCTGGTGTAATCCCCAGCTGAATTGGCTGCACTGATCAGCGTAGGGGGCAGGTCCCGGCGACGGCGGCGGCGTCATGCGGCGGCCCCAGTTTCACTTCCCTTCAAAGGGGGAAGTCACGTGGGCGCGCGGCCGCACTTGGTCTCCGGTGCTGCGGCTGCTGGCTGCTGTCTCGCTCTCCGGCTGCTGCTCTCGCTTGGACAGGTAAGCGGCCCCACTTGGTGGGGCCGTTAAGTGGGAATTTTCATATCCTCTTGTATTGAATATGGTGGGGAGTCATTTTTTATTAGGGGGCATGGTTTTGCTCATTTTTTAAGGCACTTTGGTGCCATGTATATATGATTGTTGCACACATGTGAGGATCTGATTATGATTTCTCTTGCCTTACAGATCCAGGGATCCCTGTTTATGGTGGCCCTCCGGCTCTATGTTGCGTGGCTATTAATTGGGATATATTATAAATGCTTGTATATATAATATATATATATATATATATATATATATATATATATATATATATATTTTATTAAAGGGGACCTTAACTTAATTAAAAAAAAAAAAAAAAATCCTCCCTTCCGGGACATTTACAAATAAAGGAGCATCCCGGGTTGGCTTATGCCTTAAAAGACCCAA
The DNA here is from genome assembly GCA_027917425.1 of Gastrophryne carolinensis. Taxonomy (NCBI): domain Eukaryota; kingdom Metazoa; phylum Chordata; class Amphibia; order Anura; family Microhylidae; genus Gastrophryne; species Gastrophryne carolinensis. The sequence goes on from CM051238.1 coordinate 429,273,297, forward strand.
GTATTGCGAATACCATAAATCACCATATGGAGGCTTCCGTTATTGCTGGAAACGGTTCTGCTGAGCCTTTCGGGGGGTGCGTAGGTTGTGGGGCTCTACTCCCAGCTGATGATGTCTTTATTTGCATCCCTTGTGCAAAGCAGACTATTGCGCGCCAGTCCGTTGCTTCGGCTGCGGGCCCATCACATCCTTCATCATCTCCTACCTCTCCCTCCCTGTTCCGGACCCCGCATGGCACTGCCAAAAGTGGGGATTCGCATTCCGAGGTGGCGCCACAGCCCAGCCCCCGGAAAGTAGTGCCCGTTAAAGCAGCGTTAAAGGCCGCTGCAAAACGGAGGCACCTGACTCCGGTACCTTCGGCTCCACAGGACGAGTTATGTGAGCCTGTGGAATGGTCCGATGGGTCCTCGGACGAGGATGAATTCCCGTTGGAGTCAGATGAGCCTGCAGATCAGCTTGTGGCTGATGTGATTGGCGATTGGGCGGAGGGGGTTGTTTTTGACACCCCCTCCATTCTGGCTCAAATGTTTAAAATTTTGAATTTAGCTCCACCTGAGGCGGCCACCCTGCCAAAGGGTCAGTTGTTTAAGGAGCCTCAGCCGTGTTGGGTTTTTCCCAGACAACACCACTTTGAGAGGGTGGTTCTTAAGGAATGGGAACATCCCACGCGGTTATCTGGAATCCCTTCCAGTTGGGAAAAGCGTTATCCTTTCCCGCCAGAGTTGGTAAAGCTTTGGTCTGTCCCTCCCGACGTCGATACCCCTGTGCTAGGGCTCTCCAGCACGGCTATGGTACAGTCTGCTGAGACCACTGTCCCTAAGGATGGGGAGGATCGTCGGATTGACCAATACGCGCGCCATGGCTTTATTTACTCCGGGTCAGCGTTGCGCCCGGTATGTGCTTCAGCCCTTCTGCTATTGGCGATTAAGTCTTTAATTCAGGGGCTTTATGAGGATCTCAATCCCGCTTGTAAACAGTTTACTGCGCTTAAGCAGTGTGAATCTTTCGTGTCCTATCCGCTCAGGACGATGCACTGGCTATGAGTAGCAAGGCAGCGGCTATGCTGGTGGCTGTTCGCAGGTCAGTATGGCTGCGTCAGTGGTCAGCGGACGCGGCTTCTAAAAGGGTGCTCACAGCTCTCCCCTTTTTGGGGTTGCGTCTGTTTGGGGAGAAAATTGATTCAGTCGCAAAGGGTGGTAAGATGCCACAACGCAAGAGGCCTCGTGGCCCCTTTAGGGGGGCAGGTTCCGGTAGGCCTTCCTTTCGAGGATTCAGAGCGGGCAGGGGTGCTTCCTTTCCCGCTACCAGAGGTGCAGGTTGGTCTCGGGGGAGGGGCCGTGGCCGGTCCGCTCAGTCCTGGGGCACCAAGCCCAAACCTGCTGATAAGCCCACTCAACAATGAGGGGCTGCCCTCACCCATGCGGGTGGGGGGACTATTGCGACACTTCTCCCAGGTTTGGAACCAAGTGGTTCCAGGCAGATGGATCCAGGAGGTAGTGTCGGCCGGTTGCGACCCGGAATTCGGGTCTCACCCTCCTTCACGATTCGTTCGGTCTCGGGTGCCCATCGATCCTTTGGCCACGCAGGGGCTCCTGGCGTCGGTAAGGAATCTGTTAGAGATGGCGGTCATCCGGCCGGTGCCACGCTTAGAGATGGGCCTCGTTTTCTACTCCAATCTTTTCGCAGTCCCCGAGAGAGATGGGTCAGTTCGTCCCGGCCTGGACTCTCATCAACACAGAGTGTTTCTTCCTTTTGCCCAAGTTCACACGAGAACGCTTCAGCTTTTTCTGTTAGCGTCTTGGGACCAGCAGCCTCGGTCGCTGGATCAGTCCTTCCAGTTGTCCTCCCGGGTCCGGCAGTCCCTCCTGTGGTGGTTGGTCTCGACCAATCTTGTGTAGGGCAGGTCTTTCCTGACCCTCCTTTGGGAAATTGTCACCACGGACGCCAGTCTGTCGGGATGGGGCGGATTCTGGAAGGAGCTGCAGTTTCAGGGGCAGTGGGGACCTCAAAGGCCCCACTTACCCATCAATATTCTGAAACTGAGAACCATCCGTCAGGTGCTTGCTCTCCTGACTCAGCTCGTTCTGGGCCTTCCGGTCCAGATGCGTTCAGACAATCAAACAGCGGTTGCTTATATCGGTCTTCAGGGAAGGACTCGCAGTCTGAGTGCTCTCAGAGCAGTGTCCCTGATCCTGACCTGGGCGGTGTCCCATGTTCCTTGTCTCTCGGCGGTTTACATTCCAGAGGTGAAGAACCAGGTAGCGGACCGGTTGAGCAGGCGCTCTCCCCGTCTGGGAGAATAGGCTCTCCATCCTCAGGTGTTTCGCTCACTGTGTCTCAGGTTGGGGACCCCGGAGGTGGGCCTGTTTGCCTCTCGTCACAATCACAGGCTCCCGAACTTTGTGTCGCTCTCCCAGGTTCCTCTGGCTCTGGCAGTGGACGCCATGTCCCTGAGCTGGGGAGTTCTTGGATTTCTATACCTGTTTCCTCCGATGCCCATGCTGGGCAGGGTGCTTCAGAAGTTGGCTCTGGAAAAGGTGTCCGCCGTTCTCGTGGCCCCAAGGTGGCCAAGGCGAGTGAGGTTCGCAGACATCGTTCGGCTGGCAGTGGACCAGTTCGTTCTGCCTCTTCGGCCCGATCTACTCACTCAGGGTCAATTGTGTTACCCCAATTTACCAGCACTGGGTTTGATGGCCTGGCTGCTGAAACCTCCATCCTGAAGGAGGAGGGTCTTTCTGATTCAGTCATTAAGACTCTGATCAGTGCCCGGAAGAGGTCTTCTTCCATCACCTACTATAGGACTTGGAAAGCCTATATCGCTTGCTGTGAGATAAGATCTTTTCCTTGTAGGGTCTTTTCGGTCTCCAGGATTCTGGAGTTTTTACAATCAGGGCTGGACTCTGGTCTCCAGCTAAGTACATTGAAAGGGCAGGTCTCTGCCTTATCTATCTTTTTTCAGAAGCGTGTTGCGCTTAAGTCTTTAGTTAAAACTTTTTTCCAGGGGGTTGCGCATGTGCGGCCTCCCAGGAAACCATTACTCCCTGTTTGGGATTTGAATTTGGTTCTTTCTGCTCTTCAGGCTCCTCCTTTTGAGCCTTTGCAAGATATTGCTTTGTCTACCCTGACTCAGAAGATCGTCTTCTTGGTAGCGATCACTTCGGTCCGGCGTGTCTCGGAGTTGGCGGCCTTGTCTATCCAGGCGCCTTACTTTGAGAGGCATCAGGATAAAGTGGTCTTTCGGTTCAAGCCAGACTTTCTTCCTAAGGTTGTTTCTGCTTTTCATTTGAACCAAGATATTGTTCTCCCCTCCTTGTGTCCTAATCCTAAGAATGACAAAGAGAGGGTTTTGCATTGTTTGGATGTAGTACGCTGTGTTAAGTAGTACTTGATTATCACGTCTCCTTTTCGTAGGACGGATTCCTTTTTTGTTGTGCCCCATGGGCCTAAGAAGGGTTTGGCACCAGCCAAATCTGCCATTAGCAAGTGGATACGTCAGGCCGTTACTGCGGCCTATTCTGCTAAGGGAAGAGTTCCCCCCTTTTCGTATTACTGCTCATTCCACTCGCGCCGTTGGGGCGTCTTGGGCTTTTCAGCACCAAGCTTCTGTTGAACAAGTTTGTAAGGCCGCCACTTGGTCTTCTGTTCACACTTTTTCTAAGTTTTACAAAGTTGATGTGCGAGCCTCAGCGGATGCTGTTTTTGGCCGCAAAGTTCTGCAGACTGCAGTCATTTAAGTTATGCTTCACCTGGCCTTGAGATGCCCATCCCTTGTGGACACTGCTTTTGGATGTCCCATTAAGTGAAGAATATTTAGAAGTGAAGCGGGGTGTGTGGCACACCAAGAATAATACCATTTTGTGAGTACTCACCTGAAAAATGGATATTGTTGGTGTGCCACACACCCCGCTTCACTCCCACCCTTTTCGGTGTTTCCGAAGCTTTTATATGGTGAAGCCTTTTTTTATTTATATCAAAATTGATTTTGAGGTTACCGGTGGAATACTGGTACCTTGTATTTCTGCTTTTTTAATATACTGGTGATTGAAGGGAGGTACCAGGTATATATAGGCCGGAAGGGGGCTCGTTACAAGACTTCCTCTCTGCACTACGTCACCTGGCGGTGAGTTAACCCATTAAGTGAAGAATATTTAGAAGTGAAGCGGGGTGTGTGGCACACCAACAATATCCATTTTTCAGGTGAGTACTCACACAATGGTATTTCCTCTTCAAGACAGATTTCCTTCCTAAGGTGGTCTCTGTTTTTCATCTGAATCAGGTTATTGTTCTTCCCTCCTTGTGTCCTAAGCCCAGCAATGACAAGGAGAGGGTTTTGCATTATTTGGATGTGGTTCACTGTGTGAAGTACTATTTGGTGGCTACTTCTCCCTTTCGTAGGACTGACGCCCTTTTTGTGGTGCCCTCTGGGCCTAGGAAGGTTTTGGCTCCTGCCAAGTCTTCCATTAGTAAATGGATTCGCCAGGCCATTGTTGGGGCCTATTCTTCCAAGGGGAAGGTTCCCCCTTTTCATTTTACTGCTCATTCCACTTGTGCTGTTGGGGCGTCCTGGGCTTTCCAGCACCAGGCTTCTGTTGAGCAGGTTTGTAAGGCTGCTACTTGGTCTTCGGTTCACACTTTTTCAAAGTTTTACAAGGTTGATGTTCGGGCCTCAGCGGATGCTGTTTTTGGCCGCAAAGTTCTGCAAGCTGCGGTGGTTTAAGTTGTGTTTTATACCTTGTTTTTGGATCCCCACCTCTTATGGACACTGCTATTGGATGTCCCACAGGTAATGAATATCTTGAAGCGTGGTGTGCGACATACTTAGAATAATACCATTTTGTGAATACTCACCTTGTAAAATGGGTATTATAAGTATGTCACACACCCCGCTTCAACCCGCCCTTTGGATTCTGCATCCTTCATATGGTGAACTTTGCGTTGTTATGACTGATATTTGGCTCTTCCTGGTCCCTTACCTTACTGCTTTCTTTATACTGGGTAATGAGTGGGAGGTCCCAGGTACTTATGGACTGGGAGGGGCTTTCTTTCCTCCAATCATCTCTGCAGAAGCCCTCTACAGGACCATACTACCCACAGGTAATGAATATCTTGAAGCGGGGTGTGTGACATACTTATAATACCCATTTTACAAGGTGAGTATTCACAAAATGGTATTTTTAGTCAGTTTAGTTTATTTTGTATAGATTTTACACATTTGAGTCACCTGGTCTCATAACAAAAGCAGCACCTCACACACACACAGCCGTTAACCACTGATTACAGTGTCAGCCTCTGAGGTAAAGTGTTGCTAGGAGACAAATGGGCTAAATAAAGCAGCTCACTAAATGCAACCCAGCAGATCCCCCTATTCAGCAAATGGACTGAGCCATTGTCATTATACAATTTAAAAGTAAGGCATATATTTTTCCTTTTTCTATCGCCACATTATTTATACACATAAGTTAGAAGCTATTGTGGGGCTATTTAATTATTTTTTTAATGCAAATTTCGCGATACTGCTCCTTTAAGGTGGGCTTTTGGGGGGCTATTACTTCGGTCAGGCGAGTTTCTGAGCTGGCGGCGCTTTCCATCAAACCTCCTTATTTTGAGAGGCATCAGGAATAAAGTGGTCTTTCGGCTTAAGCCGGATTTCTTGCCTAAGGTTGTGTCTGCTTTTCATCTCAATCAGGACATTGTTCTGCCTTCTTTGTGTCCTAACCCTGCTAATTCCAAGGAGTGAACCCTTCATTCTCTGGATCTTATCAGGGCTCTGAAGTTTTATTTGGTTGCTTTCAGGAAATCTGATGCTTTTTTTGTTCTTCCTGCTGGACCTAGGAAGGGTTTGCCTCCGGCTAAATCCACTATCAGCAAGTGGATCTGTCAGGCAGTGGTTCAGGCCTATTCTGCTAAAGGGAAGGTTCCTCTCTTCCAGATTACTGCCCATTCCACTCGTGCTATTGGTGCTTCTTGGGCTTTTCAGCACCAAGCTTCTGTTGAAGCTTTGTAAGGCCGCAACTTGGTTTTCTGTTCATACCTTTTCCAAGTTTTACAAGGTTGATGTTAAGGCGTCAGCTGATGCTGCTTTTGGCCTCAAGTTACTTCAGGCAGTAGTGGGTTGAACTACCTGCTGTTACCTTTTGGGGATCCCATCCTCCCTTTCGGACACTGCTATTGCATGTCCCATACGTAAGGACTTCTTGAAGCAGGCCGTGCCATGCATTAGGAAAAAGACAATTTTCACCTGTAGAATTGCTTTTACTATGTATGGCACGGCCTGCTTCACCCACCCTTGTTGTCGTTATTCTCGGTTGCCTCTTTATGGTGATTGTTCCAAGTTAGTTGGGGTTGTTACTCTTTTTTACCTTTATTATCTCCTGACTTCTTGTATAACTGCTTGTCAACGCTGGAGTGGTCTATTGGTGATCCGGTTTTTATAGGGTGCCGGAAGAAGCCACATCTCTTCTGCAGTACACTGCGCCACCTTGTGGCGGAATATCCCATACGTAAGGACTTCTTGAAGCAGGCCGTGCCATGCATAGTAAAAGCAATTCCTCAGTTTAGTACTCCCAGAATTGTCTTATTATTCTTTCCCCCACTGGGTTGCAACTCTGTTCAGGACTTTAGGATCCGGGCGCCGCCATTTTGACTCAGAAGCATCACATACTGAGGAGAGGAGAGCGGGATAAAGTACAGGGGGGCTGTGCTTTGTTCAGACAGAGCAGAGCTGGGGTCAGGAAAAGGTCATCTTTCCCAGAATGCAGAGCAGCACAGTAAGAAGGCACTTGCTGTTTGCAGGCTGCCTGATGTTCCATGAGCCACCATCTTGGATTATTAAAGGCTCATAACATGCAGTAGATGCAGGTAGGATGATTTTTAAAGTGAGCAATCTGTATGTATAGGGTGTGGGAAACATATAAGATAGACTCTTATTCAGGGTGAAGGACCACTTTAAAGAAATATCAGGTGTTGGTCCGGTAAAAGGAGGTGGGTCTCCACCTAAAACAGACGATGTTAGCGGGAAGCAGAGTAAAGCGGGAGCTTTGGAAAATTTCTAAAAGGTTCTCTTCATTTGGGGAGCAATTCAGGGGATGCTAGTTATTAATGTGCGTTTTGGTCTACATTTAAAGCGAACCAAAAAGTCACATTTTTAACTAGCATCCCCTGAATGGCTACACCCATGAGGAGCACCTTTTGCCATTTTTTAGTGCTCATGCTTCACTCTAATCCCAGATGGTTTTGCTGGAAAGCTCTACCTCCTACATTCACTGCCATTGTTGTGTGCGGCAATGATGTCATACAATGATGCCATACAATGACTGATCTTCTGCCATCTTACAGAGAGGGCAGCAAAAAATCAGTATTCCAGGATGATTCAAAAAGCGAAAATATTAACTTCTAGTACTACGCTCTAAGAAGGGAGCATTGACAGGGGCTTTGACCAAATGTATTCACAAGTTCAGTGGGTTTTGGTCCGCTTTAAGGCTGGCTTTTTGATTATTATACATTTTAAAGACAGGAAAGACAGGAATGAATCCCCCACATTCAAAGCATAGAAGTATTCCTTGTCCGGAATCCAAATACGCCATCAGTAGAAAAGTTTGTTTGGTGGTTGTGGGCATTTTACCATATGAAGTAAAAACCTCTAATCAATTTCCAGCTTTGTAAATAAATAGAATAACCTTTGATTTGTTGTAACTGGTCAACACATCATCTTTATCTAATGCAGGAGCATGGCGAACCTTTTCACCAATGAGGACTGCAAAACTGTGGATGTCATGGTGTATACAACCAATCGATTGGTAGCTTCTGCTGCCGGCGCCTTTCTTTACCAAAGGTTAGTATTACAGTGTCCTATACTTAAAGTGGACCAAAACCCAGGATTTTGACTATTCCTTTTTGGTCCGTGCCCCGCTGTTTGAAACCCCCAGGTCGTCCCCAACAAACTAGCCTCTTCCCGGTCCTACGATGAATTCCCCGCTGGCATCCACTTGGCAAATTAAGTTGAATGTGGAAAAATGTAAAGTCATGCACTTGGGGTCTAACAACCTAAATTCCACTTATGTCCTCGGGGGAGTAAAACTGGGAGAGTCACTTGTTGAGAAGGATCTGGGGGTACTGGTAGACCACAGACTAAATAACACCATGCAATGCCAAGCAGCTGCTTCCAAGGTCACCAAGATACTTTCATGCATTAATAGATGTCTGGAATTACGGGATAGAGATATAATGTTGCCATATTCTAAGCATACAGCACGTCCTGCTCCATCTATAATACTTACACATGGGTAATCCTCTGCCTGAGAGCGCTGTTCACTGCAGACATGCAAAAACAGGCTCCTCCCGGCCCTACATATACCGAGGGACCTCCCACAAATCCCCAGATTTCTCTGCAGTGCTGACTGCGAAGACATGAAGTATCACGCTCTCGCAGGCGAGCGGGGCTTTACAGCCCGTGGCCCTGTGGGACTATTTCCACCCGTCCTCATTGTGAAGTAATGCCTCCCAGCTTGGGCTGCGTTGGTCGGGTGAAGGTAGGCAGCGCCATGTGTGCTTACGGAGCTATGCTCCACCGCAATCCCCCACCATAGGGTAGGCGGTTAAGGCTAATGGTGAGCCTTCACAGGGTTGCCCCTCCCGCATCAGCGCCCCACGCCCCGTGTAGCGGTGAACCCCATGTATTGGGTCACCTTCCTCCCTAGTTCCCCCCTTTATTGGGGGGAAAAAGAGGGGGGGTTGTGTGTACGATGGCCTAATCTTGCCCTATTACACTAGTAAGCTTTATAGCCCTTAACGGTTTAACGGGTGTCAGAGACGCACCTTACATTGATGGTAATGTTAGCCGCAGCGCCTTTACTGTATTTTACTTGGCGCGTATGGCGGCTCTGTTCGCGGACGCTACAAAGCTTATTCCTGTATTCTATCCTGTCATATTTAGTCCCTGAGGTAATTCACTCGGTCTGGTTTCAGGCGTCACTAACTACTGTTTCTGATTGGCTACGCGCCTTCGAGCTTCGCGCTCTCCGGGGGGGGGGGGGGGGGGGGGGGGGGGAGCGTGGTCTGGGTTGGTGCGTTCCGCATCGCCTTCAGCTCTGGCCCGCCCTTCGAGATTCGCTTGGTGCCATTTCTTTCTCAAGCGCGCATGGTGAAGACCGTCCTCCCCTCGCTGTCTGTAAGTGCCCTCATGGGCGACCCTTCTTTAGCCTTTGCTCCTTCTCACTTGTCTCTGACATCCTTGTTACCTTGGGGCTTTCAGACCGTGAACTTCGGTGGCTTCTCCCGGCCCAGAGTGACCATTAGAAAAAATTACTCCCACTTCCCAGGGGGTCATTGGGGCATCCAGGGTTGTTTTATAGCGTCAATCCCTACTGGCATATTGTACCTAATAATCACCATATGGAGGCATCTCAGGATATTGTGAACGGGGTTCCCTCGGGACAAGCCCGTCTGTGTGTAGCTTGTGGGGTCTTACCTAGCAGCGGTGACAATGCACGGGTCTGCGTTCCTTGTGCACAGCAGGCGCTAGCTGGTCTTCCCGCCTCTTCCGAGGCTGGGCCTGCACCTCGCCTCACTTCACCTACTCCCCCATGAGTCTAACCCCCAATACCAGTGGGGGGATTATTCTCATACTGATTTTGCCACTGGACTGGCTAGTGTTGAAAACTTGATTGCTGGCTCCTTAGCGCGCAAGGCCACTGCCAAGAGGCGCCATTTGAACTCTGAATTGACTATACTTCCTATAGAATCTGACGATTTACTGCTTTCTTATGCACATCCCCCCTCAGACGAAGGGGAGCTGTTCTCTGACTCAGGGTCATACGACGACGAGTCCAGGGGACAGGAGGAGTCTGGTTCTGATCATTGGTCCTCTGATGACATTAATATACTGTTGGCCCAGATCTTTGATGTATTGTCCCTCTCTCCCCCTGCCCCGGCTCCCCGGCAAAGGGGTGATCTGTTTCACACCGCTAGGGCGTGGTTGGAATTCCCTGAACAAACCCATTTTAATAGCCTCGTGCTGAAAGAATGGGAACACCCCAGCAAAATTCATGGGGTTCCTTAAAGTGTGGACAAGAAATATCCATTCCCTGCTGACCTGGTCAAGTGCTGGACATCGCCACCCGAGGTCGATGCCCCAATCTTAAGTTTGTCCAACACCTCTATTATGCATTCCCCTGACACTACTACGCTGCGGGATTCTGAGGACCGGCGTGTTGACCAACTGGCATGTCATGCCTTTGCATTTGGGGGAACGTCGCTCCGCCCGCTTTGCGCCTTAGCCATTACGGCGGTGGCGCTCAGGACTGTGGTTAGGAATGCTCTTGATGGTGCGGATGACTTGCCCTCTGATGCTGCCAATGCTCTGTCCACCTGTCAGTGGGCCGCTGATAACGCCGCCAAGAAGGCCCTTACGGGGCTTCCATTTAAGGGACTGCGCCTGTTTGGAGAAAGGTTAGACATCTTTGCCAAGGGTGGCAAGTTGCCCCAGCGCAAGCGTCAGACTCGGCCCTTTCGTGGCCCAAGCTCCCAATCGACCCCCTACCGTGGGGCTAAGCAAGGCAGAGGAGTGTCCTTCGCTGGGTCTCGCACTGATTCCTGGAACAAGAACAGAGGACGCCGTCCCGGTTCCTCCTGGGGGCCCAAGCCCAAAGCCCCTCCCAAGACCCCCCAGGCATGAAGGGGCGCCCTCGCCCGTCAGGGTGGGGGGACGTCTACAGCACTTCGAGCATGTTTGGAGACGCCACGTCTCAGACCGTTGGATTCAGGAGGCAGTGTCCTCCGGTTACAAGATAGAATTTGCTGTACGGCCCCCTACCAGGTTCGTTGGGTCCCAGATCCCACAGGACCCTGCCTCAGCTCGGGTCTTAATGCTGGCTGTGCAGGACTTTCTGGATCTAGGGGTCATTTGCAAGGTCCCCTTAAGAGACAGGGGCATGGGGTTCTATTCCAACCTTTTCACAGTGCCCAAAAAGGACGGGTCAGTCAAACCCATTCTGGATTTAAAAATCCTTAACAAATTTGTCAGAAACAAACATTTTCGTATGGAAACCTTGCCCTCGGCCATCGCCTCGCTGCGCTCAGGGGACTTTATGACATCCGTAGACATCAAGGATGTTTACCTTCACGTTCCGGTGTTTCCAGGACACCAAAGGTTTCTCAGATTTGCGCTGCTGGATCAGCATTACCAATTCGTAGTCTTGCCATTTGGCCTCACGTCGGCTCCCAGGGTATTCACCAAGGTGCTGGCAGGGGTGATGTCCCTGTTAAGGCTAAGGGGCATACATGTGCTGCCCTACCTGGACGATATACTCATCACCTCTCGGTCTCTGCGGCAGGCAGAGCAGGGCACTCGGTTGGTAGTGTCCACCCTGGAGTCCTTCGGCTGGGTGATCAATTACCCCAAGTCCTCTCTGTCCCCCTCCTCGGTGACCCTGTTCCTGGGGATGATTCTGGATACAGTTCAGTCAAGGATATTCCTTCCTCCACAGAAGGTGGAAGCTCTGACAACGCAGGCGAGGTCTCTGCTTTCGAGCCCTCTTCCCTCCATCAGGCAAGGAATGCAGTTGGTGGGCTCGATGGTGGCAAGCTTCGAGGCGGTGCCCTTTGCCCAGTTCCATTTGAGAACTCTGCAGCTTCACCTTCTGTCAGTCTGGAACAAGAGCCCAGCGTCCTTGGATGAGGTCTGGGTGCTTCCCCCCTCGGTCAGACAGTCCCTTGCGTGGTGGCTGGACCACGGGAACTTGACAAGGGGCAGATCTTTCCTGGCCCCCTCCTGGGAGACGGTTACGACCGATGGCAGTCTGTCGGGTTGAGGGGGATTCTGGAAGTCCCTGCGTTTCCAGGGGAGGTGGGGCCCTCAGGAATCCCATCTGCCCATCAATGTCTTGGAACTCAGGGCAGTCATGTTGGTGCTGGAACAATTGACCCATCACCTGAACGGTCTGGCGGTTCAGGTACTCTCGAACAACAGAACGGCGGTTGCCTACATCAACCATCAGGGAGGGACCCGGAGCAAGGGGGCTCTCCAGGAAGTATCTCTGATTCTAACATGGGCGGAGGCCAATGTCCAATGCATCTCGGCTGTCTACATTCCGGGGGCGGAGAACCTGCTGGCAGATGCTCTGAGCAGGGGGTCGTCCCGTCAGGGGGAGTGGTCCCTCTGCAACAGGGTATTCCAGTCCCTGTGTCGCCGTTGGGGTGTGCCAGATGTGGACCTGTTTGCGTCCCGTCACAATCACAAGCTCCCGAGCTTTGTATCCCTGTCTCAGGATCCTCTGGCTCTGGCCACGGATGCCCTGTCCATGTCTTGGAGGGAGTTTCGGCTCCTGTATGTGTTTCCACCAATTCCCCTTCTGGGCCGAGTTCTGCACAAGATCGCTCTGGAAGGGGTACCCGCGGTTCTAGTGGCCCCAAGGTGGCCAAGAAGAGTGTGGTTCGCAGACGTGGTTCAAATGACAATAGATCAGTACGATCTGCCAAGGTTGCCAGATCTTCTAACTCAGGGGTCTCTAGGCCATCCCAATTTACTAACTCTGGCTTTGACAGCTTGGCTATTGAAACCTCCATCCTGATGGAGAAGGGTTTGTCTGCATCTGTAGTGGCTACTATGGTGCAAGCTAGAAAAAAGACTTCTGCTATCTATTATAGAGTATGACGCTCTTACATTGACTGGTGCGAGTCCAGATCTTATCCCTGCCGAGAATTTTTAGTCTCTAGGGTGCTGGAGTTTTTACAACATTGCCTAGACTTAGGTCTCAAGCTTAGTACTCTGAAGGGTCAGGTTTCGGTTCTGTCTATCTTCTTTCAGAAGACCTTTGCCCAGCATCCTCTGATCAAGACCTTTTTTCAGGGGGTCACTCACGTGCGTCCCCCTCGAAAACCTATGGTACCTGTTTGGGATTTAAACTTGGTTTTATCGGCCCTGCAGGGGGCTCCCTTTGAGCCTATTCAGGAGGCTGTTCTCGCTGTTCTCACACTCAAGGTTGTCTTTCTGGTAGCTATCACTTCTGTTAGGCGTGTGTCTGAGTTGGCTGCTTTATCTATTCAGCCTCCCTACTATGAGAGACACCAGGATAAGGTGGTGTTCCGCTTCAAGCCAGACTTTCTGCCTAAAGTGGTGTCTGCGTTTCATTTGAATCAAGATATTGTACTTCCTTCTTTGTGCCCTAATCCTAGTAACCCCAAGGAGAGGGTTTTGCATTCCTTGGATGTGGTTAAGTGCGTCAAGTATTACCTAGTTATCACTAAGGCTTTCAGGAAGACTGATGCTCTCTTCGTTGTGCCTCACGGGCCTAGGAAGGGTTTGGGTCCTGCCAAGTCTACCATCAGTAAATGGATTTGTCAAGCTGTGGTTCAGGCCTGTTCTACTAAGGGGAAGTCTCCCCCCTTCCGTCTTACTGCTCATTCTACTCAGGCTGTTGGGGCTTCTTGGGCTTTTCAGCACCAGGCCTCTGTTGAACAAGTTTGCAAGGCCGCTACTTGGTCTTCTGTTCATACCTTTACAAAGTTTTACAAGGTTGATGTTAGGGTCTCAGCTAATGCTGTTTGGCCGCAAGGTTTTGCAGGCGGCAGTAGTTTAAACTGCTTGCTGTTGCCTTTTTCTGTTGGGGATCCCACTCTACCTTACGGACACTGCTATTGGATGTCCCATGTGTAAGTATTATAGATGGAGCAGGACGTGCTGTATGCTTAGAATAATACAATTCTGTGAAATACTCACCTGTAGAATTGGTATTATATGCATACAGCACGTCCTGCTTCAACCAACCCTAGTTTCACGTTGTTCTGGATCCCCTGTATGCTGATTGTTATCATTGTTATTATTACCAGTTTCTGGGTGGTTGGTTTCTCCTGGCTTCTCCTTCTCACTGCTTTTCAATGCTGGGGATTTGTGGGAGGTCCCTCGGTATATGTAGGGCTGGGAGGAGCCTGTTTTTGCATGTCTGCAGAGAACAGCGCCCTCAGGCGGAGGAAAATATTACAGATGGAGCAGGACGTGCTGTATGCATATAATACCAATTCTACAGGTGAGTATTTCACAGAATTGTATTTTTACAAGGCACTGGTGCGCCCTCACCTGGAATATGCCGTCCAGTTCTGGGCTCCCATACATATAAAGGACGCTCTGACTATGGAAAGGGTGCAGAGGAGAGCCACCAAACTAATAAAGGGAATCAAGGATCTTAGTTATGAGGAAAGATATGAGAATTAAATCTGTTTAGTCTTGAGACGAGACGGCTGAGAGGAGAAATGATTAACTTGTATAAATATATAAATGACCAATACAAAAAATATGGGAGAACGCTATTTCAGGTAAAATTTTCTCCAAAGACAAGGGGACACTGCCTTCGATTGGAAGAAAAGAAATTTAGTCTCCGGAGGCGACAATAGTTTTTTTTACCACAGAAGCTTGTTACAGTATCAACCGTTGACAGCTTCAAAAAAGGATTAGACGCTGATTTAGAAGAAAATAACATTAACAGTTATTATTAGTTATCAGTAAAAAAACAAAAAATAAAATAAACAGCTTCCCCTATAAAATAAAAAATAACTTTCCCTACCCCAACACCCTTGGTTGAACTTGATTGACATATGTCTCTTTTCAACCGTATTAACTATGTAACAACCCACCCCCGCCGTTCCCCCCCCCAGATCACCCGAAAACTCGTTCCCGGTCCAACGGCGCATGTGAAAGCAGTGGCCACATCCCCCATTTCTGCTTCAATTTAAAAACAGAAAATCCGTTTAGGACAGTGCCAAATGTGGCCCGACGCAATGGTGTGACAATGACCTTGGTCTGAGCGGCTGCCACCCCTCCTTTGTTTCTTTTGAATTTGTGCAAGCAAATGGGGTGTGGAGTCTAGGGCTGTACTGCAAGGTCTTCGACCCTTCCACCCCATGACTTGCTCTTGAGGTTTAGGGCAACCTCGGGTAAGCCTGCACTTAATTTATCTATTGCATTGTATGCCCCAAATGGGGCTCTCAGAGATTAGAGTTAGGACTGCACCCCACAGAGGCACCTTGGCACTTGGTGGTGGAGCTTAGGCATACTTCTGCAGATGTGTGTGACCGAGCCCTTTGTTTTAACCAAGTTTAGAGACAGATTTTATGTTGGTCTGCAAGCTAACAGGGTTGAGTGCTGTGGCTCCTTTAAAGCGGACCTTCACCCTATCTTGTATATATTCCAAGTATGTCTCACACCCTGCTTCGGAAGTATTAATTGCATGTGGGTTATGGTCCAGTAGAGGGCGAACTTCTGCAGAGATGACTACTCAAAGGAACATACAACACAACTGGTTAAGTGTAGGCCTGGCAAAATTGCTGGACAACTATGATTTGCTGAGCAAACAATGATTTTATTGCACCAATGTCAGCACACACATGGGACAATACTGACAGATAAAATTGTGAACATACAGTGGTCTAAAATCACGGGGGCCCACCGTGCACACAACACACACTCCCACGCACACTTACAGCACACCCCACTAGCTGCGCTGCTGGAAACTGCCTAAACTACAGAATGACACACTGCCCGTTTATAATAGTGAACTTGCAAGCTGGATATCGCTGCCAGAGTCAGTGGCATAACTCCTCGCCAAGATTGCTGCTAAATACAATGTGACTCTGAGGTTACGATGGCCATGTGGAAATCCCGCCGTTATTCAGATGTCATGGACTGCCCCTTGTTCCAGGGCCCAATAGCAGTCTGCGCTCAATACAATGATATAGGAAATATCTTACTTCAGCGCCATATCACTGGCCAAAATATATATCTCTCATTGGGGGCTCAAATAAAACGTGCCATCACGGGACAAAGACGCCTCACATAGGCGAGTACTTAGCTGTGACATGCCGGTGATCTCCACTGGTCGTTTGCCGTCATGATGTCGGTGTTGCGCAACACTTAGCTTGAAGGAGCTGTAGGCATGAGCAGAGCCGGAAGCGGGGTGGCTTGCACGTGGAGGGGCCGGCCGTCCGCCGACGCGCGTTTCGCTCCGCCCACCGGAGCTTCGTCAGGGTGGTGGGCGGCCCTCCATACTCCCATTTTATGTGTAAAGTCCCTCCTTCGGAAAACAGGGTAGCCAATCATGTGTTTGCTGCTCGTAGTGACGTATTCCGCGTCATTCAGACACTCTTGTGTGACCCAAAAAACAAACAGGCATTCATGTGCTTCCCAATCAGATGCGTTCCACGTCATTCTTATAGTACCGGCCTTCATAGGGTGTCACAAGCACATAGCTACCAAGAGCATATGGTACGGAATAACACACACAGCTGACGGCAGCACATATTTATCCGGCCACCCAGGGGACATACAGCGAGACTCTCTATCCCATCTGCCACATATATTCATCATTGGGATAATGGTGTGTGTGTGTTTTAAGGGGGCCTCCGACATACTTATCAGTTCAGGTAGTGCCACCTAATATATAGTATTTTGATGGCGCATCAATCTCTTATTATCCATTTCAGCAATTCCATATTGGGGTGCCACATATATCAAGCTCCAAGTCAATTGCTATACCGGGCCCACATGGCAGATATCTGAGTCCATGTTACTGCTACAATGGGCCCATATGGCTGGGGGGCACTTTGTTGAAATCAATCTTGGAGGTTAGAATCCTTGCTCAAAGAATCTCCTATACGGGCCAGCTTGTGTGTCCGTCCCCTTATATCCCAAAGAGGCACTCATACTTCCCAGAGCCATATTCATTTAACTACATATTTACATACTTACATATTTACATGTTATTAGACTCCATCCCCACTCACAGTAATTAAGATATCTCCAACACTGTTTACATAGACACCTATTCACTCGCTTGTAGGTCAAAAAATACCGGATGGCACCATCTGTATGCCCTCTTACAAGAAAGCCCCCAAACCAGAATCGACGTTTAAGCCTGCCTGCACTTGGGACGGTGGGAGAGTCTCGAGGTGTTCGGGCGGGCTGACTTTGGGGCGCAGGTTGCCCTGTGGCTGCGCTTCATAGATGATGTCTTGGTGGTGTGGCGGGGGACTTCATTTGACTTTGAGAGCTTTGTGAACCAGTTGAATCAGAATGTGGCCATCGGCTTATCCCTAACCGCCCTGTTCCCTGTTAGTGTGTGTGGGGGGGGGGGGGGGGTAGCTTCCCTTCCATGTTTATTGTTCTCTTGTCACTTTGTGTGTGTGTGATTTTCTGGTGTGTTTTACCTCAGGCCAGGCGCATCGCACTGGCTGCTGCTAACGCATGCTTTACTTTTTATTAATGTCTTTTCCCTATACTGCCGGCTCGTGCGCGCGCTGACTGACGGCGGCGGGCCGGTGACTTCACGGCCGGCTCCGCAGCTCTATTGGCTGAGGAGCGCGGCCTATAATTGGTGCTTGAGTTGTTGGGGGGCGGGCCCAGGTGCACGGCGCGCTCGTAACAGCCCGCCCCATCCTTCACTTTCACGGCCGGCTCCCAGCTCTTTTGCCCCCCCCCCCGTCTTCCTTCTCTTTCTCCAGACGCCATTTTCGCCGTTGGTGTGAGTGCCCCATGCGGGCTTATATTATAGATTTTATATATCTTCGGAGATATTATATATATATATATATATATATATATATATATATATATATATATATATATATATATATATATATAATTTGTATCATATGTTAATTTTGACAGCCGTGTATGATTGTCTGTCTTCTTATGTGGGTTCTCCCTTGTGTCTTTCAGGCGGGACAACCAAAATTAGTAGGTTTCTCCCGGTCCTGTGGCCCTGTTGCTCTAATTTAGGGGTACCATTAGTTCCTTGACCTTATTTAAATCCTCCCACTAACGGATTTTTAAGGGGCATCCCGGGTAGCGCTTTAGCGTAATTCCCATTGGTCATTGAGACTACCTAAAAATCACTATATGGAGGCTTCCCAGAATACTGTGCTCGCGGTCCCTTCGGGGCAATCCCGGCTGTGTGTGATATGTGGGGCACCCCTTGTGGGCGATAATGTGCAAATTTGTGTGCCATGTGCGCAGCAGGCTATTGCGCGGCAGGCTGGGCCCCTTGCAGCTGGATCAGCTCCGCTGGTCTCATCCCCTACACCCCCACGCCTGGTTATGACCCCAGGTGACGTTGTCTGATGTATGCGCAATACTGGCCAACATTGAGAGACTGATCGCCAGCTCTGCGGCCAGGAAGGCCCCAGCTAAGAGACAGCACTTGGCGCTTGAGGCGCCGGCCTTTGATTATGCTGATTTTGAACCATTTGACTTGTTTGATTGTTCCCCACTAGAGAAAGGGGAACTTTTCCCAGACTCTGACTCATCTGAGGATCGGCAGTACCCTGGCGCTGATGCTGGCTCAAAACACGGGAATACTGTCGACACCCATAGGCTCCTTACTCAAATTTTTTGAGATACTTGCCATTTTCCCTCCTGCGCAAAGGGGGGGGGGGGATTTTTTGGGACCGATGTCTCGATCAATTGGCTTCACATGCCTTTGCTTGTGTAGGTTCGGCCTTGCGCCCGGTTTGTGCTTCTGCGATCACGGCCGTGGTTACTAGATCTCTAATTAGGGGCCTTTTGGATGGTTCCCAATTGGATCCCTGCAGTGAGGAATTTACAGCCTTGACTCCTTGTGAGATGTTATACGCCGGTCGGTCTGGTTGCGCCAGCGGGCGGCCGATAACGCTGCTAAGATGGCGCTCACAGGTCTTCCCTTTGTGGGTCTGAGCCTGTTTGGTGATCGTTTAGACTCGGTTGCCAGAGGGGGTAAGTTGCCTCAACGCAGGAAGCAGCGCCGGCCCGTTCGGGTTCATTCAACAGTTCCTTTCGTGGCTCTCCGTCAAGCAGGTGAACGTTTTTCACTGCGTTCTGAGGGGATGCCTGGGGTAGGGGCAGAGGACGTGCCCGACACGGGACTTCCTTGGGGTACTAAACCCATATCCGTTGCCAAGCCCGCTCAGCAATGAAGGGGCACCCTCACCCTTGTGGGTGGGGGGACGGCTGCGGCTCTTTGCTCAGGTCTGGACCCTAGAGGTCACGGACGTCTGGATCCGGGAGGTAATTTCCTCTGGGTACAAGCTGGAGTTTGCATGCCGGCCTCCTTCATGCCGGACCCTCGGGCGGCACAGGGCCTTTTTATGGCGGCGCAATACCTTTGGGATATGGGGGTAGTTTGTCCAGTTCCCCCCACAGAGAGAGGTCTGGGTTACTATTCCAACCTCTTTACAGTGCCCAAAAAAGATGGTTCCATAAGACCCATTTTGGACTTGAAAACTCTCAACCGGTTCATCAGAACCAAAAATTTTCGCATGGAGATTCTGCGCTCTGCTGTCGGCTCACTGCGTCCGGGGGACTTTATAACCTCAATAGATATCAAGGACGCTTACCTTCATGTGCCGGTCTTCCCGGGACACCAAAGGTTCCTCGGGTTCGTGGTAGACAACCAGTACTTCCAGTTTGTGGCTCTTCCCTTTGGCCTGACTTCGGCGCCCAGGGTGTTCACCAAGGTTTTGGCTGGCGTGATGGCCCTTCCCAGAGTCCGGGTCATTCGTATCTTGCCTTACCTGGACGACCTTCTCATTACGTCATCCTCTCTCCACCAGTCGGAGCTGGACACCAGAGCGGTGTTCGGAGGTGGATGTTCTTCAGGCTCTTATTCGTTTTATTCTCTCCAGCCCTCGTCCGTCCATCAGGCAATGCATGAGGCTGGTAGGTTTGATGGTGGCTTGCTTCGAGGCAGTGCCATTTTCTCAGTTTCACGAGACCCCTTTAGCTCCATCTTCTATCGGTTTGGGACAAATGTCCCCTGTCGCTGGATCAGACTTGTGTTATGTCCCCTCTTGTCCGGCTGTCCTTCCAGAGGTGGATAGACCAGAGGAATCTCCCGGGGGCGGGTCCTTTCTTGCGCCCTGTTGGGAGACGGTCACCACTGATGCCAGTCTGTCAGGGTGGGGAGGCTTCAGGAGGGAACGTCAGCTCCAGAATGTTGATGGGGATATGGGCCTCCTGAGGACCCCACAGCCCCTGGAACTGAGGGCGGTTCGGTTGGTGCTGTCGCACCTGACACATCACCTTCAGGGCTTACCAGTTCAGGTTCGCTCCGACAATTGGACAGTGGTCGCTTAAATTAATCACCAAGGAGGGACTTGCAGCCGGAGTGCCCTCCGGGAGGTGTCTATGATTCTTGCTTTGGCCGAGAGCAATGTTCCGTCCATCTCAGCAGTCTACATTCCAGGGGTGGAGAACCTGGAAGCGGACTCTCTGAGCAGAGGGACCTCTTGCCGGGGGGAATGGTCCCTCAGCAACAAGGTATTTCTATCCCTCTGTCGCAGGTGGGGGAGTCCGGAGGTGGATCTGTTTGCCTCTCGTCACAATCACAAGCTTCCGGCATTTGTGTCTCTGTCCCAGGACCCTCTGGCGGTGGATGCCATGTCTCTATCCTGGCGGGAGCTCGGTCTCCTGTATCTGTTTCCTCTCTCTGGTGGGCAAGGTGGTACGCAAGCTGGCTCAAGAGGGTGTGCCAGCAATCCTGGTGGCCCCAAAGTGGCCAAGACAGGTGTGGTTCGCAGACGTCTTCCGGCTGGCGGTCGATCAATTCAGGCTGCCTCTGGTTCCGGATCTGATTACACAAGGTTAGCTTTGTTACCCCAATTTACAAACGCTGGCTTTGACGGCGTGGCTGCTGAAACCTTCATCTTAAAGGAAAAGGGTTTGTCTGAAGCTGTTGTCCAGACTCTTGTTTGGGCTAGGAAGAAATCTTCCTCTAATATTTACTACAGGACCTGGCGGACCTACATTAATTGTTGTGAAGCTAGGTCCTTTCCTTGTCGGGTGCATTGTAAGCATACAGCACGTCCTGCTCCAGATATAGTAATTACATGTTGTAATCCTCCGCCTGAGAGCGCTGTTCACTGCAGACATGTAGAAAACAGGCTCCTCCCGGCTCTACATATACAGAGGGACCTCCCACAAATCCCCAGTTTTCTCTGCAGTGCTGACTGCAAAGACATGAAGTATCACTCTCTCGCAGGCGAGCGGGGCTTTACAGCCCATGGCCCTGTGGGACTTTTTCCACCCGTCCTCTTTCTGAAGAATATGCCTCCCAGCCTGGGCTGCGTTGGTCGGGTGAAGGTAGGCAGCACCTTGTGTGCTTAACAGAGCCTTGCTCCACCGCAATCCCCCACCATAGGGTAGGCGGTTCAGGCCGATGGTGAGCCTCCAATAGAGGCCCCTCCCGCATTATAGCCCCGTGCCCCGTGTAATGGTGGACCCTGTGTGTCGGGTCGCCTTCCTCACTTGTTTCCCCCGTAGTAGAAAAGAAAGGGGGGGGGGTGGTATGTGTGTGGCGGTATCAGTATAGTGTTGTACACGCTTATGGATTTTGCCTTGTATTGACCGGCAGACTGGATGTCAAAGCCGTGTGCTTGAGCACTCCTTCCTCGGCCAGTTGCGTGAGGAGGTCGGCCTGGCCCCGCCCTCCGAGGTTCGCTTGGCGCCATTTTGTCGGTCTTTGCGCGCGCGGTCACGATCCTCCTCCTCCCTTGGTCATGTAAGTGCCCTAGCGGGCGGTTTGCTTTTGATCTTTCGTTTGCTGCGCGTGGCTCTGACACCCATTCTTCTCCTTATGTTTTTCAGACGCCAAGATTCCGGTGGCTTCTCCCGGCCTGATATATATCTTAACGGGTTCACATCTAAATTCTCCCACATTCCTAGCGGGTCTTGGGGCATCCAGGGTTGCTTATAGCATAATTCCCTGCTGGCATATTGCTTAGATAAATCACCATATGGAGGCATATCAGAACTATGTGTCCGGGGTCCCGCTGGGACAAGACCGGCTGTGTACTATGTGTGGACAGCCCCATGCTGATGCTGACAGAGCACGGGTCTGCAGACCGTGTGCTGAACAAGTACTGGCCCTGCAATCGGGTTTACCAGTGGCTGCACCTCGCTTCATTACTCCTGTCTCCCCGTGCTTAAAGCTTAAAACGAGTGGGGATGACCAGCAGGTGGTGCCGCGCAGGCTACCTATGGCTGAGCAGGTGATGTCTGGGTTGGCGGAGCGCTTGGGCGCTGGAAAGAAGCGGTCCCTGACGCCTCCTGGTTCTAGGTTTCCCACTGAAACTGAAGAGTCTGCTGCTATGCAGGACCTTGATCCTTCTGACGAAGGTGAACTGTTCTCAGGTTCCAGTTCCTCAGACGAGATACCTTGGAGCCGTGACAATTCTGGCCCTGGTTCCTGGGGCATGTGTGACACTGATGAATTACTTATAAAGATCTTTGAAGTACTATCCATCTCTCCTCCGGGAGAGTCTCCCAAGCCCAAGAGGGAGAGTTTCCACACAGCGACACCGCGCTTGGAATTTCTGGAACAAGATCATTTCTAGGCTCTTATATCTAAGGAATGGGAATCACCTTGTAAACTTACAGGGGTTCCAGGGGTCTGGGATTGGAAGTACCCTTATGTGGTGGATGCACCTATTATTGGGGTTGCTAACCCTCCCTTCATGACAGCTTCTACTCATCATCCCCTTTGGGATGCTGAGGACCGGCGCATTGACAGACTGGCTTCCCACGCCTTTTCGTGTGCAGGGACGGCTCTGCGCCCGGTCTGTGCCGCGGCCATCACTGCGGTGGCCGCCAGGACCTTTCTTAGGAAGATACTTGATCACCAGCCGGAGGATCTCCCTTGGGAGGTCTTTAATGCACTTTCCAATTGTGATGTTTTTGTGAGGTTTATCCTCTCAGCGATGGATGACACTATTAAGATGTGCGCTAGAACCTCTGTTCTTGTGGTAGCTATTCGCCGCCTGCTTTGGCTGCGATAGTGGGGGGCTGACAACGATACTAAAAAGGCTCTCACTGGCCTTCCTTTTAGGGGAAGATGCTTATTTGGGGGATGTTCGGACCTTTTTGGAAAAAAGGGTAAGGCACCCTCGCGCAGAAGGCCGTCCCGGCCTCCCAGGAGCAGGGACACCCCTCCCCCTCCCTACGTTAGTGTCAAACGCAAACCAGAAGTGTGCTTCCAACTTTTTGGAGTGGAGGCCCGCCCCAGGGGGGATGCAAGCAACACCCTGGGGCCTCCGGCAGGGCGAAGTCCAAATCTGCCAAAACCCCACAAGCATGAAGGGACGCCCTCGCCCTTTCGGGTGAGGGGACTGCCGCAGCACTTGGCTCCTATTGCAGGGCGCCATGCTTCTTTCAGGTTGTTACAGGAGGTAGTCCCCCTGGATGCAGAATGGAGTTTGCTGGGCGGTCCCTTTCTGAGGTTGTCAGGGTTCTTCAAGTCCCTGTTTTCTCTTCGGGAGTTGATGCAGGCCGAGTTCGGCGTGCAGGGTCTGGGCTCTCTTACAGGTTGGGCCTTGACTTGTGATTGCATCCACATTACCTTTTCCCTCTGGGATGAGGCAGTCTGACCCAGGCTGGCATTCTGGGCATGGCATTTACATTTACTTTCACAGGCACTTCCTACATGGTATCTATCTGTTGGGCCGCAGGCGCTCTGGTCCAGTGGGCCTCTTGATGCCTGTGAGGATCTACGATCCTTTTTTAGTTCCCTGTGCCTTCCGGACACCTAGGCCAGTGTTGAAGGACCAACTCTATTTGACTTGTGGCTCCCGTGTGAGTCTTTTGGATTGGTGCTCGGGCACCTCACTTACTTAGTGTTCCCGGGTTCGGTATCTCCCTACTGGGTGGCATTTAGATTGGCTCGCTCTAGAGCCTTCTTTCTTCAATATGTAGACTTATTATGGAAAGGGCCTTGCCCTCTTTGATGTCACGTTACCTTCACCATTGCAGCTGGTGGGCCTGTTGGTGGCGGCCCAGACGCTGTCCCTTATTCTCAGAAGCCCTTGGGGCCCTGCGACACCTAAGGTTACTTATCCTGGACAGGGTTACAGCACCCCTGGAACTAGGTCAGTACGCTTCCCCCTTGTTACGGGGGTTCCTTTTGAGGTTGTAAATCCAAGGAATATGTCTGGGGCCATCCCTTTCCTTCTTGCTTCTCCATGTAGATGGTCACCATGGGTACCAAGACTTTCAGGTTGACTGGGGGGTTTATTTCTCCTGAAATCCCTCCGTGGTTCCTAGGTGGGGCCCCTTAGGGGGCCCATTCTCATACTGTTTTTCGATTGACACAGCCTTTGGTGGGCTCTAATTTGCTGGACTTCTCCTCTTCAGGACTTGTCCTTTTTGGGGACTCTCGGTCAGTCTGAGGACAGTGGCCTGTCCTTTTTTATCTGTGAAGGTCTCGGAACAGGTTGATCTTTCAGGAAGGTTCTGGTTCTGATCTAAGTGGGGGTTTACATTCCTTGCACTTCATTGGTATTAGCTTTGATGGCTGTCCTCCTGTGGCAGGAGGTTCTATTCTAGTGTCTTTTTCAATAATTTTTATTGAATTGTACAGAAATAAAAAGCAGACATTTCCATAGTCTCACAAATATACATCAAGAAGATTAAACATTCCTAAACATTTTCAGTAAAAATACAGTGTTATGAGCTCACAGGATATACAAAAACATCCATGCTGCCCAAGGTAAGAGATACACAAAAACTTACAATCAAGAAATCCTCTAGCTTGTATCATAACGTCTACACCAAACCTAAAACCACATACAAGCTAGAATACATCCTTAACGCTATCGCAGAGATAAATCGAAAATGTTCCCATTACAAGTAGAAAAGAAACTCAACAGGAAGAAAAGAAAAAAAGAAAAAAAAAAGGGTGGAGGAAAGGGGAAAGGAATACGGATTGGGAGAGGGGGGAAGGAAGGGGGTCCGAAACAGATGGAAGACATTCCAAAATATAACAATACTTAAACACTCAAAAGGTTCCAATCGAACGTGCTGGGAAAGACTACCCCTATCCAAGGATCCCACACTTCTCGGAACTCCTCCAATCTTTCCTCGTGGATAGCTGATAATTTCTCCATAGCCAAAGTGCTATTAACCCTATTCTTAAATTCCTCAAAACTTAACGTGGAAGTCTTCCATGCCTTAGCGATGACTAACTTGGCGCAAGTACAAACATGATACATCAATTGTCTCTGTCTTACTGAGGAACCCTCTAAAGGTTCATTTAACAACGCGACCCAGGGATCCAGAATAATATTTTTGCCAAAAATTTTACACAGCAGATCACAAATCTTATTCCAAAAATTTCTGGAAACTTCACAACTCCACCAAATGTGGCTGTTCGATCCTAGCATGTCACAGCCACGAAAGCACTTACTCTGCAATCCCCCTGCTACATGTGCCAATTGCGTAGGGACCAAATACCAGCGCAAAGTCACCTTCACATTTACTTCTATTGCCTGTACTGAGGCCCTTTTACCAAACGATGCCCGCTATTCTAGTGTCTCACCGAGTCCCTACTGGTGTGGCCCTGTGGGGCCCCGTCACTATTACAGGGACTCTGCCCTGGGTTATTGTCCCAGAACTCTCTGGCCTTGGTCATGGGGGCATAGAATTTCTTTTCTGTCAGGACATTATATTCTATATGTCTTACCTTCATTCACTCTGCTAAGCGGGGTTCTGCACAAGATTGCTGAAGAAAGGGAGAACTGTTATGCCGGGGGCCCCGGGTGGCCCAGTGGGGTGTGGTTCGCAGATTTTTCTGCTGAGAACAGTGGTCCTGTACGCTCTCTCACGAGGGCTATTCAGGCTCCTTACTATGTCGCCACTATCTTCAGGCCTTTTTAGGCGATTGGACGGTTTGCTCTTCACCCTGTTGGAGATGGGTATCTCTGGGTGTCTTGTCTCTATTGGAGGGCTAGGCTCTGGCTCTCTCCTCTTCTTCTCCCTTTTCTGCTGGGGTATCTTGTACTCGTATTGCCTTGTTTGGACTAGCTCTCTCTCCTGCCGGATGTTCTTTGTTCCCTGGGTCCTAGAGTTATTACAGCATGGCTGAAGTTGGCTCCCCAACTCAGTTCTCTGAAGGTTTTCAGGGCTCGCCCCGTTCGCCGACTGCAGAAGTCTGGTTCAATCTTTTGTGTTGAACACTTCTCAGGGGTTGCTTAGGTGCATTCCCCAGGGAATTATATGCTCCCTTTTGGGGGGTTACTTATCCTGATGCCCTGCTAAGGGTTCCTTTGGGTCTTATTCAGGTTCTTGTCTGAACTGTTCCTTCCCTCATGTCGGTCTTCGGGGGCGGTTGCTCTAGTCAGAAGTGTGCCATACCTTACGCCGAGTTTTGGTACAGGCGGTGTTTTTATTCTCTTTTATTCCAGACCTTCTTGCCTCTGGGCTATTGTCTTGATTACTCTGAGCTAAAGGGATCTGCATCCCTCAACAGGTGTTGGGGTTTCTCCTGGCCTGTCTCTTGTCCCTGATAGGGATTTATGCCCTTGGGGTTTGCAGGTATCGTCTTCCTTAAAGTACCGGATTTTGATTGCTTCCAAGGGTGTAGGTGCCCTTTGGATTGGTATTACTCGTTTGTTTTTGTCCTTCTGATCCGAAGTAAACGTTTCGGCTCTTGCTGATTCTTGTTGTTGTTTTCAGTATTTCTGCCGGTCTCGCCGGAGACTAGGGTTCATATTAGTTCATATAGTTTTTAAGGTTGCCATAGCTACCTTTTTTGCAGTAGTGTGGTCAGGCTGTACTCTGGCCTTTTCCTTTAGGGGAAGATTCCTCTTCTCCCCTTTTTTTTTTGTTCCTTTCCTACTTGTGCTTGGCTTCGGCCTTTCAGCACTAGGTTCTGTTGAGCAAGCTGACTAGTTCGCTGCTTGTGTTTCAGTTCATCCTTGCAAGGTTTTTCATAAGTTTGAAGTTAGAGCATTTGCTCACGTTGCTAGTTGCGGGTGACAGCGCTTTTACTGTTGGCTGTGCCTTTTCTCATGGGGATCCCACCCTACTTTATGGACACTGCTATTGGATGTCCCACATGTAATTACTATATCTGGAGCAGGACGTGCTGTATGCTTAGAATAATACAATTCTGTGAAATACTCACCTGTAGAATTGGTATTATACGCATACAGCACGTCCTGCTCCACCCCACCCTGGTTTCACTTTGTTCTGGATCCCCTGTATGGTGATTGTTATCATTGATATTATTGCCAGTTTCTGGGTGGTTGGTTTCTCCCGGCTTCTCTTTCTCACTGCTTTTCAATGCTGGGGATTTGTGGGAGGTCCCTCGGTACATGTAGGGCCGGGAGGAGCCTGTTTTCTACATGTCTGCAGTGAACAGCGCCCTCAGGCGGAGGATTACCCACATGTAATTACTATATCTGGAGCAGGACGTTCTGTATGAGTATAATACCAATTCTACAGGTGAGTATTTCTCAGAATTGTATTTTTCCTCTGCTAGGCAAGGTGCTGCGCAAGATTGCTCAGGAAGGGGTGCCAACCATTCTAATGGCCCCCTTTTGGCCAAGAAGGGTGTGGTTTGCAGACGTCATGCAGTTGGCAGTAGATCAGTATGCTCTGCCCAAGAATCCAAACCTGTTCACTCGGGCAGCTACGCCATCCCAATTTACAAACGCTGGCTTTAACGGCCTGGCTGCTGAAACCTCCATTTTGATGGAAAAGGGGCTGCCTGCCTCTGTTAATACCATGATTCGGGCTAGGAAGAAGTGCTCGTCATCCATCTACTATAGGGTCTGGCATGCTTACATTGACTGGTGTGAGTCTAAGTCGCTTCCCTGTAGGGTGTTTTCTATCTTCAGGATTCTGGAGATCCTGCAACATGGTTTGGATTTAGGTCTTTAACTTAGTACCCTCAAAGGTCATGTTTCTGCTTTGGCCATTTTCTTCCAAAGATCCTTTGCTCACCATCGTCTGGTCAATACTTTCTTCCAGGGGGTTACTCACGTGCATCCTCCACGTAAGCCTATGTTACCAGTCTGGGACTTGAACTTGGTCTTATCTGCCTTGCAGGGGTCTCCCTTTGAGCCTTTGCATGAGGCCCCTTTGTTCACTTTGACTCAGACTCATTTTGGTAGTCTTTTTGGTGGCTATCACTTCTGTTAGGCGTGTTTCTGAGTTGGCAGGCGCTTTCCATTAAACCCCCTTACTTTGAAAGACACCAGGACAAGGTGGTGTTTGTTTTAAGCCAGATTTTCTGCCTAAGGTTGTGTCTGCTTTTCATCGCAATCAGGAAATTGTTTTGCCTTCACTATGCCCTAATCCTAGTACCCCTAAGGAGCGGATTTTACTCTCTGGATGTGGTCAGGACTCTGAAGTTTTATTTGGTGGCTACTGAATCCTTCAGGAAGACTGATGCTCTTTTTGTGCTCCCATCTGGACCTAAGAAGGGTCTGGCTCCAGCTAAGTCCACTATAAGCAAGTGGATCCGTCAGGCTGTGGTACAGGCCTATTCTGCTTAGGGGAAGGAGACTCCCTTCCGCCTTACTGCTCATTCTACTCGTTCTTTTGGTGCCTCTTGGGCTTTTCAGCACCAAGCTTCTGTTGAACAAGTTTGTAAGGCCGCTACTTGGTCTTCTGTTCATACCTTTTCTAAGTTTTACAAGGTTGATGTTAGGGCCTTAGCTGATGCTTTATTTGGTTGCAAAGTTCGGCAAGCGGCAGTGGTTTAATCTGCCCGCTGTTACTTTTTGGGGATCCCACCCTACCTTACAGACACTGCTATTGGATGTCCCATGTGTAAGGAATATTCTGGAACAGGACGTGCCGTATACTTAGAATAATACAATTCTGTGATTACTCACCTGTAGAATTGGTATTATATGTATACAGCATGTCCTGTACCACCCCACCCTTGGTCATTATTCTTATTTACCTCTGTATGGTGATTGTTCATATGTTAATTTTTGATGTTATTGTTCTCCCAGCTTCTTGTTCACTGCTTGTAAATACTGGGTATTTGTGGGAGGTCCCTGACTTCTATAGGGCCGGGAGGAGCCACAAGCTGTTTTCTGCAGTCCAGCGCCATCTTGTGGATGTATTACCCATGTGTAAGGAATATTCTGGAACAGGACGTGCTGTATACATATAATACCAATTCTACAGGTGAGTAATCACAGAATAGTATTTTTCGCTTTGTTACTAGTGGATACATGTTCAAAAACAGACTTTAATCACACAGCCTCTGGCGCTCTGGGCTGCAACAAAACGATTTTGAGCGCCGATGCTGTGTGAGGCTTTTCTTTTTAAATTGAATGTGGTGTGAGTCAGTCGCACTGAGCTGGCGCTACCGTTCGCTCCCATACAGCGTAGTACTGCAACTCACGCAACATATTCATCGATGCCGGCCAGCAACTGAGGCTCTCTGAAACAACTAACCATGGCCGAGCACATCAACTACTAGCGGACGCTCTGAAATCCGCGCTACAGGCGCTCATTTGAGTAGGGAGCTCTATGTGAGATCCTTACTTGTGTTGCTTTGCTTTTACTTAAGACAAGTTTCAGTTTCTAAATGTCTTTCTTTTTATATTGAAAATATGTATATATTACTCAGTGAATTACTTTAGAGGCTGCCTACACATTTGGTGGGAATTCCCCAAGGTCAAAAGGTTCTGGTCACGTGTCTTCAGCATTGTACACTCTCATGCATTCGTATAATGTAAAACTGGATTCTTTTGTACTGTACAATCGAATTTTCATTACAACAAATGACAATAAAAGATTGAAATAGAAAATACCGTATTTTTCGCCATATAAGACGCATCTGCCCATAAGACGCACCTAGGATTTGGAGGAGAAAAATAAGAAAAAAAAATATTCTAAGCTAAATGTTGTGCTAAAACACCCCATTACAGGCAGTGTGGCATTCCCCCATCCCATTCCCAATAGGCAGTGTGGCATCCCCCCTTCCCATTCCTAATAGGGAGTGTGGCATTCTCCCCTCCCATAGGCAGTGTGGGATGCCCCCATCCCATAGGCAGTGTGGCATACCCCTATCCTATTCCCATAGGCAGTGCCCATATCCCCTTCCCATAGACAGTGTTGGATGCCTTCATCCCATTCCCATAGGCAGTGTGGTATTCCCCCCTTCCTATTCCTTATATAGGCAGTGTGGCACCCCCCCTCCCATTCCCCATATATGCAGTGTGGCATTCCCCCCCATACCATTCCCCATATAGGCAGTGTGGCATTCCCCCCATACCATTCCCCATATAGGCAGTGTGGTGCTCCCCCTCCAATTCCCATATAGGTAGTGTGGTATTCATCCTCTCCTCCCCATTCCATATAGGTAGTGTGGCATTCATCCCCTCCTCCCCATCCCATATAGGTAGTGTGGCATTCATCCACCTCCTCCCCATCCGTATGGGTAGTGTGGCATTCATCCCCCTCCTCCCTATCCTATATAGGTAGTGTCGCATTCACCCCCCACTCCCCATCCTATATAGGTAGTGTGGCATTCAACCCCCCCCCCCATGCTATATAGGTAGTGTGGCATTCACCCCCCCCCCCCCCCCATCCCAACATAGGTAGTGTGGCATACATCCCCCTCCCCCCCATCCCATATAGGTAGTGTGGCATTCATCCCCCTCCTCCCCATCCGTATGGGTAGTGTGGCATTTCCACACACCCCCTCCCATTCCCCCATAGACAAAAGTAAAAAGAGAGAAAAAAAAAAGTAAACTCACCTTTCAATCCCCACACACTGGCTTGGTATAGTGGTGGGCGTGGCCGACGCTCGAGCGTCGGCCATGCCCACCGCTCGAGCGTCGACCATGCCCACCGCTGTTTAAGTCCGGGTGTCTCTGTCTGCTGACACCGTGGAGAGGTGGCAAGGACAGTGCAAGCGGCGGAGCTGCGATGGGGGCAGCTGTATCTGCCACATCCTCCGCTGCGCGAGAGAAGGCGGCAGACACTGGCTCTGCAGAGAAGGCTACCTCCGCCGCTTCCGGGACAGCGCGAGTGATGGAAAGGTGAGTTAACTGCTTTTTATTCATTTTTTTGCCCAATTTCGCCCGGTAAGACACACAGATATTTTCCCCCAACTTTTTGGGAAAAATAAGTGCGTCTTATATGGCGAAAAATACAGTGTGTATATACGGCACCAACCTATTTAGGTTGTGCCTACTGAGTTTGTGGTCATTTACTGTGTTTTTTTTTTTTATTTTTTTTGCCATTAGGTTACTTAGTGTGGACCTTGAGGAGCTCAGCCCTCCCAGAAGGACCCGTTTGAAGGCCAATGCGGTTTTCTTTCGCAGACTGATTTCTTTCCATAATTCCATGGGGGTGAGTGATCACAGACTGGTAACTCTGAAAATTTGATACAACAAATGGGGACATCTTGCTTAAAGCGGACCAAAACCCACATATTCTAAGCAGAAAGCACGTCCTGCTCCAGACACAGTCCTTACATGTGGGTATACCTCCGCCTTCAGCGCCGTGCACTGCAGAACATGAAGAAAACAAGCTCCTCCCGGCCCTACATATACCGGAGGACCTCCCACAAATACCCAGATTTCTCTGCAGTGCTGAAACTGCGAAGACATGAAGTACCGCGCTCTCGCAGGCGAGCAGGGCTTGACAGCCCGAGGCCCTGCGGGACTATTTCCACCCATCCTCATTGTGATTTTAATGCCTCCCAGCCTGGGCTGCGTTGGTCGGGTGAAGGTAGGCAGCACCTAGTGTGCTTACGGAGCTAGACTCCACCGCAATCCCCCTCCATAGGGTAGGAGGTTAAGGCGTATGGTGAGCCTCAATTGGATGCCCCTCCCGGACTAGAGCCCCACGCCCCGTGTAGCGGTGAACCCAGAATATTGGGTCACCTTCCTCCCTAGATTCCCCCGTTAGTGGGGGAAAAAAGGGGGGGGGGGGGTCGTGTGTACGATGGCTAAACCTTGCCCTAATCACACTAGTCACATTGTCTTAATGGTTGCTGGAGTCCGAGCCGCGCTTCACATTCAGCTTTTAGCTTCCCGCAGCGCTTTTATTGCATTTACTTGGCGCGTACAACGGCTCTATTCTATTGACGCTTGGCGTTCTATCACGGTTTTCACCCTGTCAGTTCTCTGAGGTAATTTTTTTCTGACAATATATGTCGCTTCTGATTGGCTGCGCGCCTTCGAGCTTCGCGCTCTCCGGAGGGGGGGGGGGGGGGGGCGTGGTTCGGTTTGGCGCGTTCCGCGCCATCGTCCGCTCTGGCCCGCCCTTCGAGGTTCGCTTGGCGCCATTTCCTTCTCACATGCGCATGGTGAAGACGGTCCTCCCCTCACTGTTCTGTAAGTGCCCTCATGGACGAGTCTTTTCCTAGCTTTGGCTTCTTCGCGCTTGGCTCTGACATTCCTGTTCCCTTTGTGTCTTTCAGACCGCAGACTTTGGCGGCTTCGCCCGGCGTAGCATCCGGTCCAGACCATTTTAAACAAATTACTCCCACTTCCCAGCGGGTGTTTGGGGCATCCAGGGTTGCTTTACAGCGGGATTCTCATAACGATTTTGCCACTAGACTGGCTAGCGTGGAAAATTTAATTGCTGGCTCCTTGGCGCGCAAGGCTACGGCCAAAAAGCGTCATTTGAATCCTGAAGCTACTATTCTTCCTGTAGAATCTGATGACCTACATTTGTCTTATGCACATTCCCCCTCAGAGGAAGGGGAACTGTTTTCTGACTCAGGGTCCTATGACGAAGAGTCCAGGAGTCAGGAAGAATCTGGTTCCGATCTTTGGTCCCAGGATGACGTTGACAGATTGCTGTCCCAGATCTTTGATGTGTTATCCCTCTCTCCCTCACCTGCGGCTCCTTGGCAAAGAGGTGACCTGTTCCATACCGCTAGGGAGCGGTTGGAGTTTCCTGAACAAACTAATTTTAATAATCTAGTCTTAAAAGAGTGGGAACATCCCAGCAAACTCCAGGGGGTCCCTAAAGCTGTGGATAAGAAGTATCCATTTCCTGCCGACCTGATGACTTGCCATCTGACGCTGCCAATGCTTTGGTTACCTGCGAGACTTTTATCAATTATATCCTGTATGCATCGGACGATGCTATTAAGCGGAGTGCTAGAGCCTCTGCTCTGGTGGTAGCTATACGCCGGGCGGTCTGGTTACGCCAGTGGGCCGCTGACAATATTCTAAGTATGTCACACACCCCACTTCAAACATTAATTATTACACTTGGGTTACTCCACCAGCAGGTGGCGACGTTGCAGAGAAGTCATGAAAAACGAGCCCCTCCCGGTCTATACATACCTGGTACCTCCCACTCATTCCCCAGTGTTCTTCTCTGCAAGATGGTGACAAGACAGAAGAATGAAGTCAGACCCCCCCCCCCCCCCCAATGGTCTATTTCTGCCCGGCCTTTTGTGTTATCAGCCCCTTGTTGAATGTGTAGCCTCCCAGTTTAGGCTGTCGGCCGGGCAAAGTGTAGACGGCACTTAAGGTGCCTAGGAGATTAGCTCCTCCGCTCAACCCCATATTATGGGGCAATGCGGTTATCCGGCCTTGTGATCCGGATGTGGGATGCCTTGTCCCTATTAGGTTCCTCCTTTCCAGCTTGGTCCCTTCTCCCTGTGCTTTTTGAGAGTGGGGGGGGGGGGGGGGGGGTCTTGGCAGGGCTACAGCTCTGTTGGTAGCTATCCGCCGCTCAGTGTGGCAGTGGACTGCTGATTTTAATTCCAAGAGATCGCTCACGGCTCTTCGCTTGCTGGGTTTGAGACTTTTCGGTGAGAAGCTTGATTCTGTTGCCAAGGGAGGTAAGTTACCTCAGTGCAAGAAATTTAGTCGCTCCTTTCGGGGGGCGGCCCCCTTCAATCCTTCCTTTCGGGGAGCCAGAGCTGGCAGGGGTGCGGGCTTCTCGGCTTCCAGGGGTGCCAGCTGGAACAGGGGTAAAGGCCGTGGCCGTCCCGTTCACGTCTGGGGCGCCAAGCCCAAGCCAGCTGCCAAGCCTGCTCAGCAATAAGGGGGCGTCCTCTCCCTTACGGGTGGGGGGACGGCTGCGACTCTTCTCCCGGGTATGGGACCAGGAGGTCTCGGACATATGGATCCGGGAGGTGGTGTCGGCCGGTTATAAGCTGGAGTTCGAGTCCCGCCCTCCTCCAAGGTTTCTCAGGTCTCGTGTCCCTTCAGATCCTTTGGCCGTGCAGGGACTCCTGGCGGCGGTAAGGAATCTTCTGGAAATGGCAGTCATCTGCCCGGTCCCTCCTTCGGAGGTGGGGCGCGGGTATTATTCCAATCTCTTCACAGTGCCCAAAAAGGATGGGTCGTTCCATCCCATCCTGGATTTGAAGTTTCTCAACCTGTTTGTTCGTCCCAGGAAGTTTCGCATGGAAACTCTGCGGTCTGCGATCAATTCGCTTCGGCAGGGGGACTTTATGATGTCCATAGACATCACGGATGCATACCTTCACATTCCGATCTTTCCAGCTCACCAGAGGTTTCTTCGCTTTGTGGTGGAGGATCGGCATTTTCAGTTTGTGGCTCTTCCATTCGGCCTCACCTCGGCTCCGAGAGTGTTCACCAAGGTGTTGGCGGGCGTGATGGCTCTGCTCAGAGCTCAGGGGATTCGCATTGTGCCTTATCTGGACGATCTTCTCATCATGGCTCCTTCCTTCAGTCAAGTGGATGGGGACACCAGCACGGTGGTGTCCACTCTGGAGAGGTTCGGCTGGGTGATCAACTACCCCAAGTCCTCTCTGGTTCCGGCCAGGGTGGTGACCTTTCTGGGGATGTCCTTGGACTCTTGCCAGCACAGAGTCTTTCTCCCTCAGGCCAAGGTTCTTTTGATTCAGGAATTGGCTCAGCTTCTTCTTTCCAATCCTCGCCCGTCCGTCCGTCTAGGGATGAGACTGGTGGGGCTGATGGTAGCTTCTTTCGAGGCAGTTCCCTTTGCGCAGTTTCACACGCAGACGCTTCATCTGTTGGCGTCTTGGGTCGGTCCTTCCGGTTGTCCCCCCGGGTTCGGCAGTCTCTACTGTGGTGGATGGTCTCGGACAATCTCTTGAAGGGCAGGTCATTTCTGACCCTGCTTTGGGAAACTGTCACCACGGGCGCCAGTTTGTCAGGATGGGGAGGTTTCTGGAAGGATCTTCGGTTCCGGGGGCGGTGGGGTCCTCAGGAAGCCCACTTGCCCATCAATGTTCTGGAGTTGAGAGCCATCAGGTTGGTTCTGTCTCGCTTGACGCAGCATTTACAGGGCTTGCCGGTTCAGGTTCGATCGGACAATCGGACGGCGGTTGCTTACATCAATCACCAAGGAGGGACTCGCAGTCTGGGTGCCCTCAGAGAGGTGTCTCTGATCCTAGTTTGGGCAGAGACTCATGTCCCTTGCATCTCGGCAGTGTACATTCCAGGAGTGGAAAACACGGAGGCGGACTTTCTGAGCCGGTGTTCTTCCCGCCGGGGGGAATGGTCTCTCCACCCCCAGGTGTTTCGGCCACTTTGTCTCCGGTGGGGGACGTCGGAGGTGGATCTGTTTGCCTCTCGTCACAATCACAAGCTTCCGACATCTCTTTCCCAGGATCCTCTGGCTCAGGCGGCGGATGCCATGGCCCTGAGCTGGGGGGACCTGGGGTTTCTTTATCTGTTTCCTCCAATCCCCATGCTAGGCAGGGTGCTGCGAAAGTTGATTCTGGAAGGGGTTCCCGCCATTCTTGTGGCTCCAAGGTGGCCAAGGCGGGTGTGGTTCGCAGACATCGTTTGTCTGGCAGTGGATCAGTTCGATCTGCCTCTTCGGCCGGATCTCCTCACTCAGGGTCAACTGTGCTACCCCAGTTTACCAACGCTGGCTTTGACGGCTTGGCTGCTGAAACCTCCATCTTAAAGGAGGAGGGTCTTTCGGATTAGGTCATTCGGACTCTTATTAGTGCCAGGAAGAGATCCTCTTCTTCCATCTATTATAGGGCTTGGAGATCTTATATTGATTGGTGTGAGGCTAGATCTTTGCCCTGTCGGGTCTTTTCTGTTTCTAGGATTTTGGAATTTCTTCAATCTGGGCTGGACTCTGGTCTTCAGCTGAGTACTTTGAAGGGGCAGGTTTCTGCCTTGTCTATCTTTTTAGGTCATTTGCACTCCATCCTTTGGTCAGGACTTTTTTCCAGGGGGTTTCGCATCTGCGGCCTCCTAGGAAACCTTTGCTCCCTGTTTGGGATTCGATTTTGGTTATCTCTGCTCTTCAGGCTTCTCCTTGAGCCTTTGCAGGTTATTGTTCTTCCTACTCTGACTCAGAAGGTTGCCTTGTTGGTGGCCTTCACTTCTGTTCGGCGTGTCTCGGAGTTGGCAGCCTTGTTGGTTCAGGCTCTTCTCTTTGAGAGACATCAGGTCAACGTGGTTTTCCGCTTCTAACCGGACTTTCTTTCTAAGGTGGTCTCTGCTTTTCATCTTAACCAGGACATTGTTCTTCCTTCCTTGTGTCCTTAGCCTAGGAATGACAAGGAGAGGGTTTGCACTGTTTGGATGTGGTACGCTGGGTGAAGTACTGTTTGTTTACTACTTCTCTTTTTCGTAAGACTGATGTATTTTTCGTGGTGCCCTGTTGGGCCTAGTAAGGGTTTGGCTCCCGCTAAGTCTTCCATTAGCAAATGGATTCGTCAGGCTGTTGTTGGGGCCTATTCTACCAAGGGGAAGGTTTCCCCGTTTTTGTATCACTGCTCATTCTTCTCGTGCTGTTGGAGTGTCTTGGGCTTTTCAGCACCAGGCCTATGTTGAACAAGTTTGTAAGGCTGCTACTTGGTCTTCTGTTCACACTTTTTCCAAGTTTTTACAAGGTGATGTGCGGGCTTCAGCGGATGCTGTTTTTGGCCGCAGGGTTCTGCAGGCTGTAGTGGTTTGAGTTTTGCATTATGGCTTTCAGGTGGATTCAGGAGGTAGTGTCCTCCGGTTACAAGATAGAGTTTGCTGTACTACCCCCTACCAGGTTCATCGGGTCCCGAATCCCACAAGATCCTGCCTCAGCTCAGGTCTTGATGCTAGCGGTGTAGGACCTTCTAGACCTCGGGGTCATTTGCAAGGTCCTCTTAACCCTTTCGCTGCCAGCCTACCTGAAGTTTTCGTCACCCTTGGTGCCAGACCATTTTGCACTATTTTGCGCTCCCCATGTTCATATGTGATTTTTGAAGGGATTTCCAGGGATTTCCCAGGAAAATGATATATTGTTTTTTTCAGCATAGTCTGGGCTTTAACATGAAATGTCTTGTTTGTAATTTTTTAGGTGTATTCTCAATATTCTTGGGTGAAATATGTGCAAAAAAATAAAAAAAAATCTATTTTTTACAATTTGTAGTGTTTTTTTGTAATAAAAAATGTAAGTTTGTCAATAAAATCTTATTGCGTGTGAAACCCCAATTTCTCCCGGTTACAGCGATACCACATATATATAGGTAGACACCCTTTCCTGCCCAGGAGACTCCCCCAAACTGAAACAGCGCTTTAGGGGATTTTCAGAAAAAATACAACTGTGATATGCGCTATGCTCACCTTGCAGTTTTTCCAGAAAAACAACCCTTTACATTTGAAATACCCCCCACAAACTATATATTCTCTGGAAGTACACACCTCAGGCTTTCTATTTGTACCAGGCTTGTTGATGTGGCCACAGTTTTCTGGAAGTAATCCCTCAATGTATTCTTTGGTTGCAAAGAGTTTCCCTAAAAAAGGATAAAAAAGCAGAATCAAAGCCACATTTTCCTAAAAAAACTATTTACAAACAAGAAAAAACAAGTATAATCTGAAAAAACAACATCCCCCGAACAGAACAATATCCAACATGCATAGCTACTGTCAAGGGAAGAGTTGCCAAACACCCCAAAGTAAAGCGTGCGCATAACGGTAATTTTTCTTGAAAATTTCAGCTCTGCAGACAAAGTGCGCACCTTGCGATTTTTCAACCAAAACAACCCTTTACATTTGGAATATCCCCCATAAACCATTCCCTAAAAGTACACATGTTAAGCTTTCTAAGCGTACCCAGCTTGTTGTAGTGGGCTCATCTTTCTGGAATTAATCCCTCAAAGAATTCTTTGGTTGCACAGGGTTTCCCTAAAAAAATTATAAAAAAGCTGAATAAAAAACACCTTTTCCTAAAATATAAATATGCAAACCAGAAAAAACAAGCTAAGTCTGAAAGCGCAAGGTCCCCCGAACAGAACAATACCCAACATGCATAGGTACTATTAACCCTTTTAATTGCCAGCCTACTTGAGATTTTGTCACCCTCTGTTGACAGGTAATTTTTTCCCCATTTTGCGACATTTTTGCTGGAATTTTCAGGAAAATTATATAAATATATTTTTTGGAGCAGAGTTTAGGCTTTAACATGAAATGTCTTGTTTGTAAATTTTATTCTGTTTTTTACAATATTATTAAGTAAAAAAAAAAAAAATAAAATAAAATTTTTTTTTAGAAAATTGCCTCCTTTATTTTACATAAAAAAATGTATTTTATTAAAGAAAACCATATTGCATGTGAAAGCCCCATTTCTACCGATTAGAACGGTACCACATATTTATCGGTAACCCCCCCATTCTTGCCCAGGAGACCCCCCTAACTGAAACAAGTAATTTTTAACATTTACAAATAAAATACAACTACCATCCACACTACAAAGGGTTAAATCGGGAAAAAAATGACATAGGGTCCCCTCTCCCAGGGGAGGGGGACCCCATTTTTTTTTTGGGATTTTTAAGGGTTAAAAACCCTTAAAAATCCAAAAAAAAAACGACATGGGGTCCCCCTTACCCGAAGTAACCAGCCCGGGACCAGCTATGCAGGGCTTGTAGAAACAGGGCGCAGGGGCCAGCTTTTGTGGCCCCTGGCCCTGTAGGCTACAAAGCCCGCATAGCCAGTGGGCCCAGGCTCTTCTGCCCCCCCCCCCGGCCTTTGGGGAGGCAGGTAATGGGGGTGCCAAGGGTTAATGGCAAGTCACCAGCTAGTGCAGGTGTCTTGCCATCCCCCCAGCCTTGTGAACTGGTATAGGGGTCATGGACCCCTTACCAGTTCACAAGGGGTTAAATGTAAAAAAAAACACAGACACACAAAGAGAAAAAATATTTTATTATTTTTTTTTTACTTACTTACCTCCCATCCATACTGGATCACTCTGTCCCTCGCAATCACTGGCTTCTGCTCACTTGCTAGAAGCCTTTTATAGCTGCTGGATGACAGAAAACAAAGGGTTAATTAAAAAAAAAAAAAACCGACATAGGGTCCCCCCTCCCAGGGGAGGGGGACCCCATTTTTTTTTGGGATTTTTAAGGGTTAAAAACCCTTAAAAATCCAAAAAAAAAACGACATGGGGTCCCCCTTACCCGAAGTAACCAGCCCGGGACCAGCTATGCAGGGCTTGTAGGAACAGGGCGCAGGGGCCAGCTTTTGTGGCCCCTGGCCCTGCAGGCTACAAAGCCCGCATAGCCCGTGGGCCCGGGCTCTTCTGCCCCCCCCTGGCCTTTGGGGAGGCAGGTAATGGGGGTGCCGGGGGTTAATGGCAAGCCACCCGCTAGCGCAGGTGACTTGCCATCCCCCCAGCCTTGTGAACTGGTATAGGGGTCATGGACCCCTTACCAGTTCACAAGGGGTTAAAAGTAAAAAATAAAAATACAGACACATATTTAAAAAAAATGACATTTTTTTTTTTTTTTTACACACTATACTCACCTCCAATCCTGGGTCCCACGTCGCTGTCCCGCGCCGCTCTCTCAGCGCCGGCATCTGTCAGATGCCGATAGTGATCGGCGCAGGGCGGATAAGAGGAGAGGAGGCTCCGATCAGAGCTCCCACAAAAGGCGGGGCCGCCGCCTCCCATTAGAGGTGGCGGCCATCGCCGCCATTACGAGCGGTGAGGACCCGGAAGAGGGTCCTCACCGAAGCCTGCGGAGCCCCCCCCTGGTGAAGAGAAGACGGCGGGCCGGGGAACGGGCGAGGAGGTGAGTCAGTGGCGCTTTTTTTTTTTTTTTTTTTTTTTTTTTCCTCCGGTGAGCGCGGGGAAAACGGGGGGGGGGGGGGAGGAGGCGGCCGGTTTCGGGGCCCCCCCCTGAAGACGGAGGACGTCGGGGGGGGGGGGGCGATTGGATGCCCCCCCCCAGGAAGAGGAGACCAGCAGCTTCTCGGGGATACCAAAGGTAAGCGTTTTATTTTTATTTATTTTTAACTGTTTGGGGTAAATGCCAAGCACGTAGTTTCTACGAGCTTGGCACTTAAGTGGAGTGGAAGCAAGCACGTAGAAACTACGGGCTTGTCACTGAAAGGGTTAAGAGACTGGGGCATGGGGTTCTATTCCAACCTCTTCACGGTGCCCAAAAGAGACGGGTCAGTCAGACCCATTCTGGATTTAAAAATCTTAAACAGATTTGTCAAGAACAGACATTTTCGTATGGAAACTCTGCGCTCGGCAATTGCTTCCCTGCGCCCAGGGGACTTCATGACATCTGTGGACATCAAGGACGCTTATCTACACGTTCCAGTGTTCCCAGGGCAACAAAGGTTTCTCAGCGTTGCGCTGCTGGATCAGAATTATCAGTTTGTGGCCCTGCCATTCGGCCTTACGTCAGTTTGTCAGGGTCAGACATTTCCGCATGGAGACCTTGTGGTCCGCGGTGAGCTCACTTCGGCCCGGCAACTTCATGACCACGGTGGGCATCAAGGATGCTTATCTGCACATCCCTTTTTTTCAGGGGCATCAGAAGTTCCTGAGGTTTGCGCTGAAGGATCAGCATTACCCGTGTTTGGCACTGCCGTTCGGGATAGCCTTGGCTCCCCGTGTGTTCACCAAGGTGCTGGCAGGCATCATGGCTATCCTGAGGAACCGGGGCATTCATGTTCTTCCTTATCTGGACGATTTGCTGATTGCGGCTCAGTCTTCTTTCACTCCCTCAATGGTGAGGTCCTTCCTAGGGATGACGTTGGATACCTCTCAGGTCAAGGTTTTCCTGCCCCAGCAGAAGGTGGAGGGCCTCCAGGCGCAGGTGCAGGCCCTACTGGCTTGTCAGCGGCCATCGATCTGTCTGGGGA
The DNA here is from genome assembly GCA_027917425.1 of Gastrophryne carolinensis. Lineage (NCBI taxonomy): Eukaryota > Metazoa > Chordata > Amphibia > Anura > Microhylidae > Gastrophryne > Gastrophryne carolinensis. The sequence continues at coordinate 429,314,109 of CM051238.1, forward strand.
TGAAACTGGTGGGCCTCATGGTGTCCTGCTTCGAGGCAGTGCCCTGCACCCAGTTCCACATGAGACCTCTTCAATTGAATCTGTTGACCGGTTGGGACCGGACTCAGGAGTCCCTGAATCAGGAATTTTCACTGTCCCCCATGGTCAGACAGTCCCTCTTTTGGTGGTTGGGCTCCAGCAATCTGTTGGTGGGCAAGTCCTTTCTGATTCCCCGGTGGGAGATAGTTACCACAGACGCCAGTCTAACTGGCAGGGGAGGTTTCTGGCAAACGCTGAAGTTCCAGGGTCAGTGGGGGCCACAGGAGGCCCACTTACCCATCAATCTCCTGGAGCTGAGAGCGATTCGTTTGGGTTCTTCTTCAGTTGACTCCTCATCTAAGGGGTCCGCTCGGACAATCAGATGACTGTCGCCTACATCAGTCACCAGGGCGGGACTCGGAGCAAGCGAGTCCTTCAGGAGCTGTCCCAGATTCTGATGGAGGAGAATGTTCTCTGCATCTCGGCGGTTTACATCCCCCGGTAGAGAACCAGGAGGCAGACTCCCTGAGCAGGGGGGGGCTCTCGTCTGGGGGAGTGGTCTCTCAGCAACAAGATCTTTCACGCTCTGTGTCTCCACTGGGGTCAGCCGGATGTGGACCTGTTGGCGTCCAGACACAATCACAAGCTTCCAAGGTTCTTCTCCCTCTCAAGAGATCCTCTGGCCTTCGCCACAGACGCTCTGGCAGTTCCATGGACAGAGTTCAGGCTCCTGTATTCATATTCTAAGTATGTCACACACCCCACTTCAGTCATTGATTATTACACTTGGGTAATACCTACCGCTAGGTGGCAGTGTTGCAGAGAATCTCCAAAAAAGCAACAGGCCCCTCCCGGTCTATACATACCTGCTACCTCCCATTAATCTCCCAGTGTTATTCTCTGCAAGGTGGCGACAAGACAGAAGAAAGAAGTCTCCTGCTTGCAGGTAGCCGGGGTATCACCCCCCCCCCCCCCCCCCCCCCACGGTCTATTTCTGCCTAGCTCCGTTTGGTTTTCTCTCCCTGTATAACTGGCAGCCTCCTAGCTTAGGCTGTAGGCTGGGCAAGGGTAGATGGCACCTTGAGTGCCTAGGAGATTAGCTCCTCCGTTCGACCCCATATTATGGGGCATAACGGGATTCCGGAGTGGTGATCCGGACGTGGGATGCCCCTAATTCCATAGCAGTTAGGTACTGGCTCATCAAGCGAGCCTGGCAGTTCTGCACATGAGGTGATGCCCTTTCCTCCCAGCTTACTGGCCCTTAATGTGTGGCTGTGTGTTGTGTAGTGTGTATGCTGGGACGGGTGGCAGGGGCTGCTATACTTTTATTTATCTTGGTCGGGCCTCTGCTTTATTGCGGGCGGGTCGGGCATGTGTTACCGGCCCGCCGTTTGTGTTACTCCTGGGTGTCATGGTGGCGCCGTTGGCGCGGTATTCCTGTCAGGTTTTTTCGGTGGGCCGGGCGGCGCTCTGCGCTGCGGGCCCGCCTGAATGGGGAGCGCCGAGGCCGGCGCTTGCTGCGGCGTGTCTTCCGGGACAGGTGCTCGTTGGGGACCGGGCGGTTGCTCCGCCGGTCTGGTCATGGGGGAAGCGGGCGGCATCTTTACCGACGCCCGCGGCTCGGCAGCACAGTGGGCGGGCGGGTCCGCGTCTTGCGCGGCCCGCGCCGTGGTTGGCCGTTTGGGGAGGGGCGGGGTTATAGCGGCTCCCGCGCTTCCATGGGCCCGCCTTTATTCTCCCCTCTCCTGGACGGTGCTGGCGTTTCTTACTGGCTGGGGCCGCCATTTCGGCCTGAAGTAGCCCCGCGGGTTGGTAGAAGATCTGAGGTACCCTCTTTCTCTCATTGGCTCATTTTTGTTGCTTGATGCTCGGGCCTGCGGTAGCACCGCCGTGATTATTATTTTTTGCAATAATATTTTAACTATATTCTTATTAGTATTTTGGCTGTTCTCTCTCTCTCTCTCTCTCTCCCCCCACCCCCTCCCCCTCACCTCGATTCCGCTGTTTGGGTGACTGTTTAACCAGCAGCCTAGGGCTTGTGGTTAAAGGGGGGGGGGGGGAGACGGCCTTATTGTTTATAAGCACTGTATTTTGACATGTGTGCTGTTGTGCTGGAATGATTGTTCTTGTTTTGTTTTTCAGATCCTGGGACCCCCATCTTACAGGGCTCTCCCGGTCTTATATACCTGGCTGGTGGGGGTTGTTTCTAGGCCATTGTTCCATTTATTGGGTTATTTTTTATGCTAAATTCCCATGGTCAGGGTTTTTTAAAGAATTATATATATATATTAAAGGGGCATCCCGGGTCGCTTACTGCGTAAATCCCTGGGTTCTGCGAATACCATAAATTTCACCATATGGAGGCTGCCAAAGATACCGGAAACGGTCCTTCGGGACAATCCAGGCTGTGTGGGGGTTGTGGGACTCCGCTCCAGGGGGATGATGTCATTTTATGTATTCCATGTGCACAGCGGAACATTGAGCGACAGTCCGGCACTCCGGTGCCTAGTACTTCATCGGCCGCGCCATCTCCCTCTCCCCCTCGCCTGTTCCGGACCCTGTGTGACGTTGTCATGGGTGGGGATTCGCAATCTGAGGTATGCGCCCGTTTGGCCAGCCTCGAGAAAATGTTTTCCGCAGTGGTCATAGTAACATAGTATGTAAGGCTGAATAAAGACTTTAGTCCATCCAGTTCAGCCTGTTTAACTCCTTCCAGTGGTCTAGTAGCCATAGCCGGAAATGTTATTACATGCCAGGAAGGCATCAAGGCCACTTTTGAACATTTTTAATGTATCCCTCATTACTACCTCCTCTGGCAGCGAGTTCCATAGTCTCACTGCTCTTACAGAGAAGAATCCCCTCCTATGTCGGTGGAGAAAGCACCTTTCCTCTAACCTTAGTGGATGCCCCCGGGTTATGGTTACACTCCGGGGTATAAATAGATTGTGGGACAGATCCTTGTATTGACCCCGAATATATTTATACATAGTTATTAGATCACCCCTCAATCGTCTTTTTTCTAGACTAAATAAGCCTAACTTGGACAATCTTTCCGGGTACTCTAGCCCCCGCACTCCTTTTATTAACTTTGTTGCCTTTCTTTGAACGTGCTCCAGTTCTGATATGTCCTTCTTAAGCACAGGTGCCCAGAACTGTACACAGTATTCCATATGGGGTCTGACCAGTGACTTGTACAGGGGTAAAATGATGTTCTGGTCATGAGCACCTATGCCCCTCCTGATGCACCCCATGATCCTGTTTGCCTTGGCAGCAGCTGCCTGGCATTGATTACTACAGTTGAGCTTATTGTCAACTAAAACCCCTAGATCCTTTTCCATTGTTGTTTTACCAAGTGTTTCTTTATTTAGTGTGTAATCATGACACAGATTTCTCCTTCCCATGTGCATAACCTTACATTTATCTGTGTTAAACTTCATTTGCCATTTAACTGCCCATGCTTCCAATTTATCTAAATCTGTTTGTAGTTGCCTGTTGTCCTCCTTTGTTTTAATTACTTTACTCAGCTTAGTATCATCTGCAAAGATTGAGACTTTACTGTTTAATCCATACCCAATGTCATTTATATATATATTGAAGAGAATTGGTCCCAGAACTGACCCTTGTGGTACTCCACTAGTAACAGTGACCCAATCTGAGTGTGTACCATTGATAACCACCCTCTGCTTCCGATCACTAAGCCAATTTCCCACCCATCTGCACACGTTTTCCCCCAGTCCAAGCATTCTCATCTTTTGTACCAGCCTTTTATGTGGCACAGTATCAAATGCTTTAGAAAAGTCAAGATATATGATATCCAATGACTCCCCCTGATCCAATCTTGAACTTACCTCCTCATAAAAGCCGATCAGGTTTGTCTGGCAGGAGCGATTCCTCATAAATCCATGCTGATATGGAGTAATAAGGTCATTTTCCCCAAGGTGCTCCAGGATAGTATCCCTTAGGAAACCTTCAAACAGCTTGCCCACCACAGATGTTAAGCTTACCGGTCTGTAGTTCCCAGGTTCCCCCCTAGATCCCTTTTTGAATATTGGCACCACATTTGCCAAGCGCCAATCCATCGGAACAAACCCTGTAGTTATGGAATCCACAAATATTAGAAATAACGGCTTGTCTATTACTGTACATAACTCCCTTAAAACATGAGGATGTATGTCATCTGGTCCCGGTGATTTATCGATTTTCATCTGCTTGAGACGGTGCCGGACTTCTTCCTTGGTTAGACCAGTGACATTTAATGGAGGGTTTCGGTTATTCCCCTGCATTTCACTGGGCATGTCAAATTCTTTTGTGAATATAGAAGCAAAGAAGTTGTTAAGCAAATTAGCTTTCTCCTCATTTCCCTCTATAGGGGTCCCATCCTTGCTTTTCAGGGGGCCCACACCCTCAGGTTTGTACCTTTTACGGTTTATGTAGCTAAAGAATAATTTGGGGTTAGTTTTACTCTCTTTCGCGACCAGTCTTTCTGTCTCCAGCTTAGCTGCCCTTATCTGTTGTTTACATTGTTGTTTTCCGCAGTGGTCGCTCAGAAGGCTCCAGCTAAGCGGAAGCATCTGTCTCCGCCTCCGCCGGATTCAGATGAGGAAGTTATTGGGGACCTGGATTGGTCAGATCGTCCCCTTGAAGAGGGTGAGCTCGTTGAGGAAGAGGATTCCGAGGTTCAGCAGTTGCTGGGTGCTGAGGGGGACCAGGCTGAAGGCCCCCCTCCCAATACGCCTACTATTCTGGCTCAAATGTTTGAGGTTTTGGATTTGGATCCTCCGGAAGTTTCTCCTCGGCCTAAGGGTCAGCTTTTTGGGGTGTCCAAGCAGCGCTTGGAGTTTCCCAGTCAACAGCATTTTGAAGAGGTTGTACTTAAGCAATGGGAGCAACCTACGCGTCTCGTCGGGGTACCGCCTAGCTGGGATAGAAAGTATCCTTTTCCGGCGGACTTGATGAAGCGTTGGTCTGTTCCTCCTGAGGTAGATACTCCGGTCTTGGGACTGTCCAATACGGCGGTTGTACATTCTCCTGACACGACTTCTCTCAGGGACGGCGAGGATCGCCGGATTGATCAGCTGGCCCGCCATGGTTTTGTCTGTGCGGGTTCGGTGTTGAGGCCTGTTTGTGCTTCGGCTCTTTTGACATTGGCGGTTATGTGTGGATCATGAGTGATGAGTCTCTCGCTCTTAAGCGTTGTGATTCCTTCTTGTCGTTTATTCTGGCCGCTCAGGAGGATGCCATGTTGATGTGTGGCAGGGCTACTGCCCTGCTGGTAGCTATCCGTTGTTGTGTGTGGTTGAGACAGTGGACGGCTGATTTTAATTCTAAAAGATCGCTCACGGCTCTTCCCTTTATGGGTTTGAGGCTTTTTGGTGAGAGGCTGGATTCTGTTGCCAAGGGAGGTAAGTTACCTCAGCGCAAGAAATTTCGCCGTTCCTTTCGGGGGACGGCCCCCTTCAATCCATCCTTTCGGGGAGCCAGAGCCGGCAGGGGTGCGGGCTTCTCGTGCCTCCAGGGGCGCCAGTTGGAATAGGGGTAGAGGCCGTGGCCGTCCCGTTCACGTCTGGGGCGCCAAGCCCAAGCCAGCTGCCAAGCCCGCTCAGCAATGAGGCGGCGCTCTCACCCGTACGGGTGGGGGGACGGTTGCGACTCTTCTCCCGGGTATGGGACCAGGAGGTCTCGGACAGGTGGATCCGGGAGGTGGTGTCGGCCGGTTACAAGTTGGAGTTCGAGTCCCGCCCTCCTCCAAGGTTCTTCAGGTCTCGGGTACCTTCGGATCCTTTGGCCGCGCAGGGGCTCCTGGCGGCGGTAAGGAATCTTCTGGAATTAGCAGTCGTCTGCCCGGCTCCTCCTTCGGAGGTAATGCGCAGGTATTATTCCAATCTCTTCACTGTTCCCAAGAAGGATGGGTCGTTCCATCCGATTCTGGATTTGAAGTTTCTCAACAGATTTATTCGTCCCCGGAAGTTCCGCATGGAAACCCTGCGGTCTGCGATCGGTTCGCTTCGGCAGGGGGACTTTATGACGTCCATAGACATCAAGGATGCGTACCTTCACATTCCGATTTTTCCAGCTCATCAGAGGTTCCTTCGTTTTGTGGTGGAGGATCGGAATTTTCAGTTTGTGGCTCTTCCATTCGGCCTCACCTCTGCTCCGAGAGTGTTCACCAAGATGTTGGCGGGAGTGATGGCCCTGCTCAGAGCTCAGGGGATTCGCATTGTGCCTTACCTGGACGATCTTCTCATCATGGCGCCTTCCTTCAGTCAAGCGGAAGGGGACACCAGCATGGTGGTGTCTATGCTGGAGAGGTTCGGCTGGGTGATCAATTACCCCAAGTCCTCTCTGGTTCCGGCCAGGGTGGTGACCTTTCTGGGGATGTCGTTGGACTCTTGCCAGCACAGAGTGTTTCTCCCTCAGGCCAAGGTTCTTTTGATTCAGGAATTGGCTCAGCTTCTTCTTTCCCATCCTCGCCCGTCCATTCGGCTAGGGATGAGACTGGTGGGGTTGATGGTGGCCTCGTTCGAGGCAGTTCCCTTCGCGCAGTTTCATACAACGACGCTTCAGCTTCATGTTTTGGCGTCTTGGGACCGGCGTCCGAGGTCGTTGGATCGGTCCTTCCGGATGTCCCCTCGGGTTCGGCAGTCCCTTCTGTGGTGGTTGGTCTCGGACAACCTTCTGAAGGGCAGGTCGTTTCTGACCCCGCTTTGGGAGACTGTCACCACGGATGCCAGTTTGTCAGGATGGGGAGGTTTCTGGAAGGATCTGCAGTTTCAGGGGCAGTGGGACCCTCAGGAAGCCCACTTGCCCATCAATGTTCTGGAGTTGCGAGCTATCAGGTTGGTTCTGTCTCGCTTGACGCATCATTTACAGGGCCTGCCGGTTCAGGTTCGATCGGACAATCAGACGGCGGTTGCTTACATCAATCACCAAGGAGGGACTCGCAGTCTGGGTGCCCACACAGAGGTGTCTCTGATTCTAGTTTGGGCAGAGACTCATGTCCCTTGCATCTCGGCAGTTTACATTCCAGGAGTGGAAAACACAGAGGCGGACTTTCTGAGCCGGTGTTCGTCCCGCCGGGGGGAATGGTCTCTCCATCCCCAGGTGTTTCGGTCGCTTTGTCTCCGATGGGGGACGCCGGAGGTGGATCTGTTTGCCTCTCGTCACAATCACAAGCTTCCGACATTCGTGTCACTGTCCCAGGATCCTCTGGCTCTGGCGGTGGATGCCATGGCCCTGAGCTGGAGGGACCTGGGGTTTCTTTATCTGTTTCCTCCGATTCCCATGCTAGGCAGGGTGCTGCGAAAGTTGGTTCTGGAAGGAGTTCCTGCCATTCTCGTGGCTCCAAGGTGGCCAAGGCGGGTGTGGTTCGCAGACATCGTTCGTCTGGCAGTGGATCAGTTCGATCTGCCTCTTCGTCCGGATCTTCTCACTCAGGGCCAACTGTGTTACCCCAGTTTACAAACGCTGGCTTTGACGGCTTGGCTGCTGAAACCTCCATCTTAAAGGAGGAGGGTCTTTCGGATTCGGTCATTCGGACTCTTATTAGTGCCAGGAAGAGATCTTCTTCTTCCATCTATTATAGGTCTTGGAGATCTTATATTGATTGGTGTGAGGCTAGGTCTTTGCCTTGCCGGGTCTTTTCTATTTCTAGGATTTTGGAATTTCTTTAATCAGGGCTGGACTCCGGTCTTCAGCTGAGTACTTTGAAGGGGCAGGTTTCTGCTTTGTCTATCTTTTTTCAGAGGTCTTTTGCTAGCCATTCTTTGGTCAAGACTTTTTTCGAGGGGGGTTCGCATCTGCGGCCTCCTAGGAAGCCGTTGCTCCCTGTTTGGGATTTGAATTTGGTTCTCTCTGCTCTTCAGGCTCCTCCTTTTGAGCCTTTGCGGGATATTGCTCTGTCCACTCTGACTCAGAAGGTTGCCTTTCTGGTGGCCATCACTTCGGTTCGGCGTGTTTCGGAGTTGGCAGCTTTGTCTATTCAGGCTCCTTATTTTGAGGAACATCAGGACAAAGTGGTTTTTCACTTCAAGTCAGACTTTCTCCCTAAAGTGGTCTCTGCTTTTCATCTTAACCAGGACATTGTTCTTCCTTCCTTGTGTCCTAAGCCTAAGAATGTCAAGGAGAGTGCGTTGCACTGCTTGGATGTTGTACGTTGTGTCAGGTACTATCTACGTACTACGTCTTCTTTTCGTAAGACTGATGCCTTTTTCATTGTGCCCTGTGGGCCTAGGAAGGGTTTGGCTCCGGCTAAGTCTTCCATTAGCAAATGGATTCGTCAGGCGATTGTTGGAGCCTATTCGGCCAAGGGGAAGGATCCCCCTTTTCGTGTTACTGCTCATTCTACTCGCGCGGTTGGAGCGTCCTGGGCTTTTCAGCACCAGGCTTCTGTTGAACAAGTTTGTAAGGCTGCGACTTGGTCTTCGGTTCATACTTTTTCTAAGTTTTATAAGGTTGATGTGCGGGCCTCAGCAGATGCTGTTTTTGGCCGCAAGGTTCTGCAGGATGCAGTGGTTTGAGTTTTCTGCATTATTGCCTGGTTGGATACCCGCCCTTTTTTTCTGGACACTGCTGTTGGATGTCCCAAGTGTAATAATCAATGACTGAAGTGGGGTGTGTGACATACTTATAATTCCCAGTATGTCACACACCCCACTTCACCCGCCCTTTTTGGTATCCTGGCTCTTTATATGGTGAAGTTTAGTTCTTTACGTTTGAGGGTTACATTTGTTTGTTCCTGGTACCTTGTCTTACTGCTGTTTTAATACTGGGAGATTTTGTATATTCTTCATTTAGCGCACCTAATGCTTACCTCAATTCCATCGCGGTCTGTATATTCTTCATGTTGCACCCTTAATGCTTACCTCAATTCCATCGCGGTTTCTAGATTCTTCATTTTGCGGTCTTTTTTTTTTTTTTCCCATTTTACAGGTGAGTATTCACAAAATAGTATTTTCCTCTGTTTCCACTCCTGGGCCAAGTGCTGCGCAAGATAGCCCAGGAGAGGGTACCAACCATCCTGGTGGCTCCTCGCTGGCCGAGGCAGAGTTGGTTCGCGAACATAGTTCAGGGATCGCTGCGGCACCTCAATTTAAGACACTGGCTTTGATGGCCTGGCCATTGAAACCTCAATCCTAATGCAAAAGGGTCTGTCTGCCACGGTTGTTCAGACCATGATTCAGGTGCGGGAGAAGTCTTCTTCCATGATTTACTACAGAGTTTTGCATTCCTACATTTCTTGGTGTAAATCCAAGAGTTTCCCTTGTCGCACTATTCTAAGCATACAGTACGTCCTGCTCCAAATATAATACTTACACGTGGGTTATCCTCCGCCAGATGGCGCTGTGCACTGCAGACGTGCAAAAAAAAACGGGCTCCTCCCGGCCCTTCATATACCCAGGGACCTTCCACAAATCCCCAGATTTCTCTGCAGTGCTGACTGCGAAGACATGAAGTATCACTCTCTCGCAGGTGAGCGGGGCTATTACAGCCTGCGTCCCTGTTGGACTACTCCCACACGTCCTCCTTGTGATGTGCCTCCCAGCCTGGGCTGTGCTGGTCGGAGGAAGGTAGGCAGCACCATGTGTGCTTAAGGAGCCATGCTCCACCGCAGTCCCCCACCATAGGGTAGGCGGTATAGGCTGATGGTGAGCCTTCAAGGGATGCCCCTCCCGCATCTTGCCCCACGCCCCGTGTAGCAGTGGACCCTGTCCAAACAGTCGCCTTCCTCCCTCTTTCCCTCCATAGCTCAGGGGGAAAGAAAGGGGGGGGGTGTGTGTGTGGCGGTGTTGTGTACCTTATTACACGCTTATGGCCTTAGTATTCTGTTGACAGGGAATGGGTGTCAGAGCCGCGCTTTTCACCATGTGGTGTACTGCGCGAGCGGCGGCGTTTTTTTCACAGACGCTGCGGTGTCGCTGGTATGGGAGTAGTGGCTTTTTCTGTGGTAACTCCAATTGATCATTTCCCTTCAGCTATCAAACTGCTCTGTTGGATATTTAGGCTACCCGCCTCTTTTGGAGCTTCAAGCTCTTCAGAGAGGGCAGGGCCCAGGCTTGGCGCGCTCCGCGTCACGGACGGCTCTGGCCCGCCCTTCGAGGTTCGATTGGCGCCATTTTTCTGCTTGCGCGCTTGTGGTGAAGACCTTCTCCCCCCTCCGTCTGTAAGTGCCCTCGCAGGCGACTCTTTATATTCCTTTATTCTACTCTTGCGCATGGCTCTGACATCCTCGTTCCTTGTCCCCTTTTTGTCTTTCAGACTGTGGATCCCGGTGGCTTCTCCTGGCGGTTGTAGCTCCCGGTTTAGACTATTAAATTTACCCCCACTTCCCCGCGGGTTATTGGGGCATCCAGGGTAGCTTACAGCGTCAATCCCTACTGGGCCATTGTGCCGATTGAATCACCATATGGAGGCATCTCAGGATATTGTGAACGGGGTTCCTTCGGGACAAGCCCGGCTGTGTGTAGCTTGTGGGGTCTTACCTAGCAGCGGTGACAATGCACGGGTCTGTGTTCCTTGTGCACAGCAGGCACTATCTGGTCTTCCCACCTCTTCTGTGGCTGGGCCTGCACCTCGCCTCACTTCACCTACTCCCCCAAGCCTGAGTCTAACCCCCAATACAAGCGGGGATTCTCATCCTGATATGGCCGCTAGGTTGGCCAGTGTTGAAAAGATTATTGCTAATTCCTTAGCGCGTAAGTCCACCACCAAGAGGCGACATTTGAACCCTGACTCTGCTCTGTTCCCTATGGAATCTGATGAGATATCACTTCCTTACGGCCATACCCCCTCGGACGAGGGGGAGCTGTACTCTGACTCTAGGTCATATGATGAGGAGTCAAGGGGTAATGACGAGACTGGTTCCGAGCACTGGACTTTGGATGATATTGACAGATTGTTGGTTCAGATCTTTGAGGTTTTGTCCCTCTCTCCCCCCGCTGCGGCTCCCAGACAGAGGGATGACCTTTTCCATACTGCTAAGGCTCATCTGGAATTTCCAGAGCAAACTCATTTTAATAGCATCGTGCCTAAAGAATTGGAACATCCCAGTAGGCTTTCCGGAATCCCTAAGAGTGTGGATAGGAAGTATCTCTTTCTGGCTCATGTGGTTAAGTGCTGGTCATCACCTCCCAAGGTCGATGCTCCTATTCAAGGGCTGTCCAACACCTCTATTACGCATTCCCCAGACACTACTTTGCTGCGGGACTATGAAGACCGGAGTATTGACCCATTGGCGTGTCATGCCTTTGCATTTGGGGGTGCGACCTTGCGCCCGGTTTGCCCCTTAGCCATCACGGCAGTTCGCTCAGGACCATGGTCAGGAATGCACTTGATGGCACAGACGAGTTGCCACCTGATACTATCACTGCACTGTCTAACTGAGATGTGTTTCTGAACTTTATCCTGTCTGCATCGGATGATGCTGTTAAGATGTGTGCCAGATCTTCTGCCCTGGTGGTAGCTATGGTTGCGCCAATGGGCTGCTGACAACGTGGCTAAGAAAGCCCTTACTGGGCTCCCCTTTAAGGGGCTGTGCCTGTTTGGAGAACGCCTAAACCTCTTCGCCAAAGGAGGAAAGTTACCCCAGCGCAGGCGGCAGATTCGGCCCTTTAGAGGCCAGGCACCTCTTCAACCCCCTACCGTGGGGCTAAACAAGGGAAAGGGGTGTCCTTCGCTGGGACCCGCGCAGATTCCTGGCACAGGAACAGAGGACGCCGCCCTGGTTCCTCCTGGGGGTCCAAGCCCAAAGCCCCTCCCAAGACCCCTCAGGCATGAAGGGGCGCCCTCGCCTGTCAGGGTGGGGGGATGACTGCAGCACTTCGAACATGTCTGGAAGCGCCACGTCTCAGACCGTTGGATTCAGGAGGTAGTGTCCTCCGGATACAAGATATAATTTGCTGTAGCCCCCCCCCCCCCCCCCCCCCCCCACCAGATTTTCCGGGTCTCGGATTCCGCAGGATCCTGCCTCAGCTCAGGTCTTGTGGCTGGCTGTGCAGGGTCTTCTGGATCTAGGGGTCATTTGCAAGGTCCCATTAGGAGACATGGGCATGGGGTTCTATTCCAACCTCTTAACAGTACCCAAGAAAGATGGGTCAGTCAGGCCCATTCTGGATTTAAAAATCCTCAACAAATTTGTCAAGAACAAGCACTTTCGCATGGAAACACTGCGCTCGGCCATTGGCTCTCTGCGCCCAGGGAACTTCATGACGTCCGTGGACATCAAAGATGCTTACCTTCACATCCCGGTGTTTCCAGGACACCAAAGGTTTCTCAGATTTGCACTGGAAGATCAACATTACCAATTTGTGGCCTTGCCATTCGGCCTCACTTCGGCTCCCAGGGTGTTCACCAAGGTGCTGGCAGGGGTGATGTCCCTGATAAGGTTAAGGGGCATACGTGTGCTACCCTACCTGGACGATATACTCATCACCTCTCATTCTCTGTGGCAAGCAGAGATGGACACTCAGCTGGTGGTGTCTACCCTGGAGTCTTTCGGCTGGGTAATCAATTACCCCAAGTCCTCCCTGTCCCCTTCCTCGGTGACTCCGTTTCTGGGAATAATTCTGGATACGGTTCGGTCAAGGATATTTCTTCCTCAACAGAAGGTGGAAGCTCTGACTGCGCAGGCGAGGTTCCTGCTATCGTGCCCGCAGCCCTCCATCAGACAGGGAATGCAGCCTGATGGTGGTGAGCTTCGAGGCGGTGCCTTTTGCTCAGTTCCATTTGAGACCTCTGCAGCTTCACCTTCTGTCAGTGTGGGACAAGAACCTGGCATTTTTGGACGGGGTCTGTGGGCTTCCCCCCTCGGTCAGGCAGTCCCTTGCTTTGTGGCTGGACCACAGGAACCTTACAGGGGGCAGGTCCTTTCTGGCCCCCTCCTGGGAGACGGTCACAACGGATGCCAGTCTGTCTGGATGGGGGGGGAGGATTCTGGAACTCCCTGCGTTTCCAGGGGAGGTGGGGTCCTCAGGAGGCCCATTTACCCATCAACATTCTGGAATTGCGGGCAGTCCGGTTGGTACTGGAGCGGTTGACCCCACACCTGAGGGGTCTGGCAAGGGTGCCCTCCAGGAGGTGTCTCAGATTCTGTCATGGGCGGAGGCCAATGTCCAATGCATCTCGGCTGTGTACATTCCGGGGGCGGAGAATCTGCTTGCAGGGGGTCGTCCCGTCAGGGGGAGTGGTCCCTCTGCACCAGGGTATTCCAGTCCCTGTGTCACCGTTGGGGTCTACCGGACGTGGATCTGTTTGCGTCCCGTCACAATCACAAGCTCCCGGCCTTCGTATCCCTGTCTCAGGATCCTCTGGCGCTGGCCACGGATGCCCTGTCCATGTCATGGAAGGAGTTTCTGTATGTGTTTCCACCCTTTCCCCTTCTGAGCAGGGTACTACGCAAGAGTGCTCTGGAAGGGGTACCTGTGATTCTGGTGGCCCCCAGGTGGCCAAGAAGGGTGTGGTTCGCAGACGTAGTTCAAATAGCAGTAGACCAGTATGACCTGCCAGGGGTACCAGATCTGCTAACTCAGGGCTCCTTATGCCATCCCAATTTACTAACGCTGGCTTTGACGGCCTGGCTGCTGAAATCCATCTTGATGGAGAAAGGTTTGTCTGCCTATGTGGTAGGTACTATGGTGCAGGCTAGGAAGAAGACTTCTTCTGCTATCTATTATACAGTATGGCGTACCTACATTGATTGGTGTGAATCTAGATCTCTTCCCTGCAGGGAATTCTCTGTCCCTAGGGTTCTGGAGTTCTTACAGCATGGTTTGGATTTGGGTCTAAAACTCTGAAGGGTCAAGTTTCTGCCTTGTCCGTCTTCTGTCAGAAGTCTTTTGCTCAGCATCATTTGATTAAGACTTTCTTTCAGGGGGTCTCTCATGTGCGTCCCCCTCGTAAACATATGGTCCCTGTTTGGGATTTGAACTTGGTTTTGTCTGCCTTTTAGGGTGCTCCCTTTCAGCCGATTCAGGATGCTGCTCTGGCTGTTCTTACTCTCAATGTTGTCTTTTTGGTGGCTATTACTTCGGTTAGGCGTGTGTCTGAGCTGGCTGCTCTGTCTATTCAGTCTATGAGAAACATCAGGACAAGGTGCTGTTCCGCTTCAAACCAGACTTCTGCCGAAGGTGGTGTCTGCTTTTCATCTGAATCAGGACATAGTTCTACCTTCCTTGTGTCCCAATCCTAGTAATAAGGAAAGGGTTTTGCATTCTTTGGATGTGGTCAGGAGTTTTAAATACTACCTGGTAGTCACTTCGGCTTTCAGGAAGACTGATGCTCTTTTTGTTGTACCTTCCGGGCCTAGAAAGGATTTGGCTCCCGCCAAGTCTACCATTAGCAAATGGATTCGTCAGGCTGTGATTCAGGCCTATTCTGCTAAGGGGAAGAGTCCTCCTTTCCGCCTTACTGCTCATTCTACTCGTGCTATTGGGGCCACTTGGGCCTTCCAGCACCAGGCTTCTGTTGAATAAGTTTGCAAGGCCACTACTTGGTCTTCTGTTCATACCTTTTCATAGTTTTACAAGGTTGATGTTAGGGCCTCAGCTGATGCTGTGTTTGGCCGCAAGGTTTTGCAGGCGGCAGTGGTTTGACCTGCCTGCTATTACCTTTTTTGTTGGGGATCCCACCCTACTTTGTGGACACTGCTATTGGATATCCCACGTGTAAGTATTATATTTGGAGCAGGACGTACTGTATGCTTAGAATAATACAATTCTGTGAAATACTCACCTGTAGAATTGGTATTATACGCATACAGTACGTCCTGCTCCACCCCACCCTGGTTTTTGCATTATTCTGGATCCCCTGTATGGTGATTGTTGTTATTACCAGTTTTTTGGTAGTTAGTTTCTCCCGTCTTCTCTTTCACTGCTTTTCAATGCTGGGGATTTGTGGGAGGTCCCTGGGTATATTAAGGGCCGGGAGGAGCCTGTTTTTTTTGCATGTCTGCAGCGCACAGCGCCTTCTGGCGGAGGATAACCCACGTGTAAGTATTATATTTGGAGCAGGACGTACTGTATGCGTATAATACCAATTCTACAGGTGAGTATTTCACAGAATTGTATTTTTTCTATTTCTAGGATTTTGGAATTTTACAACACGGCTTAGACTTGGGTGTACAGCTGGGCACCCTCAAGGGCCAGGTCTCCGCCTTGGCCATCTTTTTCCAAAGATCCTTTGCCAATCATAGACTGATCAGGACTTTTTTCCAAGGTGTTACCCATGTACGTCCACGTGTAAGCATGTATTACCGGTGTGGGATTTGAATTTGGTGCTTTCTGCTCTCCAGGGTCCTCCCTTTGAGCTTTTGTGCGATGCTGCATTGTCTGTCTTGACGCTTAAGGTGTTTTTTGGTAGCTATCACCTCGGTGTGCCGTGTGTCAGAATGGGCCGCTCTTTGTATGAAGCCTCCTTACTTTGAGCGGCATAAGGATAAGGTGGTTTTTCGCTTTAAACCTGATTTTTTGTCTAAGTTCATTTCTCCCTTTCATCTTAATAAGGAAGTTGTTTTGCTATCCCTGTGTCTGGAACCCTCCATGCTTTGGATGTGGTCAGAGCCATTAAGTACTACCTGGTTGCGACTGAGTTCTTCAGGAAGTCTGATTCACTCTTTGTTCTCACTGAAGGTTCCAGGAAGGGTTTGCCTCCAGCCAAGTCCACTCTCAGTAAGTGGATTAGACAGGCGGTGGTACAAGCATACTCTGCCAAGGAGAACGATCCCTCTTTTCATGTTACAGCTCATTCTACTAGAGCTATTGGTGCTTCCTCTGCTTTTCAGCACCAGGCCTCTGTTTAACAAGTTTGTAAGGCCGCTACCTGGTCTTCTGTTCATACCTTTACAAAGTTTAATAAGGTGGATGCTTGGGCCTCAGCTCACGCTGCTTTTGGCCGAAAGGTGCTTCAGGTGGTAGTGAAATGAACTACATGCTGTTCCACACTGGGGATCCCGCGCTAATGGGAACTGCTTTTGGATGTCCCAGCTGTCATCACTTCTGGGAGGACCTGGACTGGATATAGTGAAAAATACAATTCTATGAAACTCACATGTAGAATTGTTTTTGAATATATCCAGTCCAGGTCGTCCCACCCCGCCCTTGGTTTCATTATCTCTTGTTTGCCTGTTATGGTGATTACCGTTTATATTGGACTCTTGTCCTTTGTGTTTGTTGGAGAGAGTACATGCTGAAGCTATGTGAGTTAACATGGTTACTTGGCCTCCCGGCCTCTCTCCTTTTTGATGCTTTTTGACCTCTTGGAATTTTATTGAGACAGCTAATTTTATAGGGGGCTGGGAGGAGTTACATCTCTGGATCTTGCAGTAACTGCGCCACCTGGTGGCGGACTACCCAACTGTCATCACTTCTGGGACGACCTGGACTGGATATATTCAAAAACAATTCGACAGGTGAGTTTCACAGAATTGTATATTCTAAGTATGTCACACACCCCGCTTCAAAAAATTCATTACATGTGGGTTATACTGACCTGTAGAAGGCGATCTTGCAGAGATGTAAAGGAAAAAAGGGAGCCCCTCCCGGTCCATAAATACCTGGGACCTCCCACTCATTACCCAGTCTTTCATCTCTGCAGAGGCAAGCAAGTCAGAAGATGTTGTCTCCTCCTTGCAGGTAGCCGGGATGACTTCCGGCCCTCCATTTATCTATTTCTGCCCGGATCCCTTTTTGATTTACCCTGCCTCCCAGCCTAGGCTGCTGGTCCGGGCGAGGGTAGATGGCACCCTAGGTGCTTAGGAGCTAAGCTCCACCGTGAGACCCCATACTAAGGGGTAGGCGGTTAACTGTTTTGGGGCCCCGATTTTGGGATGCCCTGTCCCTTGGCCTTCCACCCTGGTGGTTTTTCCCCTCTTCCGATGCCCTTCTCCTTAGAGGGGGGGGATGGGCGGCTCCCGTGGCGCCGGCCTTTGCAAGCTCCTTCCCTCTGGTGCGGTGGTTGAGGGGGGCGGGGCCGGGCGTTTGGCGCAACGCCGTGGCCCGCCCCCGTGCGGCTGGCGCCGATGCATAGCCCGGCCACTGGCCGGGAGCTGCGCTGTGTGGAGGAGGGGGGGGGGGGGGACGGAGCAGGGCGCGAACAGCGCTGGCCACGCCCCCCTTCTCCTCTCTGTCTTCTCTTCTCAGCATCGTGGTTCTGGTGACTAGGACGCCATTGCAGCGCTGTGAGTGGCCCTGTGGGCCTCCTTTACTTGTTTATGTGTGTTTTTATAAATATATATATATATATTTACATATGAAGCCTGGTGATGCTGAATGGGCCTATTCTTGTGTCTTCCAGGTGGACCTACATTGGTTATTAAGGGGGTTCTCCCGGTCCTAGGATCCCTGGGTTCAATTGGGCTTATATGTAAATCCTCCCACTTGGGACATTAAAGGGGCGTCCCGGGTTGCTTATATTGGGTAATTCCCTTGGTCATTGCGATTGCCTATAAGATCACCGTATGGAGGCGTCCCCGGATACTGGGCTTGGGCTCCCCTCGGGGCAATCCCGACAGTGTTTGGGGTGTGGGGCATCCCTTACAGGGGATGATGTGTTTCTTTGTATTCCATGTGCACAGCAGACTATTACGTGGCAGTCCGGACCCTAGGCGTCTGGTTCAGCACCGCCGGTCTCTTCTCCTACCCCTCCCCGACTGATCCGTACTCCATGTGACGTGGTCATGGGTGGGGAGTTGCAATCTGAGGTGTGTGCCAAATTGGCCAATCTTGAGAAATTATTTTGTAGCGCTGTTGCCAGAAAGGCCCCGGCTAAGAGAAAGCACTTGTCTTGTTGATTTTGATGAGTTGGATACTTTGGACTGGTCCGATTACTCCCCGCTAGAGGAAGGGGAGCTATTTGAGGAGTCGGATGATTCTGACGATCAGCAGATTGTTGACGCTGATACCGAGCGGGGTCTGGGGGATTCCTTGGATACCCCTAAGGTCCTGGCTCAGATGTTTGAGGTTCTGGCTATTTCTCTTCCTGAGGTGGCTCCTCCGCAAAAGGTGGAGTTCTTCGAGGAGTCTAAGCCGCGCTTGGAATTCCCTAATCAAAAGCATTTTGATGGCATTATTACTAAGGAATGGGAGAGGCCTACTCTGCTTCCAGGTGTTCCTCTGGGTTGGGATAAGAAATATCCCTTTCCATTGGATGCAGTGAAGCGTTGGTTGTCCCCTCCCGAGGTGGATGCCCCGGTTTTGGGGTTGTCTAACACCGCTATTTTGCATTCTCCTGATTGTTCCACTCTTAAAGATGGTGAGGATAAACGCATTGACCAGATGGCTTGTCATGGTTTTGCCAGTGTCGGGTCGGCCTTGCGGCCTGCTTGTGCTTCGGCGCTTTTAGTGGTAGCCACCAGGTCGGTTGTTAGGGACCTGTTGACTATTTCCAGGCTTGATCCGGCTAGTGATGACTTCACCGCTTTTAAACGGTGTGAATTGTTTTTGTCATTTGTACAAGCCGCCATGGATGACACTTTGGTGATGTGTAGCGGAACGTCGGCCTTGCTTGTGGCTATTCGGCGTTCGGTTGCGCCAGTGGGCGGCTGATTTTGTGTCCAAGTAGTTGCTTACGGCCCTTACCTTTGGGGGTTGCGGCTCTTTGAAAAAAAAAAAGTTGGATTCGGTCGCAAAAGGAGGTAAGCTACCTCAGCGAAGGAAGCAAAATCGTCCCTTTCGGGGGGGGGGGGGGGGGGGGCGGTTTCCTTTACCCCTTCCTTTCGTGGGGCCAGAGCTGGCAGGGGATTGGCTTTCTCCTCATCCAGAGGTGATTCCTGGAACCGGGGCAGGGGACATGCCCGTCTAGGACACAGTTGCGTCTCTAAGCCCAAAGCTGCTGCCAAGCCAGCTCAGCAATTAGGGGACGCCCTCACCCTTGTGGGTGGGGGGACAGCTGCGACACTTCTCCCAGGTCTGGGACCAGGAGGTCTCGGACAGATGGATTCAGGAAGTTGTGTCTTCCGGTTACAAGCTGGAGTTCGAGATCCGGCCCCCTCCCAGATTCTTCAGGTCTCGGGTGCCTTCGGATCCTCTGGCCGCGCAGGGGCTCCAGGCGGCGGTAAAAAATCTGGATATGGCTGTCATTTGCCGGTGCCTCCCTCGGACCGGGGCCTGGGGTTCTATTCCAATTTGTTCACGGTGCCCAAGAAGGACGGCTCTGTTCGGCCCATCCTGGATCTGAAGGTCCTCAACAGGTTTGTCCGTCCCCGGAAGTTCTGCATGGAAACGCTGCGTTCAGCCATCTACTTCATGACGTCCATAGACATCAAGGATGCTTAACTGCATGTTCCAATCTTCCCGGCGCACCAGAGATTTCTCAGGTTCGTGGTGGAAAATCGGCATTTTCAGTTTGTGGCCCTTCCTTTCGGCCCTACCTCGGCTCCTAGGGTTTTCACCAAGGTGCTGGCTCTTCTCAGAGCCCAGGGTATCCGTATCGTGCCATATCTGGACGATCTTCTCATTATGGCGTCTTCTCTCAGCCAAGCGGAGTTAGACACCAGGACTGTGGTATCCACTCTGGAGAGATTTGGTTGGGTGGTCAACTACCCCAAGTCCTCCCTCTCTCCGTCCAGGGTGGTGTTTTTTCTGGGAATGTCTCTGGATACTTCTCAGACCAGGGTGTTCCTTCCTCGGCCCAAGGTTCTTTTAATTCAGAAAGTGACTCAGCTTCTTCTGTCCATCCCTCGTCTGTCCATCCGGCTGGGTATGAGACTGGTGGGATTGATGGTGGCTTCCTTCGAGGCGGTTCCTTTTGCTCCCTTTCACATATGGACGCTCCAGCTCCATCTGTTGGCGGCCTGGGGCTGGTCTCCGTGGTCATTGGATCAGTCTCTTCTGATGTCCCCCCGGGTTCGGCGTTCCCTTCAGTGGTGGCTGGAACCAATCAATCTTTTGAGGGGCAGATCCTTTCTGACTCCTTGTTGGGAAACGGTCACCATGGATGCCAGCCTGTCAGGATGGGGGGGTTTCTGGAAGGATCATCAGTTTCAGGGACTGTGGGGGCCTCAGGAGGCTCACGAGCCCATCAATGTTCTAGAACTGAGAGCCATCAGGTTGGTTCTGTTTC
Source organism: Gastrophryne carolinensis (assembly GCA_027917425.1). Classification (NCBI taxonomy): domain Eukaryota; kingdom Metazoa; phylum Chordata; class Amphibia; order Anura; family Microhylidae; genus Gastrophryne; species Gastrophryne carolinensis. The sequence goes on from CM051238.1 coordinate 429,334,176, forward strand.
ACCTGACTCATCAGTTACAGAGCTTGCGGTTCAGGTTCGGTCGGACAATTGGACGGCAGTCGCCTACATCAATCACCAGGGAGGGACTCGCAGCAGGAGTGCCCTCAGGGAAGTGTATTTGATTCTTGCCTGGGCGGAGAGTCATGTCCCTTGCATTTCGGCAGTTTACATTCCGGGAGTGGAGAACACGGAGGCGGACTCCCTGAGCAGGTTCTCATCTCGCTGGGGGGAATGGTCTCTCTGTCCCAAAGTGTCTCGCTCGATTTGCCACAGGTGGGGGTCTCCGGAGGTGGACCTCTTTGCTTCTCGGCACAATCACAAGCTTCCGGCATTCGTGTCTCTCTCGAAGGATCCTCTGGCTCTGGCAGTAGATGCCATGTCTCTGAGCTGGAGGGATCTGGGGTTTCTGTATCTGTTCCCTCCGTTCCCTATGGTGGGCAAGGTGGTGCGCAAACTGTCTCTAGAGGGGGCGACGGCAATCCTGGTGGCTCCAAGATGGCCAAGGCAGGTTTGGTTTGCAGACGTTGTGCGGTTGGCAGTGGATCAGTTAGCTCTGCCCCTTCTGCCGGATCTGCTCACTCAGGGTCAACTACTTTACCCCAATTTACCAACGCTGGCTTTGATGGCTTGGCTGCTGAAACCTCAATCTTTAAGGAGGAAGGTCTTTCCGATGCTGTGATTCAGACTCTTGTTAGCGCTAGGAAGAGGTCTTCCACTGCCATCTATTAAAGGACTTGGAGGTCTTATATTGATTGGTGTGAGGTCAGGGCCTTGCCTTGTAGGGTTTTTTCTATCCCTAGGATTTTGGATTTTCTGCAACATGGTCTGGACTTGGGGCTCCAACTTAGTACGCTGAAAGTGCAGGTTTCTGCCCTGGCGGTTTTCTTTCAAAGGTCTTTTGCTTTTCATCCTTTGGTTAAGACTTTTTTTCCAGGGGGTTACGCATGTGCGACCTCCTAGGAAACCTTTGCTCCCAGTTTGGGATTTGAATTTGGTTCTTTCTGCTCTTCAGGGTCCTCCTTTTGAGCCTTTACAGGATATTGCTCTGTCTACGCTTACTCAGAAGGTTGAATGTTTGGTTGCCATCACTTCTGTTTGGCGCATCTCTGAGTTGACGGCTTTGTCCATTCAGGCCCCGTACTTTGAGAGGCATCAGGACAAGGTTGTTTTCCGCTTCAAGCCATATATCCTTCCTAAGGTGGTTTTTGGCTTTCATCTTAATCAGGATATTGTTCTGCCCTCCTTGTGTCCTAAGCCCAGCAATGACAAGGGGAGGGTCTTGCATTCCATTCCAGTCTTCCATTAGATTCGTGAATGGATCTAATGGATTCGTCAGGCCATTGTTGGGGCCTATTCTGCCAAGGGGAACTCGTGCTGTTAGGGCTTCCTGGGCTTTCCTGCACCAGGCCTCTGTTGAACAAGTTTGTAAGGCTGCTACTTGGTCTTCTGTTCACACTTTTTCAACGTTTTACAAGGTTAATGTGCGGGCCTCAGCAGATGCTGTTTTTGGCCGCAAAGTTCTGCAAGCTGCAGTGGTTTAAGTTGTGCTTTATTGCCTTGTTTGGATCCCCGCCCATTATGGACACTGCTATTGGATGCCCCACATGTAATGAATGTTTTGAAGCGGGGTGTGTGACATACTTAGAATAATACCATTTTGTGATTACTCACATGTAAAATGGGTATTATAAGTATGTCACACACCCCGCTTCACCCTGCCCTTTTGTATTCTGAATCCATTATATGGTGAACCCTTTGTTGTTATTGTTTATATTTGGCTCTTCCTGGTCCCTTACCTTACTGCTGTCTTTATACTGGGTAATGAGTGGGAGGTCCAAGGTATTTAAGGACCGGGAGGGGCTCCCTTTTTTCCTTTACATCTCTGCAAGATCGCCATCTACAGGTCAGTATAACCCACATGTAATGAATGTTTTGAAGCGGGGTGTGTGACATACTTATAATACCCATTTTACAAGTGAGTAATCACAAAATTGTATTATTCTAAGTATGTCACACACCCCGCTTCAAGATATCCATAACCTGTGGGTTATACCGACCTGTAGAGGGCGATCTGCAGAGATGATAGGAAAAAGAAAGCCCCTCCCAGTCCATAAACACCTGGGACCTCCCACTCATTACCCAGTCTTCATCTCTGCAGACGGCGAGCAAGTCAGAAGATGTCTCCTCCTTGCACAGGGGGATTTCAGGTAGCGGGATGACTCCCGGCCCTTTTAGCTATCTATTTCCACCCGGATCCCTTTTTTTTCCTGTTACCTCATGCCTCCCAGCCTAGGCTGACAGTCCGGGTGAGGGTAGAAAAGCACCCTAGGTGCTTAAGAGCAAATGCTCTCCCGTGAGACCCTATATAAGAGGGTAGGCGGTCATCCGGGACGGTGACCCCGGTTTGGGATGCCCCGTCCCTTGGCCTTACACTTTGGGTGGCCCCCCCTTTCGGGTAATGCCCCTCTCTCTAGCGGGATAGCGGAGGGTAGGAGCAGGGCCCCTTATTCGGTGTTAAGTCCAAATTTTGTAATCATTAATTCTTAATAATGTTTTAATGTATTAATTTATTACATTATTTTCCCAATAGTTTTTAACTTATTTATTACTTCATAACAGCGTGTATTTCTCTGTCAAAACGGGGCTGTGGCCGCCATTCTTATGCAGGCTTTTTCCCTTAGGTAAAAGGGGCGGGGCTGGGCTTTTTGCATTGTCATGATGGAGGGGAGCTTCTCCCCTCACGCTTTCACTCTTGGGGGCGGGGCCGGGCTTTCCAGTGCTGCGGCCCGCCCCGCTGAGGTGCTTTTTCTCTGTGCCTGTTTCCTCAGAAGGGGGCGGAGCTTGGCACTTAGCACTCTGTGCGCTGCCCACGCCCTCCTTCTCTCCTCAGAGCTGCTCTTTACCTCACGGCGAGAGGAAGCTGTCTTCAGGACCACAGTGAGTGGCCCAGTGCCCCCCCCCCCCCCCCCCCCTTTTTGTCCCATCACCTATAATTTTATATGCTTATGTCATATATATATTTATTCTATACTCCGCTTTTCTTATTAGCCTTTTTTATTATGTCTTTCAGATATAACCTACAGTGGTGTTAGGGGGTTTCTCCCGGTCCTAGGGTCCCTGGGTTCTTAATTGGCTTATTGCAAATCCTCCCACTTGGGACATTAAAGGGGCATCCTGGGTTGCTTATATGCGTAATTCCCTTGGTCATAGCGACTACCTATAAGTTCACCGTATGGAGGCATCCCCGGATACTGGGCTCGGGCTCCCCTCGGGGCAATCCCGGAAGTGTATGGGGCATCCCTTACTGGGGATGATGTACTTCTGTGTATACCATGTGCACAGCAGACTATTACGCGGCAGTCCGGACCCCAGGCATCTGAGTCAGCACCGCCGGTCGCTTCCCCTCCCCCTCCTAGCTTGATACGTACCCCGTGTGACGTTGTCATATGTGGGGAGCTGCAATCTGAGGTGTGTGCCAGATTGGCCAACCTTGAAAAATTATTCTCCAGCGCGGTCGCCCGAAAGGCTCCGGCTAAGAGAAAGCATTAGTCACCGGCCTCGCCGGTGGTTGACCTTGATGATGTGGATAATCTGGATTGGTCCGATTACTCCCAACTGGAGGAAGGGGAGGTATATGAGGAATCAGATAATTCAGACGATCAGCAATTTGTTGGTGCTGATACCGAGCGGGACTTGGGGAGATCTTCGGATACTCCTAACGTTCTGGCTCAGATGTTTGAGGTTTTGGCTATTTCTCCTCCTGAGGCAGTTCCACAGCAAAAGGGGGAGTTTTTCAAGGAATCCAGGCCGCGCTTGGAATTTCCTAATCAAAAGCATTTTGATGGAATTATTGCTAAGGAATGGGAGAGGCCTGCTTGGCTCCCAGGTATTCCTCAGGGTTGGGCCAAAAAAAAAAAAATATCCCTTCCCTTTGGATACGGTTAAGCGTTGGGCGTCCCCTCACGAGGTGGATGCACCGATTCTGGGGTTGTCCAACACTGCTGTTTTAAATACCCCTGATTGTTCCACTCTTAAAGATGGTGAGGATAAACGCATTGACCAGATGGCTTGTCATGGTTTTGCCAGTGTTGGGTCAGCCATGCGGCCCGTTTGTGCTTTGGCGCTGATGGTGGTGGCTACCAGGTCGGTGGTCAGGGACCTGTTGTCTTCTTCCGGACTTGATCCCGGTAGTGACGAGTTCCTTGGCCTTAAAAGGTGTGAATTGTTTTTGTCATTTGTTCTAGCCGCCTTGGATGACACTCTGATGATGTGTGGCAGGACGTCGGCTCTGCTAGTGACTATTCCGCGTTCGGTTTGGTTGTGCCAGTGGGCGGCCAATTTTGTGTCAAAAAAGTCGCTGACAGCTCTCCCTTTTGTAGGATTAAGGCTCTTTGGAGAGAAATTGGATTCCGTCGCTAAAGGCGGTAAGTTACCTCAACGCAAGAAACAACGACGTCCCTTTCGGGGGGCGTTTTCCTTTGCTTCTTCCTTTAGTGGGGCCAGAGCTGGCAGGGGATTTGCTTTCCCGTCATCCAGAGGAGATTCCGGGAACAGGGGCAGAGGACATGCCCGTCCAGGATACAGCTGGGGCTCTAAGCCCAAACCCGCTGCTAAACCAGCTCAGCAATGAGGGGGCGCCCTCACCCATGTGGGTGGGGGGACAGCTGCAACACTTCTCCCAGGTCTGGGATCGGGAGGTCTTGGACAGATGGATCCGGGAAGTGGTGACTTCCGGCTACAAGCTGGAGTTCGAGCTCCGGCCCCCTCCCAGATTCTTCAGGTCTCAGGTGCCTTCGGACCCTCTGGCCGCGCAGGGGCTCCAGGCGGCAGTAAAGAGTCTTCTGGATATGGCTGTCATTTGCCCAGTGCCCCCCTCAGACCAGGGCCGGGGTTTTTATTCCAATCTGTTCACGGTACCCAAGAAGGACGACTCGGTTCGACCCATCCTGGATCTGAAGATACTCAACAGGTTCGTCCGCCCGCGGAAATTCCGCATGGAAACGCTGCGTTCAGCTATCTACTCTCTTCGTCAGGGGGACTTTCTGACGTCCATAGACATCAAGGACGCTTACCTGCATGTTCCGATTTTTCCAGCGCACCAGAGGTTTCTCAGGTTCATGGTGGAGGATCGGCATTTTCAGTTTGTGGCACTTCCTTTCGGTCTTACCTCGGCTCCATGGGTTTTCACCAAAGTGCTGGCTGGGGTAATGGCTCTACTCAGAGCCCGGGGTATACGCATTGTGCCTTATCTGGACGATCTTCTCATTATGGCGTCTTCCTTCAGCCAAGCAGAGTTGGACACCAGGACGGTGGTATCCACTCTGGAGAGATTCGGTTGGGTGATCGACTACCCCAAGTCCTCCCTTTCTCCGTCCAGGGTAGTGACCTTTCTGGGAATGTCTCTGGATACTTCCCAGGCCAGGGTGTTTCTTCCTCAGTCCAAGGTTCTTTTGATTCAGGAGTTGGTTCGGCTTCTCTTGTCCATCCCTCGTCCGGCCATCCGGATAGGGATGAGACTGGTGGGATTGATGGTGGCCTCATTTGAGGCAGTTCCCTTTGCTCAGTTTCACACAAGGACGCTCCAGCTTCATCTGTTGGCGGTTTGGGACAGGTCTCCACTATTGTTGGATCAGTCCTTCCTGATGACCCCCTGGGTTCGGCGCTCCCTTCACCGGTGACTGAATTCAGTCAACCTGTTGAAGGGCAGATCCTTTCTGACTCCTTGTTGGGAAGACGGTCACCACGGATGCCAGTCTATCAGGATGGGGGAGGTTTCTGGAAGGATCTTCAGTTTCAGGGTCTGTGGGGGCCTCAGGAGGCTCACGAGCCCATTAATGTACTGGAATTGAGAGCCATCAGGTTGGTTCTGTTTCGCTTGACTCATCAGTTGCAGGGCTTGCCGGGTCAGGTTCGATCGGACAATCGGACGGCAATTGCATACATCAATCACCAGGGAGGGACTCGCAGGGAGTGCCCTCAGGGAAGTGTCTTTGATTCTGGACTGGGCGGAGAGCCACGTCCCATGCATCTCGGCAGTTTACATTCCGGGAGTGGAGAACACGGAGGCGGACTCTCTGAGCAGGTCCTCATCTCGCCAGGGGGAATGGTCTCTCAGTCCCAAGGTGTTTCGCTTGATTTGCCTCAGGTGGGGGTCACCGGTGGTGGACCTCTTTGCCTCTCGTCACAAACACAAACTTCCGGTATTTGTGTCTCTCTCGAAGGATCCACTGGCTCTAGCAGTGGATGCCATGTTCCTGAACTGGAGGGATCTGGGGTTTCCGTACCTGTTCCCTCCGTTTCCAATGGTAGCCAGAGTGGTGCGCAAGCTGGCCCTGGAGGGCGCGTCAGCAATTCTGGTGGCCCCAAGGTGGCCAAGACAGGTTTGGTTCGCAGACGTGGTAAGATTAGCAGAGGATCAGTCCGTTCTGCCCCTGCTGCCGGACCTGCTCACCCAGGGTCGGCTACGTTATCCCAATTTACCATCGCTGGCTTTGACGGCGTGGCTGCTGAAACCTCCATCTTGAAGGAGGAAGGTCTTTCTGATGCGGTGATTCGAACTCTTATTAGAGGTCTTCTCTCTACCATTTACTATAGGACCTGAAGGTCTTATATTGATTGGTGTGAGGTCAGGGCTTTCCCTTGTAGGGAATTTTCTATTTCCAGAATCTTGGAGTTTCTTCAACATGGTCTGGATCTGGGGCTCCAGCTTAGTACTCTGAAGGGGTAGGTTTCTGCCCTGGCGGTGTTCTTTCAAAGGTCCTTTGCGCTTCATCCTTTGGTCAAGACCTTTTTCCAGGGGGTTACGCATGTTCGGCCTCCTAGGAAGCCTTTGGTTCCAGTTTGGGATTTGAACTTGGTTCTTTCTGCTCTTCAGGGTCCTCCGTTTAAGCCCTTGCAGGATATTGCCTTGTCTTCGCATAGGCAGAAGGTGGCCTTTTTGGTAGCTATCACTTCTGTTCGGCGTGTCTCTGAGTTGGCGGCTTTGTCCATTCAAGCTCTGTACTTCGAGAGGCATCAGGACAAGGTGGTTTTTCGCTTCAAGACGGATTTCCTTCCTAAGGTGGTTTCTGCTTTTCATCTAAATCAGGACATTGTTTTGCCCTCTCTGTGTCCTAATCCCAGCAACGACAAGGAGAGGTCTCTACATTCTTTGGATGTGGTTCGCTTTGTGAAGTACTATTTGGTGGTAACGCCTTCCTTTCGTAAGACTGATGCCTTTTTTTGTGGTGCCCTCTGGGCCTAGGAAGGGTTTGGAGCCCGCCAAGTATTCCATTAGTAAATGGATTCGTCAGGCCATTGTTGGGGCCTATTCTGCTAAGGGGAGGAGTCCCCCTTTTCGTGTTACTGCTCATTCTTCTCGTGCGGTTGGGGCGTCCTGGGCCTTCCAGCACCAGGCCTCCGTTGAGCAAGTTTGTAAGGCCGCTACTTGGTCTTCGGTTCACACTTTTTCCAAGTTTTACAAGGTTGATGTGCGGGCCTCAGCGGATGCTGTTTTTGGCCGCAAAGTTCTGCAGGCTGCAGAGGTTTAAGTTGTGCCTTGTTTTGGATTGCCGCCCTTTATGGACACTGCTATTGGATGTCCCACAGGTTAAGGATATCTTGAAGCGGGGTGTGTGACATACTTAGAATAATACCATTTTGTGAATACTCACCTGTAAAATGGGTATTATAAGTATGTCACACACCCCGCCCTTTTGTATTCTGGATCCTTCATATTGTGAACTTTGCGTTGTTATGACTTATATTTGGCTCTTCCTGGTCCCTTTCCTTACTGCTAACTTTATACTGGGTAATGAGTGGGAGGTCCCAGGTATTTATGGACTGGGAGGGGCTTTCTTTTTCCTATCATCTCTGCAGATCGCCCTGTACAGGTCGGTATAACCCACAGGTTATGGATATCTTGAAGCGGGGTGTGTGACATACTTATAATACCCATTTTACAGGTGAGTATTCACAAAATGGTATTTTTTTTTAATTTGCATCCCCTGAATTCCTCCCCCCATGAAGAGCACCTTTTGCCAATAATGAATGCTCCTGCTTCACTCTAATCCCAGATAATGGCGCCTGTTTTAGCTGTAAAGCTCCGCCTCCTCTGTTCATTGCCATTGTTGTGTGTGGCAATGATGTCATTGCCACACCAATGCAATGACTGACTGTCTGCCATCTTACAAAGAGAGACAGCAAAAAACGCTTTAAAGTGGCCCCACACCCATTTCCTACCTAAAGTGACGCTAATTCAGATCGCTGCTGCCCCCTCCCCCCGTGCATTGAGCACTGCAGCCTCAAAAAAACCTTACCTTCGTCCGGAATGCAGCTTCGCGATCAGTTGTCACGTGGGCCGGCCTTGACCTTGGCGGCCAGTTGTGGTGCCACATTTTGGCCAAGAATTGAGGTGAAGGTAAGGATTCTGCTGCACCCAGTATTCACTCTGCAACAAGAATTTCAGGGGTCAGTGCGCAGGGAAATGGGTGTGGGACTGCTTTAACCATGTATCAGATTTAGCTCATCATCTCTCATTCTCGCTACAGCTCCATGAACATGCTGCTTACGTAGTGGACAGCCTGTGGGACGCCGCTGCCAATCTTTTAAAGGACTGGGAGTGTCAGACCGATCTGCTTTTGGTGGGAGCAGGTGAGATGTTTTATGCTATGTTAGGCTGAAAAAAAGTGTTTATCAAGGTAAATATTAAATCATAACAAAACCCTTCCTTGCCACCCCCCACCGTTCTTTTCCCATGCAGGCCCTGAGTACCTCATGTCGCTGTCTCAGCGGTGGCTTGGTATGAAAAAGAAAATAGCAGGCTGATTCATTACTAGCGCCAGGTACCGGCAGATGATTAAAAGCGACCTCTAGTAGTCGCTGTGCTCGGCCATGGTTTGCTGTTTCAGAGCGTCTCAGTCGCTGGCCGGCATTAATGAATATATTGTGGGAGTCACTTGAACACCAGTACAGCGCTATATGGGAGCGAATGGTAGCGTCAGGTCAGTGAGACCCACTCACACCATATTCATTAAAAAAAAAAAAAGCCCCACACAGTGCCGGCACTCAAAATTGGGTGGTTGAAGCCCAAAGCACTCTTAAAGTCTGTTTTTGAACATGTATCCACCAGTAACAAAGCGAAAACATATAGAATGACATTGGTATAACATTGTAACATGAACTAATACCAGACATGTAAGGACAATTCTGCATAAAAATATTATTAAATTCAAAAAAGTTTGAAAAAATACTTTTTCTAGGCCAGGTGAGGAGACACAATTATTGGTAATTAAAAAATAAAAAATAAAAAAAATAAAACCCAGTTTAAAGAGAAGAAAAGGATCAGCCATTGAAATGAATGGCGACAGGTAATACCAGGCGCTCTGGAAGCCAGAGCACCAGCAGTATACGGTGAGCCATCTGTGATGATGAATCGGTTGCTACGTGTCGCTGTTAGAATCGCATCACCAGATTCACTTTGATAAATGTGGTATTGCGTACATTGCCCGACGGTCACCGTTCGCTACCTGTCGTTACCTGGCGCTATGGCTTGATGAATAAAGCCTTAGGTTTTTCCACTACAAACGCCGATTAGTATATCTCAAGAGTGCCGAGTGATATTTTTCATCCGACTGGCCACACCCCAGCTTTCTTTGCTCATTGTTTGCGCTCCCTCCCCCAGCCTATTTGAATGGCTGAGAGCAGGACAACACAGGATCCAGCAAGAAAGGCAGGTTTAACGGCAACCATGGGGTTTTCACACAGCTGGTCATCCCGATTTAGGATGCCCCCATAGGCAGGGTAGTAGCCGCCCTGGAGTCTTCTAGATTCCAAGGCGGGCCCTGCAAGGTTTTGAGCCGCGTTTATTAAATGAGAACCTTAAAATCACAAACAAATGATTCATCATGAGTTTTATTCTAAGCAGACAGCGCGTCCTGCTCCAGACATAATCCTTACATGTGGGTATACCTCCGCCTTCAGCGCCGTGCACTGCAGAATCATGAAGAAAACAAGCTCCTCCCGGCCCTACATATACCGGAGGACCTCCCACAAATCCCCAGATTTCTCTGCAGTGCTTGAACTGCGAAGACATGAAGTATCACGCTCTCGCATGCGAGCGGGGCTTGACAGCCCGAGGCCCTGCGGGACTATTTACACCCGTCCTCTTTGTGAGTAACATGCCTCCCAGCCTGGGCTGCGTTGGTCGGGTGAAGGTAGGCAGCACCTAGCGTGCTTACGGAGCCATGCTCCACCGCAATCCCCATCCATGGGGTAGGCGGTTTAGGCTAATGGTGAGCCTCATAGTGGATGCCCCTCCCGCATCATTACCCCACGCCCCATGTAGCGGTGAACCCCGAGTGCTGGGTCACCTTTCTCCAATTAGTTCCCCCCGTTAGTGGGGGGAAAAAGAGGGGGGGGGGGGGGTTGTGTACGTTGGCCTAATCCTGCCATAACGCACGCCTTGCTCTAACCTTATCGGTTTCCGGGGGTCAGAGCTGCACTTTGAATTTTATTTTAACGATTGGCCGCAGCGCCTTTAAAGTAATGACTTGGCGCGTAAGGCGGCTCTGTCTTGCGACGCCATGGCGTTTATTTCTGTTCCTTTACTGTCTGTTCCGCGCTTAGAGCTTCACGCTCTCTGGGGGGGTCTAGTTGGCGCTTTCCGCGTCACCTACAGCTCTGGCCCGCCCTTCGAGGTTCGCTGGTGCCATTTTGTCGGTCTTCCCCCGCGCGCGTGGTCACGATCCTCCTTCTCCCTTGGTTGCTCACGGGCGTTCGTTTATGTTTTAGTCTTTTCCGCGCATGGCTCTGACACCCTCTCTTCTCCTGATGTCTTTCAGATGCCAAGCTTCCAGTGGCTTCTCCCGCCCTGATATATATATATCTATATCTCACGGGGTTATATTTAGATTCTCCCATATTCCCAGCGGGTCTTGGGGCATCCAGGGTTGCTTGCAGAATTTTGTGTCCGGGGTCCCACGGGGACAAGACCGGCTGTGTACCATGTGTAGACAACCCCACGCTGACAGAGCACGGGTCTGCGGACCGTGTGCTGAGCAGCCGCTGGCCCTGTAATCAGGTTTACCAGTAGCTGCACCTCGCTTCAATACTCCTGTCTCCCCATGCTTAAATCTCACTCTGGATGAGTCACAATCGAGCGGGGATGACCAGCAAGTGGTGCCGCGCAAGCTCCCCACGGCGGAGCAAGTGATGTCTGGGCTGGCTGAGCGCTTGGGCGCTGGGAAGAAAGGATCCCTGACGCCTCCCAGTTATAGGTTTTCCACTGAAACCGAAAAACCTGCTGCTATGCAGGACCTTGATCAGTCCGAGGATGGTGAACTGTTCTCAGGTTCCAGTTCCTCAGATGAGCTGTCTTGGAACCATGACGGTTCTGGCCCGGGGTCTTGGGGCCTGTGTGAGACTGATGAGTTACTCATAAAGATCTTTGAAGTGCTGTCTATCTCTCCTCCGGGAAAGTCTCCCAAGCCCAAGAGGGAGAGTTTCCACACGGCGACGCCCCGCCTGGAATTCTTAGATCAGGATCACTTCCAGTATCTTATATCTAAGGAATGGGAATCTCCTTGTAAACTCGCAGGGGTTCCGGGGGTTTGGGACTGGAAGTACACCTTCCCCCATGATCTGGTTGAAAGATGGTCAGCTCCCCCAGAGGTGGATGCGCCAATTATTGGGGTTGTTAACCCTCCCTTTATGGCGGCCTCCCCTTCTCGTACCCTTCGGGATGCCGAGGACCGGGGCATGGACAGATTGGCCTCCCATGCCTTCTCTAGCGTAGGGACGGCTCTGCGCCCGGTCTGTGCTGCGGCTGTTACCTCGGTGGGCGCTAGGACGCTGTTCAGGAAGATGATTGACCAACAGACGGAGGATTTACCTTGCGAGGTCTTCAATGCACTGTCTGATTGTGACGTTTTTATAAGATTTATCCTCTCAGCCATGGATGACACCATTAAAATGTGTGCTAGAACCTCGGCCCTTGTGGTGGCTATTCGTCGCCTGCTTTGGCTGCGACAGTGGGGGGCTGACAACGATACTAAAAAGGCTCTTACCGGTATTCCCTTTAGGGGACGACGATTATTCTGGGCCAGGCTGGACCTTTTGGGCAAAAAAGTAAGGCGCCCTCGCCGTTCGTATTCCCTGACGGGAAAGGTTCTATGGTTGCCTTGGCTACTTTGTTATCGTTAGTAGCATGTTTAGGCTGTTACTTGGCCTGTTTGTTCAGGGAGATTCATTCTTCTCTCTTGGTTGGATTCTTCTACCGGTGCTTGGTTTGGGCCTTATGCACCTGGTTGTTGAGCAGGCTGACTAGTTCTCTGTTCATGTTTTATTAGCCTTGTAAGGCTTCATAAGTTAAGGGCTTTTCACTAGTTGCTCCTGGTAGCAAGGTTACAGGCGATAGCGCTGTTTTGGTTGGCTGTGCCTTTTTTCATGGGGATCCCACCCTAACTTATGGACACTGCTATTGGATGTCCCACATGTAAGGACTATGTCTGGAGCAGGACGTGCTGTCTGCTTAGAATAATACAACTCTGTGAAGTACTCACCTGTAGAGTTGGTATTATATGCAGACAGCACGTCCTGCTCCACCCCACCCTGTTTCACTTTGTTCTGGATCCCCTGTGTGGTGATTATTATCTTGGATATTATTGCCAGTTCTGGGTGGTTGTTTTCCTCCTGGTTCTTCTCTCACTGCTTGTTAATGCTGGGGATTTGTGGGAGGTCCTCCGGTATATGTAGGGCCGGGAGGAGCTTGTTTTCTTCATGATTCTGCAGTGCACGGTGCTGAAGGCGGAGGTATACCCACATGTAAGGACTATGTCTGGAGCAGGACGTGCTGTCTGCATATAATACTTCACAAAGTTGTATTTTTACAGCATGGGTGGGAGTAGGGTCTCCAACTCAGTACTCTGAAGGGTCAGGTTTCTGCTCTGCCTGTCTTCTTTCAGAAGTCTTTTGCCTTAGCATTCTTTGGTTAAGACCTTCTTTGACCTTCTTTCAGGGGGTTACTCACGTGCGTCCCCCAAGGAAACCTATGGTCCCTGTTTGGGATTTGAATTTTGTTTTGTCTGCCTTGCAGGGTGCTCCATTGAACCTATTCAGGATGCTGCTCTGGCTGTACTTACCCTCAAGATGGTCTTTCTGGTGGCTATTATTCGGTCAGGCGTGTGTCTGAGCTGGCGGCTGTCTATCTAGCCCCCATACTTTGAGAATCACCAGGATAAGGTGGTGTTCCGCTTTAAGCCGGGCTTTCTGCCTAAGGTGGTGTCTGCTTTTCATTTGAATCAAGATATTGTTCTTCCTTCATTGTGCCCTAATCCTAGCAATGCTAAGGAGAGGGTTTTGCATTCCTTGGATGTGGTCAGGTGTCTGAAGTATTACCTGGTAGTCACTGCGTCCTTCATGAAAACTGATGCTCTTTTTGTGGTTCCTTCTGGTCCTAGAAGGGTTTGGCTCCTGCCAAGTCTACTATCAGCAAATGGATTCGTCAGGCAGTGATTCAGCCCTATTCTGCTAAGGGGAAGAGTCCTCCTTTCCGCCTTACTGCTCATTCTACTCGTGCTATTGGTGCCTCTTGGGCATTCCAGCATCAGGCTTCTGTTTAACAAGTTTGCAAGGCCGCTACTTGGTCTTCTGTTCATACCTTTTCAAAGTTTTACAAGGTTGATGATAGGGCCTCAGCTGATGCTGTTTTTGGCCGCAAGGTTCTGCAGGCGGCAGTGGTTAAAACTGTCTGCTGTTACCTTTTTTGTTGGGGATCCCACCCTACTTTATGGACACTGCTATTGGATGTCCCAAGTGTAAGCATTCTATCTGGAGCAGGACGTACTGTATACTAAGAATAGAGCAATTCTGTGAGGTGCTCACCTGTGGAATTGGTATTGTGGGTGTACAATGCGTCCTGCTCCACCCCACCCTGGTTTTTGCATTATTCTAAGCATACAGTACGTCCTGCTCCAGATATAATAATGACACGTGGTTAATCCTCCGCCAGATGGCGCTGTGCACTGCAGACATGCAAAAACAGGCTCCTCCCGGCCCTTCATATACCCAGGGACCTCCCACAGATCCCCAGATTTCTCTGCAGTGCTGAACTGCGAAGACATGAAGTATCACTCTCTCGCAGGTGAGCGGGGCTATAACAGCCTGCGGCCCTGCAGGACTATTCCCTCCCGTCCTCTTCAATTATGTGCCTCCCAGCCTGGGCTGCGCTGGTCGGGTTAAGGTAGGCAGCACCTTGTGTGCTTACGGAGCCATGCTCCACTGCAATCCCCCACCATAGGGTAGGCGGTTTAGGCTGATGTTGAGCCTCTAGTAGATGCCCCTCCCGCATTGTTGCCCCGTATAATGGTGGACCCGGTATGTAGGGTCGCCTTTCTTCCTCGTTTTCCCCTGTAGCCCGGGGGAAAAGAAAGGGGGGGGGGGGTATGTGTGTGGCGGTTCCAGTGTACTGTTTTACATGCTTATGGCCATTGTCTTTTTGTCATTTACTGCCAACTGGGTGTCAGAACCGCGCTGCTTTTTCGTATTGAAGTAGTGCTGCCCCGGTACGGCAGTGTCGTTCTCACGTTACGGCGGTTCCTGCGCTTGTTCTATACTGGTGTGCTGGTGTGCTTTATTCACTGCTTGTCTTGAGCGCTACAGCTGGTTAGAGCTTTGCGCTCTTTGGGGGAGGCGGTGCCCTGGCTTGGCGCGCTTTGCGTCACAGGCAGATTGGGCCCGCCCCTCGAGGTCCGCTTGGTGCCATTTTGATGGTCTTCGCACGCGTGGTTGCGTTCCTCCTCCTCCCTTGGTCATGTAAGTGCCCTCGCTGGTGATTTTCTTATGATCTTTTGTTCTGCTGCGCATGGCTCTGACACCCTATTTCTTTCTCTTTATGTCTTTCAGACACTGAGATTCCGGTGGCTTCTCCCAGCCTGACATATATTATAGCGGTTCCCTTTAAAATTCTCCCACATTCCTAGCGGATCTTGGGGCATCCAGGGTCGCCTATTGCATAAATCCCTGCTGGCATATTGCTTAGATAATCACCATATGGAGGCATCTCAGAATTATATGTCAGGGGTCCCGCGGAGACAAGACCGGCTGTGTACAGCGTGTGGACAACCCCGTGCTGATGCTGACAGAGCACGGGTCTGCGGACCGTGTGCTGTACAAGTACTGGCCCTGCAATCAGGTTTACCAGTGGCTGCACCTCGTTTTAATACACCTGCTCCCCGTGCTTAAATCTCACCCCCGATGAGTCGCAATCGAGCAGGGATAACCAGCAAGTCGTGCCGCGCATTTTGCCTACGGCTGATCAGGTGCTGTCTAGTCTGGCGGAGCCCTTGGGCCCTGAAAAGAAGTGGTCCCTGACGCCCCCTGGTTCTCTGTTCCCTACTGAAACTGAGGAGTCTGCTGCTATGCAGGACCCTGACCCTTCTGACGAAGGTGAGCTGTTCTCCGATTCGGGCTCCTTGGATGATATGCCCTGGAGCCGTGATGATTCTGGCCCTGATTCCTGGGGCCTGTGTGACACTGATGAATTACTTATAAAGATTTTTGAGGTTTTGTCTATCTCCCCGTCTGGAGAGGCTTCCAAGCCCAAAAGGGAGAGTTTCCACACAGCGCCACCGCACTTGGAGTTTCTGGAAAAGGATCATTTCCAGGCTATTATATCCAAAGAATGGGAATCACCTTGTAAACTTACAGGGGTTCCAGGGGACTGGGATTGGAAGTACCCTTTTCCCACTGATGTGGTTAACTGTTGATCAGCACCCCCCGTGGTGGATGCACCTATTATAGGGGTTGCTAACCCCCCCTTCATGACAGCGCCTACTTTTCGTACCCTTCGGGATGCTGAGGACCGACGCATTGATAGATTGGCTTCCCACACCATTTCCTGTGCAGGGACGGCGCTGCGCCCGGTCTGTGCCGCGGCCATCACTGCGGTGGCCACCAGGACTCTCATTAGAAAAATTCTTGATCACCAGCCTGAGGATCTCCCTTGGGAGGTCTTTAATGCACTCTCCAATTGCGATGAATTTGTGAGGTTTATCCTCTCGGCGCTGGACGACACCACTAAGATGTGTGCGAGAACTTCTTCCCTTGTGGTAGCTATTCGCCGCCTGGTCTGGCTGCGACAGTGGGGTGCTGACAATGACACAAAAAAGGCCCTTTTAGAGGGCATCGACTATTTGGGGCCCGTTTGGACCTTTTTGGGAAAAGGGGCAAGTCACCCCTACGCAGAAGGCCGTCGCGGCCTCCTAGGGGCAGGGACTCCCCTCCCCCTCCCTACGTTAGTGTCGAACGCGAACCAGAGGTGTGTTTCCAACTGTTTGGCATAGATTCCTGCCCCAGGGTGGGCAGACAGTGCCCTGGGCTATCTGGCAGGACTAAGTCCAATTCTGCCAAAACCTCCCAAGCATGAAGGGACGCCCTCGCCCTTCTGGGTGAGGAGACTGCCGCAGCACCTTGCTCCTATCAGGGGGCGTCATGCCTCCCTCTGGTGGATCCAGGCTATAGTTCCCCCTGGATGCTGGATATAGTTGCTGGGCGGTCCTTTTCCAATGTTGTCGGGGTTCTTCTAGTCCCTGTCTCCTTTCAGTTTTCTGGTGCAGGCCGGACTCGCAGGACCCGGTTTCGCTGGCAGGTTAGCCTTAACAGGCTGGGGCGAGGGCCTCTACACTTACCTTTCCTCTAAGTGATACGGCAGTCTGGCACATGCCGGCAGCTTGTGGGCTCGGCTATTCTATACTCACAGGTAGTTCCTGCATGGTATCTCTGTGTTGGGCCGCCTGCGCTCTGCGCCCAGTAGGCCTCTTACCGCCTGTGGAGATATAAGATCCCTTTTTAGTTTCCCTGTGTCTTCTGGACACCGAGGCCATTACAGGTCAGTATTGTAGGGCCAACACTGAGGGTTGTGGCCTTGGTTCTGGCCTCCTTTCTGCTCGCCTAGGTGCGGACGGGGGCGATGTCTCGGACGTAGCCGTGGGGCGTCCACACTAGGGACTGTTTGATAGTCCTTCTTGCTTCCCAATCTCTACGTCAGGCCGGATTGGGTTATTCGGCTGATGGTGTACTTGGGAGTCCTTTGGATGGGTGTTCAGTCACTTCAATTCCTCATGGGTTCCCTATGCAGTATCCTTATTCCTAGGGTTGCATTTGATTTCGGTTCAAGCTGGAACCTTCTTCCTTGGCAATAAGTGGATTTTCTGCTTACAGGGGCTCTGTCCCTCATCGCTGTCATCTCACTTTCACCAGGCAGGGTTGCAGCTGGTGGGGCCGTTGCTGACTGTTCAGAGGATGTCCCTTAGGCTCAGTGCCCTTGGGCTCTTCGGCTATGTATGTTCTTATTTCTGGATAAGCTGCCAGCACCCCTGGAACTGGGTCTGGGTGCATTGCCCTCGGATAGGGTGGTTCCTCTTGAGATGGTTAATTTCTAGGAACTCGTTAGGGGGTATCCCCCCCCCCCCTCTTCTTTTCTTTCTGCCTGTCAATGGTTACCATGGGTACCTAGTCTAACCACCTAGTTGATGGGGGGGGGGGGGGGGGGGGATTTTTTGCTTCTAAAAACCCCGGTTTTCTAGGTGGGACCCAGAGGGGGTCCATTTACCTACCTATTCTGATGAAGCAGTGGGCCTTTCATTTCGGCTCTATCTTGCTGGACTACTCCTCCTTAGGACCTGTCTATTTGGGAACTCCTGGGGCTGTCTGTTGACAGTGGCCGGTACTATTTATCTGTGTGGGACTGGGAGCAGGATGATCCTCCAGGAGAGTATCTGATCCAGATCTGGGAGAGGGCGACGTTCTCTGCTTTTTAGTGGTATTCGCTCAGGTGGATGTCCTTCAGTGTCAGGATGTGCTAATCCTGGTGTCTCTCTGAGATTCAACTATTATTGCTCCGTTGGACCCGTCACCATCACAGGGGCTAGCCCTTGTTCCCCTGTCCCAGAATTTTCTGTCTTGTCTTGGGGCTTAGTAATTTAAGGCTGGACAATATGTTCTATATGTCCTTTCCTCATTCACCCTTCTAGTTGGGGTGCTGCTAAATATTGCTGGTAGGAGGGACCAGTGATACTGGGGTCCCCTGGATGGCCTAGTGGAGTGTGCTGCGGACGTGTTGCTGAAAACAGCGGACATGTACGTTCTATCAGGAGTGCTGTTCTGGCCACTCAGGTCGCCTTCTTATGTCACCCCAATCTACAGGCTCTAGTTTAGACGGTCTGACGGTTGTTTCATCCACCCTGATTGTGTCAGGTTTTCTTCTGGGTGACTGTGTCTATTGGAAATCTAGATGCAAGCATCTTCTTCTTCTTTTTCCGTCTATTAGAGGGTATGGCTTACCCATATTGATTGGTGTGAGTCTAGGTCTCTTCCCTGTTGGACTGTTCTGTTCCCAGGGTTCTAGAGTTATTACAGCATGTTTTGGAATTCGGCTTCCTAACTCGGTACTCAGAAGGTTCAGGTTTTGCCCTGTCCGTCTTCTTGGAGAAGTCTTGTTTAGTCTTCCTGGTCAAGTGCCCTTGTGGGGATTGCTCACGTGCATTTCCCGTTTAGTTCTATGGTCCCTGTTGGGGTTAATTCTTGCTTAGTTTGCCTTGTGGGGTGCTCCCTTTGGACCTATTCCGGATGCTGTCTGAACTGTTCTTACCCTCAAGTTGTCCTTCTGGGGGCTGTTGCTTCAGTCAGACGTGTGCCTGAGCGAGTGGCTCTGTTTAACTAGCCCTCGTTCATTGATATATATATATATATATATACCATGATGTGTTGGTGTTCCGCTTTACGCCAGACCTTATGCCTAAGGTGGTATCTTATGCTCATGTATTCTAGACCTTTGTCTTTCTTCTGGGCTTATTCCTAGTTACACTGGAAAAAGGGGGCCTACATTCCCTCCACAGGTGTTGGAGGCTTTTTTCCTGGATTGTCTCTTGTCCCTTAAGGGGACTGATGCCCTTGGGACTTGTGGGCGTCTCCATCCTTATGTGCCTGATTTTGGCTGTTTCCAGGGCTTAGGCGCCTTTTTGGCCCGGCCTTTACTTGCATGGATGTCCCTTCTGGTCCTAGAATGGGTTTTTTGGCTTCCAGCAGGTCTTGTTAGTGGAATGGTCAGTATCCCCGCCTGTCACGCGGGAGACTGGGTTCAATTCCCCGAGGGGGAAAGCTCTAAGTTTTGCCATAGCTACTGTTAGCACTTGGACTGGTCAGGCTGTTATTCTAGCCTGTTCCTAGAACCAGGGTTCTGTTGAACAAGTTTGCTGGACCGATGTTTTGTTTCTGTTCATACCTTTTCAAGGGTTTGTTTATGAGGTTGACGTTAGAGCCTTTGCTCATGCCGCTCTTGGTAGCGAGGTTTGCAGCTGACAGCGTGTTTACTGTCTGCTGTGCCTTTTTTGTTGGGGATCCCACCCTGTTTTTGGACACTGCTATTGGATGTCCCACATGTCATTATTATATCTGGAGCAGGACGTACTGTATGCTTAGAATAATACAATTCTGTGAGATACTCACCTGTAGAATTGGTATTATACGCATACAGTACATCCTGCTCCACCCCACCCTGGTTTCACATTATTCTGGATCCCCTGTATGGTGATTGTTATCATTGGTGGTATTATTACCAGTTTTAGTGGTTGGTTCTCCCGGCTTCTTTTTCTCACTGCTTTTCAATGCTGGGGATTTGTGGGAGGTCCCTGGGTATATGAAGGGCCGGGAGGAGCCTGTTTTTGCATGTCTGCAGTGCACAGCGCCATCTGGCGGAGGATTACCCACGTGTCATTATTATATCTGGAGCAGGACGTACTGTATGCGTATAATACCAATTCTACAGGTGAGTATCTCACAGAATTGTATTATTCCTGATCCCCTGTATGGTGATTATCATTGTTATAGTTACCAGTTTTTGGTGGTTAAATTCTTCTTGTTTACTGCTTTTCAATGCTGGGGATTTGTGGGAGGTCCCCGGGTATTTGAGGGGCCGGGAGGAGCCTGTTTTGCATGTCTCTGCAGTGCAGCGCCATCTGGCGGAGGATAACCCAAGTGTAAGTACTCTATCTGGAGCAGGACGTACTGTATACTTATAATACCAATTCTACAGGTGAGTATTTCCCAGAATTGTATTTTTTTCTGCAGTCTGGACTGCGAAGGACAAGAAGAAGGCTCTCTCTTCTCGCAGGTGAGCGGGGCTATTAGCCTGCGGCCCTGTAGGACTATTCCCACCCGTTCCATTGTTAATGTGCCTCCCAGCTTTGGCTGGTGCAGGTGATGGTAGGCAGCACTGCTGTCGGGTGCTTAGGAGTGCTGCTCCACCGCAATCCCCCACCAAAGGGTAGGCGGTATAGGCATATGTTGAGCCTTATGGCTCTGGAGGGGGTGTGCTTCTGTACTTTCACTTGTATTTGTGCTCGGTTTGCCTTTAGTTTTGTAGCTGCACAGACCTTGGTTGCACTGGTTTCTTGTTTGAATATGCCGCGGACATTGGTTGCTTGTCAGTGTGTGGCTTCGCGCTCTTTGGGGGGGCAGCGAATGGCGCGTTTCGCATCACTCTCCGCTGCACGCCCCTCGAGGTATACTCGGCGCCATTTTTTTCTTGCCCAGCCTGCTGCGTGGCTAGCGCCTACCTACCGCGGTCCGCGAGTACCCTAGCGGGCTGTTTATTTTTCTTTAAATGTCATGTATGCATGTCGCTTATGGGGTTCTTTCGTTTGTCTTACAAGCGGGTCAAACTCAATTGGTTTCTCCCGGCCCTACCCCCTCTATTTAGTTAATTAAACTTTTAGAGGCCTAGTGTGCTAATTCCTCCCACTCCCCTTGCTGACTATTGGGGCATCCCCGGTCGCTTTTATAGCGTGAATCCCTGTCGGCTTATTGTGCCGCTATAATCACCATATGGAGGCGTCTCAGGATAATGTGCTTGGGGTTCCTTCGGAACAAGCCCGGCTGTGTGTAGCTTGTGGGGTGTCCCCTACTAGCGTTGACAATGTACGGGTTTGTGTACCTTGTGCCCAGCAGGTGCTTGCTGCAGCCTGGTTTACCAGCGGCTGGGACTGCGCCACATATGGCTTTGCCTACTCCCCCAAGTTTAAATTTGACTCCCCGTGAGCTGCATACCAGTGGGGATTCTCAGCCTGATGTGTCCACTAGACTGGCTAGTGTTGAAAAGTTGCTTGCTAATACCATGGCACTTAAGGCCTCCACTAAGAGGCGACACGACGCCGGATGTCACTCTTTTCCCTATGGAGGCTGAAGAGTTCTTTTATCTGTCTGGTTATACTCCCCTGGGAGAAGGGGAATTGTTCTCTCACTCTGAGTCATCTGATGAGCGGCCCAAAGGGTTATGATGATTCTGGCTCTGATCCCTGGGCCCCAGATGATACTGATGGGCTTTTGGCCCAGATCTTTGAAGTGCTTGCTGTCTCTCCCCTGGTCGCAGCTCCTAAGCAGCAGGGGGAATTGTTTCATTGTGCTAAGCCACGTTTAGAGTTCCCTGAACAATCTCATGCTCAAGGAATAGGAGCGTCCTAGCAGGCTCCCTGGAGTCCCTAAGAGTTGGGATAAGAGATATCCCTTTCCTGCTGATGTGGTAAAGCATTGGTCATCCCCTCCAGAAGTGGATGTCCCGATCCTGGGGTTGTCTAACACCTCTGTCATGCATTCTGTCATGCATTCCCTGACTATACTACTCTAAGGGGTAATGAGGACCGGGGTATTGATCAGCTGGCGTCCCATGCCTTTGCCTGTGTGGGGACGGCACTGCGCCCGGTTTGTGCCTCTGCCATTACAGCTGTGGCTATTAGGACCCTGCTTAAAAGTGTCCTT
Source organism: Gastrophryne carolinensis (assembly GCA_027917425.1). NCBI lineage: Eukaryota > Metazoa > Chordata > Amphibia > Anura > Microhylidae > Gastrophryne > Gastrophryne carolinensis. Next base: position 429,355,965 of record CM051238.1, read on the forward strand.
GATGGAGCTCCTGATGATGTGTCTAGTGACGAGTATAATGCACTCTCGCGCTGTGAGTTTTTTGTTGCTTATGTCCTCTCTGCCTTGGATGATACCATTAGGATGTGTGGCAGAGCCTCTGCCTTGGTGGTGGCTATACGCCGCTCGGTTTGGCTGCGCCAGTGGGCAGATGACAATGCTGCCAAGAAGGCTCTCACTGGTTTTCCCTTCGGAGGACTACGCCTATTTGGGGACCGCCTGGACCTGTTTGCTAAGGGAGGCAGGTTACCCCAGCGCAGGAGGCAGTATCCACCCTTTCGGGGCTTGGGCTCCTTTTCTTCCCCCTACCGAGGATCCAGGCCGGGGAAGCGGGTCTCCTTTACAGGGGCCGGAGGAGATTTCTGGGCAGAGGACGTGGACGCCCTGGCTCGTCCTGGGGCTCCAAGCCTAAGCCTTCCCCCAAGCCCCCTCAGGCATGAAGGGGCGCCCTCATCCTTTGGGGTGGGGGGACGGCTTCAGCACTTTGCTGACGTCTGGAGGCTTCATGTCTCAGACCGGTGGATTCAGGAGGTAGTGTGCTCCGGTTACAAGATAGTTTGCTGCCTGGCCGCCCCCAAGATTCATCAGATCCCGGATGTCTCAGGAACCTATGTCAGCTCAGGCTCTGATTCTGGCGGTGCAAAGCCTTCTGGCGCTGGGGTCATCTGTCAGGTCCCCTTACGAGAAAGGGGCAGGGGTTTTTATTCCAACCTTTTCACCATGCCCAAAAGAAATTGGTCAGTCAGGCCCATCCTGGATGGATACTCAGCGGGTAGTGTCCACACTGGAGTCATTTGGCTGGGTGATCAACCATCCTAAGTCTTCCCTGGATACAGTTCAGGCAAGGATTTTTCTTCTCCACAGGTGGACAGTCTGCTAGCACAGGTTCAGTTCCTGCTCTCTTGCCCTTATCCTTCCATCAGGCAGGGGATGCAGCTGGTGGGCCTGATGGCTATTGAAACCTCAATCCTGACGGAGAAGGGGCTGTCGGCCACGGTTGTGCCGACCATGATTCAGGCTCGGAAGAAGTCTTCTTCCATGATATATTACAGAGTGTGGCGTGCCTACATTGCTTGGTTTGAGTCCAAGAGTCCCCCTTGTCGCACATTCTCTATCTATAGGATATTGGAGTTTTTACAGCATGGCTTAGACTTGGGTCTCCAGCTGAGCACCTTCAAGGGCCAGGCCTTGGCCATCTTTTTCCAAAGATCCTTCGCCAATCATAGACTGATCAAGACTTTTTTCCAAGGAGTCACCTATGTACGTCCACCGCGTAAGTCAGCATTACTGGTGTGGGACTTGAATTTGGTACTCTGCTCTCCAGGAACTTCACAGAATTGTATTTTTGCTTGCTGAAATACAGTTTTAGACAAAGGAGCTTAAATTACCATTCTGATTGGATGCCTGGACACATGTCAGACATCCATTGGATATTTCAAATATATAAAGATTCACATATATGGACGGTATAGTGCAGGCATGAAGAACATCTGTTTCTTATTAAGCAGACATAACATTCTTTAGCGATAGTTTTATAAGGAGGGAGGTATGAAAACCCCTCTACACACTGATAATGTGAGAGATGGCATACAGGCGGCTAGAACTAAATAATTAATACTAATTATAATATTTCATTTTCCAACTCACCAATTGGATAACTCATAAATTTGGCTTTCAACATCATTTCTATGATATTGGAAGGCAAATCGGCCCTTACCGGCCCCCGCCTACCTCTTGGATGTCACCGTTTTAGGGCCTGACCCTCACCCTGCCGCTCGCTTAGCTGTTGCTAAATGACAAGCACCGCTTTAGCAGTGCTCTTCAATGTCCCATGCCGATCTTGCAGCACCACAAAGTCTTGCGGGATTTTAAGCGGCTCCCTTGCATCCCATTCATAGGAACTGTGCATGCGAGATTTCGTAGGCCGCGTGCAATGTCGGATGGGATGCAAGATGGCGCCGCTCATCGGGAAGTTGCTCGGAATCAAAGGGATCCAGAAGATGGACCCCTCTAGCGTGATAAGTAAACACTCTCCAATTGTGAAACAGTGGGGGGGTAGTCCGGTTTTAACCTTCCCCTGATGCTCCTCCTTCAAACAGAACAAAACACAGCAGCTGCTGGCCTGGAATCTAAAATATTCCTGGGTCGGCCACTGGCTTTAGCCCAGGCATCCTGAATTCGGATGTCCCGCTATGCGACCCTCCCCCCCAGCTTACCCATCAACACTCACCTTTCACGCTCCAACGCACATGCCTGTTCTGTCATCCATTGAGAGCTGCCCACTATGACTGTCATTCGCCAGGTGTCTCTCATTTCAATGATGAGCGCACACTGCTGCATTCCCAGCATTGTGCTTGCGTTCCCTGTCATTCAGATAGCCTGGGATGGGAGCACATGCACAGCCAGGGATGCTGCAGCGCACGCTCCTCATTCAAGTAAATGAGAGCTGTTTGCTAAAAGAGGTAAATGGCGCAAACGGATCTCATTGGCTGAGCACCCACGCACACACCATTGGAACACGGAAGAGGTGAGTGGTTTAGGGCTTTCACACAGGGAAACGGAACAAAAATGAAAGTATAAATCCCAGGTTTTTTCTGCTTTAAAGGGCGAGTCCACTGTTGATTACATTCGTTTAAATGTATATTTGTACAAAAGAGTAAAAGCGTACATAGCTTGTGTTTGTTTTGTCTGATAAACTCTTAATGTACCACTGAATCTTCTTTTTTTTCCTGCTCTAGGTTTAAACGATCTAGAAGAGAGCTCGCTTATTGACATTTTGGTCTCTACCTTGAGGCAGGCAGCAGAAGGGACGTCTCCGATTGGTCGAATGCCTGCAAAGAAAGTGAGGGTGTATTTCGAATGGCGTTTACCTGTACTGATGTGTTGCCGCTCCTTCTTGCTCACACAGTCCTGTTTGTTTCTGTCACAGGTCCAGTCTGTGAAGGAGAGAAAGGCTCACTCTGAGGACAAGGTTAAGCTAAGCCGTCATATGATTGTCGCACTTCCCCATCTTCTGGCTAAGGTACAGCACATGATGTGCGTGTCCATGGAGGGGGGGTGGGGCTGAAATTTATTTCTCTATTTAACGGACATAAAATATATGAACCATTGTAAACAGACGCCATAACAAAGCCCAATTGTGGTTTATCATAAAAGGCAGGATGGCAAGACTCACTCTCCTTTACAGCCGTGATGTGTCCTCTCCTTCCTTTACAGCCTTGATGTGTCCTCACCCTCCTTTATAGCTGTGATGTTTCCTCGCTCTCCTTTACAGCTGTGATGTGTCCTCGCCCTCCTTTACAGCCATGATGGGTCCTCACCCTCCCTTACAGCATTGATGTGTCCCCGCCCTCCTTTACAGCCGTAATTTTTACCATGTTTCCCTGAAAATAGGATTTTTTTGCTCCAAAAATATGTGGTAGGGGTTATTTTCAGGGTGGTGCTTGGCAAGATGGTGGCAGCAGTACAGCAGCTCCGTTACAGTACGTGCACAGAACCTGGCAGTGGAGGGGGGGGGGTGTAGGAGGATTGGCCATGTGACTGGCATGGCAGCAGTCTAGGGTAGAGCCAGCAAGATCAGACAATTCACTTCTGACAGACAAGCTTACCTGTGTGACTTGGTGTGTCCTCGCCCTCCTTTACTGCCGTGATGTGTCCTCCCCCTCCTTTACTGCCGTGATGTGTCCTCGCCCCCCTTTACAGCCATGATGTGTCCTCACTTCCCTTTACAGCTGTGATGTGTCCTCGCCCTCCTTTACAGCCGTGATGTGTCCTTGCCCTCCTTTACAGCCGTGATGTGTCCTTGCCCTCCTTTACAGCCGTGATGTGTCCTTGCCCTCCTTTACAGCCGTGATGTGTCCTTGCCCTCCTTTACAGCCGTGATGTGTCCTTGCCCTCCTTTACAGCCGTGATGTGTCCTCGCCCTCCTTTACTGCAGTGATGTGTCCTCGCCCTCCTTTACTGCAGTGATGTGTCCTCGCCCTCCTTTACTGCCGTGATGTGTCCTCGCCCCCCTTTACTGCCGTGATGTGTCCTTGCCCCCCTTTACTGCCATAATGTGTCTTCGCCCTCCTTTACTGCCGTGATGTGTGCTCACTCCCCTTTGCAGCCGTGATGTGTCCTTGCCCTCCTTTATAGCCGTGATGTGTGCTCACCCTCCTTTACAGCCGTGATGTGTCCTCACCCTCTATTCTTAGTATACAGTACGTCCTGCTCCAGATATAGTACTTACACTTGGGTTATCCTCCGCCCGATGGCGCTGCACTGCAGAGACATGTAAAACAGGCTCCTCCCGGCCCCTCAAATACCCGGGACCTCCCACAAATCCCCAGATTTCTCTGCAGTGCTTACTGCGAAGACATGAAGTATCATTCTCTCGCAGGTGAGCGGGGCTATTCTCCGTGTGCCACACACCCCGCTTCACCTTTAATATTCTTCACGATTGGGTTACTCACCGCCAGGTGACGCTGTTGCAGAGAGGAAGTCTTGTAACGAGCCCCCTTCCGGCCTATATATACCTGGTACCTCCCATTTAACACCAGTGTTTTTCTCTCTGCATGACGACAAGACAGAAGAATGAAGTCTCCTGCTTGCAGGTAGCCGGGGTCTTACCCCGGCACTCCCTTTTGGTCTATTTCTGCCCAGTTTTTATTGTTTGTTACCTTTGTGGTTAAATGGAAGCCTCCCAGCCTAGGCTGCTCACTGGGCAACTGGTAGATGGCACTTTAGGTGCCTAGGAGCTTAACTCCGAGGTTCCCCTTGCTCTCCCGTTACGGTCCCTTCCCCTGGGGGGGGGGGGGGATGTGTATTTGCATGTGTGTTTTACTGTATGTTTATTTTCATGTGTGTTTTTACTTATTTTACACTTATCAGGCTGCACCGCAAGCAAGGGTGCACTTGGCCTGACTAATTCCTCCTTACATGGCACGTTGTTATCTTCTGGCAGTTTTGTCTTTTTTTCTGCGGGCTGCTGCTGGCCTGCATGGCAGAGTTTTTGGGTCAGCTTTAAGGGTGGCCGGGGCGGGCTGCGCTGTGGCAGGCTTGCCTGAGGCTGGCTGCGCCTTTTCCAGGTGATTACAGCTCCCCTCCCCCTCGTCTCCTCTTTTAAACGGCACCGCCGTTCTGCGGGCCGCGTTGTCAGCGTTATTGGGGCAGCGCAGGCTGCCTAGAAGCTCGTTTCTCCCCCCTCTTTACTAAGGGCGTTGTGCGCCCTCTTGTTTTGCGGCACCGCTGTCTGGCGGGCCGCACTGTTTAATTCTGGAAGGGGGCGAGGCCCGGATGACGTCAGAGGTGGGGGCGTGGTTGCGGCGGCATCATTCGACCCGGCCCCAGCCGCACTTCCTTCCTGTTATTAGGAGGACACATGCGGGGCTCGCAGCCGCATATGTGTTCTGGCTGCTACTGCTGCTGCTACTGGCCGCTCCTATTACCGCTACTGCCGCTTTTGCTGCTACTACTGCTACTGTTGCCATTGCTGAACATTGCTGCCATTTCTACCATTACTACTGGTCGGGTGCCTGGGCTTTTCAGCCTTACTTGGGCAGGTAAGCGGCCTCACCTTGCGTGGGGCCTTCTATTTTTTAGCATGTCTGACTTTTATTTAAAAAAAAAAAAAAAGAGAAATTTATATATTTAATAAAAAAAAGGAGGAAAAAGAGAGGACAAGTTTCTTTTTCCTCTTTAAAGCACTCTGGTGCTGTGCATTATCATGTGTTACTTGTTGCATGAATGTTGTATTGCATGCTGCCATTTGTTTTTCTGGGGGTCTTACTGTTGGTTTATTCTAAGTATGTCACACACCCCGCTTCAAGATATCCATAACATGTGGGTAATACCGACCTGAAGAGGGCGTTCCTGCAGAGATGATAGCAAAAAGACAGCCCCTCCCTGATCCATAAATACCTGGGACCTCCCACTCATCACCCAGTTTTCCATCTCTGCAGACGGCGAGCAAGTCAGAAGATGATGCCTCCTCCTTGCACAGGGGGATTTAAGGTAGCCGGGATGATTCCCGGCCCGCTACTTAATTATTTCCGTTTGGACCCTTTTTTCCCTAGAATATATATGCCTCCCAGCCGTGGCTGGGGGTCCAGGCGAGGGTATATTAGCACCTCAGGTGCTCAGGAGCAGCGCTCCACCGTGAGACCCTATACAAGAGGGTAGGCGGTTACACCGGGTTGGTGACCCCGGCTTGGGATTCCCTGTCCCTTAGTTTAATGTTGGAATGGCCCTCCCAGGATCCCTTCCCACAGTGGGGATGGGGGGTGTGTGTCCCCTCTTTACTGTTTCCTTTATGTGCTGTACTTTTACAAAGGTTTTGGTGTGTGTGTGTCTCTTTAACTGTCTTTGCTCAGCGCCGCGGCCGTTACTTGGAGGCCTCTGTGCGGTGCTGGCCTTTTCTCCTTTCTTCAATGGCGGAGGTAGTTTACCTCACGCACTGTAGGGAATGTTGTGGGGGGGGCGGGGCCGGACCTTCGGCGCGGGGCCGGGGTCCGTCCCTCCGTGTATTGTGTGCTGCGGTGATTGATCTGATGGGTGATTGTGTGCTGAATGACATGTCCTTTACTTTAGTGGGCCAAGCGCCGCAGCCGCACATTCGCTGCGGCGCCGGCCGGTTTTTGGCGCCTCTTTTCCTGAGGGGAATCTTCCCTCACAACTATTCTCTTGGGGGCGGGGCCGGTCTTGCGGCGCGTCACCGCAGCCCGCCCCCATCTATCTCTAGCGCCGCTGAGGAGCTTTTGCTTTGCATAGGGGGGGGGGGGGGCGGAGCTTGGCGTCACGCGCGTCCCGCGCTGACCACGCCCCCTTCTCCTCTTCTCAGTCAGGAAAGCTCTGCCTCACGGCCTGGTCGCCATTACGTGTCTCTGCGGTACTGTGAGTGGCCTGTGGCCCCCTCTCCCCCATCCTTTTTTGTATGCTATGTTTGCATGTTCTTTTGTTTCTTATCAGCTAAGTCTTCCATTAGCCTTATAAGTTCCTTCTGTGTCTTTCAGGCGGAGGTTTATCAGGAGGATCTCCAGTAGTATTTAGAGGGTTTCTCCCGGTCCTAATCCCTGGGTTCATTTTATTGTTCATAAATCCTCCCACTCAGGACATTTAAGGGGCATCCCGGGTTGCCTATTGGCGTAATTCCCTGGGTCATAGCGACTATTAAAAGTTCACCTTATGGAGGCATCCCCGGATACTGGGCTCGGGACCCCTTCGGGGCATCCCCGGAAGTGTATGTTGTGTGGGGTATCCATTACTGGGGACGATGTACTTCTGTGTATACCATGTGCACAGCAAACTATTACGCGGCAGTCCGAACCCCAGGCGTCTGGGTCAGCACCGCCGGTCGCTTCATCTCCCCCTCCCACTTTGACACGCACCCCGTGTGACGTCGTCATGGGCAGGGAGCTGCAATCTGAGATGTGCGCCAGATTGGCTAACCTTGAAAAAATTATCTCCAGCTCGGTCGCCCGTAAGGCTCCGACTAAGAGAAAGCATTTGTCGCCGGCTCCGCCGGTGGATGACCATGATGACGTTAATAATCTTGATTGGTCTGATTATTCCCCGCTAGAGGAAGGGGAGGTTTATGAGGATTCTGATGAGCAGTCCTTTGGTGCTGATGCTGAGCTTGGTGACTTGGGGAGATCCTCGGATACTCCTCACGCTCTGGCTCTGATGTTGGAGGTTCTGAATATTTCCCCTCCCGAGGAGGCGTCACAGCAGAAGGGTGAATTGTTTGAGGAATCCAGGCCACGCTTTGAATTTCCTAGGCAAAGGCATTTTGACAAAATTATTGCTAAGGAATGGGACAGGCCGGCTCGGCTCCCTGGCATCCCTCAGGGGTGGGATAAGAAATATCCCTTCCCTTCGGAGGCGGTTAAGCGCTGGGCATCTCCCCCCGAGGTGGATGCACCGGTTTTGGGGTTGTCCAACTCCTCGGTTTTAAATAGACCTGATTGTTCCACCCTCAAGGATGGAGAGGATAAACGTATTGACCAGATGGCTTGTCATGGTTTTGCTAGCGTTGGGTCAGCCATGCGGCCTGTTTGCGCTTCGGCGCTAATGGTGTTGGCTGCCAGGTCTGTGGTCAGGGACCTGTTGACTTCTTCCGGGCTTCGTCCTGGTAGTGCAGAGTTCCTTAGCCTTAAACTGTGTGAGTTGTTTTTATCTTTTGTGTTAACAGCCTTGGATGACACTTTGATGATGTGTGGTAGGACGTCGGCTCTGCTGGTGACTATTCGACGGTCGGTGTGGCTGCGCCAGTGGGCGGCTGATTTTATGTCCAAGAAGTCACTGACGGCTCTACCTTTTGTTGGACTACGGCTCTTTGGAGAGACATTGGACTCTGTCACCAAGGGTGGTAGGTTACCTCAACGCAAGAAACAACGCCGTCCCTTTCGGGGGGCGCCTTCTTTTACCCCCTCCTTTCGTGGGGCCAGATCTGGCAGGGGATTTGCATTCCCCTCTTCCAGAGGAGATTCTGGGAGCAGGGGCAGAGGACGTGCCCGTCCAGGATACAGTTGGGGCTCTAAGCCCAAACCGGCTACTAAGCCAGCTCAGCAATGAGGGGGCGCCCTCACCCATGCGGGTGGGGGGACGGCTGCGACACTTCTCCCAGATCTGGGATCAAGAGGTCTCGGACAGATGGATCCAGGAAGTGGTGTCTTCCGGTTACAAGCTGGAGTTCGAGCTCCGCCCCCCTTCCAGATTTTTCAGATCTCGGATGCCTTCGGAGCCTCTGGCGGCGCAAGGGCTCCTGATGGCAGTAGAGAATCTTCTGGACATGGCTGTCATTTGCCCAGTGCCCCCCTCAGATCAGGGCAGGGGTTTTTATTCCAATCTGTTCACGGTACCCAAGAAGGACGGATCGGTCCGACCCATCTTGGATCTGAAGTTTCTCAACAGGTTCATCCGGCCGCGGAAATTCCGCATGGAGACGCTGCGCTCGGCTATTCAATCTCTTCGTCAGGGAGACTTTCTGACGTCCATAGACATCAAGGATGCTTATCTACACGTTCCGATTTTTCCAGCACACCAGAGGTTTCTCAGGTTCGTGGTGGAGGATCGGCATTTTCAGTTTGTGGCACTCCCTTTCGGTCTCACCTCGGCTCCTCGGGTGTTCACCAAGGTGCTGGCGGGGGTGATGGCTCTGCTCAGGGTTCAGGGTATCCGCATTGTGCCCTATTTGGACGATCTTCTGATCATGGCCTCTTCCTTCAGCCAAGCGGAGTTGGACACCAGAGTGGTGGTGTCCACTCTGGAGAGGTTCGGTTGGGTGATCAACCACCCCAAGTCTTCTCTTTCTCCGTCCAGGGTAGTGACCTTTCTGGGAATGTCTCTGGATACTTCACAGGCCAGGGTGTTTCTGCCCCAGGCCAAGATTCTTTTGATTCAGGAGTTAGTTCGGCTTCTCTTGTCGGCCCCTCGTCCGGCCATCCGGCTAGGGATGAGGCTGGTGGGGTTAATGGTGGCCTCATTCGAGGCAGTTCCCTTTGCGCAGTTTCATACAAGGACGCTTCAGCTTCATCTGTTGAAGGTTTGGGACAAGTCTCCTCTATCGTTGGATCAGTCCTTCCTGATGACTCCCCGAGTTCGTCGATCCCTGCAATGGTGGCTGGGGTCGGTCAATCTGTTGAAGGGCAGATCTTTTCTGGCTCCGTGTTGGGAAACAGTCACCACGGATGCCAGTCTGTCAGGTTGGGGGGGTGTTTGGAAGGACCTCCAGTTTCAGGGTCTGTGGGGCCCGCAGGAGGCTCACGAGCCCATCAATGTTCTGGAGTTGAGAGCCATCAGGTTGGTTCTGTTTCACTTGACTCATCAGTTGCAGGGCCTGCCAGTTCAGGTCCGGTCGGACAACCGGACGGCGGTTGCTTACATCAATCACCAGGGGTGCCCTCAGGGAAGTGTCTTTGATTCTGGACTGGGCGGAGAGCCACGTCCCGTGTATCTCGGCAGTCTACATTCCGGGAGTGGAGAACACGGAGGCGGACTCTCTGAGCAGGGCCTCCTCTCGTCAGGGGGAGTGGTCTCTCAGTCCTCAGGTGTTTCGCTCGATTTGTCTCAGGTGGGGGTTCCCGGCGGTGGACCTCTTTGCCTCTCGTCACAATCACAAGCTTCCGATATTTGTCTCTCTCTCGCAAGATCCACTGGCCCTGGCGGTGGATGCCATGTCCTTGACCTGGAGGGATCTGGGGTTTCTTTACCTGTTCCCTCCGTTTCCAATGGTAGCCAGAGTGGTGCGCAAACTGGCCATGGAGGGCGCGTCGGCTATTCTGGTGGCACCAAGGTGGCCAAGGCAGGTTTGGTTCGCAGACCTGGTAAGACTGGCAGAGGATCAGTTCGTTCTGCCTCTACTGCCGGACCTGCTCACCCAGGGTCGGCTACGCTATCCCAATTTACCTATGCTGGCTTTGACGGCGTGGCTGCTGAGACCGCCATCTTGAAGGAGGAAGGTCTTTCTGACGCTGTGGTTCAGACTCTTATTAGCGCCAGGAAGCGCTCTTCCTCTACTATTTACTATAGGACCTGGAGGTCCTATATTGACTGGTGTGAAAGTAGGGCTTTCTCTTGTCGGGAGTTCTCCATTTCCAGAATCCTGGAGTTTCTTCAACATGGTCTGGATCTGGAGCTTCAACTTAGTACCTTGAAGGGGCAGGTTTCTGCCCTGGCGGTGTTCTTCCAAAGGTCCTTTGCACTTCATCCCTTAGTCAAGACCTTTTTCCAAGGAGTTACGCATGTACGGCCTCCTAGGAAGCCTTTTGTTCCAGTTTGGGATTTGAACTTGGTTCTTTCTGCTCTTCAGGGTCCTCCGTTTGAGCCCTTGAATGAGGTTGCTTTGTCTTCACTTACTCAAAAGGTGGCCTTTTTGGTGGCTATCACTTCGGTTAGGCGTGTTTCTGAGTTGGCAGCTTTATCCATTAAAGCTCCGTACTTTGAAAGGCATCAGGACAAGGTGGTCTTTCGTTTCAAGACGGATTTTCTTCCTAAGGTGGTCTCTGCCTTTCATCTGAATCAGGACATTGTTCTGCCTTCTCTATGTCCTAATCCCAGCAACGACAAGGAAAGGGCGTTGCATTCCTTGGATGTAGTTCGTGTTGTGAAATATTATCTGGTGGTTATGTCTTCCTTTCGTAAGACTGATGCTTTTTTTGTGGTGCCCTTTGGGCCTAGGAAAGGTTTGGCTCCGGCTAAGTCTTCCATTAGTAAATGGATTCGTCAGGCCATCATTGGGGCCTATTCTGCTAAGGGGAGGAGTCCCCCTTTTCGTGTTACTGCTCATTCTACTCGTGCGGTTGGGGCGTCCTGGGCTTTTCAGCACCAGGCCTCTGTTGAGCAAGTTTGTAAGGCCGCTACTTGGTCCTCTGTTCACACTTTTTCCAAGTTTTACAAGGTTGATGTTCGGGCCTCAGCGGATGCTGTTTTTGGCCGCAAAGTTCTGCAAGCTTTTGTGGTTTAAGTTGTGCCTTGTTGCCTTGGTTTTGGATCCCCGCCCTTTTATGGACACTGCTATTGGATGTCCCACATGTTATGGATATCTTGCAGCGGGGTGTGTGACATACTTATAATACCCATTTTACAGGTGAGTATTTCACAAAATGATATTATTCTAAGTATGTCACACACCCCGCTTCACCCGCCCTTCTTGTATTCTGGATCCTTTATATTGTGAACTTTGCGTTGCTTTGGTTTATATTTGCCTCTTCCTGGTCCCTTACCTTACTGCTTCTATATACTGGGTGATGAGTGGGAGGTCCCAGGTATTTATGGATCAGGGAGGGGCTTTCTTTTTGCTATCATCTCTGCAGGAACGCCCTCTTCAGGTCGGTATTACCCACATGTTATGGATATCTTGAAGCGGGGTGTGTGACATACTTATAATACCCATTTTACAGGTGAGTATTTCACAAAATGGTATTTTCTTCCCCCACAGATCCTGGGATTCCCTCAATACAGTGGCCTCCCGGTTCTATTTTACCTGGCTAGTCCTTTTTCTCTAAATTGGGACATATATATATATATATATATATATATATATATACCCAGGGTTTTGCGAATACCATAAATCACCATATGGAGGCTTCCGATAATACCGGAAATGGTTCTTCTGGGCCATCCAGGGTGTGTGGAGGCTGTGGGACTCCGCTCCCAGGCGATGATGTTATATTATGCATTCCTTGTGCAAGGCAGAATATTGCGCGTCAGTCCGTCGCTCCGGCTGCTGGCTCTTCGCAACTTCCATCATCCCCTACCCCTCCCTCCCTGTTCCGGACCCCGTGTGACATTGTCAAAGGTGGGGATTCGCAATCCGAGGTGTCTGCACGATTATCCAACCTCGAGAAGATAATTTCCGTTAAAGCAGGGTTGAAGGCCACTGCGAAACGTAAGCACCTTTCTCCTGTACCTCCGGCTTCACAAGATGAGGTATGTGAGCCTGTGGATTGGTCCGATTGCTCCCTGGACGAGGAGGGAGAATTCCTGGTGGAGTCAGATGAGCCTGCAGATCAGCTTGAGGTTGATGCTATTGGCAATTTGTCTGCGGGGGTTTCCCTTGACACCCCCTCCATTCTGGCTCAGATGTTTGAAATTTTGAATTTAGATCTGCCTGAGGCTGTCACCCTGCCAAAGGGTCAGTTGTTTAATGTGCCTCAGCTGCGTTTGTTTTTTCCTAGACAACAACACTTTGAGAGGGTTGTGCTTAAGGAATGGGAACATCCCACGCGGTTAACTGGAATTCCTTCCAGTTGGGAGAAACGTTATCCTTTTCCGCCAGAATTGGTGAAGCTTTGGTCGGTTCCTCCTGACGTCGATACCCCTGTGCTAGGGCTCTCCAGCACGGCTATGGTGCAGTCTTCTGAGACCTCTGCCCTTAAGGATGGTGAGGATCGTCGGATTGACCAGTACGCTCGCCATGGTTTTATTAGTGCTGGATCAACGATGCGCCCGGTGTGTGCTTCGGCGCTTCTTCTATTGGCGGTTAGGTCCGTTATTCAGGATCTGTGTGTGGATCTTGATCCCACTTGTAATGAGTTTACTGCTCTCAAGCAGTGTGAGTCTTTTGTTTCCTATGTTCTGACCGCTCAGGACGATGCACTGGCTATGAGTAGCAGGACAGCGGCAATGCTGGTGGCTATTCGTCGGTCAGTGTGGCTGCGCCAGTGGTCGGCGGACTTAGTTTCTTAAAAAGGTGCTCACAGCTCTCCCCTTTTTGGGCTTGCGACTGTTTGGTGATAAAATTGATTCAGTTGCAAAAGGTGGTAAAATGCCTCAATGCAAGAGGCCTCGTCGTCCCTTTCGGGGGGCAAGTACTGTTAGGCCTTCCTTTCGGGGATTCAGAGCGGGTAGGGGGGGCTTCCTTTCCCGCTACCAGTGGTGCAGGTTGGACTCGGGGGAGGGGCCGTGGCCGTCCCACTCAGTCTTGGTGCACCAAGCCCAAGGCTGCTGGTAAGCCCGTTCAGCAATGAGGGGCTGCCCTCACCCGTGCGGGTGGGGGGACGATTGCGACAATTCTCCCAGGTTTGGGACCAGGAGGTTCCGGACAGATGGATCCGGGAGGTGGTGTCGTCCGGTTACAAACTGGAATTCGAGTCTCGCCCTCCTTCACGGTTCTTTCCGTCTCGGGTGCCCATCGATCCTTTGGCCGCACAGGGGCTCCTGGCGTCGGTAAAGAATCCGTTAGAAATGGCGGTCATCCGGCCGGTACCGCGCTTAGAGATGGGCCTCGGTTTCTACTCCAATCTTTTTGCAGTCCCCAAAAAGGACGGGTCGGTTCGTCCCGTCCTGGACCTGAAATTACTCAATAAGTTCATCCGTATTCGGAAGTTTCGCATGGAAACTTTGCGTACGGCCGACGGTTCCCTTCGGCAGGGGGACTTCATGACGTCCATGGACATCAAGGATGCTTATCTTCATGTTCCTATCTGCCAGACTCATCAACGTTTCCTTCGGTTTGTGATGAAAGATCAGCATTTTCAATTCGTGGCACTTCCGTTTGGCCTTACCTCGGCTCCAAGAGTGTTCACCAAGGTGCTGGCAGGGGTGATGGCCATTTTCAGATCTCGGGGCATTCGCGTTGTGCCTTATTTGGACGACCTTCTCATCATGGCTCCGTCACTCAATCAATCGGAGACAGGCACCAGGTTGGTGGTCTCCACGCTGGAAAGCTTTGGTTGGGTGATCAACTTCCCCAAGTCCTCCCTCGCTCCGGCCAGGGTGGTGTCCTTTCTGGGGATGCAGTTGGACTCTCATCAACACAGAGTGTTTCTCCCCCAGTCCAAAATTCATCTGATTCAGGAGTTGGCTCGGGTCCTACTTTCCAACCCTCGGCCGTCCATCCGTCTGGGGATGAGGCTGGTGGGGTTGATGGTCGCCTCTTTCGAGGCAGTTCCTTTTGATCAATTTCACACGAGGACGCTTCAGCTTTATCTGTTGGCGTCCTGGGACCGGCAGCCTCGGTCGCTGGATCAGCCCTTCCAGTTGTCCTCCCGGGTCCGGCAGTCCCTCCAGTGGTGGTTGGTCTCGGCCAATCTCGTGAAGGGCAGGTCTTTCCTGACCCCTCTTTGGGAAATTGTCACCACGGACGCCAGTATTTCGGGATGGGGCGGATTCTGGAAGGAGCTGCAGTTCCAGGGGCAGTGGGGACCTCAAGAGGCCCACTTACCCATCAATGTTCTGGAACTGAGAGCCATCCGTCGGGTTCTTGCTCTCCTGACTCAACACGTTCTGGGCCTTCCGGTACAGGTGCGTTCAGACAATCGAACAGCGGTTACTTACATCAGTCATCAGGGAGGGACTCGCAGTCTGGGTGCTCTCAGAGAGGTGTCCCTGATCCTGTCCTGGGCGGTGGCCCATGTTCCTTGTCTCTCGGCGGTATACATTCCAGGAGTGGAGAACCAGGAAGCGGACCGGTTGAGCAGGGGCTCTCCCCGTCTGGGAGAATGGTCTCTCCATCCTCAGGTTTTTCGCTCACTGTGTCTCCGATGGGGGACACCGGAGGTGGACCTGTTTGCCTCTCGTCACAATCACAGGCTCCCGAACTTCGTGTCGCTCTCCCAGGATCCTCTGGCTCTGGCAGTGGACGCCATGTCCCTGAGCTGGGGGGATCTGGGATTTCTATACCTGTTTCCTCCGATACCCATGCTAGGCAGGGTGGTACGGAAGCTGGCTCTGGAAAGGGTGTCCGCCCTTCTAGTGGCCCCAAGGTGGCCAAGGCGAGTGTGGTTCGCAGACATTGTTCGGCTGGCAGTGGACCAGTTCGTTCTGCCTCTTCGGCCCGATCTGCTCACTCAGGGTCGGTTGTGTTACCCCAATTTACCAGCGCTGGGTTTGACGGCCTGGCTGCTGAAACCTCCATCTTGAAGGAGGAGGATCTTTCTGACTCAGTCGTTAAGACTCTGATCAGTGCCCGGAAGAGGTCTTCTTCTATCATCTACTATAGGAATTGGAAAGCCTATATCGCTTGGTGTGAGATGAGATCTTTTCCTTGTAGGGTCTTTTCGGTCTCCAGGATTCTGAAGTTTTTACAATCAGGGCTGGACTCTGGTCTTCAGCTAAGTACTTTGAAAGGGCAAGTTTCTGCCTTATCTATCTTTTTTCAGAAGCGTTTTGCGCTTCATCCTTTAGTTAAAACTTTTTTCCAGGGGGTTACGCATGTTCGGCCTCCCAGGAAACCATTACTCCCTGTTTGAGATTTGAATTTGGTTCTTTCTGCTCTTTAGGCTCCTCCTTTTGAGCCTTTGCAAGATATTGCTTTGTCTACCCTGACTCAGAAGATTGTCTTCTTGGTAGCTATCACTTCGGTCCGGCGTGTCTCGGAGTTGGCGGCCTTGTCTATCCAGGTGCCTTACTTTGAGAGACATCAGGTTAAAGTGGTCTTTCGGTTCAAACCAGACTTTCTTCCTAAGGTTGTTTCTGCTTTTCATTTGAACCAATATATTGTTCTTCCCTCCTTGTGTCCTAATCCTAAGAATGACAAAGAGAGGGTTTTGCATTGTTTGGATGTAGTACACTGTGTTAAGTACTATTTGATTATTACGTCTCCTTTTCGTAAAACGGATGCCTTTTTTGTTGTGCCCTGTGGGCCTAAGAAGGGTTTGGCACCGGCCAAATCTTCCATTAGCAAATGGATATGTCAGGCCGTTATTGCGGCCTATGCTGCTAAGGGGAAAGTTCCCCCTTTTCGTATCACTGCTCATTCTACTCGCGCCGTTGGAGCGTCTTGGGCTTTTCAGCACCAAGCTTCTTTTGAACAAGTTTGTAAGGCCGCCACTTGGTCTTCTGTTCATACTTTTTCTAAGTTTTACAAAGTTGATGTGCGAGCCTCAGCGGATGCTGTTTTTGGCCGCAAAGTTCTGCAGACTGCAGTCATTTAAGTTATGCTTCATTTTTGCCTTCGGATACCCATCCCTTGTGGACACTGCTTTTGGATGTCCCAATCGTGAAGAATTAAAGGGAAAGCGGGGTGTGTGGCACACTGAGAATAATACCATTTTGTGAGTACTCACCTGAAAAATGGATATGGTCAGTGTGCCACACACCCTGCTTCACCCCCGCCCTTTTCGGTACCCCGAATCCTTTATATGGTGAAGCTTTTATTTATTTTGAGGTTACCTTTAGATTACTGGTACCTTGTCTTTCTGCTTTTTAAATCACTGGTGTTAAGTGGGAGGTACCAGGTATATATAGGCCGGAAGGGGGCTCGTTACAAGACTTCCTCTCTGCAACAGCGTCACCTGGCGGTGAGTAACCCAATCGTGAAGAATTAAAGGGGAAGCGGGGTGTGTGGCACACTGACAATATCCATTTTTCAGGTGAGTACTCACAAAATGGTATTTTTAGGGGAAGAATCTTCTCTTTTTGTTCTGTTTCTACTTGTGCTTGGCTTGGGCCCTTCAGCATCAGGTTCTGTTGAACAAGTTTGCTAGATCGCTGCTTGTGTTCAGTTCATCCTTTTCAAAGGTTTTTATAAGGTTGACGTTAGAGCATTGGCTCTTGTTGCTTTTGGTAGCAAGGTTTGCAGGTGACAGCACTTTTACTGTCTGCTGTGCCTTTTTTCATGGGGATCCCACCCTACTTATGGACACTGCTATTGGATGTCCCATGTGTAAGTATTATAGATGGAGCAGGACGTGCTGTATGCTTAGAATAATACAATTCTGTGAAATATTCACCTGTAGAATTGGTATTATACTCATACAGCACGTCCTGCTCCACCCCACCCTGGTTTCACTCTGTTCTGGATCCCCTGTATGGTGATTGTTATCATTGTTATTGTTGCCAGTTTTGGGTGGTTGGTTTCTCCCAGCTTCTCCTTCTCACTGCTTTTCAATGCTGGGGATTTGTGGGAGGTCCCTCGGTATATGTAGGGCCGGGAGGAGCCTGTTTTTGCATGTCTGCAGTGTACAGTGCCACCTGGCGGAGGATAACCCATGTGTAAGTATTATAGATGGAGCAGGACGTGCTGTATGCGTATAATACCAATTCTACAGGTGAGTATTTCACAGAATTGTATTTTTGAAGTGCTTGCTATTTCTCCCTTGCGGAGGCCCTTCTGCAAAGGGGGGAACTTTTTGTTTTGGGACCGCCAAGTCTCATTTGGAGTTCCCGGATCAAAAACGTTTTACCAATCTGATCCTTAAAGAATGGGGAAAGCCCAGCCGGTTTCCTGTATCCTTCAGGGGTGGGATAGGATGTATCCCTTTCCTGTGGATGCGGTTAAGCGTTGATTGTCACCCCAGAGGTCGACGCTCCGGTTCTGGGATTGTCCAATACATCGGTTGTGCACTCCCCAGGTTCCACTACCTTTATGGATAGTGAGGTCTGACGTCTCGACCAAATGGCTTCGCATGCCTTTGCCTGCGTGGGTTCGGCCTAACGCCTGGTTTGTGCCTCTGCTCTCACAGCCGTGGCTGCTGGAGCCTTAATCAGGAGTATGCTGGATGGTACCCAACTGAATCCTTCCAGTGAGGAATTTACAGCGTTGACGCATTGTGAGATGTTTATTGCATTTGTCTTATCAGCTTTGGATGCCATGATCTGTATGTGTAGCAGGACCTCAGCATTGCTTGTGGCTATTCGTCGTTTGGTCTGGTTGCGCCAATAGGCGGCTGATATTGCTGCGAAGTAGGCGCTCCCAGGGCTACCTTTCGTGGGTATGCGCCTGTTTGGTGATAAATTGGACTCAGTGGCGAAAGGAGGTAGGTTGCCGCAGCGCAAAAAGCAGCGCTGGCCTTTTCGGGGTTCGTGCTCTTTCAATCCCTCCTTTCGTGGCTCTCGAGCGAGTAGGGGAATCTCTTACCCCGCGTTCATAGGATATTCCTGGGGTAGGGGCAGAGGACGTGCCCGAACCGGGACCGCCAAGGGTTCTATACCCCAGACTGCTGCCCAGCCCACTCAGCGATGAGGGGGCGCTCTCACCCTCACAGGTGGGGGGGCTGCTGCGGCTCTTCGCCCCGGTCTGGATCCGGGAGGTTCCCGTGGACCCCCGAGCCGCGCAGGGACTTTTCTTGGCGGTGCAAAACCTTCAGGATATGGGGGTCGTTTGTCCGGTTCCCCCCTTCGCAGGGTTACTATTCCAACCTCTTTACTGTGCCCAAAGAGGATGGCTCCATAAGACCCATTTTGGACTTAGATTCTCAACCAGTCCTTTAGAACCAAGAAATTTTGCGTGAAGACTCTGCGCCCTGCTGTCAACTCCCTTCGTCCAGGGGACTTTTTTGGCTTCCATAGACATCAAGGAAGCTTCATGTGCCGGTCTTCCCGGAACACCAATGGTTTCTCAGATTCGCGGTAGGCGACCAACTCTACCTGTTTGTGTCTCTCCCTTTCGGATTGACCTCTGTGCCTAGGGTGTTAACCAAGGTGTTGGCAGGAGTAATGGCCCTTCTCCGAGCCCAGGGCATTCGCATTGTGCCTTATCTGGACGACCTTCTCATCACGGCATCCTCTCTCAGCCAGGCGGAGCTGGACACCAGGACGGTGGTGACAATATTGGAGAGTTTCGGCTGGGTGATCAACTATCCCTAGTCTTCTCCCCTTCAAGGGTGGTTTCGTTTCTGGGCATGAATCTGGATACCATTCAGACCAGGGTTTTTCCTACCCCTGTCAAAGGTGGAGGTTGTACAGGCTCTGATTAGTGTCCTTTTGTCCAACCCTCATCCGTTCATCAGGCTAGGGATGAGACTTGTGGGATTGAGGGTGGCTTGTTTTGAGGCAGTTCCTTTTGCTCAGTTTCAAATGAGACCTCTTCAACTCCTTCTTTTATCGGCTTGGGACAGATGTCCTCTTGCCTTGAATCAGTCGTTTGTGCTGTCTCCTCTGGTCCGGCGGTCCCCCCCAGTGGTGGCTGGACCCGAAGAACCTTCTGGGGGGCTGATCCTTTCTGGCGCCCCGTTGGGAAACGGCCACCACAGATGCCAGCCTGTCGGGCTTGGGGGGGGGGGGGGGTCTGGAAGGAACACTAGTTCCAGGGTCTGTGGGGAGGCTCACTACCCCATCACCATTCTGGAGCTGAGGGCGGTCCACCTGGCTCATCATCTCCAGGGTTTATCGGTTCAGTTTCGATCAAACAATCGGACTGCGGTTGCTTACATCACTCACCCAGGAGGGACTCGCAGCAGGAGTGGCCTCCGGTAAGTGTCTTTGATTCTTGCATTGGCTGGGAGCAATGTTTCATGCATCTCAGCGGTGTACATTCCAGGAGTGGAGAACCTGGAAGCGGACTCTCTGAGTTGGGGGGGGTGGGGGGGGGCTCTCTCCAAGGGAATGGTTCCTCAGCAACAGGGTATTTCTATCCATCTGTTGCAGGTGTGGGATTCTGGAAGTGGATCTCTTTGCCTCCCGTCACAACCACAAGCTCCTTGTGTTTGTGTCTCTGTTCCAGGATCCTCTGGCTCTGGCAGTGGATGCCATGTCTCTGGCCTCGCGAGATCTGGGTCTCCTGTATCTGTTTTCCCCCTTCTCCATGGTAGGCAGGGTGGTGCACAAGCTGGTTCAAGAGGGTGTGCCAGCTATACTGGTTGGCCCCAAGGTGGCCAAGACAGGTGTGGTTTGCAGCCGCCGTGTGGCTGGTGGTCAATCAGTACAGGTTGCCCTGTTTCCGGATCTGGTCACTCAAGGTCAGCTATGTTACTCCAATTTACAAATGCTGGCTTTGACGGCGTGGCTGCTGATACCTCCATCTTAAAAGATGAAGGTTTGTGTTATGCTGTGATCCAGACACTTATTAGGGCTAGGAAGAAGTTTTCCTCTCAACATCTGCTACAGGACCTGGCGGTCCTATACTGATTGGTGTGAGGCTAGGGCCTTGCCTTGTAGGGTGTTTTCGATTCCCAGTATTTAGGAGTTTCTCCAACACGGTTTGGACCTGGGTTTTCAACTTAGTACTCTAAAAGGGCAGGTCTCCGCCCTTGCGGTTTTCTTTCAAAGGTTTTTTTTAATTTCAGCCTTTGGTTAAGACTTTTTTCCAGGGGGTCAATCATGTGCGGCTCCCTCGCAAGCCCTTGTTGACTGTTTGGGACTTGAATTTGGTTTTGTCGGCCCTCAAGGGGCCTCCTTTTGAGCCGGTGCAGGATGTTGCACTTTCTATTCTACACAAAAGGTTGCCCTTTTGGTGGCTGTTATCTCTGTTCGATGTGTTTCTGAGTTGGCGGCTCTGTCTATTCAGGCCTTTTGCTTTGAAAGACACCAGGACAAGGTGGTCTGCCGCGTTAAGCCAGACTTCCTACCTGAGGTGTTTTTTCTGCCTTCCATCTCAGTCAGGGGCCCTGCACTCTTTGGATGTTGTGCTTTTTGTGAAGTACTATTTGGTGGCTACTTCTCTTTTCTGTAGGACGGACGCCTTGTTTGTGTTGCCCTCTGGGCCCAAGATGGGTTTGGCGCCGTCAAGTCTACCATTAGTAAATGGATACGTCAGGCCATTGTTGGGGCCTATTCTGCCAAGGGGCTTCCTGGGCTTTTTCAGCACCAGGCTTCTGTTGGACAAGTTTG
Source organism: Gastrophryne carolinensis (assembly GCA_027917425.1). Taxonomy (NCBI): domain Eukaryota; kingdom Metazoa; phylum Chordata; class Amphibia; order Anura; family Microhylidae; genus Gastrophryne; species Gastrophryne carolinensis. Next base: position 429,376,953 of record CM051238.1, read on the forward strand.
TACGGCTGCTACTTGGTCTTCTGTTCACACATTTTCCAAGTTTTATAAGGTTGATGTGCGGGCCTCAGCGGTTCTACAAGCTGCAGTGGTTCAATTTGTGCACTTTTGCCTGTTGGGATCCCCATCCTTTTTGGACACTGCTATTGGATGTCCCAAGTGTAATGAATATTCCGAAGCAGGGTGTGAGACATACTTAGAATAATACCATATAGTGATTACTCACCTGTAAAATGGGTATTATAAGTATGTCTCACACCCTGCTTCGCCCCACCCTGAGTTGTATCTTGGATCCTCTGTTGGTGATACTTTTTTCTCATAGATTTTATTTGCTCTTCCTGGTCCCCTTACTGCTTTCTTATACTGGGGGGTGTGTGGCAGGTCCTGGGTATTTGTGGGCCGGGAGGGGCTTCTTTTTTTTAGTCATTAAGTATCATGCTATTTGAACCAAAACTCTTTTAGTCTACTTTGAAGCGCACCAAACCCCTTTAAGCTGACCTCGGGAGTCTAAACGGTGACCAGTTCTTTCACAAACATGGGCATCCCAAATTGAGATGCCCCTCTAAAGCGGATCAAAACTCAGTGAGCTGGGGTGGGCAACTTAAAAGCAGAACAAAACTCAGCACTAAATCGAGATGCCCTGTTGTGTGGAACCAGAGATGTGGGCACCAGCTGTGGCAGTGCCCTCCCAGTCCGCCGCTGGTTAAGCACGGCCGCACACCCCAAAAGCCGGCCCTGTCGGGGCCCCCCAGAGGATGGGGGCTCCCGGCAGCTGCCCCTCCTTACTGGGTGTTGACGCTGTCCCTGGCTATTGACTTCACCTCTGTAAGCTGATCCAACCTTGCAGCCGGTGGATCAGCATTGTATTGTCTTCTGAAGCCGCCAAACCCAGGACACCTGCTACTGCTTTCAGGACTCAGAATCTGTTTTGGACTTTTGTACTGGGTCCCAGCATATGTATGTTTGCTCCCTTTACCTCTGGCATCTACACCTATATGTATATAACCCTTCCCTGCTTGGCCTCTCGCCTGTGTTATCTGTACAGCAGACCCTGAATTGCTCTCCCCATGAATAGTAACTTTTGCTTATATTCTAAGTATGTCACACGCCCCACTTCAAACATTATTACACTTGGGTTATTCCACCAGCAGGTGGCGACGTTGCAGAGAAGTCATGAAAAACGAGCCCCTCCTGGTCTATACATACCTGGTACCTCCCACTCATTCCCCAGTGTTTCTTCTCTGCAAGATGGCGACAAGACAGAAGAAAGAAGTCTCCTGCTTGCAGGTAGCCGGGGTAACACCCCGCCCCCCCCCAATGGTCTATTTCTGCCCGGTTTCTTTTCCTTTTAGTCCCGATTAATTGGTAGCCTCCCAGCTTAGGCTGGTGGCCGGGCAATGGTAGATGGCACTTAAAAGTGCCCAGGAGATTAGCTCCTCCGCTCGACTCCATATTATGGGGCATAGCGGTATTCCGGCCGTGGTGATCCGAATGTGGGATGCCCCAGTGTTCGGTAGGACAGGTCCCCCTTTGGCATTCTCCCTGTTGGTTTTTATTATTGTGCTTGTGTGTGTGTTTGTGCAACAGTAATACTTGTTACGGTGGGGACGGGGGCCTGGAGGCCGGCCCGTCGGCTCGCCTGGTCTCTCCCTGTTGGGGGGGGGGGGGGGGGGGGGGGCTTCCTTAGCCCCGGGATTGCGCGTCTGTCGGTGTTGGGGGGGGCGGGGCGGAGTTCCTCGGCGCCCGCCTCGCGGCCTGTTCTCCAGGCTGGCGGTGGGCGGGGCCGTGCGGCGCGAGCCGGCCCGCCTGGCTGTTGGGGCGCCGAGTGTCACTGCTCGGCACCCGCTGGCGGAGTTCATCGTGGCAGGCGGGTCCGGGAGGCATGCGCGCCGCCGGCCCGCCTGACGGCACTTGCGGGCGCCATTGCCGTGCTGCGCGGCCCGTGCCGTGTCCTTCTGGCTTGGTGAGGGGCGGGGCCACAGCGTCTCCCGCTTCTTGCTGGGCCCGCCTCTCTTCTCCTCTCGCTCCTCCGTGGCGCAGCTGCCATCTCTGTCTGGATTCAGGTAGGCGGTTTCTTCTTCTTCTTTGTTGGGGTACTGCTGGACCGGGGGGTGGGCAGCCTTGGTTTTGGCCCCCTTCCTCGCCGATCGGGGGGGGGGGGGGGCGGCCTTCCCTTTGTCCCGGTTCTAGGCCAGCTGGCAGGGAGCTACTGCTGCCCTGGTCCACACCAGCTTTGTCAATATATATATATATATATATATATATATATATATATATATATATATATATATATATATATATTATGTTTTATGCAGACTGTTTATGTCTCATCATTGTTATAAATTTATCCAGGTGTTATGGTGTGCTTTGTTGACGGTTGTTGTTTGTTTTTCAGATCCCGGGATCCCACGCTGCAGGGCTCTCCCGGTCTTATATACCTGGCTAGTTGGGGTTGGCCTTATAGTCCTACCTGGGTTGTTTGCTAAATTCCCCTGGTCAGGGCTATATATATTTTTTTTTATATGATATTTTTTTTTTTTTTTTTTTTGAAATACGAGAGGGGCATCCCGGGTCGCTTACTGCGTAAATCCCTGGGTTCTGCGAATACCATAAATTCACCATATGGAGGCTACCAGAGATACTGGAAATAGTCCTTCGGGACAGTCCAGGCTGTGTGGGGGGTGTGGGACTCCACTCCCAGGGGATGATGTCATCATTTGTATTCCATGTGCACAGCGGAACATTGAGCGCCAGTCCGGCACCCCGGTGCCCGGTACTTCTTCAGCCGTGCCATCTCCCTCCCCTCCTCGCCTGTTCCGGACCCCGTGTGACGTTGTCATGGGTGGGGATTCGCAATCTGAGGTATGCGCCCGATTGGCCAGCTTCGAGAAAATGTTTTCCACAGTGGTCGCTCAGAAGGCTCCAGCTAAGCGGAAACATCTGTCTCCGCCTCCGCCGGACTCAGATGAGGAAGTTGTTGAGGCGCTGGATTGGTCAGATCGGCCCCTTGAAGCGGGTGAGCTTGTTGAGGAAGTGGAGGATCCCGAGGTTCAGCAGTTGTCGGGCGCTGAGGGGGACCAGGCTGAGGGCCCCCCCCCTGATACGCCTTCTATTCTGGCCCAAATGTTTGAGGTTTTGGACTTGGATCCTCCGGAAGTTGCTCCTCAGCCTAAGGGTCAGCTTTTTGGGGTGTCCAAGCCGCGCTTGGAGTTTCCCAGTTATCAGCATTTTGAGGGCATTGCCCTTAAGCAATGGGAGTAACCTACGCGTCTTGTTGGTGTGCCGCCTAGCTGGGATAGGAAGTATCCCTTTCCGGCGGACTTGGTGAAGCGTTGGTCTGTCCCTCCCGAGGCTGAGGCTCCAGTTTTGGGACTATTAATACGGCGGTTGTACATTCTCCTGACACAACTTCTCTTAAGGACGGCGAGGATCGCTGGATTGGTCGGCTGGCCCGCCATGGTTTTGTCTGTGCGGGTTCGGTTTTGAGGCCTGTTTGTGCTTCGGCACTTTTATTGTTGGCGGTTAGGTCTATTGTCAGGGATTTATGTGTGGATCTTGATCCTACTCGTGATAAGTTTCTTTTCTTCTTGCCGTTCAGGATGATGCCATGTTATTGTGTGGCAGGGCTACGGCTCTGTTGGTGGCTATCCGCCGCTCGGTGTGGCAGTGGTCTGCTGATTTTAATTCTAAGAGATCGCTCACGGCTCTTCCCTCTCGGGGTTTGAGACTTTTCAGTGAGAAGCTTGATTCCGTTGCCAAGGGAGGTAAGTTACCTCAGCGCAAGATATTTCGTCGCTCCTTTTGGGGGGCGGCCCCCTTTCAATCCTTCCTTTCGGGGAGCCAGAGCCGGCAGGGGTGCGGGCTTCTTGGCTTCCAGGGGTGCCAGCTGGAACAGGGGTAATGGCCGCGGCCGTCCCGTTCACGTCTGAGGCGCTAAGCCCAAGCCAGCTGCCAAGCCCGCTCAGCAATGAGGGGACGCCCTCACCCTTACGGGTGGGGGGACGGCTGCGACTCTTCTCCCGGGTATGGGACCAGGAGGTCTCGGACAGATGGATCCGGGAGGGGGTGTCGGTCGGTTACCAGCTGGAGTTCGAGTCCCGCCCTCCTCCAGGGTTCTCAGGTCTCGTGTCCCTTCAGATCCTTTGGCCGCGCAGGGGCTCTTGGCAGCGGTAAGGAATCTTCTGGAAATGGCAGTCATCTGCCCGGTCCCTCCTTCGGAGGTGGGGCACGGGTATTATTCCAATCTCTTCACAGTGCCCCAAACGGATGGGTCGTTCCATCCCATCCTGGATTTGGAGTTTCTCAACCTGTTTGTTTGTCCCAGGAAGTTTCGCATGGAAACTCTGCGGTCTGCGATCAATTCGCTTCGGCAGGGGGACTTTATGATGTCCATGGACATCACGGAGGCATACCTTCACGTTCCGATCTTTCCAGCTCACCAGAGGTTTCTTCGCCTTGTGGTGGAGGATCGGCATTTTCAGTTTGTGGCTCTTCCATTCGGCCTTACCTCGGCTCCGAGAGTTTTCACCAAGGTATTGGCGGGTGTGATGGTCCTGCTCAGAGTTCAGGGGATTTGCATTGTGCCTTATCTGGATGTTTTTCTCATCATGGCTCCTTCCTTCAGTCAAGTGGATGGGGACACCAGCACGGTGGTGTCCACTCTGGAGAGGTTCGGCTGGGTGATCATCTACCCCAAGTCCTCTCTGGTTCCGGCCAGGGTGGTGACCTTTTTGGGTATGTCCTTGGACTCTTGCCAGCACTGAGTCTTTCTCCCTCAGGCCAAGGTTCTTTTGATTCAGGAATTGACTCAGCTTCTTCTTTCCAATTCTCGCCCGTCCATCCGTCTAGAGATGTGGCTGGTGGGGCTGATGGTAGCTTCTTTCGAGGCAGTTCCCTTCCTGCATTTTCACACGCGGACGCTTCGGCTTCTTCTGTTGGCGTCTTGGGACCGGCGACCGCGGTCGTTGGATCGGTCCTTCCGGATGTTCCCCCGGGTTCGGCAGTCTCTACTGTGGTGGTTGGTCTCGGACAATCTCTTGAAGGGCAGGTCTTTTCTGACCCTGCTTTGGGAAACTGTCACCACAGACGCCAGTTTGTCAGGAGGGGGAGGTTTCTGGAAGGATCTTCGGTTCCGGGGGCGGTGGGGTCCTCAGGAAGCCCACTTGCCCATCAATGTTTTGGTGTTGAGAGCCATCAGGTTGGTTCTGTCTCACTTGACGCAGCATTTACAGGGCTTGTCTGTTCAGGTTCGATCGAACAATCGGATGGCGGTTGCTTACATCAATCACCAAGGAGGGACTCGCAGTTTGGGTGCCCTCAGAGGGGTGTCTCTGATCCCAGTTTGGGCAGAGACTCATGTTCCTTGCATTTCGGCAGTGTACACTCCAGGAGTGGAAAACTCGGAGGCGGACTTTCTGAGCCGGTGTTTTTCCCGCCGGGGGGAATGGTCTCTCCACTCCAGGTTTTTCGGTCGCTTTGTCTCTGGTGGGGGACGCCGGAGGTGGATCTGTTCGCCTCTCGTCACAATCACAAGCTTCCGACATTCGTGTCGCTTTCCCTGGATCCTCTGGCTCTGGCGGCGAATGCCATGGCCCTGAGCTGGGGGGACCTGGGGTTTCTTTGTCTGTTTCCTCCGATCCCCATGCTAGGCAGGGTGCTGCGAAGGTTGGTTTTTGGAAGGGGTTCCCGCCATTCTTGTGGCTCCAAGGTGGCCAAGGCGGGTGTGGTTCGCAGACATCGTTCGTCTGGCAGTGGATCAGTTTGATCTGCCTTTTCTGCCGGATCTCCTCACTCAGGGTCAACTGTGCTACCCCAGTTTACCATCGCTGGATTGACGGCTTGGCTGCTGAAACCTCCATCTTAAAGGAGGAGGGTCAGTCGGTCTCTTATTAATGTCAGGAAGAGATCCTCTTCTTCCATCTATTATAGGGCTTGGAGATCTTATATTGATTGGTGTGAGGCTAGATCTTTGCCCTGTCGGGTCTTTTCTGTTTCTAGGATTTTGGAATTTCTTCAATCAGGGCTGGACTCTGGTCTTCAGCTGAGTATTTTGATGGGGCAGGCTGCTGCCTTGTCTGACTGTTTTTTTTTCTAAAGTTTCCTCCTTTGGTCAAGACTTCTTCCAGGGGGTCTCGCATTGCGGCCTCCTAGGAGGCATTTTCTCCCTTTTTGGGTTTTGAATTTGGTTATCTCTGCTCTTCAGGCTCCTCCTTGAGCCTTTGCAGGTTATTGCGCTTTCTACTCTGACTCAGAAGGTTGCCTTGTCGGTTCAGACTACTCCCTTTGAGAGACATCAGGACAAAGTGGTTTTTCCGCTTCAAACCGGACTTTTTTCCTTTGGTGGTCTCTGCTTTTCTTTTTAACCAGGGCTTTGTTTTCCTTCCTTGGGTCCTGAGCCTAGGAATGACAAGGAGAGGGTTTGCACTGTTTGGATGTGGTGCGCTGTGTGTAGTATTGTTTGTTTACTACATCTCCTTTTCGTAAGACTGATGTCTTTTTCGTGGTGCCCTGTGGGCCTAGGAAAGGTTTTTGGCTCCCGCTAAGTCCTCCATTAGCAAATGGATTCGTCGGGCTGTTGTTGGGGCCTATTCTGCCAAGGGGCAGGTTCCCCCTTTTTCATATCACTGCTCATTCTATTTGTGCTGTTGGAGCATCTTGGGCTTTTCAGCACCAGGTTTCTGTGGAACGAGTTTGTAAGGCTGCAGCTTGGTCTTCTGTTCTCACCTTTTCCCAGTTTTTACAAGGTTGATGTGCGGGCTTCAGCGGATGCTGTGTTTGGCCGCAAGGTTCTGCAAGCTGCAATGGTTTGAGTTTTGCTTTATGGCCTTGTTGGATACCCGCCCTTTTCTGGACACTGCTGTTGGATGTCCCAAGTGTAATAATTAATGTTTGAAGTGGGGTGTGTGACATACTTAGAATAATACCATTTTGTGAATACTCACCTGTAAAATGGGTATTATGAGTATGTCACACACCCCACTTCACCCGCCCTTTTTGGTATCCCGGATTCTTTATAGGGTGAAGTTTTCGTTTACAGTTTGAGGGTTTCCAATGGGTTTTTTTCCTGGTACCTTGTCTTTACTGCTGTTTGAATACTGGGGAATGAGTGGGAGGTACCAGGTAAGTATAGACCAGGAGGGGCTCGTTTTTCCTGACTTGTCTGCAACGTCGCCACCTGCTGGTGGAATAACCCAAGTGTAATAATTAATGTTTGAAATGGGGTGTGTGACATACTCATAATACCCATTTTACATGTGAGTATTCACAAAATGGTATTTTTTACTGCTTTTGTTTGATTCTAATCCCAGCTAATGGCGTCTGTTTTAGCTGTAAAGCTCCACCTCCTCTGTTCATTTCCACTGCTGTGTGTGGCAATGATGTCATTGCCACGCTTATGCAATGATTAATCACCTGCAATCTTACAGAGAGGGACAGCAAAGAAACTGTTTCAGGGCTATTTGATAAGCGAAAATATCCATTTCTAGTTCTACACTCTAAGAAGAGAATATTGTCTAGGGCTTTGGCCAAATGTATTTCACAAGTTCAGGTGGTTTTGGTCAACTTTAAACCCTGTTTGCCGCATCAACTCAAATACTGGTCATTCTTATAGTGAGGGAAAATCCCTGACACAGAGGGTTCCCAACGTTTTTTTAGTCACCTAAAACAGTAACAAAAAAACACATGCAAAACAGCCATTTAAAGTGAGTAAATGAATCTCCATGAAAAGAAAATTATTTATGCAAATCAGGCTGGAGTAAAGTATAGATGGCAGCTGATCAGGTTAGGGGTCAGTCTGCAGTAGGGGTGTGAAATGGCAAGAATCTTATGATACATATCGCGATACACGTATGATGATGCAATATATTGCGATTCTGTCTCAAAAACAATATATTGCGATTTTTACATTTACATTTTTTAAAAATGACACATAGGGTCCCCCCTTCCCCCGGGGGATGGGACCCCTTTTTTGAGGTAATTTTAAGAGTTAAAAACCCTTAAAAGTACCCCCTACCCTGCATAACCTGCCTGGGACCAGCTATAGAGGCTAGTAGAACAGGGCGCAGGGGTCAGCTTTGCAGGCTGGCTAGCCGGCATAGCCTATGGCCACAGGCTCTTCTTCTTATGGGGTAGCGTGGCGGTGCGGTCTTAGGCGCGCTGGATTAAGGCATGGGTTCGAATCCCACCGCTGCCAAATTGCATTTTTTTTGTTGTATCTGACAGACATAATATTGCCAGCATACATATGCACATTGGCTTAGAGTGTGTGAGTCAGAAAATGTGGTACATGCACACAAGGAACTGAACTGTAAATTTAAAAAGGGTACCTTTTATCACATATACTTAAACCGGACCTTCAACATGATTTATTGAAAAGCCCAAACCCTTAAAAAGCAATTCCCCAACATCTAAAATTAATATATTTTAAGTTTTTAGTCACTTATTATTCTTTCCCCCTCTGGGCTGCAACTCTATTAAGGACTCTAGGCTATGGGCGCCGCCATCTTACCTCAGAAGCATCACATACTGAGGAGAGGAGAGCAGGATAAAGTACAGGGAAAAACGGATTATTACGGACAGAGCAGAGCTGGGGTCAGGAAAAGGTCAGCAGTCCCAGAATGCAGAGCAGCATAGTCAGAAGGCACTTCCTGGTTGCAGGCTGCCTGATGTCCCATAAGCCGCCATCTTGGATGTTTAAAGGCAGGTAGTAGATGCAGGTAGGATGATTTTTAATGTGGGCAATCTGTATGTGCAGGGTGTGGGAAACATATAAGATAGACTCTTATTCAGAGTGAAGGACCGCTTTAAAGCGGACCTTCACTCTGAATTAGAGCCTATCTTATATTTTTCCCCCACCCTGTGCATACAGATTGCTCACAATAAAAATCAGCCTACCTGCATCTACCACGTTATGGGCCTTTAAGCATCATAGATGGCGGCTCATGGAGCATTAGGCAGCCTGCAAACTCTGTCTGTGGAAAGCACCACTTTAACCCCGCCCCCTGCACTTTATCCCACTCTCCTCAGTATGTAATTCTTCTAAAGCAAGATGGCGGCGCCCATATCCTAGAGTGCAGATCAGAGTTGCATCACGGTGGGGGAAAGAATAATAAAATATATTCATTTTAGATCCTGGGGAATAGTTTTTTTTAAAGGTTTGGGCTTTTCATTAAATCATGCTGAAGGTCTGGTTTAAGAGTAGTGTGATGGGTTAGCGTGGCTGAGTGGTCCAAGGCGCTGTATTTGGGTCACCCACCAAAAATCACCTCCTGCACGATCCAAATGCGCATGTGTGAGCAGAGGCCGCCGCCAGCTGTACTTTTAGCAGTGTCGGTGTCAGGCATTTGTGAATGGCCGGTGTGGGCTCTTACAGGGTAGCCGGGATGCTGGAGCTGAGTCTTAGATGATTTGACGTCTGTGCAGTCAACTGCGCCAATTTGATGACAAGCAGCTCATGCGCCGTAGGAGCCGGGAAAGGTGAGTTTTGGTGGGCGTATTTCACACAGCAGGGCTTCCAACATCAGGGTGCCCTGGGGGGGAAAGAACCAAAACTCAGGATAGTCAAAATTCACTTTAATACGGTCGAAAAAAGACATATATCCATCAAGTTCAACCAAGGATGTTGGGGTGGGGGGGGGGGGGGGGGTATTTTTTATTTTATTTTTTTGCTGCTAATAAATGTTAATGTGATTTTCTTCTATATAAGCATCTAATACTTTAAGCCGTCAGCAGTTGATGCTGTAACAAGCTTCTGTGAGAGGCTTTTCTACAGATTTATAGTTCTTATGGTAAAAAAAAATATTGTTGCCTCCGGAGACTGGATTTTATCTGAAATAGTGTTTCCCCATCTTTTTTGTATTGGCCGATTATATATTTATTCAAGTTAATCATGTCCCCCCTCAGTCCTCTCCTCTCAAGACTAAACAGATTTAATTCCCGTAATCTTTCCTCATAACTAAGATACTTAATTCTCCTTATTAGTTTGGTGGCCCCTCTGCACCTTCCATAGTCAGAGCGTCCTTTCTATGAACTGGTGCTCAGAACTGGACGGCATCTTCCAGGTGAGGGCGCACCAGTGCCCTGTAAAGAGGCAAAATTACATCCCTATGATGTGATTCTAGGCCTCTATTAATGCATGATAATATATTGGAAGCAGCTGCTTGGCATTGCATGCTGTTATTTAGCCTGTGATCTACCAGTACCCCCAGATCCTTCTCAACAAGTGACTCTCCCAGTTTTTCTCCCCCAAGGATATATGTGGCCTTTAGGTTGTTAGACACCAAGTGCATCACTTTACATTTCTCCACATTGAACTTAATTTGCCAAGTGGAGCCCAGACACTCAATGTGTCCAAGTCAGCCTGAAGCTTGTGAACATCTTCAATAGACTGCACTGTGCTACATATCTTTGTGTCATCTGCAAAAATAGAGGCATAGCTTCTAATCCCATCATCTGTGTCGTTTATAAACGATAATTGTGGGTCCAGCACTGAAACCTGGGTACGCCACTTACACCCGGTAACCATTCAGAGTAGGATCATTAACCACAACACTCTGCACACGATCCTTCAGCCAATCCTGAGGACCTCAATTTCCTCAATAGGCCTCTATGGGGGACAGTGTCATGCTTATATTTGGAGAAATGAACAATCCTAAAGAAAGAAAACTTAGGCACTGCTGAGATTCGAACTCAGGATCTCCTGTTTACTAGACAGGCGCTTTAACCAACTAAGCCACAGCGCCACATGGCTTGGTCTGAACTAAATTGCTGGAATGGTTGTTTGTCAGTCTGTGGTCACCTCTGCAAACACGTTGATTACCATAATACAACAATGCACTTCCCAGAAAAATAAGCACTGAACACAAACCCGTGCTGCCATCCTATTCTTCCTGGGGGCGGGGTGTCTGTCCATTAGCCAACCCTTGGCCTGTGCCTAGGGCAGCCACCCAGAGGGGGTGTTGTAAAATGCACAGCTATAAAAAAAAATATATATATATATATATATATATATATATATATATATATATATATATATATATTAAGATGTATAGTTAGATGTCAGTTACAAAAAAAAAACAGACAGTGTGTTTGTGGAGTGGCGCGAGGATGCAAGGTGTTAAAGTGGACCAAATCCCAGGGTTTTGATTCTCAGCCCAGGACATCATGTATTGGGAAGCCCCACTCTGTGAAACTCACAGATCTCCCAGAATACCTTGCCTTTCCCTGGTCCTATGGCCAATCAGTTCGCTCGGCCCTATTCGCCTCTTTAGTTTAAAGTCGACCAAACCGCCCCCCCCCCCCTCCCCGATCACCAAGTGCAACTCACCTCTACCCGGTTCCATGGCACATGTGTGACCGTTCATCCAATCAGTGCACTTGGAGTCGCTGACAGTGCGACGTCTCAGCCTTCATCTAAGGCCAGCGGCTCTGAGCGTTCTGGCGGCACCACGGCTCCGAGGGATGGTCAGATTAAATCCTGCTTGTTCTTTTTAACTGGATCCAAACACTGAAGGATTGGCAATAGGAAGCTCCGGCAATATTCCACTGAGTGGGACTCATATCCTCAGAATATCCAGCAGCATGGTTTCGTCATGGCCTTTGACCTTTTGGCTGCCCTGTCCAAAACGTTAGTATTCCTGGTTGCTGTCATAAAGTTCCAAAAGTGCTGCTGCAATCTTCTTAGATTCGCTGACATGTGTTTTGGTTTAAATGGAATCTTCCTCAAAGCGTCCTTGCTGTGTGTTGGTCTGTTGGAGAACGGTGCCAGCACAGCCCTGAGAAGGACCCAGCTAGAAGGCTGGTATGGGGTAGCGTGGCCGAGCGGTCTAAGGCGCTGCATTAAGGCTCCAGTCTCTTTGGGGGCGTGGGTTCGAATCCCACCACTGCCAACTTGCATTTTTTTTCCCGGTATCCGTTAGACCTCGTGCCAGCATACATATGCACTGTGGCCTAGAGCAGTGGTTCTCAACCTTTTTGTGTCAAGTACCCCCCATTAATATGCAGTTACCACCAGATGCCCTCAAGGAGGAGATCAATTACCCCCTGTACTCACATTTTAGATAAATGTGACCCCCCCCCGCCCCGCCGGGTCTAATACCCAATAGGGCCTCCTTGGGGTTCACATTGAATATCCTTAAATGTCACCCCCCAAAGCATCTTGGTGAACTAGTTGGAAAGTTTGTTGCCTCACTTGGGACAAGATAACACCTAGTGAAGACTTTAGTATTAGTTTCAGCTGAAGGATTGGGAATATAAGCTTTGGCAATGTCCCACTGATTGAGACTTGTATCCCTGGGAGATCTAGCATGGTTACCAGCACAGCCATAAAAAGGCCCATGTGGTAGCGTGGCCGAGCGGTCTAAGGCGCTGGATTAAGGCTCCAGTCTCTTCGGGGGCGTGGGTTCGAATCCCACCGCTGCCAATTTGCATTTTTCTTGCTTTATCTGACAGACCTCATGCCATCATACATATGCACATTGGCTTAGAACAGCCAATGTGAGTGGTTTTCAGCCCACTCACATTGGCTGTTCTACCAGTCACCTCCAAGGAGGAGATTATTTAATAATGTTTTTTTACCCCGTATACTCAAGTGCAAACTGGGTAGCGTGGCCGAGCGGTCTAAGGCGCTGGATTTAGGCTCCAGTTTCTCTGGAGGCGTGGGTTCAAATCCCACCGCTGCCACATTTTACAGATTATTATTGTTTGTTTTTTGCTACGAAGGACAGTTTTTCAGGGGTTTAATGGCTCTAAAGATGGCTGGAAAAGGAAAGACTTTTGTCAAAAAATGAATGTGAAATGTTCTATTTACACTTACATCCGCTCTTTTAAAAGTTGTGAAGATTTAGAGGCCTCTCCCAGACAGACATAACCGGCATCTGGCCAGGATAGGACTGCGACCAGCATCTGGCCAGGATAGGACTGCGACCAGCATCTGGCCCTGATAGGACTGCGACCGCCATCTGGCCCCGATAGGGCTGAGACTGCCATCTGGCCCCAATAGTTCTGCGACCGCCATCTGGGCAGGATAGGGTTGCGACTGGCATCTGAGGGGTGTAACAGCAGAAGGAGACCATATGGTCCATCTAGTCTGGCCTTATGTGTATACTTACTGTATGTTCTCTTTATCTTTGGATAGATGGAGGCTTATTCCATGCATGTGCTCATTCACTGACTGGTGATTTTTCAACTACCTCTGCTGGAAGTTTGTTCCAAGCATCTACTACTCTTTCTGATCCTGATATTCCCTCCGACTAGCTTCAGGTTGGGCCCCTTGTTCTATCATTAAGTTTCATCTTAAAAACACTTCCCTGCTGAACCTTATTGAATCTTTTCACATATATAAAGGTCTCCATCATGTCCCCCCTCTCCCTTCTTTCCTCCAGACTGTACAAATTTAAGTCTCTCCTGATAAGTCCTTCCACCATTTTTGTTGCCGGCCTTTGGACCCGTTCTATTTGATTAATGTCTTTTTCAGAGCCGATACTCGTCATTTGGCAAATTTGAGATAAGACAAACAGTGGATGTGGCTGCTGGGATGGTGCGTCACCCAGCAGTTCTGGTGCTTGTCATTTGGTAAATTTAGTATATGTATCACCGATGCCAACTCACTTCTTCCTGTTCCCACGGCGCATGTGCGGGCGCTCGTCCAATCAGTGCCTTCCGAGCCATTGCCATCAACGTTGTCGAAGGCCAGTGTCTCTGAGCGTGCTGGTGGCCGAATCCCCCGCGTCCCTCTAACGGGGAGCGTGCCCGCGCCGGCCGTTCACAAATGCTTGGCGTGGGCACGCACTCTGCTAGAGGGATAGTGGGGATGCAACTCGCGCATGTGCCTTTGACCCACTTTAAATTGGGTTGGAATGGAACCAATAAGTACGGCACCTTCCTTGAGTTTATGAATGAGCGATAAAAGTCATTCATTTGAAATGTTTTCAGGAAATGCTCTTGATTTTCTATTCTTGACAATTAACAGTAGCTTTCCACTTTTGTGAAACAGACGGAACAGCTCACCTTGTGATATGAGAAAAGCAGTGGGGAAGTTCTTATTTACCACTAGTGAAACGCTTTGAAAAGAATGGCAATGTAGTGGCGAAAATATGTTTGTCCTCTAGGTTCTATTTACTATGATGATTATCTGCAAGAAGACATAACTGTATCTACATCATCATTCTAGCAGTGTCGTTGCCTGCCATATGACTCACAGTGCAAAGTGGCAGGAAACCCAGCAGCACTTCCTCTTTGTAGGCAGCCTGTAGCTCCATGGGCCACCATTTTATTTGTAAAATTGACCATGGTAACCGGAATCTTGGTGGGCACTACTGGCATCTGGACGGGATGGGGCTGCGACTGACATCTGGACGGGATGGGGCTGCGACTGACATCTGGACAGGATGGGGCTGCGACTGACATCTGGACGGGATGGGGCTGCGACTGACATCTGGACGGGATGGGGCTGCGACTGACATCTGGACGGGATGGGGCTGCGACAGACATCTGGAGGGGATGGGGCTACGACTGGCATCTGGAGGGGATGGGGCCTGCGACTGGCATCTGGAGGGGATGGGGCTGCGACAGGCATCTGGACGGGATGGGGCTGCGACTGGCATCTGGACGGGATGGGGCTGCGACTGACATCTGGACAGGATGGGGCTGCGACTGACATCTGGACGGGATGGGGCTGCGACTGACATCTGGACGGGATGGGGCTGCGACTGACATCTGGAGGGGATGGGGCTGCGACAGACATCTGGAGGGGATGGGGCTACGACTGGCATCTGGAGGGGATGGGGCCTGCGACTGGCATCTGGACGGGATGGGGCTGCGACAGGCATCTGGACGGGATGGGGCTGCGACTGGCATCTGGACGGGATGGGGCTGCGACTGACATCTGGACAGGATGGGGCTGCGACTGACATCTGGACGGGATGGGGCTGCGACTGACATCTGGACGGGATGGGGCTGCGACTGACATCTGGACGGGATGGGGCTGCGACTGACATCTGGAGGGGATGGGGCTGCGACAGACAATATGGGGAAAGAGTGTCGCCCTTTTCCTCTGGTTTCCCTTGAGGATCAGGCTAGACTCCTGGCTACCTTACTCCACACACCGTTATCTGGTATATTATACTGGTTTAATTTATTGTGCACAAGATATACATTTATTCACATGTTCTTTCTTATATTATACAAGCAATATATCATATCCATGCAAGTATATATCTTACAGGTAATACATTGGCAGTATACATTCAAAGTCTTGGGTTATGTACATAGAAAGTGGTTCTTTTTCTGATTGTGGGCTTTCCCACTATTCGGGTATCCTGATTGGGTACGTTCCCTTCAGGTTGTAGCAAGAGTAATGCCTCTGGTGGGTTTCAACTTCCTTTCAGATTGTAGCAAGGTTAATGTCTCTGATGAGTTTTAACCCTCTTTATGGCCCATTATGTTGGGTCCCATCTTATTCAGTTTGTAGCAAGTTTTTCTGGTCATATCACAAACGCGTTTCGCCTATTGGCTTCCTCAGTGTGTAGACCTTGTCCTATTGATATATGTAATAGTTAGTTGGTCCCTCTTTCATTCCCTTGTACTACTAATAGGCCTACTGCCCGTTCTGTGTACTCACGTGGTTTTGCTCAGTGGCGTTGTTTTTCTGGTTTTTTGCTTTTGCAGGGTACTCCCATTTCCGTTCTGTGACTGTGTTGCTTATGCTATCTGTGTGATGATCATAGAACATAGTTTTAGATTATTGGTGGGTCTCCCGGTATTGGGCTCTCCTTTCCCTTTCCTTAACCTTTCTCCCCTGTCTATGTATTATGGAAAATTTACTTACAGTCACTGTGTTACTATAGGAATTTGTTCTGTAGTCCGTCATCTCCCTCCACCTCCTTCTGGGTGTTCGGGGGGGGATGGTGCTCCGTGGCGTGTTTTAGTTAGTTCCGTTTGTGCCGTTCTGACTGCGTTCTCTCCTAATGATCCTCTGGAGCACAGCAGGGCCGGTGCAGGGGATATGAGACGGAGCCTCGTTCGTGGCTCCATCTGACCCCTTTTAAATGGGCTTCTTGGTTGGTTGTAGAAGCCCGGAGGTGCGCGTGACGCACTTCCGGTCCGCCGGCCCCGCTCGGACTACGTTCTTTCCTGTTTGTGGTTGTCGCTCTTGTGTGCGGCGCCATCTTTTAGGTTAGTTTCCCTGGAGGTGCGCATGACGCACTTCCGGTCCGTCAGTCTCCCTCTGGCTACGTAGTTTCCTATTAGTGGCTGTCGCGCTTATGTGCGGCGCCATTCTTTTGGTTAGTTTCCCCTCGTTTGTCCGGGGGCTGTCAGTCTTAGGAATGGGCGGGGCTTCCTGCACCTCCTTACGCTATGTGTACTCGGGCAGTGGAATAACAGTTCTCCTCTACTATTTCCTGCTTCTATTCTCAGCGTCTATTCTTTTGCTTGTAACATTCAGTCGTTTGTATCTGTGTGTTTCTATTGCGCTTATTCCTTATAATAAAGGTTTTCACTATTTTTTCTCTCTATCATTATCATGTAATTTTTGTGATTTTGCATATCGCGCTCCTCGCGTTTTGGGGTGGTGTTCATTCTTTTTTATGTACGTGCCAGTAGTTATTTTCTACAAAGATTTCTTGGTCCTTGTTCTCTCAGTTTTCTATTTGTTTGCTATTTTGGGGGGGGGGGGGGGGGGGGGGAGGGGGGGTTTTGGAGGTATTTGGGAGTGAATGGATGAAGTTTCAAAATTAGGGGTAGTGTATTTCTTTTGTGTTCTGGTCTCTGTTTAGTGGAGAGGGGGGAGGGGAGATTCTTAGAGGAAGGGGTAAAACTACACGTTTCATTGAGTCCTGGTGGTCTATTTGCTTTCAGCTTTACTATCCATCTTGTTTCTGTCTGTAACGTGAGCTTTTGTATATCTCCTCCTCTTTGATTCTCATGGATCCTATCTAGAACCTGAAATTTTATGCCACTTGGATCTGAGCCATGTTTCTGTAAAAAGTGTCTCCCTATCGGTGTTGTAATGTTTTTGTTCTTTATGCTTCTAATGTGTTCATATATGCGAAGTTTTAATTTTCTATTTGTTTTTCCCACGTAGAAGTTTTGACATGGGCAGGTGGCTAAATAGATTATATTTGCAGTATTGCAATTTGCAAAGTGTCTCGCTGTCTGTTTCGTGCCATCTGGGAGAATTGTTTCTTTTCCCTGTTGGATATATCTGCATGTACTGCAGCCTTCGCACCTGTATAGTCCCTTTACTTTGCAGCATTCCTTTTTAACTTCTCTGTGTAGTGGCTTCTTATTAAAGAATCTTTTACCGACCTGGTTCTCCTAAAGATCAGTTTGGGTTCGTTCGGGATCAGGCCATATAAGTCTGGGTCCCGGGTCAGTACATGCCAGTGTTTCTGCAATATCTTTCTAATCTGGGGATGTTGTTTTGTGAATGTAAGTACAAATGGGACTTGGGGTTTGGTGGAATCTTTCGTTTTGGGTCTGGGGTACAGTATGGTTTGTCTCTCCTGTTGTTTTGCTCTTTTATAGGCCTGTTTCAATACCTTTTTCGGTAGCCTCTTTGTAAAAGTCTGTCCCTAATCCCCCGTGCGGCTTGTTCAAAATCTGGTTCTCGGGAACAGTTCCTCCGGGCCCGCAGGTATTCCCCATAGGGGATACTGCGTTTCAGTGGTCCTGGATGAGCGCTTGTGGCTCTCAAAATATTATTCGCTGCGGTGGGTTTTCTATAAAAGTTGGTATAGATGCGGTCTTCCTCATCTATCCCTATCCGCAGATCCAAAAAAGTTACCTCTCTCTCACTGTAGTCCAGCGTGAATTTTAAGTTGTACGTATTTTGGTTGAGGGCTTTGTGGAATGCCTGTATTTCAATTTCTGTGCCCTGCCAAAATATCAGAATATCATCAATGTATCTGTACCAAGAGAGGACTCCGGCCAAATATGGTGTCAGAGTCTCCTCCTGGTACAGATTATTTTCCCACCATCGACAGCCACTAATAGGAAACTACGTAGCCAGAGGGAGACTGACGGACCGGAAGTGCGTCATGCGCACCTCCAGGGAAACTAACCTAAAAGATGGCGCCGCACACAAGAGCGACAACCACAAACAGGAAAGAACGTAGTCCGAGCGGGGCCGGCGGACCGGAAGTGCGTCACGCGCACCTCCGGGCTTCTACAACCAACCAAGAAGCCCATTTAAAAGGGGTCAGATGGAGCCACGAACGAGGCTCCGTCTCATATCCCCTGCACCGGCCCTGCTGTGCTCCAGAGGATCATTAGGAGAGAACGCAGTCAGAACGGCACAAACGGAACTAACTAAAACACGCCACGGAGCACCATCCCCCCCCGAACACCCAGAAGGAGGTGGAGGGAGATGACGGACTACAGAACAAATTCCTATAGTAACACAGTGACTGTAAGTAAATTTTCCATAATACATAGACAGGGGAGAAAGGTTAAGGAAAGGGAAAGGAGAGCCCAATACCGGGAGACCCACCAATAATCTAAAACTATGTTCTATGATCATCACACAGATAGCATAAGCAACACAGTCACAGAACGGAAATGGGAGTACCCTGCAAAAGCAAAAAACCAGAAAAACAACGCCACTGAGCAAAACCACGTGAGTACACAGAACGGGCAGTAGGCCTATTAGTAGTACAAGGGAATGAAAGAGGGACCAACTAACTATTACATATATCAATAGGACAAGGTCTACACACTGAGGAAGCCAATAGGCGAAACGCGTTTGTGATATGACCAGAAAAACTTGCTACAAACTGAATAAGATGGGACCCAACATAATGGGCCATAAAGAGGGTTAAAACTCATCAGAGACATTAACCTTGCTACAATCTGAAAGGAAGTTGAAACCCACCAGAGGCATTACTCTTGCTACAACCTGAAGGGAACGTACCCAATCAGGATACCCGAATAGTGGGAAAGCCCACAATCAGAAAAAGAACCACTTTCTATGTACATAACCCAAGACTTTGAATGTATACTGCCAATGTATTACCTGTAAGATATATACTTGCATGGATATGATATATTGCTTGTATAATATAAGAAAGAACATGTGAATAAATGTATATCTTGTGCACAATAAATTAAACCAGTATAATATACCAGATAACGGTGTGTGGAGTAAGGTAGCCAGGAGTCTAGCCTGATCCTCAAGGGAAACCAGAGGAAAAGGGCGACACTCTTTCCCCATATTGAATGTACAATAAGGTGCCCCCCCCCAAGGGACCACCTTATACCAACCCACCACCGAAAGCCGGAACAAATAGATAAGAGGTGTCCCGAAGAAACCCCTTCTTTCCCCCCCCCCCCTTTTTTTCCCCCCAACAGATACAACTGCGACAGACATCTGGAGGGGATGGGGCTGCGACAGACATCTGGAGGGGATGGGGCTGCGACAGACATCTGGAGGGGATGGGGCTGCGACTGACATCTGGAGGGGATGGGGCCTGCGACTGGCATCTGGACGGGATGGGGCTGCGACAGACATCTGGAGGGGATGGGGCTGCGACAGACATCTGGAGGGGATGGGGCTACGACTGGCATCTGGAGGGGATGGGGCCTGCGACTGGCATCTGGACGGGATGGGGCTGCGACAGGCATCTGGACGGGATGGGGCTGCGACTGGCATCTGGACGGGATGGGGCTGCGACTGACATCTGGACAGGATGGGGCTGCGACTGACATCTGGACGGGATGGGGCTGCGACTGACATCTGGACGGGATGGGGCTGCGACTGACATCTGGACGGGATGGGGCTGCGACTGACATCTGGAGGGGATGGGGCTGCGACTGACATCTGGAGGGAATGGGGCTGCGACAGACATCTGGAGGGGATGGGGCTGCGACAGACATCTGGAGGGGATGGGGCTACGACTGGCATCTGGAGGGGATGGGGCCTGCGACTGGCATCTGGAGGGGATGGGGCTGCGACTGACATCTGGGCGGGATGGGCCTGCGACTGGCATCTGGGCGGGATGGGCCTGCGACCGGCATCTGGGCGGGATGGGCCTGCGACCGGCATCTGGGCGGGATGGGCCTGCGACCGGCATCTGGGCGGGATGGGCCTGCGACCGGCATCTGGGCGGGATGGGCCTGCGACCGGCATCTGGGCGGGATGGGCCTGCGACCGGCATCTGGGCGGGATGGGCCTGCGACCGGCATCTGGGCGGGATGGGCCTGCGACCGGCATCTGGGCGGGATGGACCTGCGACCGGCATCTGGGCGGGATGGGGCTGCGAAAAATTAATTTTAACTTTAGTTTACACAAAGATTGTATTTAAGCACTAAAAAAAACATACAAACAAGACATTTCATGTTAAAGCGGAACTTCACTCAAAGTATTCCCCAGCCCTGCCACCCCATCCTGGGCGGACAAAGGCACAAACGGAGCCGGGGGATGTGGCTCTATCCTTTAGTCAAAGATGGCGTCACCAGGACTCGGAGAGTTGTGCTGGCCCGTGGAGTAGGTAATGGCATACAAGAGAAGTGGGAGGAGGTGAATTTGTTTGTCCGATGTTTAGCCTAAACCCCAGACTTAGCACGCAGGGAATAGCCTAAACCCCAGACTTAGCACGCAGGGAATAGCCTAAACCCCAGACTTAGCACGCAGGGAATAGCCTAAACCCCAGACTTAGCACGCAGGGAATAGCCTAAACCCCAGACTTAGCACGCAGGGAATAGCCTAAACCCCAGACTTAGCAGGCAGGGAATAGCCTAAACCCCAGACTTAGCACGCAGGGGATAGCCTAAACCCCAGACTTAGCACGCAGGGAATAGCCTAAACCCCAGACTTAGCACGCAGGGGATAGCCTAAAACCCAGACTTAGCACGCAGGGAATAGCCTAAACCCCAGACTTAGCACGCAGGGGATAGCCTAAACCCCAGACTTAGCACGCAGGGGATAGCCTAAACCCCAGACTTAGCACGCAGGGGATAGCCTAAACCCCAGACTTAGCACGCAGGGAATAGCCTAAACCCCAGACTTAGCACGCAGGGGATAGCCTAAACCCCAGACTTAGCACGCAGGGAATAGCCTAAATCCCAGGTTTAGCATGCAGAGGTTAGCCTACACCCCAGATTTAATACAGCATTATAACATGCAGGTAGCGTGGCCGAGCGGTCTAAGGCGCTGGATTTAGGCTCCAGTCTCTCTGGAGGCGTGGGTTCGAATCCCACCGCTGCCAAATTTTAAAAATCAGTGTTATTTAGTATTATTGTTTGGTATTATTTTATTTATTCAGGACCTAATTAACAAAGGAGTCGATTCAGAACCAGATGAGAATTCTCACTCCTTTTTTAGGAAAGAAAACTGCATTCACTTTCATTGTCTACATTTTCTGAATTTGCCCCAAGGTAGACAGTGAAAGTGAAATGGCAATTTTCTCGCCTAAGAAGTGAAAAATCTCACCTTGCTCTGAATTGACCCCAATATTGAAAAACCTTTGAAGTGATAGTAAAGACTGTCTGGTAGAATGACTGGTAGTAGTGCATCGACAAAAAGAGTTAATGCTCAACTGCAATAGTGAGGGTGCTCGGCCTGGGTAGTCTCTGCCCCGCCCCGGAATGCTTCCCCTTGCCCGGGGCTGTGCTGGCTGATGGATTCCATTACTGGTGAGTCACATTTACTTTGCTGTTTAAATGATGTGTTAGTGAGTGTCCCCACATCTATGATTAGAGACTAACATGGTCCGAAATGTGCCAGCTGACTCCAGTTTTCATCTGCTGGTTGGTTTGTATTGCTTGGAGATGTTTTAATGAACTAATTCAACTGGACATTTTATCTGTATTGGAGTGCGATCCCACTGTTTATTTATGTTTGGTAGTAGTTCAGTCTAGTCAGGGCCTGCTTCAGGTTTGTGGGGGCCCTTGGGCAAAAGAGTCTTACTGGGCCCCAAGTTGTGTGTCACATGATATCACCTTTCAGCTCCACTGCCACAAATGGGTCATCTTATGCTGCTGATCGCCCTCCGTTTCTTATTGCACTTCCTTATAGCCACCACTCGGCCTCTAGTCCTTGTTGCCTTCCCTATAGCCACCAATCGTCCTCCAGTCCTTGTTGCCTTCCCTATAGCCACCAATCGTCCTCCAGTCCCTGTTGCCTTCCCTATAGCCACCAGTCGTCCTCTAGTCCTTGTTGCCTTCCCTATAGTCACTTTCTGCTTGCCCCGCTGCCATTAAGAACTCCATCATTGCTGTCAGTTGTCACCTGGTTTTTGCCACCTTCTGTGCTTCCCTCAATAGCCCTCCTCTATTCCACGCTGATCATCCCCTGTTGCTGAGGCAGGCCATGAGCAGGTCTGCACACAATACCCTGCATTTGATTGTTCGGGTTCACTGTAAAACAGTAACATGGCCAAGTGTGAGCCTTAGTGGGCCCCCCGAAAAAGCCAGTGGCCCTGGCAATTGCCCAGGTTTGCCCCGTGCTGGTGCCGGCCCTGAGCCTAGTGAATAGTGGCAGTATGAAATATAGAGTCTGTTGCTTAAGGGGCTTTGATGCATAGTATAAAAGACCAGCCTACAGACCAAGCAACCAAGAGAGCTTCCTTGTTAACTTCTGTCACTTTTTGAGTTTGAGGTTCTCACTCAATCAACCCTGGAAGTTCTAGAGTGGAGTGTGTGGGATGGTCAAATTAGATTCTGCTTGCCCTTTTTTTGTTGTACCTGACAGCTGAAGGATTGGGAATATAAACTTTGGCAATGTTCCACGGATTGAGACTTGTATCCTTGGGAGATTCATCAGCATGGTTGCCAGCACAGCCATGAGAAGGCCCCAGTTGTCATGTGGTAGCGTGGCCGAGCGGTCAAAGGCGCTGGATTAAGGCTCCAGTCTCTTCAGGATTGAATCCCACCACTGCCAAACTGCATTTTTTCCTATTGCATGGCACGGCCTGCTTCAAGAAGTCCTTACGTATGGGATATTCCGCCACCAGGTGGCGCAGTGTACTGCAGAAGAGTTGTGGTTCCTCCTGGTACCCTATAAAAACAGGATTACCAATAGACTTCTCCACTTTCCTCTGCAGTGTATACTGCGAAGATAGAAGATGGCTCTTTATATTGCGCAGGTGTGCGGGGCAACCAAGCCTGCGGCCCTGCATAGCTATTTCCACCTGTTTCCGGACCATCTGTGCCTCCCAGCCTCGGCTGACAGATCGGGTGAAGGTAGAGGAGCACCAGGGTCAGGTGCTCAAAGAGCACTTCTCCAAGCCGCAGACCCTGTCCCACAAAGGGTAGCCATAGGCTTTATGGTGAGCATACTGAGGGATGCGGAGTTCCTGTCCTAGCTTCTGAGGGGATGATTGTTTTGGGCACTGTGTGCCTTGTTTCTCTGCTTTCTGGGGTCCGCCCCCCCTCTCTGGCCCGGCTCTCGCTGCTGCCTGCTCACTCTCCTCCCCCCCCTCTCCCTGGCGTGTGTTCAGGGGGGGCGGTTGTTAGCGGCGAGTGGTGTTTAACAGTGTTTTTTTGCCGCCGTTGCCGCTTTGTACTTCGCTACGCGGCGGGCAGCGCTATAACTGTGAGGCATTTTTGTATTGCGATGGCGCCAGAGCGGTCACGTGAGCGCCGTTTTCGCGCTCTATGGTGGGTGCCGCGCAGTGCGTCATTTCCCCGTGGCCCGCCCCTCGAGGTTCTTCTGCCGGCGCCATTTTTACTCTACTGCGCGGCTGGGGCCCCTCTTCCTCCCCGGGCTGCGCCGGTGATCTCCTCCTGTGTCGCTTCCCCCTGTGGTCTGGTGGCTTGGTAATCCTTTGGTCTACTTGGTCCGTGAGTCCCCTTTGGGGCATGGACTGCGGGATGTTTATGTGCATTTTATTTGTCTTTCAGGCGGGACAGCTGTGGGTTGTGGTTTCTTCCGGCTCTACTGCCCCCCACCTCATCTCCCCCTTCCTGGTCTTGGGGCATCCCCTGAGGGGGGGCATCCCGGGTGGCTTTTTATTAGCCCTTACCCTGTGCTGGCCTATTGTGCCTGTGTTAATCACCATATGGAGGCTTCTGGGGACAGCGTGCTCGGTGGTCCTTCGGGGCAATCCCGGCTGTGTGCCATGTGTGGGGTATCCCCTTTGAGTAACAGTTCCGCGGTGTGCGTGCCGTGCGCCCAGGGTATCGCTGCGGCCCAGGCTGGGCTACACGCTTTGCTTCCCAGTTCTGCGCCTCCTTCGGCATCGCCTACCCCTTCACACCTGCATTTAGCCCCCAGTGAGGGGGATACTAGCAGGGGGTCACAATCTGATCTGGCACTTCGTGTGGCCAGCATTGAAAGGCAGCTTGCCAGGCCTGTTCCACGTAAGGCCTCTGGCAAGAAGCGGCACCTGGCCCCCACGCCCTCCCTCTTTACTGAGGAGTATGAGGGAATTGATGCTTCTGGTGGACGTTACTCCCTAGAGGAGGGGGAGCTTTTCCAGGACTCTGACTCCTCTGGGGACCAGCAGGAGGGTTACGACAGTGACCCTGGGTCTGCGTCTGGGGAGGACTCATGGTTCCCTGATGGCACTGATAGACTGTTGGCTCACATTTTTGAAATTTTGCACATTGTCCCACCTGAGGTGGCTAAGAGGAAACAGGGTGAGCTCTTTCGTCCTGATAAACAGCGCCTGGAGTTCCCTGTGCAGGGCCATTTCACTAATATGGTGTTCAAGAAAAGAAAAGAAAAGAGGTATCCCTTTCCTGCTGACCTGGTCAAGCGATGGTCGTGTCCACCTGAGGTGGACACTCCCGTTCTAGGGCTGTCCAACACCTCGGTCATGCCTTCCCCTGACACTACTACACTGCGGGACAGCAAGGACCGGCATATGGATCAGCTGGCCTGCCATGCTTTTACTTTTGTGGGGGGGGGGGGGGGTGTTGTGTCCAGTCTGCGCCGCTGCCATTACAGCTATTGCCCTTGAAACAGCTCAAGCGTCTCCTGGATGGCGCTATGGCTGGAGGGAGGGGGGAGATTTATAGGGCCTTCTTGCTTTGCTCTGATTTTGTTGCCTTTGTCCTTACTGCTATGGATGATGCGGTACGGCTGAGTGGTAGGG
This sequence comes from Gastrophryne carolinensis, assembly GCA_027917425.1. Classification (NCBI taxonomy): domain Eukaryota; kingdom Metazoa; phylum Chordata; class Amphibia; order Anura; family Microhylidae; genus Gastrophryne; species Gastrophryne carolinensis. Next base: position 429,401,981 of record CM051238.1, read on the forward strand.
CCTCTGCCCTTTTGGTGGCTATGCGTCGCTCTGTTTGGTTGCGTCAGTGGGCAGCTGACGCTGCTGTTAAGAAGGCTCTCACTGGGCTCCCCTTTGCGGGGCTGCGGCTCTTTGGTGAGCGTCTTGATGTTTTGGCCAAGGATGGCAGGCTGCCTCAGCGTAGGAGGCAGCCCAGGCCTTTTCGGGGGACCTCTGTCTCCCTCCCCACCCTTCGTTCTTCCAGAGGAGGTCGTGGCTCCCTCTTCTCAGGTAGCCGCAGAGAGTCTTGGGGCCGTGGCAGATCCTGTGGACGTCCCAGTCTCTCCTCTCATTTTTGCAACATGGTTTGGATTCTGGCCTTCAACTATGTACCCTCAAAGGCCATGTTTCAGCTCTGGCAATTTTTTTCCAAAGATCCTTTGCCCACCACCTGTTGGTTAAAACTTTTTTCTAGGGTGTTACTCATGTGCGTCCACCTCATAAGCCTATGCTACCAGTCTGGGACTTGAATCTGGTGTTGTCTGCTTTGCAGGCTCCTCCCTTTGAGCCTATCCGTGGGGCTGCTTTGCCCATTTCTTTTTAGTGGCTATCACTTCTGTAAGGCGAGTTTCTGAGCTGGCGGCGCTTTCCATCAAACCTCCTTATTTTGAGAGGCATCAGGGTAAGGTGGTGTTTCGGCTTAATCTGGATTTCTTGCCTCAGGTGGTGTCTGCCTTTCATCTCAATCAGGACATTGTCTTGCCTTCATTGTGTCCTAATCCTGCCAATTCCAAGGAGCGGACACTGCATTCTCTGGATGTGGTCAGGGCTCTGAAGTTTTATTTGGTCGCTACTGAGCCTTTCAGGAAATCTGATGCTCTTTTTGTTCTCACTTCTGGACCTAGGAAGGGTTTGCCTCTGGCTAAATTCACTATCTGCAAGTGGATCCGTCAGGCGGTGGTACAAGCCTATTCTGCTAAGGGGAACGAACCTCCCTTTAGGGTTACTGCTCATTCCACTCATGGTATTGGTGCCTCTTGGGCTTTTCAGCACCAAGCTTCTGTTGAACAAGTGTGCAAGGCCGCTACTTGGTCTTCTATTCATACTTTTTCCACGTTTTACAAGGTTGATGTTAAGGCCTCAGCGGATGCTGCTTTTGGCTGCAAGGTGCTTCAGGCGGTAGTGACGTGAACTGTCGGCTGTTACTCATTGGGGATTCCACCCTACTTTTGGACACTGCTTTTGGATGTCCCAACTGTTATGAATACTGAAGCAGGCCGTGCCATGCAATAAAGAAAAAAGCAATTCTATGAGTACTCACCTGTAGAATTGTTTTTGTTCTTGCATGGCACGGCCTGCTTCGACCCACCCTTGTTATCGTTATTCTTGGTTGCCTCTTTATGGTGATTGTTCCAAGTTAATTGGGGTCTTTTACATTTTTTACCTTTTATTCTCTCCCGGCTTCTTGTCTCGCTGCTTGTCTACGCTGAGAACTCTATGGTTAATCCCGTTTTTATAGGGGGCCGGGAGATGCTTTCTGCAGTACCACTGCGCCACCTTGTGGCAAAATAACCCAACTGTTATGCATACCGAAACAGGCCGTGCCATGCAAGAACAAAAACAATTCTACAGGTGAGTACTCACAGAATTGCTTTTTTTCTCTCTACACCAATGAATGCACCTCCTCCACGGATACAGTAAAAATTAAGTAGGCGGAAGATACCACCATCAGTGCCTCATAAACAATAACGAAGATGAGGCCTACTGCAGCACAATCAATCTTATTATCAACTTCAAAAAATCAGTAGAGATGGTGGTCAATTTTCTTAAATCATCCACAATTCGTATGGGAATTTTTGGAGTAAAGAGGGTGGATGAAACAAAATTCCTGGGAATTAAGCTCTCACAAGACATGAAATGGACTGTCCATGTTGACTCAGTACTAAAGAAAGCCCCAGCAAAGACCCTACCTACTGAGACGGCTAAGGAAATCCGACCTATCCCAGAAAGTGATGTACTTGTATCACACAGGATGTGAGGAATCAATCTTTACAGCATCCTGTTTACTCTGGTACCGAGGAGCCGGAAGGAGAGAGAGAATCTGCAAAGAATCATCGAAACAGAGAACATCATTAAGGTGTTCCTTCCAAACTTAGATGAGCTTTTCACCTCAAGAGTCAAAACCAGGGCCCAAAATAGCTTACAAGGGCTCCATTCACAAAAAGGGACAGGCACAGGAACAGTTTTTACTTTTTAGCGATTAGAGTACTGTACTATGACGAGTCCCTATGCACCTAATCGGCATATCTAGCCATAGATCTGCGCAAGCTTGTACTATAACGAATAAACTTGATTCTGATTCGCCCCCAATCCAGTCGCTGCATTCAGGCGGTCCAAAGTCAAAGTAAGGATAGTGCCATCCCAGAGCTTGTCCCCGTAGATTGTAATGAATGGGAGCGCGTGTAGACAGTCGGCGTGATTTAGGGAGGCAACCACAGCCGGGGTCGGCTGCAATCTGGATCTCCGGAGGTGGTATGAAACCTTCGGTATAGAGACGATCTGCTGTGCGGTACTATTGGTGAGTATCCATCCTTTTCTTATTTTTGCCTGGACTGCTCCTTTGATAATCAAGTTATGAGGAGGTAGTGGCAGTCCCACTCTTTGGCAAAACCCCAATTTGTCACACCTGTTGCTTAAAGGAGAACTATAGTGAAAAAAATGTCCAATGATAAAAGTCTATATAAATATGCTGGATGGCGGGAATACAGATCACTTATACACCTGGCAACAAGCCATATCCAGCCAGACTTCTTTCTTTTATTTTAATGGATGGAAGAGGAATTCAGGGGTGACAGGTTCTGTCACCCGTCATAGACCAAACCTGTCAACCCTGGATTTTGTTCCTACCATGTGAGAATAAACCACAAGCTTGATGGGAGTTTTATTCATTTTGGCTGTATAAGTGACCTCTCTTCTCATTAGCCGACGTGTTTATATAGATTTGTAACATTGCACAATTTCGCGATAGTGCTCCTTTGCATAAGTAGGTAGCGTGGCCGAGCGGTCTAAGGCGCTGGATTAAGGCTCCAGTCTCTTCGGGGGCGTGGGTTCGAATCCCACCGCTGCCAAACTGCATTTTTTGCTATATGTGAGTGGACATCATGCCTTCATACATATGCACTGTGAGCAGTGGTTCTAAAGCTTTTCCTACAAGGCCAATTAACAGCTTATGTTAGGTGGATCTCCACATAGGCTCTATAGCTCTTCTGCTAATTTCTTCACCTGTGCTTCTGTGTGGAGATCTGCAAAACATGACCTTTTTGTGGGCCTTGTAGGAGAGGGTCGGGGGGGCCCGGGCATGAGAGTGAAAATGCATGGTACATGCGCACAAGGGACTGAATCCTTATGCAGATATCTTTATTGATGTCATCTTACTACTTCAAGCTAAACTTGGATAAGACAGAACTGGTCATTTTCCCACCATCTAACTCCCCTCTCCTCTCTAACACGTCTATCTCTGGTACCGACTATACAACTGCAATTGCACAAGCTTGGTGCCTACGAATCATTCTGGACTTTGCCTTTTCATTTAAAACTCGCATTTGTCTTTAGCCACCTCCTGCCATCTCCAACCTAAAGTGAACCAAAACCTGGGATTTTCACGATCCCCGGTTTTGGTCCTTCCCTCTGGGCACCCCCACTGCTGCGTGAAACAGATATCTTCATTCATGTCATCTTATTACCTTAAGCTAAACGTGGATAAGACAGAACTGGTCGTTTTCCCACCATCTAACTCTCTGTTACTGATTATACAACTGCTGCTGCACAAGCTCAGTGTCTAGGAGTCATTCTGGACTTTGCCCTTTCATTTAAAACTCACATTTGCTCCTTAGCCACCTCCTGCCGTCTCCAATTTAAAATGAACCAAAACACGATCCCGGGTTTTGGTCCTTCCCCAGAGGGATGCCGCGCTGTCTGAAACCCCCTAGCTGTGCATTGGCCGCGTGCTAGGAGGAAAGGTAAGAACTTCAGGCTCCCTGGGGGAATTTTGCCTGCCTGCTATTCTATACTGAACTCTGCTGCTCACCCAATTCAACTTTCTTCTCGCTCATCTAGCTCTATTCAATTTACTGTTCGCCAAGTACATCGTGAGATGAACAAGGAATTCTTTTTGGCAGATACACAGTGCAACAGTTAACTACAGTTTACATAGAAAAGGGAACATAGAAATAGAGATACTTGGTTATTGTTCAGGAAGCGGACAGCCAGGGGAAAGAAACCACTCTTAGATCTAGAAGTCCTGCAAGCTGGTACTGCAGGACGCTGCCCAGATGGTAAATATTAGAATAGGGCATGTCCAGGGTGGGAGGGATCCCGAAGGATCTTTTCTGCCGTGTTTTTGTTCTGCATTTGTGCAGTTCTGCAGGGATGGTAAGGGGGCTCCAATTATTCTTTCTGCAGTCTTTATTGTTCTTTGGAGTCTACACTTGTCTCTTTTAGTAGATCCCTCAAACCAGACCGAAAACAAAAACATAGAATGGAACCTATGACAGCATTGAAGAGCACTAGCAATCTTTTTGACAGACCAGCCTTCTTCAGTTGCTTCAGGAAAAACAGCTTTTGTTGTGCTTTCCTCAGGGAGCTCTGCTCCCTTGTTTCAGTCCCTTCACTGGCTGTCAGTCCCACAGTGAATCCTGTTTAAAACTTGTAATTCTCAACTACAAAGCTCTCTCCTGCTGCCCCCTATCTCATCTCTAACAATCCAACAATATCAACCTAGACGCAGCCTTTGCTTTGCCGCCAAACTTCTCCTATTCTGCACCTTGTCCAACAATATCAACCTAGATGCAGCCTCTGCTTTGCTGCCGACCTTCTCCTGTCCTCCACCCTGGTCACCCACTCTCACGCCCACCTCCAGGACTTCTCACGTGCTGCTCAAATCTTATGAAATGCCCTCCCCTACTCAATCCGCAATGCTTCTAAGCTTGCAAAAGCAACCTCAAAAGCCACCTATTCAGACACACATATAAACTGGCTTAAGCAACTCTCTAACGGGCACACACCATAAAGCTCAATACTGACTGTGATCCTTCCCCTTTGTCTCTACCCCTTATTCTTTAGACTGTAAGCTCGCAGATTCTGCTTTGTACAGTGCTACGGAAAACGATGGTACTTTATAAACAAATAGTCATTTTATTGAGTACATGTTTTAGTAGATGAGTACCTTTTTTTTGATACTCAGGTGTAGGGTAGCGTGGCCGAGCGGTCTAAGGCGCTGGATTTAGGCTCCAGTCTCTCTGGAGGCGTGGGTTCGAATCCCACCGCTGCCAACTTTTACAGATTACTAGCATTATAATATATATATTGCTGCAACTGGCTACCTTTTTTCTTAATGGATTATCTGGGGTTAAAGAAGTTTGGAAATCTTTGTTCAGTAAACTTATGACCAAAATAAATTCTAACATGGCTCTGGATGGTTTTAACCGAAAAAGATCCCCTTTTGCATTTTTGTTTTCTGGATAGAAATGCTTTGCCATTAAAGAGGAACAACACACCTGATTTTCACTTTTCGGGGGGGGTGTTCCTCTTAGTGGGGGCATCCCGAATTAGGATGTCCTGCTGTGTGTATGCCCCTAGGTCACTCACCTTCCTGCCGCTCCCACGACACAGACACAGGTGAGAACAAACACGCTGATTGGCTAAGTGGCCCGTTCAACCAATCAGCATGCTCGCTTTCACTTGGCTCCCTTCAACTCTGCTGACGGCTAAGTAGCTGAGCGGTGCTGTAGGGAGCCGTGTGTGCCACCAGCCACGTTCGCCACTCACCTCTTAGCTGTCGCGTGCCCTCGATGTTCATTCAAAATGTCAGGTGCGCACGTGGCTAGAGGTGAGCCGGGATGTGGCCGCGCCTCAGAGACACTTCAAGGGCTCCGGGACAAGGTGAATGAAACAGGGCTTCTCTGGGGTTTTAAACAGCAGGGCATCTCAATTCAGGATGCCCCAAGGAGTGGAACTCAGATGGCCCTGTAGTCTTTTAGACTCCATGGCCTCCGATGTTCCTCTTTAAATTGATCTGAGAAGGCTTCAGAGGGTGGAGTTAAATTGGGTGGAAATAAACCAATGAATACAGCAGTTTCCATGGTTATATGAATAAGCGATCAAAGTCATTCATTTCAAATACCTTTAGAAAATGCTCTATCCTTGTCAACTTTTTGTGAACAGACACAGAATAACTCGCCTTGTGATGAGAGAGCAGCGGTGGGGATTCGTGAAACCCTTTGATAAAAATGGCAACGGTGATTGGTCTAGCCAAAATTATGTTGGCCCTTGGTATTCTATTTACTTTGATGATGCTTTACAACGCAACCTAATTTTATCTACGATCAACTTTTTCGTTTAAAGTGGACCTTTCCCCCGTTGTGTGAAACCCCCCAGATGGCCGAGTGCAACTCACTTCTTCCCGGTCCTACGACGCATGCGCAGCCACTCGTCCAATCAGCGTGCTCGGAGCCGATGACGTCACACCGTCTAAGGCCAGGGGCTCCAAGCACGCCGCACCCCCACTTCCCTCTAACAGGGAGCGTGCACGCACCAGCCATTCACAAATGCCTGGCGTGGGCATGTGCCCTGCTAGAGGGATAGCGGGGATGCAGCTTGTGCATGCGCAATTGGACAGAGAAACAAGGTAAGGTATGGGGCGACCGGGGAGGTTTTACACAGCGGGGCATCCCAATTTTGGAAGCCCCCGGGGGAAAGGATTTGATCGGCCGATCGTGCTGGGTTTGGGTCCACTTTAAGCTCTTGGCTGTTTTGCTTTTAGCTGCCCTGTCCAAAAAGTTAGCCAGAACTTCTGTGCAAAAAACTGTATTTTTGTCAGACTTTTTGATGTTGTGCCTCGTTGTTTGCCTCTTATGGAATGAAAAATAATCATTGGTGTTAGGTTTGTGCCCCCAGACCTGTGATTTACTTATCAGCTCACTGCTTCTATATTTCTCATATTCCTGTTACTCTGTTTTGCTACAGTGGGATTAGTTTTCATGGACTTGAGTAAAAACATGAAACTAAGCAAACAACACGGAGGCACCCCAATATCCAAATCAATATCAATCCCATATTTTATTTGATTAGAATATCCACAACACATGCATTAGACATGTTAAAAGCATTAAAAAACATGTAACAATCAACATACAGGACAAACATAAAGGATGCGTAGGCAGTGGGGAGAGAAGTTGATATTCAATCAATAATAATTCAATTTGAAACCTCAAAAATTATGATCATACACCATAAAACCCCAATGGGTAAGTTGTGCAAAACCTGCCTATATTGATATAAAGGGCAATTGTGAACAATAAAGCTCAGTTTCAAACAGTGGTTCAAAAATACATGATATACATGATAAACCCACTCCTTTTGCACAGCTTATCCATTGGGATTCTATGGTATGTGTATGATCTTAATTTTTGTGGTGTTGTTGTCATGAATGACTTACTTTCAGTCCATGCCCTTAGGCAGATTACCACTTCAGTGTGTCAGGGCCTGCGATAGCGTTTAGCAGGCTTTGTGATTTCTCCTGTGGTTTCCTGTACATATCGTTATTGACCATTTGCTTGAATCTCGACCACATCTCCGTCTTATCCCTTTGTACCGCGCAGCTCTCTGACCTCCTGGTGTGACCCTTGGCTTGACGTCTGACTTCGCTTGATTCCTCCTGAGCACCCAGATTGCTTCCAGTACTTACCTGTTTCCGAAGCACCCGAACTGTTTCCATTACTTACCTACTTCACCCAGTCTGACCTTCGGTTAATCTGTATTCACTCCCCGTGAGCCTACAATCTTTGAGCCATCAAGTCCTGGGGGCAACCGTGTCCAGTGAGGCTCTTATAGCGTCCCGCCAAGCGGGGGCTTAAATTTAGGTGAAGCTGGCTGTGGAGATTGGGGGTTGCAGGCTCACAACGAAGACAGGTATTCTCGGGGTCTGACAGTTGTTTGCTTAGTTTCTTGTGTATGGCCTATATGGCCTTAGGAGCGGCACCCATTACTAATTAGAATTTGGAGGAGTGGTTGTGCAAGCCTTTTTGGATATAAATGAGTAAAAACATGGACTGCAAGTCCCACAATTCTTCCACTGTAACAGGTGAGCTAATCAGCAGCTTTAGCTAAATCTAAGCAACAGACCTCATTACCTCCCTAGGGGAGAACCCTGCCCGTAACACTTTTGCTACTGGAAGAAGTTCATTAGCAAGCTAGAAAGCGATAGTCTTATCTGTACATCTAATGCACCAGTTGATGTACATTGCTAAGGTAAACACATTGGGGTCGATTCAGAGCTTGGTGACAAACCTTACTTCTTTTTTTTTTTAGGAGAGAAAATTCACTTCACCTAATAAGCACAGATCTAGGTTGTGAGGAATAGGGCAAATATTACATTTGATTTTATCGCTGATGCACGGCATCCCCCTTTAAGGTTCTCTCTTTTTAGCAAATGTCTGCCATTAAAGGCCAGCAGGAAAAGGAAGTCTATATATGGGCAGGAGGTTCTAACACTACTGCCTCTCATGCTGACTCACACCTCTAGCCTGAGAAGACTCCAGTTAGCTGGACCCCTGACTGTGAATTTGTCACATGAAAGATGGGAGCCGCAGACATCCGGCACCAACACCAATCGGACCATAGCTGCGCCCCCATGTGTCCCAGCACCAAACCAGGTACAGAATCAGAACCGGCTCACAAAACCACACGTGGAGATAGTTTTCCTTTGTCGCCAAGCCCGGTGAAACCTAGGAAAATGAAGATCTAAGGTTCTGACCCACTTAGGGACCCCATTTCTGGACTCATCGGATGCCTGGCATCCAGCCCAATTGTTTGGTGCCTTTTCCAAGGCCATACGACCCCCCCTGCCGAAAGTTATAACCCTTAAAGGGTTTTAGGGGCTAAGGCACTCTCCAGAACAGTGGGAGGTGACAACCCGTCCCACATCTGTAAGCTCTTCACTTACCTCTTGTGAGAGCTCTCCATCACCACTACTCTGCAACTGCATATTAAGGTAACTGACTATTGTTTCTCTCTGTAACTCACTATCCTGTAACCGTCTCAGAACAGCATTTTGTATCATCTGTATCATTTCATATTCCATCATAGCCAAATGTTTATCACTGCCTAGTGTGCTTATAGCAATAAAACTTAAATTTTAACTTGAGCAATCTGTTTGCCTTAAGCCAAGAATCTATGTGTCCGCAGGCTTTTGGCCTGGTATTCCTGATAGGACTCGGACAAGGGTTTTCTTGGGAACGCGGTCTGTGTGTCCAGAGGTCTCTGGTTAATAGTGGGGTCACGTGACCTGAGGTTCCCTGACATAGGTTTTTCTAGAAATGCATCTTGCCTAGTATGTATGTCTATATATAATATATATATATATATATATATATATATATATATATATATATATATATATATATAGACATAAGTTAAATGAAAATTTGAGACTGCACCGGAGATAATTGCCAATAAGATCTAAATAAACAACCCGCAGTGTGCACATATGGGTGTTACAAATATTGACAACTTTATTAAGGGAAGACCCACTCCTTACCCACACACCCTACAGATTATGGCACCACCGCTATTTCTTAGAAATATATAAATCACTTTATTAATTAATAAAAAAAAAAAAAAAAAAAAAAAAAGAAAGAGACATACATTAAGACATCGTTAAAAAACATGAAAGACAAAATATCTACAAAAGGAAGGAAGAACTAGCAGGGGCAGTGGGGGCGGACATAAAGGTTCTCTACTAATCTAAATTCCAAATACATAAAACCTGGCTGTAAAATAAAGTGCATATAGTGCTATGTGCAAACAAGTCTACAACATATCCTCTAAACAATAATCCTACATAGTGGTATAAGGAATTCTAATCCTATAAAAAATATAATGAGTAAATAAATACAATTATATGTGGGGCCAATGGCCCTCCAAACTCTATGTACCTGTGAAGATCCAAAAGTGAACACAACGCCAGGGGGGAAAACCAAAGAAACAGACCCCAATCAGAATGAAAAGTAACTCACATATTGAGACGACCACCTGCCCACTGCCCTGCCCGTCTACGCGTTACGTGACGTCAACCAACGCGTCACTTCCTCAGGACTTCCTGAGGAAGTGACGCGTTGGTTGACGTCACGTAACGCGTAGACGGGCAGGGCAGTGGGCAGGTGGTCGTCTCAATATGTGAGTTACTTTTCATTCTGATTGGGGTCTGTTTCTTTGGTTTTCCCCCCTGGCGTTGTGTTCACTTTTGGATCTTCACAGGTACATAGAGTTTGGAGGGCCATTGGCCCCACATATAATTGTATTTATTTACTCATTATATTTTTTATAGGATTAGAATTCCTTATACCACTATGTAGGATTATTGTTTAGAGGATATGTTGTAGACTTGTTTGCACATAGCACTATATGCACTTTATTTTACAGCCAGGTTTTATGTATTTGGAATTTAGATTAGTAGAGAACCTTTATGTCCGCCCCCACTGCCCCTGCTAGTTCTTCCTTCCTTTTGTAGATATTTTGTCTTTCATGTTTTTTAACGATGTCTTAATGTATGTCTCTTTCTTTTTTTTTTTTTATTAATTAATAAAGTGATTTATATATTTCTAAGAAATAGCGGTGGTGCCATAATCTGTAGGGTGTGTGGGTAAGGAGTATATATAGACATACATACTAGGCAAGATGCACTTCTAGGAAAATTCGCCAGATATATATATATAGACATACATACTAGGCAAGATGCACTTCTAGGAAAATTCGCCAGATATATATATATATATATATATATATATATATATATATATAATCTGGCGAATTTTCCTAGAAGTGCATCTTGCCTAGTATGTATGTCTATAAATATATATATATATATATATATATATATATATATAAAATCTGGCGAATTTTCCTAGAAGTACATCTTGCCTAGTGTGTATGTCTATATATATATATATATCTGGCGAATTTTCCTAGAAGTGCATCTTGCTTAGTGTGTATGTCTATATATATATATATATATATATATATATATATATATATATATATAGCGAATTTTCCTAGAAGTGCATCTTGCCTAGTATGTATGTCATATATATATATATATATATATATATATATAATCTGGCGAATTTTCCTAGAAGTGCATCTTGCCTAGTATGTATGTCTATATATACCTGGCGAATATCCTAGAAATGCGTCTTGCCTAGTATGTATGTACATATTTACCTGGCAAATTTCCTAGAAATGAAACTTGCCTAGTATGTATGTCTATATATACCTGGCTAATAAACTTGATTTCGATTCGCCCCCAATGTTTCTTACTTGCCACCGGTCTCTGCATTCAGGCGGCCCGGAGCCGACCAGCTGTCTCCTCATCTCAGTCAAAGTCAAAAGGGGGTAGTGCCATCCCAGAGCATGTCCCCCTCCACTGTAATGAATGGGAGCGTATGTAAATGGTCACGAGATTCGAGGCAGTGACCGCAGCCCTGGGTCGTCAGTGGTGATGGTGCAGTCTGGATCTCTGGTGGTGGTATGAAACCTTCGGTATAGGGACGATCTGGTGTGCGGTACTATTGGTGAGTATCCATCCTTTTCTTATTTTTGCCTGGACTGCCCCTTTAATAATGAACAAGTTACAGGGAGGTAGTACAGGCCCACTCTGTGGAAAAACCCCAACTTGTCACACCTGTTGCTTAAGTATGTAGGTAGCGTGGCCGAGCGGTCTAAGGCGCTGGATTAAGGCTCCAGTCTCTTCGGGGGCGTGGGTTCGAATCCCACCGCTGCCAACTCTTTTTCATATGCAGCAAAAAAATGTATTGTTTGTAGCAGTTATTTTTAGCTGAAGGTTTAATTTACAAATTTTAAACTATTAACCGCCAAAGCTTTATATTTTTAAAGATTTTATTAAGAAGCTTAAAGCAGTTGAACTTTTTTCTCTTGTTCTTTATGGGAAAGAACGTGACGGAAAAAAAAACTTGGCAACTGTCAAAAACAGAGCTCGAAACGTTTCATAAAATTGTTGGGCAACTGTTAATTCTTGGGGTGGGGGGGTTCTTTTCTAAATAGAGAATATTAAAAAAGCTAGGCACTGCTGAGATTCGAACTCAGGATCTCCTGTTTACTAGACAGGCGCTTTAACCAACTAAGCCACAGCGCCATACAAGCAATGATTTTGGCTTCCATTCATTGCCCTGTGTGAATACACTTCCTTGCTGTACACTTACTTCAGGTCAATGACCTTTAACGCAGTTAACCAGTGAGTCAGCAAAATCGGAAATAGAGAAGCCTGCTGCCACCAGCAGTATTAACATAGTGTTAACATTTCCCACGCTGTGTGCTGTAGGTTCGACCCTTAAACTGCCGCACGGTACAGTAGTGGCCTGGTTAGTAAGTGGTCAAAGATGTGATCGATTAGTTTAACTTTTTTCAGTAGAAATCCTAACTTTTGTACAATATAAATTTATTCAGATTTAACAATGTACATCGAGACATAACGGGGTAACAATGACAAAAAGATAAACAAGATAGACATGTTGGTCTCAGGTTCAACTAGTACAATTCTGACAACATGTTCAAGTCGGCATTCTACCTCCACCCACCCCACAATCTCCACCCCTGTTCCCTGCCCGACCCCCATCTACACCACATTATTGAGCAAAGCGTGAGGTTAACATATAGAAAAAGGCCCACAAGCGATTTACAGAGTATATACAGAAATGGAAGGGAGTCTCTCTGCCGCTTGGAGAGAAGACCTCCCCATGACAGAGAGACTGGGTTGATAGGGGACACTGCTCTCCCCAATTCCACCCATTGTTTTTCTTTCCCATTCCGGGCCCAGTTTGAAAGAAATATAGAAATTTGGGAAGAATGTCCATTTTTTAATACATTGATCCTCCCGAACCAAGAGAATAACTTGATGTCATATGTGGTCAGTTCATTCAGCGTTTTTATATAGGCGAGATAGGTCTGCGGGTACCTGCATGCCGAGGTATAGAAATTCTAACTTTTATGTAACACTGACCTACACCTCTGCTAACGTATTCAATCAATGTACGGTTGGCTAGGTTTAAACAGGAAGCGAGACTAAAGCTCAATAGCCAGTAACAAAAACGAGCTGGACTGGATTTTTAGTTGCTGAGGGGTAAAAAAAATACTTTGCATCCCATCTAGACTGTGCATTTATCTTAAAGTTGGCCAAAACATATGATTTTTACTATCCCAGGTTTTCGTTCGTCCCTCTCTAGGACACCTTGGTTAGGCATCTCCTGCAGTTCGCCCAGTAAACCTCTCCTCAGTCCAATGAAGCATGTGTGGCCTCTGGTCCAATCAGCTTCTCTGGCCTTGCATATTGATGTGCGGCTGGAGAAGCTGACTGGAATACCAGCCACACACATCGGCGGCGGCAGTCGCATTCTTTTGCCGCTGGCCGTGCACTTCTGAAAGAGGATGCGAGTCATGCCGTCCCTAGGCGTGCATGCGCCATGGGGTAAAAAAGGATTTCAGGCAAAAGGAGGGACATCCCAATTTGGAATGCACTGAAGTGAGGTCAGGTTTTGGTCCAATCCAACCTTTTAAGTCCCACCTCCTAGGGCGTCCTGAATTGGCATGGCCCTGTGAGAAACTCCCCCAGCTCACCCGATCTCTTTACCTCTTTCCGATTCCTCGCCACATCTCAGCGCAGCTGTCGCATCCACTGCATACCACTCTTATCTGTGCCCGTACCCATGCCTAGCCTTTCTGAATGGGCGATATAGGCACACCCACAGCTAGTAGGGTGAGCTGGGATGTAAGCGGCGGAGCGTTAGGCTCTGCTAGCGATGTGCGGCTACTAGAGCTGAATTAAGACTATCATGCTGATTGGATGAACTGCCCACGACGAGGTTGATTGGCTGAGCGACCTGCGCTGTGGAAAGATGAGTTTCTTAGCTGACTCATGGAGCTACACACAGGGCAGCATGCCTTATAGGGATCCCCCGCTAGAGAGAAGCAAAACCCAGTAATTCAATTTAGAGGCCCTACAGTTTAAGAGACTCCAGGCCCACCTGAATCCCACTCCCTGGGCCACCTTGAACCGGGATGCCCCGCTTCGTGAACCCCCCCTCCCCCCCGGATTTCCCAAATTCCACCCAGCTGCTTCCAGAGCCCTCACCACAGTTGAATTCCTGGTCACCTCTAGCTGTGCACATACCTGCACCAGGCCTTTTCTGAATGGGAGGTGCAGGAGTGGCCACAGCTAAAAACGGGGGGTGCGGCCAGCTCCACTCGGCTTCACTTAGCTGCTAAGCCGGAGACAAACGAAACTCAGAGCACTTTTTTTTTTTTTTTGGGGGGGGGGGGATTTGCCATCTGAGAGGAACAGCATCGGGGAGAATGACATTCTTGCAAGTTGTTCCTCTTTAAAATGCTTTAATATGAGGGTATTCACATCCTAATTGGAGAAAGGCTTTAGGAATTACAGCTCTTTATTATGCAGCTGCTGTCCTTTCAAGGGACCAGAGGTAATTGGAAACTTGTTTCAAAAGCCGTTATGGCTACACGGGCTATTCTTTCATTAATCAATCAGTTGATTCCAGGTGCAGCATTTGCGTATGAAAGCTGTTGCTGTGAACCCACAACATGTGGTCAATGGAGCCCTCAATGGAAGTAAACAGACCAACCATTAGACTGCAACAATAGAAAAGATACCGGAAATGTTAAAAGTGGCCAACAGTTCGGTAACCTATACAAATAAGAGCTTGGGAATTTATTCCATGGAAGAGAGTGGTGGATGATCTCAGAATTCTTTCCATGCTGAACTCTCAGGAAGTAGGTGTATCACTATCTAATGGTCCATTTGTATGAACAGATAAATTGACCTTAAGACTGTACAACCTAAATTCGCATGCCTGAAGATTTGTCGGCTAATTGTATGATTGCAAGATCACTCGTGCTGTGCACTCCATCCCATTTGTGGTTAATTTCGGTTTCCACTTGCCAATATTAATGCAGCGAAATTTTATGTTGGGCAAAATAATTTGGCGTTGGAGCGATGAGGGCCCTGGCAGCCTCTCAGAGCGAGGCACCTGTTATCCCCTTTCCATCCTTGGTGGGCGTGGCGGGCCTTCCTCCTTGCATTTGGATGGGGCAGCTGAGTCTAGGAGAGCACGCCGTGCATGCAGATGGCTGGGAGTCGTGGCAGGAGAGGCCGGAGCTGAGCTACAGTGAATGTCATCACTCCTCTTTCCAGCTGCACTCCACATCAAGTAAAGTGGGTGGGACATCCGGCTGGGAAACTGGAGGTGCAGCCTGGAGGGGACATGGACATTAATCACCCCTTGACCCCCTCAGAATCAGACCAAAAGAGGTGGGAGTAGAAATCGACAGCCAGCAGCAGCAGACTCACCTGTCTGAAACTAGGTAAGAGGCACCCCCTAGAGAGACAGCCTCAAAAACCTGTGAATTTGACTTTCCCATGATTTGTTCCATGCACCCAGCCTGGGGCATCCCGATTTAGGATGCCCCACAGTTCGCCCACTACAAATCACCTTTCGAGGCTTCAACGGTGCATGCGTGGGCTCTCGCCCATTGTGAAACGCCTGCCATGACTATGTAATTCGGCAGGCATCTGCATGTTTTTGCATCTGTAAATGCGTCTGTCATGATTTGACTGAAGGCCTTAACAAAAGGAGGAGCCAGAGTTGCCTTATAGGATCTAAATTTATTACTCTCTGACTTGCAATAGCCGTTGTACTCCGCGCCTCATACTATCTGGTTTAGCGACCCTATTTGGTCCTACACCAGGATAATTTCCCAATTTCCCTTTTGAGACTGTTTGAGACTCAGCTTAGTTGACGAGACATTTTTCATTCTTCTAGTGTCTTATCATTTGTTGGGATTTTATGTGATAGAAGTATTTGTGAAGTATAAATAAAATGAGACGTTTTCCAAATGATAAAAAGATTAAAAAAATAAATAAATAAAGAGAAAAAAGTGTGGCATGCATATGTATTCAGCCCCCTGTAGTTTGATACCCCTAAATATAATGCAGTGTGACCAATTGCCCTCAGAAGTCCTCTAATGAGTAAATGGAGTCCTGTATCTGTTGTACTTTTCTCTGTATAACTATAGAACATTAATGACCAAACAGCATCAGGAAAACCAAGGAACACACCAGACGGCTCAGGGTTAAAGTTATAGTGAAGCATATTGCTAGTTAGGTTATAACAGGTTATTTAGCCTGACCATTTCACAGAGCACTGGCTTAGTCCCTCATCTGTAAATGAAAGGAGTGTGGCAACATCTACAATCTACATGGCCGTTTACCGTCCACTGACAGCCCAGACAAGGAGATCGATAAAAAGAGAAGAAGCCAAGTGCTCCAAGGTCCTTTGGGAGGAAATCAAGCCATAAGAAGGCCGGTTTTCAGTTTGCCTTAAGCTATGTAGGGGACACGGCAAGCATGTGGACGAACATGCTCTGCTCTGATAGGACCAAGGATAAAGATTTTGGCCTACAGGCCAAACACCATGTGTGGAGGAAGGGTAAACCTGCCCATTCCCCTGATCACATCATCCCCACACATGGTGGTGGCAGTATCATGTGGTGGGGGGGGGGGGGGGGGGTTATTCAGCTGGGACGGAGAAGCTGCTCAGAATTGATTGGAAGATAGAGGGAGCTAAGTACAGGGCAATCCTGGAGGAAAGCCTGTTAGAGGTTACAAAAGACTGGGGACAACCACTGTGATTTAAAAAATGCTGATTACAAACACTCCCCATCCTATCTATTTTTGAAAAAAATGGCTAAACAAGTTAGCCTCTAGATGTGCAAACTACTTTAAAGTGGACCAATCACCCACTGCGACTAACCTGGAATCTAAAAGATTCCAGGGCTGGTCGCTAGCCCGGATGCCCCGCTGTGTGAAACCCCCCCAGGGCAGCAGTAATCTTACTTGATACCGGCAGGGCTGGCGATGCCGTCTTCAAAAGTGGTCGCAATGCCAGCTTCCCTGTAGCTGTGCATGCTCCCTCCCAGCCATTCAGATAGGCTGGCCGCGCAGGATTGGGGATGCGGCCGTAGGAGCACCTATGCTGGCTTTATGTGTGCATTAGTATGTGATTGGACAAGTGCCCGCATACACCGTGGGAACGGCGGAAAAATGAGTGACAGTTTGCACAAACAGTGGGGCATCCTACATTGGGATGCCACTGGGGCAGAGACCAATCACCAGATTTGGTCCCTTTAATAATTAAAGGATTTAATTTCTTGTTGTAGATGAATAATTATCACTTATTGATGAACGTGTCACATTCCTATATAAAATGAATCGGTTACGATCAAAGTATTCAGCTGTAAGTCTCCAAACTATGAAGACATCTACAATGCTGCTCACACAGAACACTGCTTCTGTGGCAGGGCCGGCTCCAGGCTTATGTGAGCCCTTGGGCGGCATGGTCTCATTGGGCCCCTTTGTGATGAAGAGTTGCGTCACATCACAGAGGGACGTCCCAAATCTGGATGCCCGTAAGGATCATGCTATTTGGATCCCCAGTTTGAGTTAACGGTCAAACCAGGTGGGTTCTTATACAAACAGGGGCATCCCAAATTGAGATCCCCCTGTAAAGCGGACCAAAATTCAGGGCTGGAATTGTTTGCATAGTGGGTATGCCAGCAATCCCAGGGGGTTTTGCACAGCAGGGTATCACAGATTGGGACTCTCCAGGGAAAGAAAATCAGCTTGGATGGGTAACTTAAAAGCAGAACAAAGGCCGACACTTCCTCCCCTGGAATTTAAATCGAGATGCCCTGTTGTGTGGAACCCTGACATTCGAGGCATTGTGGGCATGCCGTTGCACACACCAAAGGCCGGGCCAGTCAGTGAGCCCCCCGGAGAGTGGGGGGCCTCCTGCAGCTGCCCGGCCTTGCTGACGCCGGCCCTGTTCTATTGCCATTGCAGAAGTGAGGGAGCTTACTCACACTTACGCCCAGCGGCAGTGCTCTGTCTGTACAGGGATCACTTCTCCCTTCTTGATGTGCGTGGTCGAATGGCAACAGATTGTAGGTAATGCAAACCGCTTCCATAAAATTTAACAAAAGAAAAAATAAAATATTTATTAGTTCAACTCAGCACTTTGAGGGCGTCATTATGGCACACAAATATATACACTTTCCGATTCGGGATGCCCCCCAGGGCGCATATATTCTCTTTTACCTTTCCCTCGTCCAACGATCCGCTTTTTGATCTGCTTTAAGAGTAGGTGTTTTTTTCCCAGTGCATGGCACGGCCTGCTTCACGAAGAGTTGTGGCTCCGCCCGGACCCTCTGTGCCTCCCATCCTCGGCTGTTCACTAAGGTGCTGGCGGGCGTGATGGCTCTGCTGCGGCATCAGGGCATTCGCATTCTTCCTTACTTGGACGACATTCTGATTGCGGCTCAGTCTCTTCCTCAGGCCGAGAGGGATACTCAGGTAGTGACCTCCTCTCTCGTGTCCTTCGGCTGGGTGATCAACTACCCCAAGTCTTCACTGCCTCCGTCTTTAGTGAGGTCTTTTCTGGGCATGACTCTGGATACCTCTCAGGTCAAGGTATTCCTGCCTCAGCAGAAGGTGGAGGGCCTTCAGCAGCAGGCACGGGCTCTGCTCTTGTGCCCCCATCCCTCCATCCGGCAAGGGATGCAGTTGGTGGGCCTGATGGTGTCCTGCTTCGAGGCGGTCCCCTTTGCTCAGTTTCACATGAGACCTCTTCAGTTGCACCTCTTGTCGGTTTGGGATCGGGACCCTGTGTTCCTGGATCAGGAATTTGTTCTGTCCCCCCTGGCCAGACAGTCCCTCTCGTGGTGGCTGGACTCAAGGAACCTCCTGGTGGGCAGGACATTTCTGCCCCAGTGTTGGGAGACTGTCGCCTAAGATGCCAGTCTGACCGGTTGGGGGGGCTTTTGGAAGTCTCTGCAGTTACAGGGTCGGAGGGGCCCCCAGGAGGCCCATGCTCACTTAAATGTCCTGGAACTGAGGGCGATCAGGTTGGTTCTTTCTCGGCTGACCTCACACCTTCGGGGTCGGGCTGTTCAGATCTGCTCGGACAACTAGAGGGCGGTTGCCTACATCAATCATCAGGGAGGGACTCAGAGCAAGCGAGCCCCCGAGGAAGTGTCTCTGATACTGTCTTGGGCGGAAGAGAATAGAGAATGTCCCTTGCATCTCGGCGGTTTACATTCCGGGAGTGGAGAACCAGGAGGCAGACTCCCTGAGCAGGGGGACGTCTCAGCTGGGGGGAATGGTCCCTCAGCAACAAGGTTTTTCACTCCCTGTGTCACCGCTGGCGTCAGTCGGATGTGGACCTGTTTGCGTCCCGCCACAACCACAAGCTTCCCAGGTTTGTCTCCCTGTCACAGGACCCTCTGGCCTACGCCACGGATGCGCTAGCAATGCCTTGGACAGAGTTTCGGCTCCTCTATGTGTTCCCTCCGTTCCCTCTGCTGGGCAGGGTGTGCAAGATAGCCCAGGAAGGGGTACCAGCCATTCTGGTGGCCCCCTGTTGGCCAAGGAGGGTGTGGTTCGCAGACGTCATACAGTTGGCAGTAGATCAGTATGCCCTGCCCTTTATCTACTACAGGATCTGGCATGCTTACGTTGACTGGTGTGAGTCCAAGTCTCTTCCTTGTCGGGTGTTTTCTATCCCCAGGATTCTGGAATTTTTGCAACATGGTTTGGATTCGGTCCTTCAACTTAGTACCCTCAAGGTACAGGTGTCAGCTCTGGCAATTTTTTTCCAAAGATCCTTTGCCAGAGCAGGCCTACTCTGCCAGGGGGAAGGTTCCTCCTTTTAGGGTTGCTGCTCATTCCACTCGTCCTGTTGGTGCGTCTTGGGCCTTTCAGCACCAAGCTTCTGTTGAACAAGTTTGTAAGGCCGCAACTTGGTCTTCTGTTCATACTTTTTCCAAGTTTTACAAGGTTGATGTTAAGGCTTCAGCTGATGCTGCTTTTGGCCGCAAGGTACTTCAGGCAGTGGTGGTTTAAACTGCCTGCTGTTACTCTTTGGGGATCCCACCCTACTTTATGGATACTGCTTTTGGAAGTCCCAGATGTAATGACTTTGTGAAGCAGGCCGTGCCATGCATTGGGAAAAAGACAATTCTGTGAGTACTCACCTGTAGAATTGCTTTTGCCATGCATGGCACAGCCTGCTTCACCCCACCCTTGTTACGTAGTTCTTGGTTTCCTCTTTATGGTAATTGTTCCAAATTAGTTGGGGTTGTTATCTTTATTAGTTCCCGGTTCTTGTATCACTGCTTGTCAACTACTGGATAAGTCTATGGTGATTCCGTTTTTATATCGTAACGGGCGGAGCCACAACTCTTCTGCAGTGCACTGCGCCACCTTGTGGCGAAATACCCAGATGTAATGACTTTGTGAAGCAGGCCATGCATGGTAAAAGCAATTCTACAGGTGAGTACTCACAGAATTGTCTTTTAAGTATTTTAATAGGGGTCAGCAATTAGCTGTGACAGTTTATTAATAAAATTCGTAATTCACGGAGATGGCCGAAGTGTACACTCTCTGGAAATTGACGAAGTTACGCTCCTTCCTTGGGCGGAGATGGCTAAAGTTTGCTGTCTCCGCTGATCAGCTGATTAGACGGAGACAGCCAAAGTTTAACGAATGGCGGCTTTGGAAGTAAGAACTTTTATTCGATTTGGATCCTTGAACGTCTGACCTGATTTTTCCACTTACTACCGTAGTGGAGTCGGTGAAAGAAGGATAACTCAAGGATATATATCTTATACACTTTTATATTATGTGGAATCTTCATTCCAACAAGTGAACAGTGGAGTAAAAATTGTTTGGCTGGTCTACATTCCTGGAAATTAATTTAAAGGCACCAATATTGAATAAATATCTGGTAAGCAAACACCCAATAGGTGGTGGGCACGTGTGCGGAGAGAAATCTTTTGATGTGCATTGGAGTTGATTTGCTGAAAAAGATTTTTTGCTTTGCTCTGTGCCCTATGAATATACGTCTACATTTTGGACTTTTCCTTCAATAAAATATACAACTTGGCCCCCTTCAATACATAGCGCGTAGGATGACGTGAACTTTGCTGACTGAACAGATTTTCAGAAGGTTCAGTAGTTAGTTCAGAAATGCATTGGTGGTTCAGTGGTAGAATTCTCGCCTGCCACGCGGGAGGCCCGGGTTCGATTCCCGGCCAATGCAATTGTTTTTTTTCCCACACTCCAAACAATTTGTTTACTGCTAATTTCTGTCGGCCGATAACGGTTTTTGTGCTGTCATATTGCGCAGTCGTCCTCATGATATTACTCTGCTTTTGTCCTCCTTACATTACTCTGCTTTTGAAGCCGAATGATGGGGGAGAGGAATGCTGCCACATCGGCAACGCAGAAACCGGAATACTACGCTGCTACTATTAACCCTTCGAGTCACTGATACTTTTCACACCTGCATGTTCTGAGTCGTGTGGTCTGAAATGGGAAATGAGTGGAGTCTTAACATCCGGGCAGCAAACATATATTACATCCTGCTCATCACTAGCAGTCCCCGTAATTGCAGCTACATTATGCATCTGAAGACAGATTTTCTTAGACCTGATTTAGAAAACCATCTTAAAGCTGAACAAAACCCAGCAGCCACCGGACGGTCACTTTCACCCCCCCCCCCCCCAGGGTGCCTGTAATCTCTTACCTTTCCCTGGTCCAACGATGCATGTGCAGACTATCATCCAATAAAAGAGGCCCACAATGCATACGTAATTCAACTGCCGGATCTCATTGTTTTGAATAGGGAGTGCGCTCTGCTGCATCCCCTGCGTCGTTCGCTCCAGTCATTCAGATAGGCTGGGACGGGAGCATGCACAAGCCTGGGGATGTGGCAGTGCTCCCCATTCAAGCCAAAATACATGATCATAGCAAACTTCTCTCATTGAGTGCCTGCACATTGCACTATTGGACCAGGGCGAGTTTTACTAGGCGAACTGGGGGTTTCACACAGCTGGGTATTCCAAATTCGGGATGCCCCAGGGAACGGAACAAAACCCGGGAAAGTGAAAATCCTGTGTTTTGTTCCGCTTTAAGGCTCTGTTCACACCTATCCGTTGCATTTTGCAAATATGCCAAAGGGGCACTGTATCAAAACATACGATGCGCTTTTGATGCTTTTGTGTTGCAATTTTTTTAAAAAGAACAATAAGTAAATAGTAAATTCTATGGGTGTGCAAATGCAACGCAGGTACACTGCGTTATACATGCGTTGCTATATGCTTCTATTTAACTGCACTGTTACTACGTAGCACAGAAACAGGTGTCTGCAGCGTTTTTTTTCAATGTGTTGCGCAGAGCAGTGCAGATGTGTGAACTAGCTCATCTAGAATAATGTGCAGTGTTTTCTCTGCGTTGTAACTGCATCACAAAACAGATGAGAGCGCAGTGGTGTGAAAAGAGCCTAAGGCTTTTTGACTTGTACTTGCACCTGGGGCTCCACTGTGTGAAACCCGCTCCCCCAGGTTGCCCATACAGCACATGCGTAGCATCTCATCCTATCGGCGCGTTCGACTGTGCTGAAGTCAAACTGTCTTAAACTCGTCTAAGACTTGGCTTCAGTCAAATCTTGATGAGCATGTCGGTGGTCACATTCCTGCTACCCTCTAACAGGGAGCTTGCCCACTTGGCCATTCACAAATGCCTGGCGCAGGAGCTCTGCCTGCTAAAAGTATATCAGGCAGCACCATTGGATTGGAGAGAAGGCAGTTCTGGATGCCCCTGGGGGAGAAAGTATGCCAGCCCAGGAAGACTCCAGGATGGGTTTTGATCCGCTTTAAGAGCGGGTGTTTTTTAAGTATTCCAGAGGTACATTGTATCAAAACAAATGCTGCACTATTGATGCATTGGCAATGCGTTTGTGTTGCATTTTTTGAAAAGAAAAACAGTTTTTGCACAATGCATAAATGGTAAATGCTATGGCAACGCAATGCAAGCACACTGCGTTAAATATGCGCTGCGCTTGCATTGCCACTGACCTGCACTGTTACTACACTGCACTGGAAAAAGGTGTCTGCAACGCTTTTATTCCCAGTATGTCACACACCCTGCTTCCGAATATTCATGACACTTGGGTAACTGTCCTGTAGAGGGCGATCTTGCAGAGATGACATAAAAAAAAAAGGAGCCCCTCCTGGCCCATAAATACCTGGGACCTCCCACCATTCCCCAGTCTTTCATCTCTGCAGTCGGCGAGCAAGTCAGAAGATGGTTGTCTCCTCCTTGCAGCTAGCCCGGGTAATCCCCCGGCCTTTTGTTTCTGTTGCTGCCTGAACCTTTTTTAATTTAAACTATAGCAGTATGCCTCCCAGCCTAGGCTGAAGGTCCAGGCAATGGTAGGCTGCACCTTATGGTGTATATGGGAGCTTGCTCCCCCGTGAGACCCCATACAAAGGGGTAGGCGGTGTCCGGGTTGGTGATCCCGGCTTGGGATGCCCGTCCCTCTTACCCTTTCACCTATTGGTGTGGGTTTCCCCCCTACCCTACCGTGTCCCTCTGTGCCCCTTGGGGGGGAGGCCTTTTCTCCTGTGGGTTGTTTTACTTTATTTGGGGGAAAAGGTGTGTGGATTGTGTGTGTGTGTGTTTGTATGTGTTTTTGCGGCCGTTGTTGCTGGGCCGGTTTCACTTTTCAACAGGTGCTCGTTGTGGCTCGTCCACCCCCACCCCACCCACCCCCCTCTCGAGGCCGGCTTCTCTCAAGCACTCTTTCCGGCCTCGCTGCCTGCTTTGCTGCTCTCCCTCTCATTCCCTTGCTGCTGTGAGGGTAGACGGTCGCTGCTTTGCTGCGGTGAGTGGATTTTATTTATTTCACCATTTTTAACTGTCTTATATGGCGGGTGATGTGCATGTTGACACTTATGTCTGTTCTCATGTCTTCTAGGTGGGATCCCTTCTTTTGAGGTTTAAAGAGGGAGTTCTCCCGCTCCTAGGGTCCCTTAGAGTTTAATTTAGGGTCCCCCCCAAAAAAATCCTCCCACTCTGGACCTGAAGGGGCATCCCGGGTAGCTTAATAGCGTAAATCCCTCTGGTCATTGTGACTACATTAAAATCACCATATGGAGGCTTCTCAGGATACCGGGCTTGGGCTCCCCTCGGGCAACCCCGGCAGTGTGTGGGTTGTGGGGCATCCCTTGCGGGGGATAATGTACTTGTTTGCATACCTTGTGCTCAGCGGGCCATAGCGCAGCAGTCGGGGGCCCAGGCCTCATCTCCTACCCCACCCTGCCTTATCTGTACCCCTAGTGATGTTGTCACAGGTGGGGAGTCGCAATCTGATGTATGTGCCAGACTGGCTAATATTGAGAAATTTATTTCTGGCTCTGTTGCCAGAAAGGCCTCGGCTAAGCGAAAGCATTTGTCTCCAGCCGCGCCGGCCTTTGAGTTTGATGATTATGATTTACCCGCTAGAAGAGGGGGAATCATTTGAGGATTCTGAGAGATCTGACAATCAGCAGTTTGTTGGTGCTGATACTGAGCAAAGGCAGAGGGATGCTGTGGATACCCCGAAGGTCTTGGCTCACCTTTTTGAGGTTCTGGCAATTTCTCCTCCTGAGGAGGCCGCTCCTCAAAAAGGGGAATTCTTTGGGACTTCCAAGCCGCACCTGGATTTCCCAAATCAAAAGCATTTTGATGGCATTATTCTTAAGGAATGGGAGAAGCCTACTCTGCTTCCAGGTATTCCTCAAGGTTGGGATAAAAAGTATCCCTTTCCGGTGGACGTGGTAAAACGATGGTCGTCCCCTCCCGAGGTGGATGCCCCAGTGCTCGGGTTATCCAATACTTCTATTTTTGCATTCTCCTGACTCCACCACTCTCAAAGATGGTGAGGATAAACGCATTGATCAGATGGCTTGCCACGCGTTTGCTAGTGTCGGTTCAGCCTTGCGGCCTGTGCTTCGGCGCTTTTAGCAGTGGCTACCAGGTCTGTGGTTAGAGACCTGTTGAGTACCTCCAGGCTTGACCCGGCTAGTGATGAGTTCACTTCCCATAAGCGGTGTGAATTGTTCATGTCCTCTGTGCTTGCCGCCTTGGATGACACCATGGTCATGTGTGGTAGAACCTCGGCCTTGCTTGTAGCTATTCGGCGGTCGGTATGGCTGGGCCAGTGGGCGGCTGATTTTGTGGCCAAAAAGTCGCTTATAGCACTTCCCTTTGGATTGCGGCTCTTTGGAGAAAGATTAGATTCTGTCACGAAAGGAGGGAAGTTACCTCAGTGTAAGAGGCAACGTCGTCCCTTTCGGGGGGGGGGGGGCGGCCTCCTTTAACCCTTCCTTTCGTGGTGCCAGAAGTGGCAGAGTTTTGGCCTTCTCTACCCTCAGAGGCGATTCCTGGAGTAGAGGCAGAGGTCGTGCCGGTCCAGGTCACAATTGGAGTTCCTAACCCAAGCTCGCTGCTAAACCAGCTCCGCAATGAGGGGGCGCCCTCACCCTTGCGGGTGGGAGGACGGCTGCGGTACTTCTTCCAGGTCTGGGACCAGGAGGTCTCAGACAAATGCATTCTGGAAGTAGTGTCTTCCAGGTACAAGCTGGAATTCGAGATCCGGCCTCCTCCCAGATTCTTCAGGTCTCGAGTGCCTTCGGATCCACTGGCCGCACAGGGGCTCCGGGCGGCAGTAAATTATCTGCTGGACATGGCTGTTATTTGCCCAGTGCCTTTCGCGGAAAGGGGCTTGGGATTCTATTCCAATCTATTCACGGTGCCCAAGAAGGACAGCTCCGTTCGACCCATTTTGGATCTGAAGCTCCTCAATCGGTTTATCCGCTTCAGGAAGTTTCGCATGGAAACCTTGCAGTCAGCTGTCGATTCTCTTCGTCAGGGGGACTTCATGACGTCCATAGACATCAGGGATGCTTATCTGCATGTACCTATCTTCCTGGCACACCAGAGATTCCTCAGGTTCATGGTGGAAGATCAGCATTTTCAGTTTGTGGCCCTTTCATTCGGGCTTACCTCGGCTCCGAGGTTCACCAAGGTATTGGCGGGTCCAGGGCATTCGCATTGTACCATACCTGGACGACCTTCTCATTTTGGCTTGGTCTCTCAGCCAAGCGGAGCTAGACACCAGAGTGGTGGTATCCACTCTGGAGAGGTTCGGTTGGGTGATCAACTATTCCAAGTCCTCCCTCTGCCCATCCAGGGAGGTTTCGTTTCTGGGCATGACTCTGGATGCCTTTCAGGCCAGGGTGTTCCTTCCTCAGCCCAAGATTCTTCTGATCCAAGATTTGGTTCGGCTTCTGCTTTCCAATCCTCGCCCGTCTATCCGGCTAGGGATGAGATTGGTAGGTCTGATGATGGCTTCCTTCGAGGCAGTCCCTTTTGCCCAGTTTCACATGAGGACGCTTCAGCTCCATCTTCTAGTGACTTGGGACAAGTGTCCGCTGTCATTGGATCAGTCTTGTCTGCTGTCTCCCCGGGCTCAGCAGTCCCTTCACTGGTGGCTAGTGTCAAGCAATCTTTTGAAGGGCAGATCCTTTCTGACCCCTTTTTGGGAAACGGTCACCACGGACGCCAGCCTGTCGGGCTGGGGGGGGGGGGCTTTTGGAGGGAACAGGGGTTATGGGGGCCTCGGGAGGCTCATACCCCTATCAACGTTTTGGAGCTACGGACCATTTGGTTGGTTCTGTCTCGCTTGACTCTTCTATTGC
Source organism: Gastrophryne carolinensis (assembly GCA_027917425.1). Classification (NCBI taxonomy): domain Eukaryota; kingdom Metazoa; phylum Chordata; class Amphibia; order Anura; family Microhylidae; genus Gastrophryne; species Gastrophryne carolinensis. The sequence continues at coordinate 429,428,660 of CM051238.1, forward strand.
AGGGATTGCCAGTTCAAGTCCGATCGGACGGCGGTCGCTTACATCAATCACCAAGGAGGGACTCGCAGCAGGAGTGCCCTCAGGGAGGTATCTCTGATCCTTGTTTGGGCAGAGAGCAATGTCCCATGCATCTCAGCCATTTACATCCCGGGAGTGGAGAACACGAAGGCGGATTCCCTGAGCAGGAGATCCTCTCGCCGAGGAGAATGATCTCTCAGTTCCAAGGTATTCCAGTCCCTTTGTCACAAGTGGGGGACTCCGGAGGTGGATCTTTTTGCCTCTCGTCACAATCACAATCTTCCTGCCTTTGTGTCTCTGTCTCAGGATCCTCTGGCCCTGGCAGTGGATGCCATGTCCCTGGCTTGGAGGGAACTGGAGTTTCTGTACCTGTTCCCACCCTTCTCCATGGTGGGCAAAGTGGTGTGCAAGCGGACTCTAGAAGGGGCACCAACAATTGGTGGCTCCAAGGTGGCCAAGACGAGTGTGGTTCGCAGACGTCATGCGGCTGGCAGTTGATCAGTTTTATCTGCCTCTTCTTCCGGATCTTATCACCCAGGGTCAGCTACGCTACCCCAATTTACCAACGCTGGCTTTGACGGCATGGCTGCTGAAACCTCCATCTTAAAGGAGGAAGGTCTTTCTGATGCGGTGGTTCGGACTCTTACATTCGGCTCTTCCTGGTCCCTTTACTGCTGTCTTATACTGGGGAATGGTGGGAGGTCCCAGGTATTTATGGGCCAGGAGGGGCTCCTTTTTTTCATGTCATCTCTGCAAGATCGCCTTCTACAGGACAGTTACCCAAGTGTCATGAATATTCGTAAGCGGGGTGTGTGACATACTTGTAATAACCATTTTACAGGTGAGTAATCACAACATGGTATTTTTCGACACGTTGTGTAACACCGCGCAGATGTGTGAACTATCCCATCTAGAATAATGTGTATTGTTTTGTTCTGTGCTGTAATGCAGCGCAGCAATGCAGAGAAAGTGTAGAGGTGTGAACTATCTCGTCTAGAATAATGTTATTGTTTCTTTATGTGCTGTAATGCACATGCACAATGTTAAATATGCGCTGCGCTTGCATTGCCATAGACTTCTATTGACCTGCGCTGTTACTACACTGCACTGGAAAAGGTGTCTGCAACGCTTTTTTTTTGACATGTTGTGTAACACAGCGCAGATGTGTGAACTATCCCATCTAGAATAATGTGTATTGTTTTGTTCTGTGCTGTAATGCAACGCAGAGAAAGCGCTGAGGTGTGAACTATCCCATCTAGAATAATGTCTTTTTGTTCTGTGCTGTAATGCAGTGCAGCAACGCAGAGAAAGCGCAGATGTGTGAACTATCCCATCTAGAATAATGTTATTGTTTCTTTGTGCTGTAATGTAGCGCAGCGGTGTGACCAGAGCCTAATAGCTTTGATGGTCCGTTATTAATCTGTTGCCTCGTGCTGTCTCATTCATGAAATTGCTGAAGTTGTTCACTTCAAAGTGGCTCCTACAGTGAACCTCTCATCCCGTGCACTATCCTAAAAAGACATTTTCGTGGGAAAAAAGAAAAAAAAATGGCAAATCTGCTTTTCCATCTGGCCAACCCCCCCCCCCCCCCCCCCCCGTAGTATGTCAACCTGTTTTTCATCTGTAATTAAACTCCAATCAACTAACTGAATGTCAGTTGTTAGAAATGCATTGGTGGTTCAGTGGTAGAATTCTCGCCTGCCACGCGGGAGGCCCGGGTTCGATTCCCGGCCAATGCAAGATTTTTTTTTTGGGATGTTGGATTAATATATATTTGTTTACATTAAAATGACATTTAAAATAGAGATATTCTGATTATTGGTTCAGTGATCTGTAACTTGTTTTATTATACGTTTGTTTTTAAAGTGGACCAAAACCCAGGATTTTGATTATCCAGGTTTTGGTCTTTGCTCCTGAGGCACTACGATTCAGTGTGTGAAACCCCCCAGGTCGCCCAGTAAAACTCCCCTTACCCTGGTCCTGCACGCTGGCTCTTGTCCAATGAGTGGCAACCTTGCTACCCTCTGACAAGGTGCCTGCCCACGCCGGCAAAATCCTGGCACGGACGCACGCCTTGCTAAAGGTATAACTTACAGCGGGTCGCGCATGTGACCTTGAATCCAGGAGAAGGTAAGTTTCACAGCAGACTCGAAGGAACAAAACTTGGGGTTTTTCACTTTCCCTGTTTTTTTTTGCCCAAACCCCCCCCCCCCCCAATATTGGCGCATTTAGACTCTCCTCTCCCCGGTCCAATGGTGCCTGCGCGGGCTGTCATGCAATCCAAGCCGCCCACTGAAGTGGCGTAATTCAGCGAGCAGCTCTGAGCTGCACATCCCCTGCTGCCCCGCGCTCCAACATATCGGAATGCCTGGGAGCCGGAGGCACGCAAAGCCCAGGGATGCTGCTGCCATCACTTCCCATTCATGACAGAGCTGCCTCACCGAATAACGTCAGTTAAGCGAGCAGCTCTGACTGGATGAGAGCCTGCACATGCACCATTTGACCAGGGAAAGTTGATTACCAGTGCCATGGGGGGTTTCATGTAGCAGGGCATCCCAATTGGGGATGCCCCAGTGGGCTTATAGGCTGACGGCCTATAAGATTTCCTAGCTGGACCCATTGGATTTTGTTCCACTTTAAGAAAGCAGTATCTACATATTCTAAGTATGCAGCACATCCTGCTTCAGATAGTATTCATAACAGCTAGGATATACCTCCACAAGAGGGTGCTCTGCTGCAGAGATGGCAAAAAAGAGGCCCCTCCCAGTCCATATATACCCGGGACCTCCCACTAATTCCCCAGCTCCTTCTCTGCAGTGGGCTGCGAAGGTCAAGATGATCGCTTCTCTTCTGGCAGGTAAGCCAGGCTTCACAGCCCCTGGCCCTGTTGTTCTATTCCCACCCGTTCTACCTTTATTTGCCTCCCAGCCTTGGCTGCGTGGTCGGGTGATGGTAGGCAGCACCTATTTGAGGTGCTTTATTGGAGTTTGCTCCACCGCAAATCCCCCACCAAAGGGTAGGTGGTTTTCAGGTTACTGGTGATCCTGAATTGGGATGCCTGTCCGCTATTGCCCTGCCTTACATTTATTAATGTTTTAATGGGCTTTCTACTTCCCCCTTCTCCCATTATACTGCTCATCGCCGGGGGGGGGGGGGGGGGGGGGGGGAGAGGGGGGCGGGGTGAGTGTCTGTCAGTGTAAATGTGTTTGCATTTTTGACATTACTGTTATGTGTTATAATGCCTTTATTCTGTCTCGCTGGCACTTTCCTCGGCGCTGCTCCTGTCCCCTTCAGTTTGAACTTCCCGCCGCTGACTCGCGCACCCTGCGGCGTCCGCGGTTAGCGGCGTCGTCACTCTGGGACCTGACGGCTGCTGATTGGCTGCGGGGTGGCTGTCTTCAGCCTGTAACCCTGCGTTTCCTGGAGGGGGCGTGGCTTAACGCTGGCCGCGCTCCACTGTGTTTCCTCATGCGGCCAGCCCCTTCAGAGCCCTCCAGCCCCATCTTGTCTTTCCTGCCGGATCGATTGCAAGCTCTTCGGCGGTGTGTGAGTGCCCTTGTGGGCCCCCCCTTTTTATAATTTAATTGTTTTTCGCTCCTGTTTAATTAATGCGGGTATTGTCCTTTCAGGCGGGAAAACTGGTTCGAGGTTTCTCCCAGTCCTGTGCCTTCTATTAGTCTAGTCTAGGCCGAAAACATTAAAATCCTCCCACTATCCTAGCGAACTTTTAAGGGGCATCCCGGGTAGCTGCACAGCGTAATTGCCATTGGTCATTGTGACACCAAAAATCACTATATGGAGGCTTCTCAGGATACTGTGCTTGGGGTCCCATCTGGGCAAGCCCGGCTGTGTGTGGTGTGCGGGGCATCGCCTGTAAGCGATGATGTGCGGGTCTGTGTACCCTGCGCCCAGCAGGCGCTTGCACGGCACTCTGGACTGCATTTATCTGGGTCTGCACCCACCATTTCTTCCCCCACACCCCCTTGCTTGTTTATGACTCCCAGTGAGATCAACACTAGCGGGGAGTCTCAACCTGATGTTTCCACCAGGCTGGCCAACATTGAGAAACTGATTGCTAGCTCTGCGGCCCGTAAGGCCCCAGCTAAAAGACGGCACGTGGCGCCTGCTGTGCCGGCCTTTTCTATGGAGCCAGAAGATTTTCTTGATTTGTCTGACTATACCCCTCTTGAGGAAGGGGAATTATTCTCTGATTCAGAATTTTCTGATGATCAGCATTGCCTTGGCGCTGATGCCGGCTCAGAGCATTGGGATGCTGATGACACCCATAGACTTTTGACTCAAATTTTTGAAGTACTTTCCATTTCTCTTCCTGCACCTAAGCAGCAGGGGGAATTGTTTGGTACTGCAAAACCACGTTTGGAATTCTCAGAACAGGCACATTTCAATAGTCTGGTTCTCAAGGAATGGGAGCGGCCTAGCCGGCTCCCCGGTATCCCTAAGGGATGGGATAAGAGGTATCCTTTACCATTGGATGTGGTCAAATGTTTGTCAACTCCCCCAGAAGTGGATGCCCCTGTGCTGGGATTGTCCAACACTTCTGTGGTGCATTCCCCTGATTCCACTACCTTGAAGGATGGTGAGGACCGGCGTATTGACCATCTGGCTTCCCACGCCTTTGCCTGTGTGGGTTCTGCCTTGTGCCCGGTCTGTGCTTCCACTATTACTGCCGTGGCTATTAGGACGTTGATCAAGGGCCTTCTGGAAGGTTCACCTGATGATCCTTCTAGTGCCGAATTTAGAGCCTTATCACAATGTGAGATGTGTATCGCTTATATTCTTTCTGCCTTAGATGACACCATTAGGATGTGTAGCAGGACCTCGGCTCTGGTTGTTTCTATTCACCGCTCGGTCTGGCTGCCCCAGTGGGCTGCTGAGAAGGCTCTCACAGGGCTACCCTTTAAGGGGCTGTGCCTTTTTGGTGACCGTTTGTACCTTTTTGCAAAGGGAGGTAAGTTGCCCCAACGCAAAAGACAACCGCGACCCTTTCGGGGTTCAGGGTCCTTTTCTCCCTCCTTTCGTGGATCCAGATCAGGGAGGGGGGTTTCCTTTGTGGGGCACAGGGGAGACTTCTGGGGCAAGTGCAGAGGCCGTGCCCGTCCCGGATCCTCCTGGGGATCCAAGCCCAAATCTGTCATCAAGTCCGCTCAGCTATGAAGGGGCGCCCTCACCCTTACGGGTGGGGGGGGCGGCTGCGGCTCTTCGCTCATGTCTGGGGGCAACAGGTCTCAGACAGGTGGATTCTGGAGGTTGTGTCCTCCGGCTACAAGCTAGAGTTCGCTGCACAGCCCCCTCCAAGATTCCTCAGGTCTCGGATTCCTCTAGACCCCCTGGCAGCTCAGGGTCTATTTGTGGCTGTACAGAACCTATTGGATATGGGGGTCATCTGTCCGGTCCCTCCAGGGAAAAGAGGTCAAGGTTATTATTCCAATCTCTTCACAGTACACAAAAGGGATGGTTCCATCAGGCCCATCCTCGACTTAAAGCTTCTCAACAAGTTCATCAGAACCAGACGTTTCGCATGGAGACCCTGCGCTCCGCGGTCAGCTCTTTGCGCCCAGGGGACCTCATGACTTCCATAGACATCAAGGATGCTTACCTTCATGTGCCAGTCTTCCCAGAGCATCAGCGGTTCCTCAGGTGCGCCGTGGAGGACCAGCGCTACCAATTTGTGGCACTTCCCTTCGGTCTCGCCTCAGCCCCCAGAGTTTTCACCAAGGTGCTGGCGGGGGTTATGGCCCTTCTCAGAGCCGGGGGCATTCGCATTCTCCCTTATCTAGACAACCTTCTCATTACATCTCATTCTCTCCAGCAGGCAGAATTGGATACCCAGACGGTGGTAACTGCCCTGGAAACGTTCGGATGTGTGATCAATTATCCCAAGTCCGGTAGCGGAGAATCTGGAGGCAGATTCCCTGAGCAGGGGGACCTCTCACTGGGGGGAATGGTCCCTCTCAACGGTGAGGTCTTCCTATCCCTTTGTCACCGTTGGGGGATGCCGGACGTGGATCTGTTTGCTTCTCGCCACAATCACAAGCTGTGTCTCCCTGTCCCAGGGTCCTCTGGCTCTGGCGGTGGATGCTCTGTCGCTAACCTGGCAGGGACTCGGTCTCCTGTACCTTTTTCCTCCGTTTCCTCTTCTGAGCAGGGTTCTGCGCAAGTTGGTGCAGGAGAGGGTGCCAGCCATTCTGCTGGCTCCCAGGTGGCCAAGACAGGTGTGGTTCGCAGACGTCGTGCTGCTGGCAGTGGATCAGTACACTCTACCCTTGGTTCCGGACCTTCTCACTCAAGGAAGGCTCTCTTATCCCAATTTACAAATGCTGGCTTTGACGGCCTGGCTGCTGAAACCTCCAAATCAGAAAGACTGTCTGATTTGGTTGTTCGTACTCTTGTCAGGGCTAGGAAGAAATCTTCCTCTACTATCTACTATAGGACCTGGTGGACCTACATTGACTGGTGTGAGTCTAGGGCCCTTCCCTGTCGTGTGTTCTCCATTCCTAGGATCCTGGAGTTCCTTCAACATAGTTTGGATTTGGGTTTTCAGCTCAGCACTTTGAAGGGTCATGTGTCCGCCTTGGCTGTTTTCTTCCAGAGGTCCTTCGCTCTACATCCTCTGGTCAATACTTTCTTCCAGGGGGGCACTCATGTGAGCGCTCCCCGCAAACCGATGTTACCGGTGTGGGTTTTGAATTTGGTGTTGTCTGTCCTTCAGGGTCCTCCATTTGAACCTGTGCATGAGGCTGCCTTGTCTATCACTTCTGTCAGGCGTGTTACTGAGTTGGTGGATATGTCTATTCTGGCCCCCTACTTTGAGAGACATCAGGACAAGGTGGTTTTCCGTTTTAAACCTGACTTCTTGCCTAAGGTTGTCTCTCCCTTCCATCTCAATCAGGACATTGTGCTTCCTTCTTTGTGCCCTAATCCTGGTAATCCCAAGGAGAGGGCCTTGCATTCTCTGGATGTTGTCAGGAATTTGAAATACTACCTGGTGGCTACTGCGCCTTTCAGAAAGACGGACGCCTTGTATGTGGTTCCCTCGGGTCCCAAGAAGGGGTTGGCTCCTGCTAAGTCTACTATTAGCAAATGGATTTGTCAGGCTATTGTTAGGGCCTATTCTACTAGGGGGAAGGATCTTCCTTTCCGTGTTACTGCTCATTCTACCCGTGCTGTTGGGGCTTCCTGGGCCTTCCAGCACCAGGCTTCTGTTGAACAAGTTTGTAAGGCCGCTACTTGGTCTTCTGTTCATACCTTTTCCAAGTTTTACAAGGTTGATGTTCGGGCCTCAGCGGATGCTGTTTTTGGCCGTAAGGTTCTGCAGGCGGCAGTGGTTTGAACTGCGCGTTGTTGCCTTTTTGGGATCCCCACCCGTTTATGGACACTGCTATTGGATGTCCTAGCTGTTATGAATACTATCTGGAGCAGGACGTGCTGCATACTTAGAAAAATACAATTCTGTGATTACTCACCTTGTAGAATAGGTATTATAAGTATGCAGCACGTCCTGCTCCATCCCACCCTGATTGCCTTATTCTTGGGTCCTCTATATGGTGATTGTTTTCCTTGTTAACGTTGTTGAATTTGTTATTGGCTTCTCCTGGTTCCCTTACTGCTTTTCTATACTGGGGAATTAGTGGGAGGTCCCGGGTATATATGGATCGGGAGGGGCGTCTTTTTTTTTTGCCATCTCTGCAGTAGAGCGCCCTCTTGTGGAGGTATATCCTAGCTGTTATGAATACTATCTGAAGCAGGACGTGCTGCATACTTATAATGCCAATTCTACAAGGCGAATAATCACCGAATTGTATTTTTTGAGTGTTTTCAAACAGAGAAATTCTTGCGATCCCCCTTTCTTTTTCTGGTGAGCCACATGTCACATGACATGGGGCCAGATATGGCCAAGATCGTGCTTTTATACTTCCGTGTTTCAGGGCTGCAAGAAGCTACAGCAACCTTGCTCTGGCATCACAACGGCTTGGTGACACACGTGCACAATGCTGAAAAATTAGTAGAAAAATGGTACTAACTTTTTTCAATAGATATACCGGTAACAAAAGTTTCATCTTACTGAAACAATACAAAATGTGTTTGTTTTAAATAAAAAATGAAAGCAACCAATGTCAAAAATTAAAAAGAAAAACAAGAAAAAAATAAAAGCTCTTGCGAGACTTCTACCACTGCACCACCAATGCATTTATAGAACTTTGTGAGATAGGTCTTGATTTGCAAAGAGTTGAAAACAACTCTCATGGTAGTAAAAAATTCAATTCATGAGATAAAAGCCTGAGAATTTTACTGTTAATGAATCACCAGATAGGAAGACAATGAAAGTCAATGGCATTTTTTACTCATGAAAAAAGGTATTGAACTTTTTACCTGTAGTAAAAAGTGCCATTGACTTTCATTGTTTTTTAACAGTGACATTCTCAGGCTTTTTTCTCATGAATTTAATTTTTTACTACCATGAGAGTTTTTTTCAACTCTTCGTGAATTAAGGCCATATATCTGAAAATGACATAAAACTTTAGTGCAGATGCAAACTACTGTAATATATTTCAGAGCTTTGTATTATCAAGTTTCATTTCAAATTCCTGTGATGCGTTTTCTTTTCCTAACATGGACCCCGCTTACCCTCTGCTTAGTGCAGAGATCAGTTATTCTCCACGGTCACACTTGCTCTACAAGCAATGGGCTACAAGCAATGGGCTTTGCACTACATTTGAGGCTACCTGGTTCTCTCATATAAGATAGATATTTTTTTTCTCCAAAAATAGCTGCTAGGGATTTTTCAGGGGATGTCTTATTGCCGGCTGGCAAGATGGTGGGGGCAGTACAGCATGTCCAGTACAGTACATGCACAGAGCCGGCTGGCAGCTGGGGGATTTAGCCATGTGCCCAGCAAGGTGGCAGGCTGGGGTAGGAAGAGCAAGATCAGATATTTCACTTCCGACAGAGCAGCTTACCTGTGTGACTTGATGTGTCCTCACTCCCCATTACAGCCGTGATGTTTCCTCACCCTCCTTTACAGCCGTAATGTGTCCTCGCCCTCCTTTACAGCGGTGATGTGCCCTCGCTCCCCTTTACAGAGGTGATGTGTCCTCGACCTCCTTTACAGCCGTGATGTGTCCTCGCCCTTCTTTACAGCTGTGATGTGCCCTCGCCCTCCTTTACAGCCGTGATGTGCCCTCGCCCTCCTTTACAGCTGTAATGTGCCCTCGCCCTCTTTTACAGCCGTGATGTGCCCTCGCCCTCCTTTACAGCTGTAATGTGTCCTCGCCCTCCTTTTCAGCCGTGATGTGTCCTCGCCCTCCTTTACAGCCGTGATGTGCCCTCGCCCTCCTTTACAGCCGTAATATGTCCTCAACCCTCCTTTACAGCCGTGATGTGTCCTCACCCTCATTTACAGCCGTGATGTGTCTTCAACCCTCCTTTTACATTTGCTCCTGTCCCTCTGCTGGAGCCTGGCAGCTGGATTATGAATTGTAACTATGGCTTATTTTTGGGGTAGGACTTATATTTTCCCATTGCATGGCACGGCCTGCTTCACGAAGTCATTACATCTGGGTATTCCGCCACAAGGTGGCACAGTGCACTGCAGAAGAGTTGTGGCTCCTCCCGGTACCATATAAAAACGGAATCACCATAGACTTATCCAGTTTTCCTCTGCAGTGATTCTGCGAAGATAGAAGATGGCTCTCTATATTGCGCAGTTGAGCGGGGCAAACAAGCCTGTGGCCCTGCATGGATATTTCCACCCATTTCCAGACCCTCTGTGCCTCCCAGCCTCGGCTGACTGATCGGGTGAAGGTAGAAGAGCACTAGGGTCAAGTGCGGCTCCAAGCTGCAGACCCTGTACCACAAAGGGTAGCCGGCCAAAGGCTTTATGGTTAGCCTGTTAGGGATGCGGAGTTCCTCTCCTAACTTCTGAGGGGGTGAGTTTTTTGGGGGACTGTTTACTCGTTCTGGCTTTTTGGGCCCTCGCCGCTGCTCGCTTGCTTTCCTCGCTCCCTCCCCGTAGTGTGCTCGGGGGGGTGGATGGTAGCAGCGAGGGTGCTTTGGCTGTGTATTCACATGTTTTTTAACTGTGTTTCGCCGCCTCGCCGCTTTGTACTGCGCTCTGCGGCGGGCGGCACTATATGTGTGAGGCGTTTTTTCTCTACTGTGATGAGGCCGGCGAGGTCACGTGAGCGCTGTTTTCGCGCTCTTCGGGGGGCGGGGCTGGTGAATGACGCGTATCGTGTCTTTTGCGTCGTCCTCCAGCGGCCTGCCCCCTCAAGGTTCCTCTGCCCGCGCCATTTTGCTTCTGCAGCGCCTTGGTGCCCTTCTTATCCCGGAGCTGCGGTGGTGATCCTGGTCTGCTTGATGCTTCCTCATGTGGTCTGGCGGTTGGTGCCCTTGTCCTACTTGGTCCGTGAGTCCCCTTCGGGGGCTTTTGGTCTCTTTTGGGCATGCACTGCTGGATACTTATGTGTCTTTATTTATGTCTTTCAGGCGGGACAACTGTGGGTTGTGGTTTCTCCCGGTCCTATCCCTTACCATCCCTCATCTTCCCTTATTGGCTTCTGGGGGCATCCTTTGGGGGGCATCCCGGGTGGCTCTTGCTAGCCTTACCCTGTGCCGGCCTATTGCGCCTGTGTTAATCACCATATGGAGGCTTCTGGGGATAGCGTGCTCAGGGGCCCTTCGGGGCAATCCCGGCTGTGTGCCATGTGTGGGCTAACCCCTGTGAGTGACAGTGTCAGGGTGTGCGTGCCGTGCGCCCAAAGTGTCCTTGCTCTCCAGGCTGGGCTGCCCGCTTCGCTTCCCAGCTCTGTGCCTCCTTCGGCATCACCTACCCCCCGCGCCTGCATTTAGCCAGGTCACAGGCTGATTTGGCACTGCCAGCCCTTGCCTGTAATAGAGCATTATCCTGGTATTACATTGTGTGGCCAGATAGGACACACTAAAGAATTTGACATTTCTATTCCATGTGATGCAGTGTTGAAGCTTAGGTGTTTATTCCAAATACCTTGAAATCTGTAACAGTTACAGCGGTCAGAGGAAAATTCCCCACTGTAGGCCTCACATCCACCTCGTGTGATGTCTGGGCATGAAATAGAGAACAGGTGTGAGGCCAGCAGGATCCATAGAACTACATATAGCAACATGAACAAAAATCTCTCACTCTCGAACGATTCAGCAAAACAGAATCTGGCCTGCAGGTGGCAGCAAAGCACCAAGCAATAAAATATACAGAAAAATTACAGAAAATACAGCTGAATATAATGCCGCTATGCAGGGCCGTATTTGGTGTTCATGCTGCCCTAGGCACTTCATGTGCTGGTGCCCCCTTTGTTAAGTGACATTGAACAGGACCGGCTTCATGTTTATGCGGGCCCTTGGGCAATAGAGTATCAGTGGGCCCCTTGCGATGTGGTATGACTCCATACATGGTGATAAAGTTGCATGTTTGGTGCTACTGCTAAAGAATAAAAAGATAAAAATAATAGAAGGAATGACATTATAGAGTGAAAGACAGAAATAAAGAATAGATGACATGACAGAAAAAATGTAAGCAGAAAAGACAGGGAATCACAAAAAAAGAAAAAATACATGGAACAACAAAAAAACGAAAGCACAAAATGAATGACAGAAACAAAGAAAGAGATTGAATGCATGACAGTAACAAAGAAATAATAAACAGAAAGACAGGGAAAAAGCAGGTAAGACAGAGAAGGAATGGGAGAACAAAGCTGGAAAGAAAGAATAGAAGGAATGACAGAAAAAAAGACAGAATGAAAGAAAAAGAGAAAAGGACTGGCATAACAGTAAAATGAAACAAAGAAAAGAAAGAAAGAGACTCAAAGGAAAGAATAGAACAAAAGAAACAAAGAATAGAAGAACAGTTTGGGATCGGGACCCTCGGTCCCTGGATCAGGTGTTGGTTCTGCCCCCCCTGGCCAGACGGTCTCTCTCGTGGTGGCTGGACTCAAGAAACCTGTTGGTGGGCAGATCCTTTCTGGCCCCCGTGCTGGGAGACAGTCACCACAGATGCCAGTCTGACAGGTTGGGGGGGGGCTTCTGGAAATCCCTGAAATTCCAGGGTCAGTGGGGCCATCAGGAGGCCCACGCCCCTATCATCTGGAATTGAGGGCGATAAGGTTGGTTCTCGCCCAATCGACTCCACACCTTCGGGGTGGGGCGGTTCAGGTCCGCTCGGACAACCAGACGGCGATTGCCTACATCAATCATCAGGGAGGGACCAGGAGTAAGAGAGCTCTCAAGGAAGTGTCCCTGATACTGTCTTGGGCGGAGAAGAATGTTCCCTGCATCTCTGCTGTGTACATCCCGGGGGTGGAGAATCTGGAGGCAGACTCCCTCAGCAGGGGAACCTCTCGTCTGGGAGAATGGTCCCTCAGCAGCAGGGTGTTTCGCTCTCTGTGGCACCGCTGGGTTCAGCCAGATGTGGATCTGTTTGCGTCCCGTCACAATCACAGGCTTCCATTCCTTGTCTCTCTGTCCTAGGTTCCTCTGGCCTTGGCCATGGATGCACTAGCAATGTCTTGGAAGAGCTTTCAGCTTCTCTGTGTTCCCTCCTTTTCCTCTGCTGGGCAAGGTGCTGCGCAAGATTGCTCAGGAAGGGGTGGCAACCATTCTGGTGGCCCCCTGTTGGCCAAGAAGGGTGTGGTTCGCAGACGTCGTGCAGTTGGCAGTTGATCAGTATGCTCTGTCCAAGGATCCAGACCTGCTCACTCAGGGGCAGCTACGCCATCCCATTTTAACAACGCTGGCTTTAACGGCCTGGCTGCTGAAACTTCCATCTTGATGGAAAAGGGGCTGCCTGCCTCTGTTGTTGATACCATGATTCAGGTTAGGAAGAATTCCTCGTCATCCATCTACTATAGGGTCTGGCATGCTCTAAGTTGCTTCCCTGTCGGGTGTTTTCTATCCCTGGGATTCTGGCATTCCTGCAACATGGTTTAGATTTGGGTCTTCAACTTAGTACCCTTAACCCTTTCGCTGCCAGCCTACCTGCAACTTTTGTCACCCTCTGTTGCCAGACCATGTTTCACTATTTTGTGCTACACATGTTCAACTTGGATTTTTGAAAGGATTTCCCAGGAAAATTATATATTCTAAGTATGTCACACACCCCGCTTCAAGATATTCATAACCTGTGGGTATACTGACCTGAAGAGGGCGATCTGCAGAGATGATTGGAGGAAAGTAAGCCCCTCCCGGTCCATAAATACCTGGGACCTCCCACTCACTCCCCAGTCTTCATCTCTGCAGGACGGCGAGCAAGCAGAAGATGATCTCTCCTCCTTGCAAGGGGGTTTTACAAGGTAGCCGGGTCTACCCCCGGCCTATATTATTTTATTACCACTCGGACTTATTATCCCTATTTAATATATTTAATATTCACATGCCTCCTCAGTTTTGACTGCGGTCCGGGTGATGGTATTTTAGCACACACGTGCTTAGGAGCTAGGCTCCGCCGCGAGACCCTATTTAGAGGGTAGGCGGTTATGCCGGGTTGGTGACCCCGGTTTGGGATGCCCTGTCCTTAAAAATTTTACCTCAAAAATTTCCCTCATTTACCTCCTCCCTTATAGTTAGGCTGGGGACCCTCCTTTCTTAGATTCTGAGGAACGTATAGGAGTAATCCCTCATTGATTTGGTTACACTGCTATTTGTTGTATGTGTGTCTGTTTTTAATGTAACTTTTACTTGCAACATTGTTCATAAGACACCGCGGCGGCTATTGCTAGTGCTATGTTTTACCTCAGAAGGCGGAGGGGAGGGGCTCTCCCCTCACGCTCTTCTGTCAGGGGCGGGACCGGGCTTCTTGCAGAGGCCGCGGCCCACGCCCTGTCTCTATCTAGCCGGGCAGCCGGTCTCAGGTGCTCTGTGAGGAGACGCGGGTCCCCGCGTCTCCTGCGGATTATAGGTCAGCGGAGGGGAGCTTTCTCCCCTCACGCGCTGTGTCATTGGGGGCGGAGCCGGACTTGCGGCGCATCGCCGCGGCCCGCCCCCTATATTGCCCGGGTACCGCTGAGGAGCTTTGGCTCCTATCTGCCTATCTCTAGGGGGGCAGGGCCGGTAAAGCGCGCGATCCGCGCAGGCCACACCCCTCTTCTCTTTCTCTCACCGCTGCGCTGAATAACAGTTACCTCACGCATCTGGGCTGCATGCTGCTGGGCCCTGGTCTGGTCCGGAGGTTCTGTGAGTGGCCCTGTGGGCCTTTTTTGTCATTTTATTAGTATCCAATATAGCTTTTGGTTTCTAATTATTTTTTATCTGTGTTTTAGGTGAATTCTTCAGGGAATAGTTATAAGGGGGTTTCTCCTGGTCCTAAGTCCCTGGGTATTTTCACTGGGTTCTTTCCTACAAAATTCCTCCCATTTAAAAAGGACACTATAAGGGCATCCCGGGTTGCTTCATAGCGTAATTCCCTCTGTCATAGCGACTCATTAAGTTCACCTTATGGAGGCATCCCAGGAATCCGGGCTCCCCTCGGGACAGTCTCGGAAGTGTTTGGGGTGTGGGGTATCCCTAACTGGGGATGATTTCTTTTTATGTATATCCTGTGCACAACACACTATTACGCGGCAGTCAGGACCCCAGGCCTCTGGGTCAGCACCGCCGGCTTCATCCTCTCCCCCTCCCATTTTAACCCGTGCTCAATGCGATGTTACCATGGGGGGGCAGTCGCAATCTGATATATGTGCCAGATTGGCCAGTATTGAAAAATGTATTTCCTCTACGGTAGCTAAGAAGGCGCCGGCTAAGAGAAAACATTTGTCCACGGTTTCTCATTATGAATATGATGATACGGATGGTCTGGATTGGTCAGATTATTCCCCTCCAGAGGAAGGGGAGGTGTTTGAGGATTGGATAATTCCGAGGATCAACAAATTGTTGGCGCTGATTCTGATAGGGGGTCGGGAGGTTCCTTGGACACCCCTAACGTTTTGACTCAGATGTTTGAGGTTTTGGCAACAAGGGGAGTTTTATGAGGAATCCAGACCGCGCTTAGAATTTCCTAATCAAAAGCATTTTGATAATATTATTTCCAAGGAATGGGAGAGACCAGCTCGGCTCCCAGGCATTCCTCAGAGTTGGGACAGAAGGTATCCTTTCCCCGCGGACACGGTTAAGCGCTGGGCTCCCCCCCCCCCCGAAGTGGACGCCCCAATTTTGGGGTTATCCAACTCTGCCGTTTTGAATAACCCTGATTGTTCCTCCCTCAAGGATGGTGAGGATAAACGCATTGACCAGATGGCTTGTCATGGTTTTGCCAGTATTGGGGCAGCTATACGGCCAGTTTGTGCCTCATCACTGTTGGTGGTGGCTGCTAGAAAGGTGATCAGGGATTTACTGTCCTCGTCCGGCTTGGAACCGGACAGCGATGAATTTCTTGGACTGAAACGTTGTGAGTCTATTCTAAGTATGTCACACACCCCACTTCAGACTTAATAATTACACTAGGGTTAACGCACCTCTAGGTGGCAGCATTGCAGAGAACCTCCCCAAAAAACTTCAACAGGCCCCTCCCGGTCTATACATACCTGGCACCTCCCAAGAACCTCCCAGTGTTGTTCTCTGCAAGGTGGCGACAAGACAGAAGAAAGAAGTCTCCTGCTTTCAGGTAGCCGGGGTATCCCCCCCCCCCCCCCCCGTGGTCTATTTCTGCCCGGCTTTGTTTGAATGTGTTCTATGTAATGGCAGCCTCCCAGCTTTGGCTGTAGGCCGGACAATAAGGTAGCCGGCACCATTGGTGCCTAGGAGATTAGCTCCTCCGCTCGACCCTTCATTGCGGGGCATAGCGGGATTCCCGGAGTGGTGATCCGGATGTGGGATGCCCCTTTTTTTATAGGAGTTAGTGGTCAGGTTGTCCTTGCCCTGGGGTGTTGTGTCTCTTCCGGGGTGTGGGACGCGCTGGGGACAGTGTCATGCTTTACTATGCACATGCTGTGTGAGTGTGCTGCTCCGCTTTCCCTTTGTGATTTTACCTTGTGATTTTACTTTGTGATTTTACTTGTGATTTCACTGTCTGTTCCCATGGCTGTGTGTGTGTTTCTCCCCTCAGGAGCCGGGGGGGCCGGGGCCTCGCGGCGTGCTGCGCCGCGGTCCCGCTGGTGGCTGGGCGCCGTATTCGGCGCCTGCAGCCTGCTTGCCCGGCTGCTCAGGGGAGACACATTGATCAGTGTGTGGGTCTGTGTTCTCCGGCGCTGTACTCCGGGAGCCGGCGGGTGGCGCCACCGGCCCCCGTGATCGAGGTTTGATTGCGGTCCCCGCAGGCAGACGCTGACGCTGCCTGGGGGCGGGGTCGCGCGCGCCGCGCACGGATTGGATGGCCTGAGGGGCGGGGCCTTTTCGGCTCCCGCGCTCCCGGAGCTTCTCTCTTCCTCCGTCCTCGGTGTGCTGGCCGCCATCTTCTGCTGGCTGCGCGGTTCCTCTTCTCTCCAGGTAGGCTGTTTTTAGGCTATGTCAGTGACCCCTCGGATCCTTCCTTCTCCCTTGCCTCCCTCCTCGCCCCGGCGCAGCTTGATGGTGCTGGTTGGCATTAACCATTTCCGTTGCTCTGGTTAATGAGGGGGGGGGGGTGGTGTAGGGGGGTTTTGTATATTATGCGGTGTTTTTTGGCATGGTGCTGATTGACGCCTGTCTCTCTCTCCCTTTGTGTTTTTCAGATCCTGGGATCCCGTCTGGCAGGGCTCTCCCGGTCATATATACCTGGCTCGTGGGGGGTGTTTTTTTGTCCTTGCAATATATTTATATATATATATACACGTATTTGTATTTTTATAAGGGTCTTATGCTATTCCCCTGGGTCAGGATCTTGTGACTGTCCTTAGACAAGTGTTAGGTTATTAAGGGGCATCCCGGGTCGCGTACCGCATAAATCCCTGGGTTCTGCAAAAACCATAATTTCACCACATGGAGGTTGCCACAGATACCGGGAATGGTTCTTCGGGACAATCCAAGGTGTGCGGGGGTTGTGGGGCTCCGCTCCAGGGAGATGATGTCATTTTGTGTATCCCTTGTGCACAGCAGAACATTGCACGGCAGTCCAGTACTCCGGTGCCTAGCACTTCGTCAGCCGCGCCATCTCCCTCTCCCCCTCGCTTATTCCGGACCCCGTGTGACGTTGTCCTGGGCGGGCATTCGCAGGCTGAGGTATGTGCCCGTTTGACCAGCCTTGAGAAGCGGTTTTCTGCTATAGCCGCTCAGAAGGCTTCAGCTAAGCGGAAGCATCTGTCTCCGCCTCCGCCGGATTCAGATGAGGAAGTTGTGGGAGATCTGGATTGGTCGGATCGTCCCCGTGAAGAAGGTGAGCTCATTGAGGATGAAGATTCTGATGTTCAGCAGTTGCTGGGTTCTGAGGGAGATCAGGATGATGGCCTCCCTCTCGATTCCTCTGCCATTTTGAGCCAGATGTTTGAGGTTTTGGATTTGGAACCTCCGGTGGTTGCTCCCAGGCCCAAGGGTCAGCTTTTTGGGGTGTCCAAGCAGCGTCTGGAATTTCCCAGCCAAGAGCATTTTGAAGAAATTGTCTTCAAGCAATGGGAGCAACCTACACGTCTTGTTGGTGTGCCGTCTAGCTGGGATAGGAAGTATCCCTTTCCGGCGGAATTGATGAAGCGTTGGTCTGTCCCCCCTGAGGTAGATACTCCGGTCTTGGGACTGTCCAACACGGCGGTCGTGCATTCCCCTGACACGACTTCGCTCAGGGACGGTGAGGATCGCCGAGTTGATCAGCTTGCCCGTCATGGTTTTGTATGTGCGGGTTCGGTGTTAAGGCCTGTCTGTGCTTCGGCTCTTTTGACTTTTGCTGTCAGGTCTATTGTCAGGGACTTGGGGGTGGATCTCGAGCCCACCAGTGATGAGTCCCTTGGGCTTAAGCGCTGTGATGCTTTTTTGTCCTTTATCCTGGCCGCTCAGGAGGATGCCATGCTGATGTGTGGCAGGGCTACTGCCTTGCTGGTAGCTATCCGGCGCTGTGTGTGGTTGAGACAGTGGACGGCCGATTTTAATTCTAAAAGATCGCTCACGGCTCTGCCTTTTCTGGGTTTGAGGCTTTTTGGTGAGAGGCTGGACTCTGTTGCCAAGGGAGGTAAGTTACCTCAGCGCAAGAAATTTCGTCGTTCCTTTCGGGGGATGGTCTCGTTCAATCCGTCCTTTCGGGGAGTTGGCGCTGGTAGAGGTGCGGGCTCTTCGGCCCCCAGGGGCGGCAGTTGGAATAGGGGCAGAGGCCGTGGCCGTCCCACCCGCGTCTGGGGTGCCAAGCCCAAGCCGGCTGCCAAGCCCATCCAGCAATGAGGGGGCGCCCTCACCCGTTCGGGTGGGGGGACGGTTGCAACTTTTCTCCCGGGTGTGGGACCAGGAGGTCCCGGACAGATGGATCCGGGAGGTGGTTTCGGCCGGTTACAAGTTGGAGTTCGAGTCCCTTCCTCCTCCAAGGTTCTTCAGGTCTCGGGTGTCTTTGGATCCTTTGGCCGCGCAGGGGCTCCTCGCGGCAGTAAGGAATCTTCTGGATTTGGCCGTCATTTGCCCGGTTCCTCCTTCAGAGGTGGGGCGCGGGTTTTATTCCAATCTTTTCACGGTCCCCAAAAAGGACGGGTCCTTCCGTCCTATTCTGGATTTGAAGTTTCTCAACAGGTTTATTCGTCCTCGGAAGTTTCGCATGGAGACCCTGCGGTCGGCGATCGGTTCGCTTCGGCAGGGGGACTTTATGACGTCCATAGACATCAAGGATGCGTACCTGCACGTGCCGATTTTTCCTGCTCATCGGCGGTTCCTCCGTTTCGTGGTGGGGGATCGGCATTTTCAGTTTGTGGCTCTTCCATTCGGTCTCACCTCTGCTCCGAGAGTGTTCACCAAGGTGTTGGCAGGGGTGATGGCCCTGCTCAGAGCTCAGGGGATTCGCATTGTGCCTTACCTGGACGATATTCTCATCATGGCTCCTTCCTTCAGTCAGGCAGAAGGGGACACCAGCACGGTGGTGTCCATGTTGGAGAGGTTCGGCTGGGTGATCAATTACCCCAAGTCCTCGCTGGTTCCGGCCAGGGTAGTGACCTTTCTGGGGATGTCGCTGGACTCCTGCCAGCACAGAGTGTTTCTTCCTCAGGCCAAGGTTCTGATGATTCAGGAATTGGCCCGGCTGCTCCTCTCCCATCCTCATCCGTCCATTCGTCTGGGGATGAGACTGGTGGGGTTGATGGTGGCCTCGTTCGAGGCAGTTCCCTTTGCTCAGTTTCATACGAGGACTCTTCAACTTCATCTTTTGGCGTCTTGGAACCGGTGTCCGGGGTCTTTGGATCGGTCCTTCCGGTTGTCTCCTCGGGTTCGGCAGTCCCTTCTGTGGTGGTTGGTCTCGGACAATCTTCTGAAGGGCAGGTCGTTTCTGACTCCACTTTGGGAAACTGTCACCACGGATGCCAGTCTGTCAGGCTGGGGAGGTTATTGGAAGGATCTTCGGTTTCAGGGGCAGTGGGACCCTCAGGAGGCTCACTTGCCCATCAATGTTCTGGAATTGCGAGCCATCAGGTTGGTTCTGTCTCACTTGACGCATCATTTACAAGGTCTGCCGGTTCAGGTTCGCTCAGACAATCAGACGGCGGTTGCTTACATCAATCACCAAGGGGGGACTCGCAGTCTGGGTGCCCACAGGGAAGTGTCTCTGATTTTGGTCTGGGCGGAGACTCATGTCCCTTGCATCTCGGCAGTTTACATTCCGGGTGTGGAAAACACAGAGGCGGATTTTCTGAGCCGGTGTGCGTCCCGTCGGGGGGAGTGGTCTCTCCATCCCCAGGTGTTTCGGTCACTTTGTCTCCGGTGGGGGACGCCGGAGGTGGATCTGTTTGCCTCTCGTCACAATCACAAGCTTCCGTCCTTTGTGTCCCTGTCCCGGGACCCTCTGGCTCTGGCGGTGGATGCCATGTCCCTGAGCTGGATGGACCTGGGGTTTCTTTATCTGTTTCCTTCGATTCCCATGCTAGGCAGGGTTCTGCGAAAGTTGGTTCTGGAAGGAGTTCCCGCCATTCTCGTGGCTCCAAGGTGGCCAAGGCGGGTGTGGTTCGCGGACATCGTCCGTCTGGCCGTAGATCAGTTCGTTCTGCCTCTTCGGCCAGATCTTCTCACTCAGGGTCATCTCTGATACCCCAGTTTACAAACGCTGGCTTTGACGGCTTGGCTGCTGAAACCTCCATCTTAAAGGAGGAGGGTCTTTCGGATGCGGTCATTCAGACTCTTATTAGTGCTAGGAAGAGATCTTCTTCTTCCATCTATTACAGGTATTGGAGATCTTATATTGATTGGTGTGAGGCTAGGTCTTTGCCCTGCCGGGTCTTTTCTGTGTCTAGGATTTTGGAGTTCCTTCAGGCGGGTCTGGACTCTGGTCTTCAGTTGAGTACCTTGAAGGGGCAGGTTTCTGCTTTGTCAATTTTTTTCCAGAAATCTTTTGCTAGTCATTCCTTGGTCAAGACTTTTTTCCAGGGGGTCTCGCATGTGAGGCCTCCTAGGAAGCCTTTGCTCCCAGTGTGGGATTTGAATTTGGTTCTTTCTGCTCTTAAGGCTCCTCCTTTTGAGCCTTTGCGGGATGTTGCTTTGTCCATTCTTACTCAGAAGGTTGCCTTTCTGGTGGCCATTACTTCGGTTAGGCGTGTTTCAGAGCTGGCTGCTTTGTCTATTCAGGCTCCTTATTTTGAGGATCATCAGGACAAAGTGGTTTTTCGTTACAAGTCAGATTTTCTCCCTAAAGTGGTTTCTGCTTTTCATCTTAACCAGGACATTGTTCTCCCTTCTTTGTGTCCTAAGCCTAAGAATGTCAAGGAGAGTGCTTTGCACTGCTTGGATGTGGTACGTTGTGTCAGGTACTATCTACGTGCGACGTCTTCTTTTCGTAAGACTGATGCCTTTTTCGTTGTGCCATGTGGGCCTAGGAAGGGTTTGGCTCCGGCCAAGTCCTCCATTAGTAAATGGATTCGTCAGGCCATTGTTGGTGCTTATTCGGCCAAGGGGAAGGATCCTCCTTTCCGAGTTACTGCTCATTCTACTCATGCGGTTGGCGCGTCCTGGGCTTTTCAGCACCAGGCTTCTGTTGAACAAGTGTGTAAGGCTGCAACTTGGTCTTCTGTTC
Source organism: Gastrophryne carolinensis (assembly GCA_027917425.1). Classification (NCBI taxonomy): domain Eukaryota; kingdom Metazoa; phylum Chordata; class Amphibia; order Anura; family Microhylidae; genus Gastrophryne; species Gastrophryne carolinensis. Next base: position 429,449,817 of record CM051238.1, read on the forward strand.
ATACCTTTTCTAAGTTCTATAAGGTTGATGTGCGGGCTTCAGCGGATGCTGTTTTTGGCCGCAAGGTTTTGCAGGCGGCAGTGGTTTGAATTTTTTCTGCGTTATTGCCTGTTAGGATACCCACCCTTTTCTGGACACTGCTGTTGGATGTCCCTAGTGTAATTATTAAGTCTGAAGTGGGGTGTGTGACATACTTAGAATAATACCATTTTGTGAATACTCACCTGTAAAATGGGTATTATAAGTATGTCACACACCCCACTTCACCCGCCCTTTTTGGTATCCTGGCTCTCTATTTGGTGAAGTTTGGTTCTTTACGTTGAGGGTTAAATTGTTTGGTTCTGGTACCTTGTCTTACTGCTGTTCTAATACTGGGAGGTTCTTGGGAGGTGCCAGGTATGTATAGAGGTGCGTTAACCCTAGTGTAATTATTAAGTCTGAAGTGGGGTGTGTGACATACTTATAATACCCATTTTACAGGTGAGTATTCACAAAATGGTATTTTTCTTTCCTTCATTTTAACTGCTCTGGATGATTCATTGATGATGAACAGCAGGGCCTCTGCTCTTATGGTTACCATTAGGCGTTCAATTTGGTTGCGCCAGTGGGCGGGCGATTTTGGGTCTAAAAAGTCTGACGTCTCTTTTCTTTGTTGGTCTAAGGCTTTTTGGAGAAAAATTGGACTCAGTAGCTAAAGGTGGAAAATTACCTCAACGTAGGAAGCAACGTCGCCCCTTTCGAGGGGCGGCTTCCTTCACCCCTTCCTTTCGGGGAGCTAGAGCGGGAAGAGGTTTTGCCTTCCCTTCTACAAGAGGAGACTCCTGGAACAGGGGCAGAGGTCGTGCCCGTTCAGGATTCAGTTGGGGTTCAAAACCCAAGCCCGCGGCAAAGCCCACTCAACAATGAGGGGGCGCCCTCACCCGCGCGGGTGGGGGGACGGCTGTGACACTTCTCCCAAGTCTGGATTCGGGAGGTCTCGGACAGATGGATCAGGGAAGTGGTGTCTTCCGGTTACATGCTGGAGTTCGAGTCCCGACCCCCCCCCCGCGCGTTTCCTCACGTCTCGGGTGTCCCCGGACGTACATGCTGTACAGGCGGTATCGAGTCTTCTAGAAATGGCGGTCATTTGTCCAGTACCACCATTAGAAAGGGGTCGGGGTTTTTACTCAAATCTGTTCACGGTTCCCAAAAAGGATGGCTCCGTGCGGCACATCCTGGACCTAAAGATTCTCAACAAATTCATCAGGCTGCGAAAATTTCGCATGGAAACGTTGCGTTCCACTATCCACTCTCTTCGTCAGGGGGACTTCATGACGTCCATAGATATCCAGGACGCTTACCTCCATGTTCCCATTTTTCCCGCGCACCAGAGGTTCCTAAGGTTCGCTCTGGAGGATCGGCACTTCCAATTTGTAGCTCTTCCCTTCGGTCTCACCACAGCTCCAAGGGTTTTCACCAAGGTACTTGCTGGGGTAATGGCTCTTCTCAGAGCTCAAGGAATTCGCATAGTGCCATATCTGGACGATCTCCTCATCTTGGCATCGTCATTCAGCCAAGCGGAATTGGACACCAGGACGGTTCTATCCACTCTGGAGAGATTCGGCTGGGTGATCAACTACCCCAAGTCCTCGCTTCACCCGTCCAGGTTAATATCCTTTCTGGGGATGTCTCTGGATACAGATCAGGCCAGAGTGTTCCTTCCTCAGTCCAAGGTTCTTCTGATTCAGGAATTGGTTCAGTCGCTTATGTCCATTCCTCGACCGTCCATCCGGCTAGGGATGAGACTGGTGTGTCTGATGGTGGCCTCCTTCGAGGCAGTTCCCTTTGCTCAGTTTCACACAAGGACACTACAGCTCCATCTGTTGTCGGTCTGGAACAGGTCTCCTCAGTCGCTGGATCAATTCTTTCAGATGTCCCCCCGGGTTCGCCGCTCGCTTCAGTGGTGGCTGAACTCAACCAACCTGCTGAAGGGCAGATCCTTTCGGACTCCCCAGTGGGAGATAGTCACCACCGATGCCAGCCTCTCGGGATGGGGGGGCTTCTGGCAGGATCTGCAATTTCAGGGTTTGTGGGGTCCTCTGGAAGCCCACAAGCCTATCAATGTTCTGGAATTGAGGGCCATCAGGATGGTTCTTTGTCACTTAACTCATCAACTGCGAGGTTTGCCGGTCCAGGTCCGGTCGGACAATCGGACGGCGGTGGCCTACATCAATCACCAGGGAGGCACCCGCAGCAGGAATGCCCTCAAGGAAGTGTCTCTGATTCTGGACTGGGCGGAGAGCCATGTCCCGTGTATCTTGGCAGTTTACATCCCGGGAGTGGAGAATGCGGAGGCGGACTCTCTGAGCAGGCTGTCTGCCCGCAAAGGGGAGTGGCCTCTCAATCCCAAGGTTTTTCACTCAATTTGTCGCAGGTGGGGGTCACCGGCGGTGGACCTCTTTGCCTCCCGTCACAATCACAAACTTCCGTCATTTGTGTCTCTGGCGAAGGATCCTCTGGCCCTTGCGACGGATGCCATGTCTCTGAACTGGAGAGATTTGGGGTTTCTGTACCTGTTCCCTCCGTTTCCCATGGTGGCCAGAGTAGTGTGCAAGCTTGCTCTGGAGAGAGCACCTGCAATCCTGGTGGCTCCAAGGTGGCCAAGACAGGTTTGGTTCGCAGACGTGGTAAGGTTGGCAGAAGATCAGTTCGTTCTGCCCCTGCTGCCGGATCTACTCACACAGGGTCCTCTTCGTTACCCGAATTTACCAACGCTGGCTTTGACGGCATGGCTGCTGAAACCTCCATCTTGAAGGAGGAAGGTCTTTCGGATGCTGTGATTCGGACTCTTATTAGTGCTAGAAAAAGGTCCTCATCGTCTGTGTACTATAGGACTTGGAGGTCTTATATTGATTGGTGTGAAACCAGGGCCTTCCCTTGTAGGGAATTCTCTATTTCTAGAATTTTGGAGTTTTTGCAACATGGTCTGGACCTAGGGCTCCAACTCGGTACTTTGAAGGGACAGGTGTCTGCCTTGGCGGTGTTTTTCCAAAAGCCTTTTGCTCTTCATCCTTTGGTTAAGACCTTTTTCCAGGGGGTTACACATGTGCGGCCTCCTAGGAAGCCTCTGATTCCAGTTTGGGATTTGAACTTGGTTCTTTCTGCACTTCAGGATCCCCCCTTTGAGCCTTTGCATGATATTCCTTTGTCTTCCCTTGCGCAGAAGGTGGCCTTTTTGGCAGCTATCACTTCTGTTAGACGTGTTTCCGAGTTGGCGGCTCTGTCTATTCAAGCCCCATATTTTGAAAGACATCAGGACAAAGTGGTTTTCCGTTTTAAGAAGGACTTCCTTCCTAAGGTGGTTTCGTCCTTTCATCTGAATCAGGATATTGTTCTGCCCTCTCTGTGTCCCAATCCCAGCAATGACAAGGAGAGGGCCCTGCATTCTTTGGATGTGGTTCGGGTTGTGAAGTATTATTTGGTGGTAACGTCTGCCTTTCGCAAGACTGATGCATTTTTCGTGGTGCCATTTGGGCCCAAGAAGGGTCTAGCACCCACAAAGTCTACCATCAGCAGGTGGATTCGTCAGGCCATTGTCGGGGCCTATTCTGCTAAGGGGAGAGATCCTCCCTTTCGTGTTACAGCTCATTCTACTCGTGTGGTTGGGGCTTCTTGGGCTTTTCAGCACCAAGCCTCTGTTGAGCAAGTTTGCAAGGCCGCTACCTGGTCTTCTGTTCACACTTTTTCAAAGTTTTACAAGGTTGATGTGCGCGCCTCAGCGGATGCTGTTTTTGGCCGCAAAGTTCTGCAGGCTGCAGTAGTTAAAGTTGTGCTTTATACCTTGTTTTGGATCCCCACCCCTTATGGACACTGCTTTTGGATGTCCCACAGGTTATGAATATCTTGAAGCGGAGTGTGTGACATACTTATAATACCATTTTGTGAATACTCACCTTGTAAAATGGGTATTATAAGTATGTCACACACCCCGCCTCAACCCGCCCCTTTTTTATTCTGGATCCTTCATTTTGTGAACTTTGCGTTGTTATGACTTATGTTTGGCTCTTCCTGGTCCCTTACCTTACTGCTTTCTTTATACTGGGGAGTGAGTGGGAGGTCCCAGGTATTTATGGACCGGGAGGGGCTTACTTTCCTCCAATTATCTCTGCAGATCGCCCTCTTCAGGTCAGTATACCCACAGGTTATGAATTTCTTGAAGCGGGGTGTGTGACATACTTATAATACCCATTTTACAAGGTGAGTATTCACAAAATGGTATTATTGTTTTTTTCAACGGAGACTGGGCTTCAACATGAAATGTCTTGTTTGGCCTTTTTTTAGTGTATTCTCAATATTTTATGGCGAAATATGTGCAAAAAAATCTATTTTGTGCGATTTGTAGTGTTTTTTTGCAATAAAAAAAAGAACGTTTGTCAATAAAATGTTATTGTGCGCGTAACCCCAATTTCTCTTGGTCACAGCGGTACCACATATGTATAGGTAGACACCCTTTCCTGCCCCCAAACTGAAACAGAGCTTTAGGAGATTTTCAGATAAAATACAACTGCGCTATGCGCACCTTGCAGTTTTTCCAGAAAAACAACCCTTTACATTTGAAATACCCCCCACAAACTATATATTATCTGGAAGTACATGCCTCAAGCCTTCTAGGCGTACCAAGCTTGTTTATGTGGGCTTAGTTTTCTGGAAGTAATCCCTCAATGTATTCTTTGGTTGCACAAAGTTTCCCTAAAAAAGAATAAAACGGAAGAATCAAGCCACATTTTACTAAAAATAACTATATGCAAACAAGAAATAACAAGTAAAATCTCAAAAAGCAACATGCCCTGAACAGAACGATACCCAACATGCATAGGTACTGTCAAGGGAAGAGTTGGCAAACACCACAAAGTAAAGCGTGCGCGTAACAGTAATTTTACTTGAAAATTTCAGCTCTGCATGCAAAGTGCGCACCTTGAAATTTTTCAACCAAAACAACCCTTTACATTTGGAATATCCCCAATAAACCATATATTCCCTGAAAGTACACATGTTAAGCTTTCTAAGAGTACCCAGCTTGCTGTAGTAGGCTCACCTTTATGGAAGTAATCCCCGAAGAATTCTTAGGTTGCACAGAGTTTCCCTAAAAAAATGAATTAAAAAACTGAATAAATAACATGTTTTCCTAAAATTATAAATATGCAAACAAGAAAAAAACAAGCTAAATCTGAAAGAGCAAGGTCTCCGAGCAGAACAATACCCAACATGCATAGGTACTCTTAACTCTTTTAATTGCCAGCCTACTTGAAGTTTTGTCACCCTCTGTTGACGGGTCATTTATTCTAAGTATGTCACACACCCCACTTCAAACATTAATAATTACACTAGGGTTAACGCACCTCTAGGTGGCAGCATTGCAGAGAACTTCTCCAAAAAACTTCAACAGGCCCCTCCCGGTCTATACATACCTGGTACCTCCCAAGAACCTCCCAGTGTTGTTCTCTGCAAGGTGGCGACAAGACAGAAGAAAGAAGTCTCCTGCTTGCAGGTAGCCGGGGTATCCCCCCGGCCCCCCCCCCCCCGTGGTCTATTTCTGCCCGGCTCTTGTTTGAGAGTATACTATTTAATGGCAGCCTCCCAGCTTCGGCTGTAGGCCGGGCAAAAAGGTAGCCGGCACCATTGGTGCCTAGGAGATTAGCTCCTCCGCTCGACCCTTCATTGCGGGGCATAGCGGGATGCCCGGAGTGGTGATCCGGATGTGGGATGCCCCATTTAATAGGAGGTTAGCGGTCAGGATGTGCCTAGCCCTGGGATATCGTTATTTCACATTCCGGGGTGTGGGGCGCGCTGGGGACGGTGACATGCTGTGTGAGTGTGGCTGCTGCGCTGCTACATTGTGAGGCTTTTCGTGATTTTTACTGTGACTGCCTTTATTGCAAGTTTTGCCTGGGTGTCCCTCTGTCCCCCCTGTCTGTGTGTCTGTCCTCTCCCCTCAGGAGCCGGGGGGGCGGGGCCTCGCGGCGCGCCGCGGTCCCGCCTGTGGCTGAGCGCCGTGTCCGGCGCTTGCAGCCTGCGTGTCCGGTCTGCTCAGGGGGGGGGGATCTGATTATCAGTGTGTGGGTCTGTGTTTGTGCGCACTGGGAACCGGCGGGTTGCTCCGCCGGTCCCGTCCTTGAGGTCTGAGCGCGGTCTCCGCCGGCTGACGCTGGCGGGGTCGCGCGCGCGGGCCGCGCACTGATTGGATGTCCCGGAGGGGCGGGGCCTTCTCGGCTCCCGCGCTCCCGGAGCTTGCCTTCTTCTCCTTCACTGCGCTGTGTGCGGGCCGCCATCTTCTGCGGTGCCTGGCTGCGCGGTTTTTCTCTCAGGTAGGCGTTTTAGTTTCCTTGCGATGGCCCCTCGGTTTGCGTCCTCTCCTCCTCCTCCTCCTTCCTCCTCGCTCCGGCGCATCTTTAAGGTGCTGGTTTTGTATTAACCAGTTCCTGTGTCTCTGGTTTATGAGGGGGGGGGGGGGGGTGGTGTAAGGGGGGTTTTGTATGTTATGCTGGTATATGGTGCTGGATTGACGCCTGTCCCTCTCCCTTTGTGTCTTTCAGATCCTGGGATCCCGTCTGGCAGGACTCTCCCGGTCATATATACCTGGCTCGTGGGGGGTGTTTTTTCATTGCAATATATATATATATATATATATATATATATATATATTTATATTTTTATATACTTTTATAAGGGTCTTATGCTATTCCCCTGGGTCAGGATCTTGTGACTATCCTTAGACAATTGTTAGGTTATTAAGGGGCATCCCGGGTCGCGTACCGCATAAATCCCTGGGTTCTGCGAATACCATAAATTTCACCACATGGAGGCTGCCACAGATACCGGGAATGGTTCTTCGGGACAATCCAAGGTGTGCGGGGGTTGTGGGACTCCGCTCCAGGGAGATGATGTCATTTTGTGTATCCCTTGTGCACAGCAGAACATTGCACGGCAGTCCAGTACTCCGGTGCCTAGCACTTCTTCAGCTGCGCCATCTCCCTCTCCCCCTCGTTTATTCCGGACCCCGTGTGACGTTGTCCTGGGCGGGGATTCGCAGTCTGATGTATGTGCCCGCTTGGATGTTTTTATTCATACACCGGATATCGGCTGGCCTTAATGCTGTAAGGTTTTGACCACATTGGAGGTGAGCGCTCGTGGCCGTGCAGTGTCTCGTGGGGTGTCTCAGAATTACAATTCAGAGCTGGCAATCTTCTGTCTGTATGTGCCCGCTTGACCAGCCTTGAGAAGCGGTTTTCTGCTATAGCCGCTCAGAAGGTTTCAGCTAAGCGGAAGCATCTGTCTCCGCCTCCACCGGATTCAGATGAGGAAGTGGTGGGAGATCTGGATTGGTCGGATCGTCCCCGTGAAGAAGGTGAGCTCATTGAGGAAGAAGATTCTGATGTTCAGCAGTTGCTGGGTTCTGAGGGGGATCAGGATGATGGCCTCCCTCTCGATTCCTCTACCATTCTGAGCCAGATGTTTGAGGTTTTGGATTTGGAGCCTCCGGTTGTTGCTCCTAGGCCTAAGGGTCAGCTTTTTGGGGTGTCCAAGCAGCGTTTGGAGTTTCCCATTCAACAGCATTTTGAAGAAATAGTTTTCAAGCAATGGGAGCAACCTACACGTCTTGTTGGTGTGCCGTCTAGTTGGGATAGGAAGTATCCCTTTCCGGCGGAATTGATGAAGCGTTGGTCTGTTCCCCCTGAGGTAGATACTCCGGTCCTGGGACTGTCCAACACGGCGGTCGTGCATTCCCCTGACACGACTTCGCTCAGGGACGGCGAGGATCGCCGGGTTGATCAGCTTGCCCGTCACGGTTTTGTATGTGCGGGTTCGGTGTTAAGGCCTGTCTGTGCTTCGGCCCTGTTGACTTTTGCTGTCAGGTCTATTGTCAGGGACTTGGGGGTGGATCTCGAGCCCACCAGTGATGAGTCCCTTGGGCTTAAGCGCTGCGATGCTTTTTTGTCTTTTATCCTGGCCGCTCAGGAGGATGCCATGCTGATGTGTGGCAGGGCTACTGCCTTGCTGGTGGCTATCCGGCGCTGTGTGTGGTTGAGACAGTGGACGGCCGATTTTAATTCAAAAAGATCGCTCACGGCTCTGCCCTTTTTGGGTTTGAGGCTTTTTGGTGAGAGGCTGGATTCTGTTGCCAAGGGAGGTAAGTTACCTCAGCGCAAGAAATTTCGCCGTTCCTTTCGGGGGATGGTCTCGTTCAATCCGTCCTTTCGGGGAGTCGGAGCCGGTAGAGGTGCGGGCTCCTCGGCCCCCAGGGGCGCCAGTTGGAATAGGGGCAGAGGCCGTGGCCGCCCCACTCGCGTCTGGGGTGCCAAGCCCAAGCCGGCTGCCAAGCCCACCCAGCAATGAGGGGGCGCCCTCACCCGTTCGGGTGGGGGGACGGTTGCAACTTTTCTCCCGGGTGTGGGACCAGGAGGTCCCGGACAGATGGATCCGGGAGGTGGTTTCGGCCGGTTACAAGTTGGAGTTCGAGTCCCGTCCTCCTCCAAGGTTCTTCAGGTCTCGGGTGTCTTTGGATCCTTTGGCCGCGCAGGGGCTCCTGGCCAGTTCCAGTAAGGAATCTTCTAGATTTAGCTGTCATTTGCCCGGTTCCTCCTTCAGAGGTGGGGCGCGGGTTTTACTCCAATCTTTTCACGGTTCCCAAAAAGGACGGGTCCTTCCGTCCTATTCTGGATTTGAAGTTCCTGAACAGGTTTATTCGTCCTCGGAAGTTTCGCATGGAAACCCTGCGGTCTGCGATCGGTTCGCTTCGGCAGGGGGACTTTATGACGTCCATAGACATCAAGGATGCGTACCTGCACGTGCCGATCTTTCCTGCTCATCAGCGGTTCCTTCGTTTCGTGGTGGGGGATCGGCATTTTCAGTTTGTGGCTTTTCCGTTCGGCCTCACCTCTGCTCCGAGAGTGTTCACCAAGGTGTTGGCGGGGGTGATGGCCCTGCTCAGAGCTCAGGGGATTCGCATTGTGCCTTACCTGGACGATCTTCTCATCATGGCTCCTTCCTTCAGTCAAGCAGAGGGGGACACCAGCACGGTGGTGTCTTTGTTGGAGAGGTTCGGCTGGGTGATCAATTACCCCAAGTCCTCGCTGGTTCCGGCCAGGGTGGTGACCTTTCTGGGGATGTCATTGGACTCCTGCCAGCACAGAGTGTTTCTTCCTCAGGCCAAGGTTCTGTTGATTCAGGAATTGGTCCAGATGCTCCTCTCCCATCCTCATCCGTCCATTCGTCTGGGGATGAGACTGGTGGGGTTGATGGTGGCCTTGTTCGAGGCAGTTCCCTTTGCTCAGTTTCATACGAGGACTCTTCAACTTCATCTTTTGGCATCTTGGAACCAGTGTCCGGGGTCGTTGGATCGGTCCTTCCGGTTGTCCCCTCGGGTTCGGCAGTCCCTTCTGTGGTGGTTGGTCTCGGACAACCTTCTGAAGGGCAGGTCGTTTCTGACTCCACTTTGGGAAACTGTCACCACGGATGCCAGTTTGTCAGGCTGGGGAGGTTTTTGGAAGGATCTTCGGTTTCAGGGGCAGTGGGACCCTCAGGAGGCCCACTTGCCCATCAATGTTCTGGAATTGCGAGCCATCAGGTTGGTTCTGTCTCGCTTGACGCATCATTTACAAGGTCTGCCGGTTCAGGTTCGCTCAGACAATCAGACGGCGGTTGCTTACATCAATCACCAAGGAGGGACTCGCAGTCTGGGTGCCCACAGGGAGGTGTCTCTGATTTTGATCTGGGCGGAGACTCATGTCCCTTGCATCTCGGCAGTTTACATTCCGGGAGTGGAAAACACAGAGGCGGATTTTCTGAGCCGGTGTGCGTCCCGTCGGGGGGAGTGGTCTCTCCATCCCCAGGTGTTTCGGTCACTTTGTCTCCGGTGGGGGACGCCGGAGGTGGATCTGTTTGCTTCTCGTCACAATCACAAGCTTCCGTCCTTTGTGTCCCTGTCCCGGGAACCTCTGGCTCTGGCGGTGGATGCCATGACCCTGAGCTGGAGGGACCTGGGGTTTCTTTATCTGTTTCCTCCGATTCCCATGCTAGGCAGGGTTCTGCGAAAGTTGGTTCTGGAAGGAGTTCCCGCCATTCTCGTGGCTCCAAGGTGGCCAAGGCGGGTGTGGTTCGCGGACATCGTTCGTCTGGCCGTAGATCAGTTCGATCTGCCTCTTCGGCCAGATCTTCTCACTCAGGGTCATCTATGTTACCCCAGTTTACAAACGCTGGCTTTGACGGCTTGGCTGCTGAAACCTCCATCTTAAAGGAGGAGGGTCTTTCGGATGCGGTCATTCAGACTCTTATTAGTGCCAGGAAGAGATCTTCTTCTTCCATCTATTACAGGTATTGGAGATCTTATATTGATTGGTGTGAGGCTAGGTCTTTGCCTTGCCGGGTTTTTTCTGTGTCTAGGATTTTGGAGTTTCTTCAGTCGGGGCTGGACTCCGGTCTTCAGCTGAGTACCTTGAAGGGGCAGGTTTCTGCTTTGTCTATTTTTTTCCAGAAATCTTTTGCTAGTCATTCCTTGGTCAAGACTTTTTTCCAGGGGGTTTCGCATGTGCGGCCTCCTAGGAAGCCTTTGCTCCCAGTGTGGGATTTGAATTTGGTTCTTTCTGCTCTTAAGGCTCCTCCTTTTGAGCCTTTGCGGGATGTTGCTTTGTCCATTCTTACTCAGAAGGTTGCCTTTCTGGTGGCCATCACTTCGGTTCGGCGTGTTTCAGAGCTGGCAGCTTTGTCTATTCAGGCTCCTTATTTTGAGGATCATCAGGACAAAGTGGTTTTTCGTTACAAGTCAGATTTTCTCCCTAAAGTGGTCTCTGCTTTTCATCTTAACCAGGACATTGTTCTTCCTTCCTTGTGTCCTAAGCCTAAGAATGTCAAGGAGAGTGCTTTGCACTGCTTGGATGTGGTACGTTGTGTCAGGTACTATCTACGTGCTACGTCTTCTTTTCGTAAGACTGATGCCTTTTTCGTTGTGCCATGTGGGCCTAGGAAGGGTTTGGCTCCGGCCAAATCTTCCATTAGTAAATGGATTCGTCAGGCCATTGTTGGTGCTTATTCGGCTAAGGGGAAGGATCCCCCTTTTCGAGTTACTGCTCACTCTACTCGTGCGGTTGGTGCGTCCTGGGCTTTTCAGCACCAGGCTTCGGTTGAACAAGTGTGTAAGGCTGCAACTTGGTCTTCTGTTCATACTTTTTCTAAGTTCTATAAGGTTGATGTGCGGGCCTCAGCGGATGCTGTTTTTGGCCGCAAGGTTTTGCAGGCTGCAGTGGTTTGAGTTTTTTCTGCGTTATTGCCTGTTCGGATACCCACCCTTTTCTGGACACTGCTGTTGGATGTCCCTAGTGTAATTATTAATGTTTGAAGTGGGGTGTGTGACATACTTAGAATAATACCATTTTGTGAATACTCACCTGTAAAATGGGTATTATAAGTATGTCACACACCCCACTTCACCCGCCCTTTTCGGTATCCTGGCTCTTTATTTGGTGAAGTTTAGTTCTTTACGTTGAGGGTTGCATTGTTGGTTCTGGTACCTTGTCTTACTGCTGTTCTAATACTGGGAGGTTCTTGGGAGGTACCAGGTATGTATAGACCGGGAGGGGCCTGTTGAAGTTTTTTGGAGAAGTTCTCTGCAATGCTGCCACCTAGAGGTGCGTTAACCCTAGTGTAATTATTAATGTTTGAAGTGGGGTGTGTGACATACTTATAATACCCATTTTACAGGTGAGTATTCACAAAATGGTATTTTCCCCATTTCCCAGCTTTTGTGGCACCCCCACCCCTGCAGCCTTCAAGCACACATAGCCTATGTGGGCCCAGGCTCTTCTGCTACCCCCCCCCCCCCTGGGCTTTGGGGAGGCAGGTAATAGGGGTGCCGGGGGTTAATGGCAAGTCACCTGCGGCTACCGCAGGTGACTTGCCAGCCCCCAGTCTTGTGAACTGGTAAAAGGGGTCTCATGGACCACTTACCAGTTCACAAGGGGTTAAATGTAAAAATAAACACACTGACACATAAGAAAAAAATGTCATTTATTTATTTTTTTTACTTTACTCACCTCCGATTCTGTGTCCCCCGGTGATCTCTGATGACAGCTGACCGTCTGCTCGGGTGTTTGGAGGAGAGAGCCTGGGGAGGGAGGGGGGGGGGGCGATCACTGCCCTCCCCACCTCTTTCCTCCAACCACCCGAGCAGACTGATTCTTAGTCTCGGGTGCTGGACTTAAGAAGCCGGCTGCTGGTGACATCACAATGATGAGGGGCGGGGCTAGCAGTCGCGATCCAGGAAGTGTGGGGGGGGGCGATTTCTGCCCTCTCCTCGCCACTCTGAGGCCCCCCCAGTGAAGAGGAGACCTGTCGGGAGGCAGCGCGGGCACAGGTAAGTAAATGTCATTTTTATTTTTTTCTTTACAGTTAACAGCTGCTGCTGCCGAAGCGGGGGGGGGGGGGGGGGGGGGTTAGGGTGGCCCTACTCCGGGGGCTCTCCTGGAGCCATCCAAGCCCCCACGGGGGATCGGATGGCACCAAATTAAAGAGGAGACCAGGCCGGATCCAACGAGGGTTCAACTAGCAGGGGGGGGGGAGTCAAGCACTTAACACCTATGGGCTTGGCACTTAAGGCACGGACATGCGAGCACGTAGGTGCAGATTTTCTGCCTAAGGTTGTGTCTGCTTTTCATCTCAATCAGGACATTGTTTTGCCTTCTCTATGCCCTAATCCTAGTAACCCTAAGGAAAGGGTTTTGCACTCTCTGGATGTGGTCAGGACTCTGAAGTTCTATTTGGTGGCTACTGTATCCTTCAGGGAGACTGGTGCTCTTTGTGTGCTCCCGTCTGGACCTAAGAAGGGTCTCGCTCCGACTAAGTCCACTATCAACAAGTGGATCCGTCAGGCTGTGGTACAGGCCTATTCTGCTAAGGGGAAGGAGCCTCCCTTCCACCTTACTGCTCATTCTACTCATGCTTTTGGTGCCTCCTGGGCCTTTAAGCACCAAGCTTCTGTTGAACAAGTTTGCAAGGCCGCTACTTGGTCTTCTGTTCATACTTTTTCTAAGTTTTACAAGGTTGATGTTAGGTCCTCAGCTGATGCTGCTTTTGGCCGCAAAGTTCTGCAGGCGGCAGTGGTTTAAACTGCCCTACCTTTTGGGGATCCCACCCTACCTTACGGACACTGCTATTGGATGTCCCAGGAGTAAGGAATATTCTGGAACAGGACGTGCTGTATACTTAGAATAATACAATTCTGTGATTACTCACCTGTAGAATAGATATTATACGTATACAGCACATCCTGTTCCATCCCACCCTTGTTATCATTATTCTTAGTTACCTCTGTATGGTGATTGTTCATATGTTCATTTTTTAATTCTGATTATTATTGTTCTCCCGGCTTCTTGTTTACTGCTTGTGAATACTGGGGAATTTGTGGGAGGTACCTGACTTATATCGGGCCGGAAGGAGCCACAAGCCGTTTTTCTGCAGACCAGCGCCATCTTGTGGATGTATTACCCAGGAGAAAGGAATATTCTGGAACAGGACGTGCTGTATACGTATAATACCAATTCTACAGGTGAGTAATCACAGAATTGTATTTTAATTACCCTGCAACAATAAAAACAAGCTTATGCTTTCACCTATCCTTTTTGCCGTTGAGTGTCTGTCTGCTGAGAAATCATCTTGTCATCTCCCCATGCTGTGGTCCCATTAACCCTTACCCTTGGCTACCATACCTGTTGCTGTGACCTTTCCTGAGATAAGTTGACACAGTGACATACATTGGATTACAATTTAAAGCTGACCATGATTGTTTCTGGTTAACCTTCAACAATAAAACAAGCTGATGCTTTCACCTATCCTGTTTGCCATTGAGTGTCTGTCTAATGAGATACCATCTTGTCCTGCCATGCTGCATTCCCATTAACCCTTACTCTTGGATACCATACCGGTTTGCTGTGACATTGCCTCAGATAAGTTGACACAGTGACATACTTTGGATTACAATGTAACGCTGACCATGACTATAATAGTTAACCCCAATAACTACCATTACACTTGGTCAGCAGGGATCCTAAACACAGCAGCCATCAGAGCTGGGGAGGTCATTTCTGCTGCCAGTGAGACCAACATTAGAATGATACCAGTCTTTTCCATTGTTGCATCTCCTCTAGAAGTAGACATGCAGTGTGCAGCCATTTCCAGGTCCCCTCTATGGCAGAACATCACAAGGAAAACACAAGTATGGCACTAATTCAAGTTGGTGGCTCCAGGTCCCTGATGACTAGGCCGGTGTTGGTCTGCTCCAAGTTCTGTAGCTTTAGACTCACTGTTGTCACCAGTGCATCAGCTCCTCCCCCGTTCTGTTCATAACCTCTCTTCCTCTTCAGTTTTCAGCAGATGCCGACAAAATGGAAGCATTGCTGAAGGTGGTTGGGCACCTGGAGCAGGAAATGTATTGCAACGAAAGACTGGAAAAGGTGAGGCTTCCAAATGTAATTGCCCAGATTCGTCATGGAAGAGTATCCCCCCCAATCAAGAATTTGTGGCTAATAGAGCAAAAATGGCTCATGCACTCTGACAAACCTCTAGATGGCCAGCTTTAGGCCAGACTGGGAACAGGCGATAGGAGTCGCAGACTGGGAGCAGGCGGTGGGAGTCGCAGACTGGGAGCAGGCGGTGGGAGTCGCAGACTGGGAGCAGGCGGTGGGAGTCGCAGACTGGGAGCAGGCGGTGGGAGTCACAGACTGGGAGCAGGCGGTGGGAGTCGCAGACTGTGGGGGTCGCAGACTGGGAGCAGGCGGTGGGGGTCGCAGACTGGGAGCAGGTGGTGGGAGTCGCAGACTGGGAGCAGGAGGTGGGAGTCGCAGACTGGGAGCAGGCGGTGGGAGTGGCAAATTGGGAGCAGGCGGTGGGAGTCGCAGACTAGGAGCAGGTGGTGGGAGATGTTGACTTTGAACAGGTGGTGAGAGTCACAGACTGAGATTAGTCAGTGGCAGTCGCAGACTGGAACAGGTGGTAGAAGTTGTAGACTGAGAACAGGCGGTGGGAGCCGCAGGCTGGCAAAGAGATGGTTGGAGTTGGAGACTAATAACAGAGGCACTCAGGGGCAACCCATCTTCAGCAACAGAGGTATCTTCAGCAACAGAAGGGTTCTAACCAGCCCATTTGTTTAGCCAGAGCCCAGAGGGCGTGGGGTGGAGGTAGGCGTGCAGGTTTCCATCATCGTTAGATATATTTTGTATTTATTATTTTTGCAGTATTTTGATCTTCTCCTTACCCAAGTACAAGAGATCCTGGAGAAACACACTAACCCAAAGGTGCTGGAGGGCTGCTCCCGGGCGCTGTATGCTTTGTCTGACCCCAGGCAGACGCTGCACAAGAAAACTGACCTAACTGTCAGCCAGTTGGTGGATGGCCTCACCGACCACTTTATGAAACTGATCCCTGACATTTTGGAGGTACGAGACAAAATGATACACAAAACATGTGTTATAAAGGTTTGTCATTGGGGCATCAATCTCACCCAATCATCCCTAAAAATGTACTTCCGGGCAACCTAATATATTTTTACGCTTGTGTTAGGGCTGGAACGAGTCTGTTAGCACTGGTGCAAGTCTGCAATTAAACAAAATGTTTATTTTCCTGGTATCCTTCTCGGGTTGCTTCATCTTCATTCTTCACTATTGGGTTATCCACCACAAGGTGGCGCAGTCGACTGCAAGAAGACTTGTGGCTCCTCCCAGCCCATATAAGGGCAGCAAATTTCCCATAACTCCCAGTTTCCTTGCAATCTAGGCTGCGAAGACAGAAAATTATCTCTCTCTGGATTATCACAGGCGAGCGGGGCATCCCAAGCCCGTCGGGCCTGCAGGCCTATTCCCACCTGTTCCGGGACCCATCCTGCCTCCCAGCCCTGGCTGCGGTTCAGGTGAAGGTAGGGGAACACCTGGGGTTGGGTGTTCACAGAGCCTTGCTCTGGGCCACAGACTCTGTACCTGAAGGCCATAGGCTATGGTGAGCCTATATGGGGGGGGGGGCTCACCATAGCCATAGCCCATGTTTGGAATTTCTAGAGCAGGCTCATTTCCATGCCCTGGTGCTCAAGGAATGGGAATGTCCCAGTAAACTTACGGGGGTTCCAGGGGACTCGGATAGGAAATACCCTTTCCCCCCTGAGGTGGTTAATTGCTGGTCATCACCCCCCGTGGTGGATGCACCGATCATAGGGGTCCCGAATCCCCCTTTTATTACAACCCCTGCTTATAGTACCCTTCGGGATGCTGAGGACCGGCGCATTGAGCTGTTGGCCACCCATGCCTTTTCTTGTGCAGGGACGGCGCTGCGCCCGGTCTGTGCCGCGGCTATTACTACAGTGGCCACTAACGCACTCATTAGGAAGTTACTTGATCATCACCCTGAGAATCTCCCCTGGGAGGTGTTTAATGCACTCTCCAATTGTGATGTATTTGTAAAATGTATCCTATTAGCGTTGGAAGACGCTATCACGATGTGTGCAAGAACTTCTGCAGTTGCAGTAGCCATACGTCGCTTGCTGGCTGCGACAGTGGGGTGCTGACGATGCTACAAAAAAGACTCTTACTGGGCTCCCCTTTAAAGGGCGGCACCTATTCGGTAAAAAGAGCAGATCACCCCTACGCAGACGGCCGTCTAGGCCCCCTGGGGGCAGAGGCACTCCTCCTCCCCCCTACCTGAGTGTTGCGCAGGAACCAGGGGCGTCCTTCCGGGTTTTTCGTGCGGACTCCTGCCCCACGAGCAGCAGACAACGCCCTGGCCCCTCCGGCGGGGCTAAGCCCAAATCTTCCACCAGACCCCCTCAAGCATGATGGGGCGCCCTCGCCCTTCTGGGTGAGGGGATGGCAGCAGCACCTTGCTATTATCGGGAGGCATCTCGCCTCATTCTGGTGGATTCAGGAGGTTGTGTCCTCCAGATACAGGATAAGGTTTGCTGCGTGGTCTTCCCCAGTTTTTATCAGGTCCCAGGTACTCCTGGGCCCTGCCGCTCTTCAGTTACTGACACAGGCCATGCTAGGCCTACGAGGCATGAGGGTCTCTTGCAGGCAAAAGAAGGGGCCGCTATACCAACCTTTCACAGTTCCCTATGAGAGATAGGTTTGGCCCATTTTGGATTCGTGGCTACACTCTTATTACAGGCAGTTTCTGCGGAAACTCTGGGTTGGTCCATCAGCACCTTGCGCCCAGCGGGCTTCTTGCCGTCTGGGGAACACTAAAATGTTTATTGTTTACATCCCTGTGACTTCAGATCCCTGAGGCTCTTCAGGTTCATGTTCGTGGCCAACACGGCTAATTGTGACCTTGTTACCTGGCTTCTCTTCATCTCCCAGAGTGATCTCTCGGGTGCAGACGATGGTGAGGTCTCGGATGAGACCAAGAGGCGTCTGCGTGGTGGCTACCTGGACGTTTTTTTTGTCACTTCCCAGTCTGCGTCGGGATGTATAACTGACTGATGGCGTCCGTTGGGAGTCATTGGATGGGGGACCCTGTTCACCCCAAATCCTCATTGTCCCCTTCAGTGGTAATCCCATTACCAGGACTGAATCTGGATCAGGTTCTAATTTGAATCTTCCCTTCTCCGCAATGTGGCAGACAATCTGGTCGCATGGGCGCAGTCCCTCTTGATGTCCCGGTCCCTTCACCAGGCAGAGATGCAGCTGGTGGGGCCGTTCGGTGTCTTGCTCGGAAGTGGTCCCTTATGTTCAGCTCCCCCTGGGCCCTTCTGTGACTTCTATTTTCAATACAAGATAGGGATCCGGCATCCCTGGAGTAGGGTCTGTGGGCCTTCCCACTTGGTGAGATGTCTCAGGGAACCTGTATGGGGCAGTTCCTTCTTGCCCATTCCTGGAGACGGTCTCCGTGGATGCCTAACTATCAGGTTGAAGGGGGAGGTTTCTTCTGAAACTCCTTGCGATTCTGGGGGTGGTGGGCCCTTAGATGGTCCTTACGCCTATTGGTTATAAAACACCGGTGCGCCTTACAATGGCTCTGCCTCGCTTGGCTACCTCCCTTCCGGGTCTGCCAGTTGGGGGCGCTCGGTCTTTCTGACAACTGTGTCCTACAATAACCATTGGAGGGGTCTGGGGCTGGAGGACCCTTCAGGAAACGTCTAGGTTTCTAATCTGGGCGGAGATGATGTTCCCTGCATGTCATTATATTCGCCCCGGTGCTGCCCATCTGCGACAGGATGCGCTCATCCTTGTATCACTAGGGGGTCCGATCAGCTTGGATCTGTTGTGTTCCATCACTATCACAGGCTCTTGGCCTTTGTTTCCTTGTCCCAGGATCCTCTGGCAGTGGTCCGGATGCCTTAGTACTGTCCTGACTGGCCGTTTCGGTTCTGTATGTCCCTTTCCATCCCCCCTGCTAGGCAGGGCTATATGCATGATTGCGCTTGTAAGGGGACCAGTGTTCTGGTGGCCCCAGGTGCCCTTGTAGAGGGTGGTTATGGTACCAAGGGTGGTTGTTCTGGACCCTTTTGCCAGGAGTGCTAGCTCGACTCACTCAGGGGTCCTTTTAGGTCAGTCCATTATGGTTCTGGCCTAGTTGGCCTGACTTCTGAAACAACTATCTTGCTGGAGACAGGCCTATCTGTCTCGATGTTGGAGACTCTGGGAAGGCTATGAGAAAGTTCTTCCTCTTCCATCTGTTGTAGGGTATGGCATACCCATATGGATTGATGGTGAGTTTTAGGTCTCTTCCCTGTTGGGCGTTCTCGGTTCCCAGGGTGCTAGTGTTGTTTGCAGCTTGATTAGTTGATTCTCCAACTCAGTACTTTGATGGGTCAGGTTCTGCACTGTCCACCTTGCCTTAGTGGTCTGGTTCAGTCTTCCCTGGTCAGACTTCCTGCAGGGGGTACTCATCGGGGCCCCCATGTAATCTTATGGTCCCCGTTGGGATTGGAATTGATTTATTCTGTCTGATTGTAGGGTTGTGTTCCTTGGTCCTATTCAGGATGCTGTCAAGGTTGTCCTTCTGGTGACTATTACCTTGGTCAGGCGGGTGTTAGCGGGCGGCTCTGTTTACCTAGCCCCCTTCCTTGAGGTACACTAGGATAGGTTGAGTTCCGCCTGATGCCGGGACTAGCTGCATCTGGAAGTGGCTCTTGTTCATTGATTCGTTGTATTGCTACTCCTGCCGTGCCCTTTTTCCTAGCAACGCTGAGGAAAGGGCTCTGCCTTCCTTATTCAGGTGTTGGAAGCCTTCCTTGGTAGTTTCTGTCCTTAGGGGAACTGATGTTCCTTGGGGCTTGTGGTCATTACATCCTAAGGTGTTCGATCCCTTCCACTCTCGGATGTTGGGCAGCTTGGTCCTGGTTGCTCCCCTTTAGTCCTTGGTTAGGTCTTTCGGGCTTCTGCCAAGTCTACTTTAGCTATTGGATTGTCAGGCTGTTATTCAGGCCTATTCCAGCAAAGGGAAGAATCTTCCTTGTCGTCTCGGTTCCTTTCTTCTCGTGCTGGTTGCCCCTTTGGCCTTCAGCACAGGGCTTCTGTTGATCTGGTTGGCTAGGCCTTCAGCTCATGCTGTCTTGGCCGTATGGTTATGCAGGTGACAGTGGTTCTAAACTGTCTGCTGTTGTCATCTTTTGTTGGGGGATCCCACCCTACTTATGGACACTGCTATTGGATGTCCCAAGTGTAAGTATTATATCTGGAGCAGGACGTACTGTATACTAAGAATAATACAATTCTGTGAAATACTCACCTGTAGAATTGGTATTATAAGTATACAGTACGTCCTGCTCCACCCCACCCTGTTGTTGCATTATTCTGGATCCCCTGTATGGTGATTGTCATCTTGTTATTGTTACTTGTTGTTCTGGGTGGTTTTTAATTCTCCCGGCTTCTTGTTCACTGCTTTTCAATGCTGGGGAATTGTGGGAGGTCCCTGGGTATATGAAGGGCCGGAAGGAGCCTGTTTTTGCATGCTTCTGCAGTACAGCGCCATCTGGCGGAGGATAACCCAAGTGTAAGTATTATATCTGGAGCAGGACATACTGTATACTTATAATAACAATTCTACAGGTGAGTATTTCACAGAATTGTATTTTTTTTACTACTGCAAATGCCGCCGCCGCGCGAGTCTTTTCCTCCATTTGGATGTTCAGCGCCGGGCGGCGTTACCTCAGACGCTTCTGCGTTATCATTGGCTGCTTGTCTGTGGGCTTTGCGCCCTTCGGGGGGGGGGGGGCAGGGCCTGGCTTGGCGCGCCCTGCGTCGCGGCCCGCTCTGGCCCTTCGAGGTACTCTCGGCGCCATTTTGTCAGTGCGCGCGCGCGTGTGGCGGTTATACTTACCGCGGTCCTTAAGTGCCCTCGCGGGCGTTTTTATGCTCATTGTAGTGTGTTTGGTTCTGACACCCCTTCGCCCTGTCTGTTTCGAGAGCTATGTGCTATGAGCCGTTCATCTTAAACTACAGCACTTGTAACCGAGGAGCGCAGCCTAGTCATCCTATATATAAGGATCAATGGCCGCTGTTATGAGAACAGACGGGTGTAGTCATTGACTTCTCCCGGGCCGGTGTAGTTGATAGTTGGACCTTGTATAATTACTCCCACTTCCCTAGCGGGTCATTGGGGCATCCAGGGTTGCTTATAGCGTAAATCCCTACTGGCATATTGAGCCTAAATAATCACCATATGGAGGCACCTCAGAATTATGTGACCGGGGTCCCCCTGGGACAAGACCGGCTGTGTATAGCGTGTGGACAACCCCATGCTGATGCTGACGGGGCACGGGTCTGCGTACCATGTGCCGAGCAAGCACTGGCTCTGCAATCAGGCCTGCCAGTGGCTGCACCTCGTTTCAATTCGCCTATCTCACCATGCTTAAATCTCACTCCTGCTGAGTCGCATACAAGTGGGGATTCGCAGCCTGTTGTGTCTTCTAGACTGCCTACGGCTGAACAGATTATTGCGAGGTTGTCAGAGCGCAAGGGCCCTGGTAAGAAGCGGCACTTGACGCCTCATGTTACTGTTTTCCCTATGGGAACTGAGGAGTTTACTACTCGGTGTGGTTATACCCCTTCTGAGGAAGGAGAACTCTTCTCTGACTCAGGCTCATCTGATGGGCCGGGGAGTCATGACGATTCTGGCCATGAATACTGGGCCCAGAGTGACACTGATGATCTGTTGATTAAGGTCTTTGAGGTTCTGGCTATCTCTCTCCCTGGTGAGGCTCCCAAGCAGATAGGGGAGCGTTTCCATACAGCAACAGCACGTTTGGAATTCCTGGAGCAGGCACATTTCCATACTCTTGTGCTCAAGGAATGGGAGTGCCCCAGTAAACTGCCAGGGGCCCCAGGGGACTGGGATAGGAAGTGCCCTTTCCCCCCTGAGGTGGTTAATTGTTGGTCATCCCCCCCGTGGTGGATGCCCCGATCATAGGGGTTCCTAACCCCCCCTTTATTACAGCCCCTGCTTATACTACCCTTCGGGATGCTGAGGACCGGCGCATGGATCTGCTGGCCTCCCATGCCTTTACATATGCAGGGACGGCGCTGCGCCCAGTCTGTGCCGCGGCTATTACTGCCGTGGCCGCTAGAACCCTAATTAGCAAGATGCTTGCTCGTCCCCCCGATGACTTCCCCTGGGATATGTTTAATGCACTCTCCAGTTGTGATGTGTTGTAAAATTTATCCTATTAGCGTTGGATGACACTATTAGAATGTGTGCAAGAACTTCTGCCCTTGTGGTGGCTATACGTCGCTTGGTCTGGTTGCGACAGTGGGGTGCTGACGATGCTTCTAAAAATACTCTTACCGGGCTTCCCTTTACAGGGCTACGCCTGTTTGGGGGCCCGTCTAGACCTGTTTGGTAAGAAGGGTAAGTCACCGCAACGCAGGCGGCCGTCTCGGCCCCCTCGGGGCAGGGGCACCCCTCCCCCCCACCATAGTGTTAAACAAGAACCAGGGCTGTGCTTCGCGGGGACTCGTGCAGACTCCTGCCCCGGGAGCAGCAGTCAACGCCCTGGCCCCTCCGGTGGGGCTAAGCCTAAATCTTCCACCAAGCCCCCTCAAGCATTATGGGGCGCCCTCGCCCGTCTGGGTGAGGGGATGGCTGCGGCACCTTGCTCTTGTCAGGAGGCATCACGCCTCATACTGGTGGATTCAGGAGGTAGTGTCCTCCGGATACAAGATAGTTTGCTGCGCGCAACTGGCAGAGGCAGGGGCCGCTACACCAACCTTTCCACAGTCCCCCAAAAGGATGGGTCAGTCTGGGCCATTCTGGATTCACAGGTTCTCAGCAATTCTCCAATTACAGGCAGTTTCTGCATGGAAACTCTGGGAGGGGGCTTCTTGTCTGTGGAGCTCTAAGATGCTTATGTTCACATCCCTGTGCCTTCAGGACACCGAGGCTCTTCAGGTTCGTGTTGGAAGTCCAACACTGCTAAATTGTGGCCTGGCGGGGGTGCTGTCTCTGATGAGACCAAGGGGCGCCCGCGCGATGACCTACCTGGACACCCTTTTTCACTTCCCAGTCTCTACGTCAAACTAAGTTGGATACCCGGCTGGTGGTGTCCATTGGGAGTCATTTGGATGGGTGATCAATCACCCCAAGTCCTCATTGTCCCCTTAATTGGTAACTCCATTCCTAGGAATGAATCTGGATTCGGTTCAAACGAGAATCTTCCTTTCTCAGCAATAAGTGGACAATCTGGTTGCATGGGCTCAGTCCCTCATTGCTGTCCCGGTCCCTTCACCAGGCAGGGATGCAGCTGGTGGGCCCGTTGGTGGCTTGCTCAGAAGAGGTCCCTTATGCTCAGTTCCCCTTGGGCCCTTCTGCGACTTCTATTGTTAATACAGGACAGGGATCCAGCATTCCTGGAGCAGGGTCTGTGTGCCTTCCCACCTGGTAAGGAGGTCCCTCTTGGAGTGGATGAACTCAAGGAACCTGTCTGGGGGCAGTTCCTTTTTGCCCCTTCCTGGAAACGGTCACCATGGATGCCAATCTATCAGGTTGAAGGGGGGGGGGGGGGGTTCTTCTGAAACTCCCTGCGGTTCTGGGGGTGGTGGGGCCCTTAGAAGGTCCATACACCTATTGATGTTTGAAACAGTGAGCGTTTTCAGTTGGTTCTATCTTGCTTGACTACTCCTCTTCTGGGCCTGCCAGTTTGGGGGCGCTCGGTCTGTCTGACGACAGTGTCCTACATTAATCATTTGGGAGGGGCCTGGAGCAGCAGGACCCTCCAGGAAGTATCTATGATCCTAACCTGGTGGAGGCAATGTTTCCTGCATATGAGTGATATTCGCTCCGGTGGGGGTCCTTCTGCGACAGGATGTGCTAATCCCTGTGTCACTCTGGGGTCCAACCAGTTGTGGATCTGTTTGTGTCCCATCACAATCACAAGCTTCCGGCCCTTGTCTCCCTGTCCCAGGATCCTCTGGCCTGGGCCACGGATGCCCTAGCAATGTCATGGCAGGACTTTCAGCTCCTGTATGTCTTTCTTCCATTCCCCCTGCTGGGCAGGGTTATGTGCAAGATTGCCCTGGAAGTGGTGCCAGCAATTCTGGTGGCCCCAGGTGGCCAGGAAGAGTGTCGTTCGCAGACGTGGTGCAGATGGCAGTAGACCAGTACGTTCTGCCAAGGGTGCCAGATCTCTTACGCCATCCCAGTTTACAAACTCTGGCCTTGACGGCCTGGCTGCTGAAACTTCCATCTTGATGGAAAAAGGGCTTGTCCGCCTCGGTGGTTGATACCATGGTGAAGGCTAGGAAGAAAACTTCTTCCATCTATTACAGGGTATGGCGTACCTACTTTGACTGGTGTGAGTCTAGGTCTCTTCCCTATCGGGTGTTTTCAGTCACCAGGGTTCTGGAGTCGGGTTGGAGTCGGGACTCCAACTCAGTACTCAGAAGGGTCAGGTTTCTGTCCTGTCTGTCTTCTTTCAGAAGTGCTTTGCTCAGCATTCTTTGGTTAAGACTTTCTTTCAGGGGGTTACTCAGGTGCGTCCCCCACGTAAACCTATGTCCCTGTTGGGATTTGAACTTGGTTTTGTCTGCCTTGCAGGGTGCTCCCTTTGCTCCTTTTCAGGATGCTGGTCTGGCTGTACTTACCCTCAAGGTTGTCTTTCTGGTGGCTTTTACTTCGGTTAGGCGTGTTTCTGAGCTGGCTGCTCTGTCTATCCAGCCCCCATACTTTGAGAGACACCAGGATAAGGTGGTGTTCCGCTGTAAGCTGGACTTTCTGCCTAAGGTGGTGTCTGCTTTTCATTTGAATCAAGATATTGTTCTTCCTTCATTGTGCCCTAATCCTAGCAACACTAAGGAAAGGGTTCTGCATTCCTTGGATATGGCCAGGTGTCTGAAGTGTTACCTGGTAGTCACTGCTTCCTTCGGGAACACTGATGCTCTTTTGGTGGTCCCTTCTGGGCCCAGGAAGGGTTTGGCTCCTGCCAAGTCTACTATTAGCAAATGGATCTGTCAGGCCGTGATTCAGGCCTATTCTGCTAAGGGGAAGAATCCTCCCTTCCGCCTTACTGTTCATTCTACTCGTGCTATTGGTGCCTCTTTGGCCTTCCAGCACCAGGCTTCTGTTGAACAAGTTTGCTAGGCCGCTATTGGTCTTCTATTCATACCTTTTCAAGGTTTACAAGGTTGATGTTAAGGCCTCAGCTCATGCTGTCCTTGGCCGAAAGGTTTTGCAGGTGACAGTGGTTTAAACTGTGTGCGTTTTTTTTGTTGGGGATCCCACCCTACTTTATGGACACTGCTATTGGATGTCCCAAGTGTAAGTACTATATCCGGAGCAGGACGTACTGTATACTAAGAATAATACAATTCTGTGAAGTACTCACCTGTAGAATTGATATTATTTGTATACAGTACGTCCTGCTCCACCCCACCCTGTTTTTTTGCATTAATCTGGATCCCCTGTATGGTGATTGTTATCATTTTCTATAGTTACCAGTTGGTGGTTAAATTCTCCCAGGCTTCTTGTTCACTGCTTTTCATTGCTGGGGATATGTGGGAGGTCCCTGGGTATTTGCGGGGCCGGGAGGAGCCTGTTTTGCATGTCTCTGCAGTGCAGCGCCATCTGGCGGAGGATAACCCAAGTGTAAGTACTATATCTGGAGCAGGACATACTGTATACAAATAATATCAATTCTACAGGTGAGTACTTCACAGAATTGTATTTTCGTCATTGTGCTGTGGCCCTCCCCTCAAGGTGCTGCTTTTGGCGCCATCTTCTATCCGCATGGGAGCCCTGCTGTGCCTCCTCTCCGGGTCTGCTGCTGGCCGCTTCATCCCGTGCTCCCAGTCTCCCCTCCTCGGCCTGGGCTCTTGTCTGCAGTGTTCGATACCTGGCACATTGTTCCCCCAAAGGCGTCCAGAAAGAAGCAGGGGGAGCTTTTCCGCCCTGATAGACAGTGCCTGGTGTTCCCGGAGCAGGGACATTTTTCTAAAATGGTTTTTAAGGAATGTTAGAGGCCTAATAAACTGCCCTCGGTGCCTAAGGGGCTGGACAGACGGTATCCCTTTTCAGAGGAGTTGGTCCGTCTTTGGTCTTGTCCCCCGGAGGTGGACACTCCTGTCCTGGGGCTCTCCAATACGTCTGTTATGCCGTCTCCGGACACTACTACCTTACAGACCGGCGTATGGATCATCTCGCTTCGCCATGCCTTCACTTGTGTGGGGGCTGGTCTGCATCCTGTATGTGCCGCGGCCATTGTCTCCATTGCCATTAAAAAGAAGGTAAAGCACCTTGTTGAGGCCACCCGATCCCGCAACCAAGCGGACGAGTATAAGGAACTTTTGGCTTGCACTGACTTGACTGCCTTTGTGCTCTCAGCAATGGTTGCTGTCCGGCTTGGCGGTAGGGCTTCGTCCCTGCTGGTTGCTCTCCGTCGGTCTATTTGGCTGCAGCAGTGGGCGGCTGACGCTGCCGCAAAGAAATCTCTCACCGGGATTCCCTTCATGGGAACGTCTTGATCTCTTGGCCAAGGATGCCCGGCTCCCTCAGCTCCGGAAGCAAGCTCGACACTTTTTCGGGGCTCTTTTTCCTTTCATCCCTTCCGAGGGGGACTAGGTTCTTCCTTCACTGGTGGTTGCAGGGACTCCTGGGGACGAGGTAGATCCCGCAGTCGTCCCGGTCTCTCCTGGGGATCCAAGTCCAAGCCCCCCACCAAGGCCCCTCAGGCATAAGGAGGCTCCCTCACCCATCCGAGTGGGGGGACGGCTTCTGCTTCTTGCTCACTTTTGGAGACAGCACGTCTCGGACCGGTGGATTCAGGAGGTGGTGTCCTCCGGCTACAAGATAGAGCTGGCAGCTTGGCCGCTCCCAAGATTCCTTCGGTCCCGGATTTCCCTGAACCCTTTGATGGGTTCTGTCGTCCGGAGTGATTTGTCCTGTGCCTCTTCAGGAACAGGGTCGGGGGTTCTATTCCAATCTTTTCACGGTGCCCAAGAAGGTTCTCTGAGACCTATCCTGGACCTGAAGGGTCTCAACAGATTTGTCAGGTTCAAACACTTATGCATGGAGACCTTACGGTCGGCGGTGAGCTCCCTTCGGCCTGGCAACTTCATGACCATGGTTGACATCCTATTTTCCAGGGACATCAGAAGTTCCTGAGGTTCGCCTTGGAGGATCAACACTACCAGTTTGTGGCTTTGCCGCTCGGTATCTCTTCGGCCCTCGGGTGTTCACCAAGGTGTTGGCGGGTGTCATGACCCTCTTGAGGAGCCAGGGCATTCGCATTCTTCCTTACCTAGATGACTTGTTGATTGCTGCTCAATCTCTTCAACAGGCCGAGAGCGACACTCAGAAGGTATTGTCCACTCTCGAAGCCTTCGGTTGGGTGATCAATTATCCCTATTAGGTCTTCAACCACTCCGTCCTTGGTGAGGTCCTTCCTGAGCATGACTTTGGACACCTCTCAGGTCAAGGTGTTCCTCCCTCAGCAGAAGGTGGAGGGTCTTCAGGCGCAGGCCTTGCTGCCGTGTCCTCACCCCTCCATCTGTCTGAGGATGCAGTTGGTGGGTCTCATGGTGTCTTGCTTCTAGGCTGTACCCTTCGCCTAGTTCCACATGAGACCTCTTCAGTTGAATCTCTTGTCCGTTTGGGATCGGACACAGGAGTCCCTGGAGCAGGAATTTGATCTGTCCCCTCTGGCCAGACAGTGCCTCTCGTGGTGGTTGAACTTGAGAAATCTTCTAGTGGGCAGGTCCTTTCTACCTCCGTGCTGGGAGATTGTCACCACGGACGCCCGTCTGACCGGTTGGGGATGGTTTTGGCAATCGCTGAAGTTTCAGGGCCAGTGGGGTCCTCTGGAGGCCCATGTGCCTATCAATCTCCTGGAGCTGAGAGCGATCAGGTTGGTTCTCTCCCAGTTGACTTCCCACCTACGGGGTCATGCGGTCCAGGTCTGCTTGGACAATCAGACGGCAGTCGCCTACATCAACCATCAGGGTGGGACTCTGAGCAAACGAGCCCTCAAGGAAGTGTCCCTGATCTTGTCTTGGGCAGAGGAGAATGTTCCCTGCATCTCGGCGGTTTACATCCCAGGGGTGGAGAACCTGGAGGTGAACTCGCTGAGCAGGGGGACATCTCGTCTGGGGGAATGGTCTCTCAGCAAAGATCTTTCACGCCCTGTGTCGCCGCTGGGGTCAGGCAGACGTAGACCTGTGTGCGTCCCGTCACAAAGGCAAGCTCCCAAGATTCTTCTCTCTGTCAAGAGATCCTCTGGCCTTCGCCACGGACGCTCTAGCAATTTCTTGGATGGAATTTCGACTCCTTTATGCATTTCCTCCCTTTCCTCTGCTGGGGCGTGTGCTGCGCAAGATAGCCCAGGAAGGGGTACCGACCATCCTGGTGGCCCCCCGCTGGCTGAGAAGATTCTGGTTCGCGGACATAGTCCAGATGGCAGTGGATCACTTCGTCATGCCCGACGATCCAGGGCTCCTCACTCAGGGACTGCTGCGCTATCCCAATTTACAAACGCTGGCTTTGACGGCTTGTCTGCTGAAGCCTCCATCCTGATGGATAAGGGGCTGCCGGCCTCGGTCGTCAGTACCATGATTCAGGCTCGGAAGAAATCTTCTTCCTTGATTTATTACAGGGTCTGGCACGCTTACATTGCCTGGTGTGAGTCTAGGTCGTTTCCTTAAAGGAGCCACAGCACTCAAACCGGTTAGCTTGCTGACCAACCTACAATCTGTCTCTAAACTTGGTTAAAAACAGAGGGCTCCGTCACACACATCTGCAGAAGTATGCTTAAGCTGCACCACCAGCGCCAAGGTGCCCCTGTGAGGTGCAGTCCTAACTCTAATCTCTGAGAGCCCCATTTGGGACATACAATGCAATTGATAAATTGGGAGCAGGCTTACCTGAGGTTGCCCTAAACATCAAATGCAAGCCATGGGGTGGAAGGGTCAAAGACCTTGCAATACAGCCTAGACCCCACACCCCATGTGCTTGCACAAATTCAAAAGAAACAAAAGAGGGGTGGCAGCCGCTCAGACCATTTTATAACTAACCTGGGAGGTGCACGTTAGCAGGGCAATTAGGATACAAAAGTCTTAAAGACTTTTCCTCTTAAAGACCCCAGCAGGTAGTTTCCTTGTCGCACTTTTTTCCCTTCCCAGGATTTTAGAATTCCTACAACATGGCCTGAAGTCGGGCCTACAATTGAGTACCCTCAAAGGACAGGTTTCGGCTTTGGCAATTTTTTTCCAAAGATCCTTCGCCAATCATAGGCTTATCAAGACTTTTTTTCCAAGGAGTTACCCATGTACGTCCGCCACGTAAGCCTTTGCTACCAGTGTGGGATTTGAACTTTGTGCTTTCTGCTCTCCAGGGTCCCCCTTTTGAGCCCTTGTGCGATGCTGCTCTGTCCATTCTGACTCTGAAGGTTGTCTTTTTGGTAGCTATCACCTCGGTGCGTCTCATCCCTGAGCTTGCGGCGCTTTCTATGAAGCCTCCTCATTTTGAGTGGCATCAGGATAAGATGGTTTTCCGTCTTAAACCGGATTTCTTGCCCAAAGTTGTATCTGCCTTTCATCTCAATGAGGACATTGTCTTGCCTTCCTTGTGTCCTGCCCCTTATAATTTTAAGGAAAGGACGCTTCGTTCCCTGGATGTGGTCAGGGTGCTTAAGTACTATTTGGTTGCTACGGAGTCATTTCGGTAGTTGGACTCTCTGTTTGTCCTTCCTGACTAACCTAGGAAGGGCTTGCCTCCAGCCAAATCCACTATCAGCAAGTGGATCAGACAGGCGGTGGTGCAAGCGTATTCTGCCAAGGGGAAGGATCCCCCTTTCCATGTTACAGCTCATTCCACTAGAGCTATTGGTGCCTCTTGGGCCTTTCAGCACCAGGCTTCAGTTGAACAGGTTTGTAAGGCCGCTACTTGGTCTTCAGTTCATACTTTTTCTAAGTTTTACAAGGTTGATGTTAGGGCCTCAGCTGATGCTGTTTTTGGTCGCAAAGAGCTTCAACTACGCGCTGTTGCTCACTGGGGATCCAGCCCTTCTTCTTGGACACTGCTGTTGGATGTCCCAATAGTGAAGAATGAAGATGAAGGGACCCGAGCAGGATACCAGGAAAAATACAATTCTGTGATTACTCACCTGTAGAATTGATTTTATTGGTATCCTGCTCAGGCCGCTTAATCCCACCCTTGTTCTGTTATCCTCTCTTGCCTTGTTATGGCGATTACCGTTGAGAGAGTTTATATAGTGGGGCTGTGTAAAGTAACATGGTCTCTGGCCTCCCAGCTTTTCTCCGTTGTACTGCTTTTCAACACTGGGAGTTATGGGAAATTTGCTGCCCTTATATGCGCCAGGAGGTGCCACAAGTCTTCTTCCAGTCGACTGCACCACCTTGTGGTGGATAACCCAATAGTGAAGAATGAAGATGAAGCGACCCGAGCAGGATACCAATAAAATCAATTCTACAGTTGAGTAATCACAGAATTGTTTTTTTTTTTATATTATAAAATAAAAGGTCTTCACTATCTAGGTATCCCCTGTTCTCCAACTTTCTTACTTGTTTTGCCTAATGAATGGCTTCATCAAAGGCAATATATGTAACTGGCAAAAATAAGACAGAAAAATAATGGTAAAAAATAATAAACTACATATGCTGGTATGTTCACTTATCTCAATGCTTGCAGCAGTAAGGTAATGTCATCTGCTTCACTACGATTGGGTATTGCTCGGAGCCGGTACTGCTGGAACTGCACTTAAAGCGGACCAAAACCCACATTTTTAACTAGCATCCCCTGAATGGTAAAAAATAATAAACTACATATGCTGGTATGTTCACTTATCTCAATGCTTGCAGCAGTAAGGTAATGTAATCTGCTTCACTACGATTGGGTATTGCTCGGAGCCGGTACTGCTGGAACTGCACTTAAAGCGGACCAAAACCCACATTTTTAACTAGCATCCCCTGAATTGCTCCCCCCCCCCCCCATGAAGAGGACCTTTTGCCAATTTTTAGTGCTCCTGCTTCACGCTAATCCTAGATAATGGCCCTCGTTTTAGCTGTAAAGCTCCGCCTCCTCCATTCATTGTCATTATTGTGTGTGGCAATGATGTCATTGCCACACCAATGCAATGACTGATTGCCTGCCATCTTACAGAGAGGGACAGGATAAAAACAGTGTTCCAGGATGATTCGAAAAACAAAAGTACCCATTTTTAGTGAATATTGACAGGGACTATGGCCAAATGTATTCACAAGTTTTGGTCCGCTTTAACCTCTTCTGGTCTGAGCTGCCAAACCTGCGTCTGCAGCTTCAGCCTTTAGGGAAGGGGGGGTGGACACTACACTAACCTCCTCTGCTTCAATCCACATGGCTTTCAGCTGTGCGGCTCCGGCCTCCTGGGGGACGGGTGGGCAGCACCCTAAAACTCCTCTGTTCTGATCCGCCCGGGCCCGCAGCTACACAACCCCGGCCTTCATTGGGGTGGACACTGCTCTAAGACTCCTCAGCTGTCAACCGCCCAGCCCGAAGCTGCACAGCTCCAGCCTTCAGGGGGTTGGACACTGCTCTAAGCCTCCTCAGCTCTGATCCACCCAGCCCGTAGCTGCACAGCTCCGGCCTTCAAGGGGGTGGACACTGCCAAAAAGCTGATGAGTTTTTGGAACTGTCTGGCTATACCCCTTAGGAAGAAAGGGAGTTATTCTCTGACTCGGAGTCATCTGATGAGAGGCCCAGGGGTCATGATGATTCTGGTTCTGACCCCTGGGCCCCAGATGATACTGATAAGCTGTTGGCTCAGATTTTTGAGGTTCTTTCTCTCTCTCCCCCGGTTGCGGCCCCCAGGCATCAGGGGGAATTGTTTCATACTGCTAAGCCACGTTTAGAATTTCCTGAGCAAGCCCATTTTAATAACCTTGTGCTCAGGGAATGGGAGCGTCCCAGCAGGCTTCCCGGTGTACCTAAGAGTTGGGATAAGAGGTATCCCTTTCCTGCTGATGTGGTGAAGTGTTGGTCATCCCCTCCTGAAGTGGATGCCCCGGTCCTTGGGTTATCTAACACCTTTATCATGCACTCCCCTGACTCTACTACGCTGCGGGATGCTGAGGACCGGCGCATTGATCAGCTGGCGTCCCATGCCTTTGCATGTGTGGGGACGGCCCTGCGCCCGGTCTGTGCCTCTGCCATTACGGCTGTGGCTATTAGGACCCTGCTTAGAAGTATCCTTGAAGGTGCCCCTGATGATGTGTCTAGTGAGGAGTTTAACCCTTTCGCTGCCAGCCTACCTTGAGATTTTGTCACCCTTTGTTGCCAGACCATTTTTGCACTATTTTGCGCTCCCCATGTTCAACTGTGATTTTTAAAGGGATTTCCCAGGAAAATGATATATTGTTTTCTTCAGCAAAGCCTGGGCTTTAACATGAAATGTCTTGTTTGTCATTTTCTAAGTGTATTCTCAATATTTTTGGGTGAAAATTGTGCAAAAAAAAAAAAAAAAAAACTATTTTTTACAATTTGTAGTGTTTTTTTGTAATACAAAATGTAAGTTTGTCAATAAAATCTTATTGCGTGTGAAACCCCAATTTCTCCCGGTTACAGCGGTACCACATATGTATAGGTAGACACCCTTTCCTGCCCAGGAGACTCCCCCAAACTGAAACAGAGCTTTAGGATATTTGCAGAAAAAATACAAGTGCAATATGCCCACCTTGCAGTTTTTCAAGAAAAACAACCCTTTACATTTGAAATACCCCCTACAAACTATATATTCCCTAGAGGTACACACCTCAGGTTTTCTAGGCGTACCAGGCTTGTTGACAT
The DNA here is from genome assembly GCA_027917425.1 of Gastrophryne carolinensis. Lineage (NCBI taxonomy): Eukaryota > Metazoa > Chordata > Amphibia > Anura > Microhylidae > Gastrophryne > Gastrophryne carolinensis. The sequence goes on from CM051238.1 coordinate 429,482,094, forward strand.
GGGTGCAGTTTTCTGGAAGTAATCCCTCAATGTATTCTTTGGTTGCACAGGGTTTCCCTAAAAATGAATAAAAAAGCAGAATCAAAACCACATTTTCCTAAAAAAAACTATATGCAAACCAGAAAATCTGAAAAAGCAACATGCCCTGAACAGAACAATACCCAACATGCATAGGTTCTGTCAAGGAAAGAGTTGCCAAACACACCAAAGTAAAGCATGCGCATAACGGTAATTTTACTTCAAAATTTCAGCTCTGCAGACAAAGTGCGCACCTTGTGTTTTTTTTTTACCAAAACAACCCTTTACATTTGGAATATCCCTGATAAACCATATATTCCTGAAAGTACACATGTTAAGCTTTCTAAGCATACCCAGCTTGTTGTAGTGGGCTCATCTTTCTGGAAGTAATATCTTGAAGAATTCTTAGATTGCACAGAGTTTCACAAAAAATTTTTATAAAAAAGCAGAATAAAAAACACCTTTTCCTAAAATATCAATATGCAAATAAGAAAAAAACAAGGTAAATCTGAAGCGCAAGGTCCCCCAAGCATAACAATAACCAACATGCATAGGTACCTGTAACCTTTTAACTGCCAGCCTATTTGAGATTTTGTCACCCTCTGCTGACAGGATATTTTTCACCATTTTGCGTGATGTTTAACTGTGATTTTTGCAGACATTTCCAAGAAAATGGCATATTTTCTTTTTGTGGCAGAGTTTAGGCTTTAACCTGAAATGTCTTGTTTGTATCTTTTCTACTTTTTTTAATATATTTTTAAGTAAATAAGTAAAAAAATATATATATATTTTAAATTGTCTCCTTTATTTTAATAAAAACATTTATTTTATTAAAGAAAACCATATTGCATGTGAAAGCCCCATTTCTCCCGATTACAATGATACCACATATGTATCGGTAGCCCCCCGTTCCTGTCCAGGTGATCCCCTAAACTGAAAAGAGCACTTTATAACATTTACAAATAAAATACAGCTACTATCCACATAATAAAGGGTTAAATAAAAATTGGTGTGGGGTCCCCCTTCACGGTGGGGGGGGGGGGGGGGGGAGGACACCATTTCTTGGGGGAATTTTAAGTTTTTTTTTGGGAGGCAGGTAATGGGGGGTCTCGGGGTTAATGGCAAGTCACCCACTAGCCGTAGGTGACTTGCCAGACCCAGAGCCTTGTGAACTGGTATAGGGGTCTCGTAGATCCCTTACCAGTTCACAAAGGGTTAAAAGTAAAAAAAACACACAGAGACACACTTTAAAAATAACTTTATTAAAAAATAATACATTTTTAAAATTTTTTTTTTTAAATACTTACCTCCCATCCATCCCTGTGTCCCACGCTAATCACTTAGGCTTCTGCTCTCCTGCTGCTGCTGGAAGCCTTTTATACATACTGGGTTACAGGTAACATAGGGTTAATTAAAAAAAAAATGACAAAAAAAATGAAAAAGGGTCCCAATTTTTTATTTGGAATTTTAAGGGTTAAAACCCTTAAAAATCCATAATAAAAATGGCGTGAGGTCCCCCTCCCCTCGTAACCAGCCTGTGACCAGCTATGGGGGCTTGTAGAGCAGGGCACAGGGGCTTTAGTGGCCCCTGGCCCTGCAGGCTACAAGCCCTGCAGGCTACAAGCCGGCATAGCCTAGGGCCACGGCTCTTCTGCCCCCCCCCCCCCCCCCCGGGCTTTGGGGAGGCAGGTAATTTGGGGGGGCTCAGGGGTTAATGCCAAGTCACCCGCTAGCCGCAGGTGACTTGCCAGACCCCCGAGCCTTGTGAACTGGCATAGGGGTCACATGGACCCCTCACCAGTTTACAAAGGGTTAAAAGTAAAGAAAACACACAGACACACTTTTTCAAAATAACTTCATTAAAAAAAAAAAAATATATATATATATATATATATATATTTGTTGATACATATTATTTATATGTTATTTTTACTTTTCACTGTTTGAGTGCCTTTGCTTAATGGCCCTTTTGTATGTGTCTTCAGATGGTCTTGTGTGTGTGCACTTAAGGGGTTTTTCCCGGTCCTGGGGTCCCTAGCCTAAATTGATCATCTACAAATCCTCCCACAGGGACTCTAAAGGGGCATCCCGGGTTGCTTCTGCTTAATTCCCTACGGTCCTTGCGACTGACCCTAAACGATCACCATATGGAGGCTCCGCAGGATACCGGGCCTGGGCTCCCTCTGGGACAATCCCGGCCGTGTGTGGGTTGTGGGGTATCCCTTACGGGGGAGAATGTGCTGATTTGTATTCCATGTGCACAAAAGGCCATAACGTGGCAGTCGGGTGCCCAGCCTTCTGGGTCGGCTCCCCGCTTCATCGCCACTCTGATGTTTGCACTAGGTTGGCAGCATCGAGAGATTTATTGCTAGCGCAGTGGGCAAGAAGGCCCAGGCTAAAAAGAGACATTTGTCGCCAGCCCAGGCGGCTTGGGATGTTGATGATGATTCCCTTGATTGGTCGGATTATTCCCCGTTAGAGGAGGGGGAATTGTATGAGGAGTCTGAGGCTGACGATGTACAGTTTTGTGATGCAGATGTTGGGCAGGCGCGGGGGGATGCCGTTGACACTACCAAGGTTTTGACACATCTCTTGGAGGTTTTGGATATTGCCCCGCCTGAGGTGCCCCCTCTCAAAAAATGGGAATTTTTTGGTTCCCACAAGCCTTGTTTGGAGTTCCGTACCCAAGGTCACTCATTGATCCTTAGGGAATGGGAGAAACCTAGTCGGCTTCCGGGTGTTCCTCTGGGATGGGATAAGAAGTATCCTTTCCCGGTGGAAGCGGTTAAGCGCTAGTCTTCTCCTCCCGAGGTCGATGCGCCAGTTTTGGGATTGACTAACACCCTTAAGGATGGCGAGGATAAGCGCCTTGATCAGATGGCATGCCATGCTTTTGCCAGTGTGGGTTCGGCCTTGCGGCCTGTGTGTGCATCTGCACTAGCGTCGGTGGCTACTAGGTCTCTGATCAGGGACTGGTTAAAGGACGCTCACCTTGATCCTGGCAGCGCTGAGTTCGATACTCTTAAAAGGTGTGAATTGTTCAAGGATTTTGCCTTGGCTGCTATGGAAGACACTATTGTCATGTGTAGTAGGACTTCGTCCTTATTGGTGGCCATGCGCCGATCGGTCTGACTCCGCCAGTGGACAGCGGACTTTGCGGCCAAGAAATCGCTCACAGCTCTCCCCTTGGGTTCGCGGCTGTTTGGAGACAAATTGGATGCTGTGGCAAAGGGAGGTAAGTTACCTCAGCGTATGAAGCAGCGTCGCTCTTTTCGGGGGCAGGCTCCTTCAATCCTTCCTTTCGAGGTGCCAGAGCTGTCAGAGGTTTGGCCTTCTCGGGTGTTAGAGGTTCTTCCTGGAACAGAGGCAGAGGTCGGGCCCGTCCCGCGTCTGCCTGGGGTTCCAAGCCTAAGCCCGCGGTTAAACCAGCTCAACAATGAAGGAGCGCTCTCACCCGTTCGGGTTCCAGGTCTGGGCCCAGGAGGTCACAGACAATTGTATCTTGGAAGTGGTCTCCCCCGGGTACAAACTGGAGTTCGAGTCCTGGCCTCCTCCAAGATTTTTAAGGTCTCGGGTGCCCTCGGACCCTCAGGCTGAACAGGGGCTCCTGTCAGCAGTACAGAATCTTCTGGACATGGGAGTCATATGCCCGGTGCCTCCCTCGGAGAGAGGCAGGGGTTACTACTCCAATTTTTTTACGGTTCCCAAAAAGGATGGCTCAGTGAGATCCATTCTGGACCTAAAGATCCTCAACAGATTCCAGCGCATCAGAGATTCCTCAGGTTCACGGTGGAGGATCAGCATTTTCAGTTTGTAGCCCTTCCCTTCGGGTTGACCTTTGCGCCGAGGGTCTTCACCAAGGTTCTGGTGGGCATAATGGCACTGCTCAGAGCTCAGGGTATTCGCATTGTGCCGTACCTGGACGACCTGCTAATCTCAGCTTCTTCCCTCCGTCAGTCGGAGCTGGACACACACCAGGTGGTGTCGACCCTGGAGAGGTTCGGGTGGGTGATCAACCGCCCCAAGTCCTCTCTCTCCCCATCAAGGGAGATTTCATTTCTGGGCATGAATCTGGATACCATTCTGGCCGGAGTGTTTCTGCCTCAGTCCAAGGTGCAGGGGATTCAGGATCTGATCCGCCTTCTTCTGGCCATTCCTTGCCCTTCTATCCGACTGGGGATGAAACTGGTGGGATTGATGGTGGCATCCTTCGAGGCAGTCCCGTTTGCTCAGTTTCACATGAGATCTCTTCAACTTCACCTATTGGCGCATTGGGACAGGTGTCCACAGTCCTTGGATCAACTGTTCAGGATGTCTCCCAGGGTTCGGCAGTCCCTTCGGTGGTGGCTGGTGTCGAGCAACCTGTTGAGGGGCAGATCCTTTCTGGTTCCTCGCTGGGAGACGGTTACCACGGATGCCAGCCTGTCGGGCTGGGGAGGTTTCTGGAAAAGTCATCAGTTCAGCGGGGTGTGGGGTCCTGAGGAGGCTCACAACCCCATCAATGTCTTAGAGCTCAGAGCCATCCGGCTTGTCCTGTCACGGCTGACGTCGCACTTACAGGGTCTAGCGGCTCAGATTCGATCAGACAATCGGACGGCGGTAGCCTACATCAATCATCAAGGAGGGACTCGCAGCAGGAGTGCCCTCAGGGAAGTCTCTCTGATCCTGCACTGGGCGGAGAGCAATGTTCCTTGCATTTCAGCAGTCTACATTCCGGGAGTGGAAAACACGGAGGCGGATTCCCTGAGCAGGTGGTCCTCTCGCCAAGGGGAGTGGTCTCTCAACCCCGGGGTTTTTCGGTCCCTTTGTCACAAGTGGGGGACCCCGGAGGTGGATTTCTTTGCCTCACGGCACAATTACAAACTCCCGGCCTTTGTGTCTCTATCTCAGGATCCTCTAGCTCTTGCAGTGGATGCCTTGTCCCTTGCCTGGAAGGATCTGGGGTTTCTGTACCTGTTTCCTCCCTTCTCCATGGTGGGCAAGGTGGTTCGCAAACTGGTTCTGGAAGGGGCACCAGCAATTCTGGTGGCTCCAAGGTGGCCAAGAAGGGTTTGGTATGCAGACGTTGTAAGGTTGGCGGTAGATCAGTACCGGCTTTCCATGTTTCCGGATTTGATTTCTCAGGGTCAACTTCTTTACCCCAATTTGCAAATGCTGGCTTTGACGGCTTGGCTGCTGAAACCTTCATTCTGAAGGAGGAAGGTTTGTCTGAGGCTGTTGTTCAGACCTTGCTTAGAGCTAGGAAGCGGTCCTCTTCTGGCATTTACTATAGGACTTGGCGGTCCTATATTGACTGGTGTGAGGCTAGGGCTTTGTCTTGCAGGGTGTTTTCGATTCCTAGGATTTTGGAGTTTCTTCAGCACGGTCTGGATCTTGGGTTCCAGCTTAGTACCTTGAAAGGGCAGGTCTCGGCTCTGTCTGTTTTCTTCCAAAGATCGTTTGCCTTACACCCGCTGGTTAAGACTTTTTTCCAGGGGGTTACTCATGTCCGGCCCCCTCGGAAGGCTATGGTTCCTGTTTGGGATTTGAACTTGGTCTTGTCTGCCTTCCAGGGTGCTCCCTTTGAACCTGTGCAGGAGGCTGCTTTGGCCATTCTTACTCTCAAGGTTGTCTTTTTGGTGGCTATCACCTCTGTTAGGCGTGTGTCTGAGTTGGCGGCGCTTTCCATCCAGCCTACTTTGAGAGACACCAGGACAAAGTGGTGTTTCGCTTCAAGCCAGATTTTCTGCCTAAGGTAGTGTCTGCCTTTCATTTGAATCAGGACATTGTTCTTCCTTCCTTGTGCCCTAATCCTAGTAATCCTAAGGAGAGGGTCTTGCATTCTTTGGATGTGGTTAGGTGTCTGAAGTACTATCTGGTGGCTACTGCAGGGAAACTGATGCCCTTTTTGTGGTCCCTTCTGGTCCTATGAAGGGTTTGGCACCTGTCAAGTCTACTATCAGCAAATGGATCCGTCAGGCTGTGATTCAGGCCTATTCTGCTAAGGGGAAGAATCCTCCCTTGCGCCTTACTGCTCATTCTACTTGCGCTATTGGTGCCTTTGGGGCTTTTCAGCTCCAGGCTTCTGTTGAACAAGTTTGCAAGGCCACTACTTGGTCTTCTGTTCATACCTTTTCAAAGTTTTACAAGGTTGATGTTAGGGCCTCAGTTGATGCTGCTTTTGGCCGCAAGGTTCTGCAGGCGGCAGTGGTCTGACCTGTCTGTTGTTACCTTTGGGGATCCCACCCTACTTTATGGACACTGCTATTGGATGTCCCATATGTTATCTGGAGCAAGACGTACTGTATACTAAGAATAATACAATTCTGTGATTACTCACCTGTAGAATTTATATTATGAGTATACGGTACGTCCTGCTCCACCCCACCCTTGGTTTGCATTATCCTGGATCCCCTGTACGGTGATGATTGTTATACTTACCAGTTTGGTTCTGTTTTAATTCTCCCGGCTTCTCGTTAACTGCTTTTCAATGCTGGGGATTGTGGGAGGTCCCTGGGAATTTGAGGGGCCGGGAGGAGCCAATTTCGATGTCTCTGCAGTCCTGCGCCACCTGGCAGAGTAATACCCATGTGTTATGAATCTTATCTGGAGCAGGACGTACTGTATACTCATAATGTCAATTCTACAGGTGAGTAATCACAGAATTGTATTTTTTCCTCCCTGCACTCCCTATGCTATTTTGCCTAGAAACTAACCTGGCTGCACTACCCTCCTCTGTTTCGATCCCCCTGGCCCACAGCAGCACAGCTCTGGGGACACTGCACTAACCACCTCTGCTCCCATTTGCCCAACCCCTAGCTGCACACCTCATGGAGGGGGGTTAGGAGTTGTGAAAGCTGCACCTATGGCCTCCGGGGGGGGGTGCACTATCCTCCTCTGCTCCGGCCTCCAGAGAGTGGACGCTGCACTATAACCTTCTCTGCTCCAATCCACGGCCAGCAATGCTGACGCCTGAAGCACTTTAAGCAGTATTGACCGCAGGCAGAATTGCTATGCTACTGACAGAACCAAGCCTTACTATTACTGTTTATTTATAAAGTGCCATTGTATTGTGTGACGTTGTGCAAGGTAGAAGTAAATACATACAATACAACAATGATGACAATGTGTATAATGCACACAATATTATGAATTAGATGTAACAGACAAGTAAATACTTATAATACAACAATGCAGACAATTTGTATAATGCACATATTATGAATCAGATGTAACAGACAAGTAAATGAACACAAATATGTAGGTATAATTTAGGAGCGAGTGCCCTGCCCTTCCACGTATACCTTCTGAACATACATACCATCAGAAGTACCCCTCAAGCTTCTACATAACCGTCTGTCTGTGAGCAGAGCAGGGAGTAGTTTGGTGTACGGAGAGGGACGTTTTAAAATGGACCAAAACCCATCGCGATCAGCCCAGGAATCTATAAGATTCCCTGGCCACTCGATTCTCTCCCGAAAGGACATCCAAAATTTGGATGCCCCGCTGTGTGACAACCCCCCCCCCCCCCCCCCAGGTCGCCACTTACCTTGTTTCCCAGTCTAACGGCACATGCGTGAGCCACATCCCCGCTATCCCTCTAGCAGGGCGTGTGCCCACGCCAGCCATTTATGAATGGCCGCCACGGGCACGCTCCCTGTTAGAGGGTAGTGGGGGATGCATCCGTCAGCTCGCTCGGAGCTGCTGTCCTTAGACGAAGCCTTAGACGTCTTGACGTCAGCGGATCCGAGTGCGCTGATTAGATGAGCGGCGGCACATGCCGGGAAGAGGTGAATTGACTTCGGCGATCTGGGGGTTTCACACAGCAAGGAATCCCCAATAGGGGTGCCAAAAGTCAAAATCCTGGGTTTTGATACATTTTAAAGTGATGAAAGTATGTCAGTGTGGAACATGTCATTCACTATCTGGATTTTCATGTGTAGCCTGATGGGAATTAGAAAAAAACACCAAGTGCACAACCCAAAACAATATTCTTACAGGCATGCTCACCTACTACACATACGCTACACAAAAAGAAGAAGTCAAGGAACCAAGCCGCGGCAGCCTCCAATAAGGGAGCACAACCATGTAGTACAAATAATCACTTTTATTAAGAGTACAAAAAACAGGTGTCCATATCACAGAAAATAACTATAAAGTGCATGTGCTCAGATACAAAGTTACCAATGTCATAGTAAGCAGCACATGGTGTCCATAGAGTGGGGAGGAGAAGATGGAGGAAGCAGGGAGAGAAACACCTGCGCACTCAGCTACCCGTGCTGCTTCGTGTTTGGTACCCATTGGGGTTCTTATATATCTCTTAATATGAAATATGTTTCTCAGTGGGTCATTTAGAGGATAATAATGATTGGAGTTGTAGCAGTTGTTTTTAAATGTCTATTGTGTTGTATGTAGTTTTTAGGTGTTTTTTGTACTCTTAATAAAAGTGATTATTTGTACTACATGGTTGTGCTCCAGACCAAAATTAGGCTCATGGGACACGGCCCATAGGCCTAAAGAACAGGAGCACCAAACAAAATATCAAAATAAATGTACCATTTATTAAAGATCAAGACACACAAGACATGACATACAATTTACAAGACTAACAAGTTAAAAACACTGCGACACCCCAAAATTCATCCAGTGCTGTAAATCCACAGCATATTAATTACTGGGAAAAACTCCTTAGTATCAACACGTATAAAAAAAAACCCTTTAGCAAAAATCTCTTTTGTGTCGGCACAAAATACCATAATCTAAATGCCTAATTTAAATATACAAATATTAAAGTGACAGTGCATCAATAATAACATCTGTAAAAAACATATTCAAATATATAAACAAACACAGTTGTGCTCCCTTATTGGAGGCTGTCGCAGCTTGGTTCCTCCACTTCTCCTTTTTGTGTAGCCTGATGGAAATAATGTAGATTCATTGCTGTGTTTTTTCCCTCTGTAGGTATCTGAACTAGACGAGGATGACGTCTATAACGCCGCTGCCACAATGAAGAGACTCTACTGTCTGCACAGGTGACCTAGGGGAGATGAAGTGTGACTACAATCACTTCCTTCCTATCACAGTGCTTCTGTGTATGGTGCCCTTGACTCAACACCTTTTAGTGTTACCGCTGGTCATAGAACTAAGTAATGCAGACCTTGTGTTATAGCCTCTATTTCCAGTAGTAAACTAGAAAGCCTACCTGCTTATCCAATGGCCTGACCAATGCTTGCTGGAGAAATGTCTGTTGAAGTATATGGACAGAGTAAAGGGGACTGTTTAACACATGCGATTGCAATTGTATGCAAACGAAGGCCCCTGTCACGCTCGGGGTAACTCTCCACAGCCAGCTTCACCTGTAGGAGCCCCCGCTTGCCGGGACGCAAGATACGCCTACCCGGGATCGGTTGCCCCCAGGACTTAATGGCTCAAAGGATGTAAGCTTATATGTGGGAGGACTGGAGAACCAATAGCAAGAGCGTGAGTGACGGAAGTCCAGAGACAGGCAATAGGTCGATAACGGGAAGGCAGAGATCGTAGCGGCACCAGGGGTCAGGCAAGACGTAGTCGGGGTTCAGGCAGAGGTCAGCAACTGGGGATCAGGATCTAGAAGCGTCAGTTCAGGCAAAGGTCGGCAACAAGGATTCAGGATCGAGAGGCGTGAATTCAGGCAGAGGTCGGCAACAAGGATTCAGGATCGAGAGTGGTCGTACAATCAAATCGGCAACAGGCTAGACTTCACAGGAGTAGGTAACACAGGGTTCTGAGCGCTATCACAGGCAATTCACAACTGAGAGGGAATTGCCTTTATAGGGACAGGTCTGAGGGAAGCAGTGTACTGATTGGAGCACATAGGATTCCAAGGGTAATTGGCTGGCAACAAGGGAGGAGGTAAGGCCAAGATATCAGTGGGGCTGATTGGCCTGCAGAGCAGAAGAGGGCGAAGCCCTCAATCCTCTAGGATTCATTAACCTTTTAATTGATCTTCCGGCGGGTGCGCGCAGCACAGCTCCGCCGGAGGGCATAACAGACACGTGCTCACGGCCGCGCGAGCACGTCTACTGGAGGAGGAAGCGGGGGGCGTGGCTGAGCTGGGCGCCGCTCGAGCCGACGCTGCTCGAGCCGATGCCGCCCGGCTCGGCCGCCTGGAGACGTAGCTGGAACGGGGATCAGGTAAGCGGTTCCTGACACTACCCCCCCTTCACGAGGGGCCTCCGGACCCTCACCCGGTTTCCCTGGATTGTCACGATGGAACCTTGTTACAAGAGCCTTGGCATGAACATTCCTCGCTGCCACCCAGCATCTTTCCTCCGGACCATAGCCAACCCAATCCACCAAATACTGTAAAGAATTACGCACTTTACGTGAATCCAAGATCTTATTCACTTCATACTCGGGCTCATTATTAAGAAGAATTGGTGCAGGACCAGCAAGAGGAGCATTCTTCGCCGGTTTTAACAGTGAAACGTGAAAGGAATTAGGTATTTTCATAGTCGGCGGGAGTTGAACTTTAAAAGACACATTATTCAACTTCTTGACGATCGGAAAAGGACCAATAAATTTTGGACCTAATTTGCTAGATGGCTGACGGAGCGCAATATTTTTAGTGGAGACCCAAACTAGATCAAATAATAAAATTGAAGCGCGAGAAGAATAATGCCCAACGTGCCTGACGAGTGTTCAGCCTCTTGGCAGAACCTATGTATTCGAGATTTTTATGATCGGTATACACAGTTATAGGATGTAATGAACCCTCCAACCAGTGTCGCCATTCATCAAATGCCAGTTTAATAGCTAATAGTTCCCTATTGCCAACATCATAATTTTGTTCCGCGGTACTGAATTTACGCGAAAAATAAGCGCATGGATGAAGACGCTCAGGGTTACCAGAATATTGTGACAAAACTGCACCCACTCCCAGCTCAGAAGCATCTACTTCTATAACGAAGGCTTTATGAATATCTGGATGAATTAACACAGGTGCTGAAGTAAAGGCCCGTTTCAAGGTTAGAAAGGCCTCACAGGCAGAGGGGGACCAGTTAGCAGTAAAAGCCCCCTTGCGGGTAAGGTTGGTAAGGGGTGCAACAACATGGGAAAAGCCTTTTATGAAACGCCGATAAAAATTTGCAAAACCTAGAAAACGTTGCAATTCCTTTAAAGTTTTGGGTTGGACCCAATCCTGAACTGCTGAAACCTTCCCCGCGTCCATCTCCAAACCCTGGTTGGTAATAACATACCCTAGGAAGGGAACTGTAGTGACTTCAAACACACACTTAGACAGTTTAGCAAATAAGTTGTTCTCTCTTAATTTTTGTAGCACCAATTTAACATGGTGTCTGTGCTCCGGTAAAGAATTAGAAAAAATGAGAATATCATCCAAGCAGATGACTACAAATCTACCGAGATATTCCCTGAAAATATCATTAACAAAATCTTGGAAAACGGCTGGCGCATTACAAAGGCCGAAGGGCATGACCAGGTACTCATAGTGCCCATCCTTCACATTAAATGCAGTTTTCCACTCGTCCCCCTGTCGGATGCGAATCAGATTGTAAGCCCCTCTCAAATCCAATTTGGAGAAAATTCGAGCTCCTGTGACTTGATTGAACAGATCCCCAATCAAGGGTAAGGGGTATCGGTTTTTTACAGTGACCTTATTCAAGGCTCGATAATCTATGCACGGTCTCAAGCCACCATCTTTTTTCTCTACAAAAAAGAACCCGGCCCCCGCAGGCGAGGTAGAGGGACAGATAAATCCTTTCCTAAGATTTTCGGTAATATACTCCCTCATTGCTTGCTCCTCGGGCAGGGTAAGGTTATAGATCTTTCCCCTCGGGGGAATAGTGCCAGGCAGCAAGTCAATGGGGCAGTCATAGGACTGATGTGGAGGAAGAGTATCAGCAGAGCGTTCAGAGAATACATCGATCCAATCAGCGTATGGCTGAGGTAATTCCTGTGGTAAGACTTGAACGCTTCTGAGGCCTGTATTAAAACAGTGACCTTTACAGTGGTCACTCCACTTGACCAACTCCCCAGCCCGCCAATCTAACACCGGGTTATGGAGTTGCAACCAGGGGTATCCCAAAACCACCGGAGTTTCCGGACAATCAAAAATAAAGAATTCTAAGAATTCAGAGTGAGAAGAGCCGACAATTAGTCTGAGAGGTGGGGTCTTGGTATTTATAGGACCTCCCTGGATTGCCTTCCCATTGATAGCTAAAACTTGTAGGGATCTTTCAAGAGGAACTACAGGGATTCCTAAGGTGGAGATCATGCTCTTGTCCAAAAAGTTTCCAGCCGCACCACTGTCTATGAAGGCGGAAACTGTCTGCTTAGAGGACCCCCAAAACAAATCAATAGGTACAAGCATCTTATTCTGGCGAGAGTTACAAACTGACTCACCCAGATCAGTACTCTCTACCTGGTCTGGGTGCGGAAGTTTTCCGCCGGTTTCCCCTTGTTGGGACAGGACCCTGCAAAATGACCAGAATTCCCGCAATACAGGCATAACCCCTCGGATCGCCTACGCTGCTTCTCCTCTTGGGATAAGCGGGTTCTCCCTAATTGCATAGGTTCTTCCTGGGAAGATGATGAGGTATTTTCTCCACGGGGAACCAGGGATCTATGACTCTGGACTGGTCTAAAGGACGTGGGAGCCCCGACTCTCTCCCTGGCCCTTTCTCTAAGACGTCGGTCTATTTTAATGGAGACCTGCATTAATTGATCTAGGTCCGCTGGCGGGGGAAAATTGACTAAGGCATCCTTGATGCTATCCAACAGTCCCACCCTGAACTGACTACACAAAGCTGGATCGTTCCACCTAGCTTCGATAGCCCAGCGGCGGAATTCAGCACAGTAGTCTTCAGCCGAATTCCGTCCTTGTTTTAAGGCCCGAAGCCTATTCTCTGCGGTAGACTGTATATCTGGATAGGCGTATAAAACGCCCATAGCATTGAAGAAGGCAGTCACTGATTGTAGGGCAATGTCATGAGACGGTAAACTAAAAGCCCAGGACTGTGGGTCTCCTTGAAGCAAGGAAATGACTAGGCCTACTCGTTGGACCTCTGTGCCAGAAGAGATAGGTCTTAACTTAAAATATAGTTCGCAGGCATTCTTGAAATTGGAAAATTTTGCTCGTTCTCCAAAAAATTTCTCAGGCAGTGGAATCTTGGGTTCGGAGATATGAGGTGGTACAGAGGAAGTTGGCACTTGACGAGATTCCTGAGTGGCCACTCTTTGAGCGAGTTGGTAGATCGCTGTGGCCATAGCTTGCACCTGCTGTACCAGGTCATCCATTTTTGGGCCTGTGATAATGTCACGCTCGGGGTAACTCCAGCCCTCTTAATAAGCTCACAACCCCCAATCTCCACAGCCAGGTTCACCTGTAGGAGCCCCCGCTTGCCGGGACGCAAGATACGCCTACCCGGGATCGGTTGCCCCCAGGACTTAATGGCTCAAAGGATGTAAGCTTATATGTGGGAGGACTGGAGAACCAATAGCAAGAGCGTGAGTGACGGAAGTCCAGAGACAGGCAATAGGTCGATAACGGGAAGGCAGAGATCGTAGCGGCACCAGGGGTCAGGCAAGACGTAGTCGGGGTTCAGGCAGAGGTCAGCAACTGGGGATCAGGATCTAGAAGCGTCAGTTCAGGCAAAGGTCGGCAACAAGGATTCAGGATCGAGAGGCGTCAATTCAGGCAGAGGTCGGCAACAAGGATTCAGGATCGAGAGTGGTCGTACAATCAAATCGGCAACAGGCTAGACTTCACAGGAGGAGGTAACACAGGGTTCTGAGCGCTATCACAGGCAATTCACAACTGAGAGGGAATTGCCTTTATAGGGACAGGTCTGAGGGAAGCAGTGTACTGATTGGAGCACATAGGATTCCAAGGGTAATTGGCTGGCAACAAGGGAGGAGGTAAGGCCAAGATATCAGTGGGGCTGATTGGCCTGCAGAGCAGAAGAGGGCGAAGCCCTCAATCCTCTAGGATTCATTAACCTTTTAATTGATCTTCCGGCGGGTGCGCGCAGCACAGCGCCGCCGGAGGGCATAACAGACACGTGCTCGCGGCCGCGCGCGAGCACGTCTACTGGAGGAGGAAGCGGGGGGCGTGGCTGAGCTGGGCGCCGCTCGAGCCGACGCTGCTCGAGCCGATGCCGCCCGGCTCGGCCGCCTGGAGACGTCGCTGGAACGGGGATCAGGTAAGCGGTTCCTGACAGCCCCTAGTTTCTGTACAGGATTCATGTGCCTGTTTGCTGACTAATATATAGTGATGAGAGGCTTAAACTGGGCTGTAAATTGATTCCCAGGCCCTGAATAATAATTTTGTATAAATAGTATCGATGGAGCGACTCCCACCCCCTTTACACAGAAGTATATGGGCAGCATTACCAGGGCTAGCTCCAGGTTTGTGTAGGTCCGTGGCTCTCATCAGGTTTCTTTTTGTTGTGTCGTGTCACACATGGAGGTAAAGTTGCAGGTGTGGTGGATATTGCCCCCGTGTTGCATTTCCCCTTTTAAAGGGAATGTTCGTTTTCTTAGATTACCCCAAAGACCTCAAAGCATATAGTGGCAGGGCTGGCGCCAGCACAGGGCAGGCCTGGGCAATTGTCAGGGACCCTGGTATCTTCAGGAGCCCACTCAGGCTCACAATTAGCCATAGTATTATTTTACAGTGGACCCAAACCACTGAATGCCGGGTGTTGTGTGCAAACATACTCATAGCTGGCCTCAGCAACAGGGGGTGATCAGCAACAATGGAGAAGATGGCATGGAATGGGGGGCAATTGATGGAAGCTCAGAAGGTGGTGGGAACCAGGTGACAGCTGATAGCAATGATGGAGTCTTTAATGGCAGTGGAGCAAGCAGGAAGGGCTGATGAGTGATGGTGGCAGGAAAGAATGCAACAAGGACTAGAAAATGATTGGTCGCTATAGGTAAGGCAATAAGGACTAGAGGGTGATTGGTGGCTATAGGGAAGGCAATAAGGACTGGAGGATAATTGGTGGCTATAGGGAAGGCAATAAGGACAGGAGGGTGATTGGTGGCTATAGGGAAGGCAATAAGGACTGGAGGATGATTGGTGGCTATAGGGAAGGCAATAAGGACTGGAGGATGATTGGCGGCTATAGGGAAAGCAACAAGGACTGGAGGATGATTGGTGGCTATAGGGAAGGCAATAAGGACTGGGGGCGATCAGCAGCAGGAGATAACCCATTTGTGGCAGCGGAGCTGAAAGGTGACATCATTTGACACACTACTTTAGACTAAGACTCTTTTGCCCAAGTGTCCCACAAACCTGGAGCAGGCACTGCCTGAGACGTCCCGCTATCTGATCTGTGGTCTTTTCTGTTGCAGATACAGTACTTTGCAACAGCTTATAGCTTGTCTTTAAATTTGATTAGTGCCTAGATTTACTGCAGTTTACAGCTATGGCACGTTATGACGCTAGATGGCGCTGTGACCAATGCTCAATTGTAGAGTCTATGCATTTTACTTCTGTGTTGTATTTCCTGTGTTCAGTTGCTCTACCACTGTTACTTCCTTCCTTTCCTGTCTGTTTAGCCACCATGTAAGGTGACATTCTCTTGCTGCATTCATGTTCCAGTAAAGCCAGTTCCTGTTATAACACTAATGTCTTTTTGGATTATGACTCCCAGCACTCACACTGTGCAACGTTTTCATTGACTTTCCCTTTAACATGTAATCTTCTAAGAAGCTGGAGGTTTCAGTCCCTAATCCTGGCATAGCTGCCCTGTTTGACAGGGAAACAAAGAATAGAGAAAAAAATTTCATGAAAAGAAATAAAGAAAAGGAGTATGTCAGAAAGAAAGAAAAAAAGGAATGAAAAAGAAAGGAACGAACAAATGACACAGAATGGAATGACAGAGAAAGAATGGATGGAAGGGAACAAAGAAGGAATGGAAGGAACGACACAGAAATAATGGAAGTAATGACACAAAGAAAGGAAGGAATAACAGAAAGAAGGAATGACACAGAAAGAATCGAAGGAATGACATAAAGAAAGGAAGGAATAACAGAAAGAATGGAAGGAATGACACAAAGAAAGAAAGGAATAACAGAAAGAATGGAAGGAATGACACAAAGAATAGAAGGCATGACACACAGAAAAAAAATTGAAGGAATGATGCAAAGAAAGAATGGAAGGAATGACGCAAAGAAAAAAGATTGGAGGGATGAAAAAAAAAGGAATGACACAGTAGAAGGAATGACAGAAATAAAGAAAATGAATGACACAGAAAGAATGACAGAAACAAAGAAAATTAGAAATGACACAGAAAGAAAGAATAAAAGGAATGGCACAGAAAGTAAAAGAAGGAATGGCACAAAGAATAGAAGGAATTACAGAAATAAAGAAAATGAACACAGAAAGAAAGAATGCCAAATAAAGAAATGACACAGAAATAAGGAATAGACTGAATGACAGAAATGAAAGTAATGACACAGAAATAAAAAAAAAAAGAATGACACAGAAAGTAAGAATTAGAAGGATTGACTGAATGAATAGAAGGAATGGCACAAAGTAAGAATCGCCCATAAACTCACTTTCTTTCCCGGTCCAACGGTGCATGAGTGTGCCGCGGGCAGGGCGTTCGGATCCGCTCGCATTAGATGAGCTCCTGGATGAAGCGGCTTGAGCGGATCCGAGTGTGCTGATTGGACAATTGCCCGCACATACGTCTTAGGATCGGGAAAAGGTGAGTTTGTGTGGGGGTGACCTGGGGGTTTCACACATCCCAGCAAGGACCAAAACTCAGGATAGTCAGTGTCCTAGGTTTTTCTAAATTGTACATTTTTTATTGAAGAAGCACAAGTTACAGGCCAAGTTACAGGCCATGTTCATTACAGTAATAACAAAAAGACAGAATTAGAGTACAGTGGCATTCCAATACAGTGGTATTTTGGGAAGAAGCGATCCATTCTACAATCACCCTCAGGAAAGATAGAGCTGAAGGGGCCTCCTGTTGCCTACGCTTTGTATCTTGTCCATGTGCAGCAGATTGGCATAGACCTACATCTTTTAATCCAATCACTGGCCACCTTCTGCACCGTGGGACTGTCGAATCGGTGGAGCCCTCTTTTGGATCATCCCCAGATATAGCCGCCACTATCGTAAATAAAACATGGAGCCTGCTAAAACATGCCTCTCCTTTTTCTTGAAACAGATATAAGAACTACCTAAACAAAATATGAACATTACATACAGAATGGGGGGGAGGGGTAAGGCACAATAACACGTTACACCGAAGGGGGGGGGGGCACACTGGGGGGGGCAGGGATGGAAGGGGGATAGGGGGCAAGGGGGCGAATAATGAGGGTTCTAATAGTGGGGGAACGAAACCCCATCGGCGCTTTAAACGACTATTTCTGCAAAAGGGCACGGTATTCCGCCGAAAAGGTGAAGCGGTCCCACTCAAACCAGGTCTCCCTATGCTTTTCTAGATTTCCCTTTAACGAGGCCGTGAGTTCCTCCATCCTGCAAATATCTCTAACCCTGGAGAGCCACATTGCGGTAGTTGGGGGATCGGATGATTTCCAGTAGGCTGGGATACAGGTCCTAGCTGCATTCAGGAGTGGGGCCAGCAGAGACTTACTCAGTTTACAGATAAAGGTAGGGGCGAGATTGAGGAGATAACACGCCGGATCCACCCCCAAATCAACATCCGTCAGGCTTAACACTAGTTTACATTATTCCAGAATCTGGTGAGGCCCTCACATTCCCAGAAGATGTGCAACATTGTGCCCCTTACCCGCGGACATCTCCAGCATAGAGGGGAGGAAGAGGGAAACACTCTCAATAGTCTGGATGGGATCAAGTACCACCGTGCAAGGATTTTGTAGGAGGCTTCTTGGTATCTGCAAGACATCGAGGTTTTGTGAGCCAGCTGCATCATGGCCTGCTTTTGCTCATCATAGAATTTCCTATTCAACTCCCTCTCCCACCCCTCCACAAATGGGGGCGTGTAGGATTCCGGGGGGCACATCACCAGGGAATATACGTAAGACAGTGCACCTCTAAAATGTCCACTCCCCACGCACGTGTGTTCAAAGGGGGTCAGAGGTCTGGAGGCCTCGTCCAAGTGGGTGAAAGAGTTTTGCATGTGTGATAGCTGAAGGGACTGCCAAGAGGTTGCAATGCGTACCTTGAAGCTAGGTCCTCCACCATGTACCATCCAGACCCATCCTGCAAATGCATGATCCTGAAATGTTTGTTTCACCCAAGCCCGGAAAGTACCATCTGATTGGCCTGCAGGGAAGTCTGGGTGGCCCAGGACTGGGGTCAGTGGCGACAGGGGCGGGGAGATATCCTGTTTCGGGAAGGTCTTATCCACCATCCTCCGTGTAGGCCCTATTGTCGGGTGCTTGTTCAGCGCAGGAACTCGGTCTAACGGTATCCAAGAAAGCCCCGCTAAAGGGATAGCCAGCGCCGTTGTCGGTGTATGCTGCCACCTTATGCTCCCCCCTCCCGGCCTGGATACCCGCGATATTAGGATTCATCCTCACTACGCAAGAACGGTTCCAATGTAAGAATAAATATCAGGGGAGAGAGGGGGCAACCCTGACGTGTACCATTTGCTAGGTTGAACGGCTTGGAAGCCAGCCCGTTTACCACGACGGACGCCGAGGTGCACGAGTAGGAGGCCATGATCCAGTGGGACATATTATCCCCCAGGCCAATATGTTTGAGGGTTGCGAAGATGAAGTCGCAACTGACCCTGTCGAAGGCCTTCTCGGTGTCCGTCGAGAGAAGCATTGAGGCTGGACCCCCCAGATGTGCATGGTGTATCAAATTAATGACCCTGGTGGTATTGTCTCTACCCTCCCTCGTGGGAACAAAGCCCACCTGGTCCCAGTGGATGAGAGACAGGAACAAGGGAGCTAGTCTGTCAGCAATTATTTTATTAAAGAGTTTTAAGTCGCAATTCAATGGGAGATAGCCCTGTAACTCCCACATTAGGCTGGGTCCTTACCCGCCTTAGGTATAACTGTTATGTTGGGCGGTAAGGTGTCTCTAGGTGGGGGGAGGCCCTCCCTCAGGGAACCGAAGGATGCGATAAACTGAGGGCCAAGAGTTTCCATGAACTCTCTGTAATAATCCAGGCTAAAGCCATTGGGACCAGGTGCCCTCCCCGGCTTGGTGTTTTTAATGGCTCTCGCAAATTCATCCATCTCGATTTCCCCTTCAAGGGCATCCACCACCTCCTGTTTGAGTCTCGGGAAGCCCGACTCTCTACTCAGATGGGTGGAGGAACAGTCCTGGGGCAAGCTATAAAGCTTTTCGTAGAACTCCCTGAAGGTCTTTGCTATGTTAGGCGTTAGGTAGTGCCTGTTACCCCCTGAGTCCTGAATGGATGGGATGTAATTCCTGTTTCGCTGCACTTTCAAGGCCCTAGCCAAAGCCTTGCCGCATTTGTTGCTGTACTCATAGAAGAACCTCCAGCACCTGACCGCCAGGTTCTTAGCTTTAGCGAAACATATGTCCCTAAGGGACTCCCGCAGCTTAACCAGTTTGGCACCTAACATCGCATCCAAAGTCTGCTTGTGCGTTGTTTCGATTTTCAGAATTTTTTGGGTCAGCAGATCAAATTGTTCTTCTCTATTCTAAGTATACAGCACTTCCTGTTCCAGAAGATATTCCTTACACTTGGGTTATACATCCAGTTGGACTGCAGAGACAGTAAAGTGGCTCCTCCCGGGCCCATATATACCAGGGACCTCCCACAAATTCCCCAGTTCTTCTCTGCAGTCTGGGCTGCGATGACTAGAAGATGGCTCTCTCTACTCGCAGGTGAGCGGGGCTATTAGCCTGCGGCCCTGTAGGACTATTCCCACCCGTTTCCTTTTGCTGCCTCCCAGCTTAGGCTGCACTGGTTCAGGTGAACGTAGGCAGCACCGCTGCTAGGTGCTAAGGAGCGCTGCTCCAACCGCAGTCCCCCACCAAAGGATAGGGTAGGTACAGGCCTGTGGTGAGCCTTATGAGATGCCCCTCTCACGTCTTATGCCCCTGTCCCCGCATTTGGCTCCCTTAGGCTGGCATTTGCTTCCCCTTCGCTCTCCCTGGTAGATCTCGGGGGGGGGGGGGGTGCATGTCTGTATATATATATCTTTTATGTGTTGATCCCTTTCTGAATTGGTTTATCTGGTTTCTTTTGCTGCCGCCGCACGCTCTGCGCTACTGCACCATCATTGGCTGGATTTGATATGTGGCCGCGTTTTCTCGCTCTTCGGGGGGGGATGGGCCTTGCGGCTGATGTGTTCTGCATCACGGTCTCCGCGGCCCGCCCCTTGAGGTTTATGCGGGCGCCATTTTAGTTTTCTGATATGTGTGTCTGGCGTCTCCCTATCGCGGTCCGTAAGTGCCCCTGCGGGCTGATTTATTTTGTTTTTATCATGTATTGCACATTGCTTACGGGATCTTTTTGCTTATGTCTTGCAGGCGGGTCAAACTTTTGTGGTTTCTCCCGGTCCTATACCCTCTATTTAGTGTTAACTCCCTATTGGAGGGCTATTGTATTTTATATCTCCCACTTCCCTAGCGGGCTATTGGGGCATCCCGGGTAGCCTTATTGCCGTCAATCCCGATTGGCCTATTGTGCCACAATAATCACCATATGGAGGCTTCTCAGGATAATGTGCTTGGGGTTCCTTTGGGAAAAGCCCGGTTGTGTGTGGCGTGTGGGGTATCCCCTATAAGTGATGTCAGGGTGTGTCTACCTTGCGCCCAGCTGGGTTACCGGTGGCTGGGCCTGCGCGCCTTCGGGCTTCGCCTACCCCCCACGCTTACATCTGACTCCCAGTGAGGTGCATACCAGTGGCCACTTTGGCTACTCGGGTGGCCAGCATTGAGAGACATATTGCTGGCTCTGGCCCGCGTAAGGCTTCTGCTAAGAAGCGGCATTTATCACCTGGTGTTTCCCTCTTTCCTATGGAGGCAGAGGAATTTTTTGATGTTACCGGTTATACCCCCCTAGAAAAGGGGGAATTGTTTTCTGATTCAGAATCATCTGAGGAACATTCTAGAGCGTATGGTGCCGATTCTGGGCATGACCCATGGGCTTCAGATGATACTGACAGGCTTTTGGCTCACATTTTTGATGTCCTTTGTATCTCTCCTCCTGCCGTGGCTCTACGGCAGCAGGGGGAGCTGTTTCATACTGTTAAACCATGCTTGGAGTTTCCTGAACAAGCTCATTTTAATAATCTGGTGCTCAAGGAGTGGGAACGGCCTAGCCGGCTCCCCGGGTGCCAAAGAGCTGGTATAAGCGGTATCCCTTTCCTGCTGTAATGGTTAAACGGTGGTCATGTCCTCCCGAGGTGGATGCCCCAGTTCGGGGGCTGTCTAACACATCTGTCATGCATTCCCCTGATTCTACTACACTGGAGGATGGGGAGGACAGGCGCATTGATCAGTTGGCTTGCCATGCTTTTGCCTGTGTGGAGACCGCGCTCTGTCCGGTCTGTGCCTCTGCTATTACGGCTGTTGCTATTAAAAGCCTGCTCGGGAGGAGTGAGGAATCAAGGAAAGGAGCTCCCGTCTAGCCCGATATTATATAGCTGATCTGTGCACCCCTTTTTCTCCCCTGACCAGCCTGATGGGGGGCAATAGGAAGAAGAAGGCGGGGGGCGTTGTTAAAGCGCACCCTAAGACTGATGTGGGGCCTTTTTTCCACCCCAGGGCCCAGGCCGGGCAGAAGATCCAGACGGATAATATGGCGCCTGCTGGAAAGGAGCAGAGGAGCAGACGCACCGGGGCGGGCGTGCATCATGGTGGAGCGCTGCCCGAATGTGTGACAGGGGCGGACTGGCCAAATCATCACTCCAGGTGGTGGAACACCTGGTGGGCCTCAACTCTGGGGCGATCTGCGTAGGGGCCAATGAGCCCAATATTTCGATATGCGATCACAGCATAGCGGCCTTAAAGGAGGACTCTGACCCACCATCCCCAACCGGATCTAGGGCAGCAAGGAAGGTGCAGGCGGATGTTCACCCCGAACCGGCGGGCCTGGGGGTGTGTGGCGTAGCCCACCCACAGCATTTACCAAACATCCCCAAAATAGATGCCATGGAGTGGTCGTCGGGGTCCAGCGTTGATTCTCTCAGTGATGCAACCCCCGGGCAGGCATGCCCCAGCCCCCTGGGATCCATTACCGCGGGCTCCCCCTGGCAGCCGAATTCTTGTTTTGCCGATTCTCGTTTGAGGTCGCCATCTCTCCCGAGCGAACGGCCACCTTCCAGTTCAACTCCAGCTATCGATCCCAGCCTCCAGGCTATCCTGCAATACCTACCGACTAAAGCAGAGCTTAAAGCGGACCTGGAAGCGGTGGCAACCCGAATTGAAAGAGCGCTACGCAGAGAAATCGAAGATATACAACAGAAATCCTCCGCCCTAGAGACTAAAGTTGCCACCCTCGAGGACTCCAGAACGGACCACGAGACCCGGTTGGCAAACCTGGAAAGAATGCAAGCCCAACACCAACAACAGATGACCGAGCTCAGGCTTCAGTTGGACGATCAGGAAAACAGGAATAGGTGAAACAACCTGAAGATCCGTGGCATCCCTGAATCGGTCCGTGCGGATGCACTGCGCGCCTCAGCCGTGGAACTGTTCAACTCTTTATTGGGGAGACCCCTGAACTCTGAGATAGACATCGATCGGATCCACGGAGTAGTGGGCCGCCCGGCTGGAGACCCCCAGGCGCCTAGGGATGTCTTGTGCAGGATTCACTTTTTCGCTGTTAAGGAAGATATCTTGCGCCGAGCGTGGGACCGAGGCCGGTTTGAGTGGAAGGGCTTGCAGATCTCAATTTTGCCGGACGTGTCGCGTCGTACTCTACAGATGAGAAGAATGCTCCGCCCTCTACTCGACAGGCTTCGGGAGAAGGGGGCCTCATATAAATGGGGCCACCCGTTCCACCTCATAATCCGTAAGGACGATTCTGTTTTTGCGCTCCATAATAAGGCGGACTTGTCCAACATGTTTGATTTTTTGGGCCTGGCGCCTTTCCCGATTCCAGATTGGTTGGACTTTGGCCCGCCTCCCCCGCTCCCGCAGAGGGCCCCTAGACGCCCCAGATGGGTTCGTGAGCGAGGGGGGGGGGCCTAGAAGAAACCAAGAGCGTTAGGGACGCCTAGGCTCCCTATGTATAGCCGCGGATGACTGATGTATCTCTGTGTTATTATTGTTACTACTGTTTTACCCCCTTTTTGATTGTCAATAGAAATGGATAGGCTTACTTGAATCCTTGTATGGGAGGTTGCGTGGCCGGTGCTATTGGCCGATCCCCCCCACTTCTCTTCTAGTCCATAAGCGGTCCTGCCCGAGGCGGCTGTGCTCCCGAGGGACTGGCTGGAGGAGGGGGTTGGATCTCCCTTCCCTGGGTCACGTGTCTCCCCTTTGCTGCTACCGGGAGACCTGATCAGATGGTCTGACTTGGGATGGCCTTGCTGGGGCATGATGTGTTCTGGCTAGGCGGGGTCTCTCCTCTGGGCCCGGCGACTCCTTTTTCTCGCCGGTTCAGGGGGGTGGCCCGCTGCCCTGGTGTGAAGGGGAAGACCGTCTGGTCTCGTGGTCGCTGGGGGCTCATGGTCATTCCGTGAGGTTCAATTGTTTAGTGACGTGAAATAGGGATCCTTTTTGGCTCCTTCTATAATGCCGCAGATATCCAATGCAGTTTTGTCTTTTTAGTTGTGTAGCCTCTGTTGGGTTTGGAGGAGGGGGATGGGTTAGGTGCCTTTCTATGTGACCCTATGGGGCGTCGGCGGGAGCATACTCCTGAGTAGCGAGGCCACTTCCCCATCTAGGTTCTCGCGCCATCCCAATGGCGGTAAGCCGGAGGGATTTGCGTGTTGTTGAGGGATACGGCCCTCTTAGTGTCTAATTGGCCCCTCTTTAAGGAGGGCCTGTTTGTTAGTATTGTTAGTTCTGTCACTGTTCTGTTTCTCTTATTCTGTTCCTCCTTTCGTCTCTTCCTATTCTCTTGTTCTCTCTCTCTGATCGTCCGCTTGCCTTCCTCTCTGGGCGATTTCGGGCCTGGATCGGATAACGTGAATTGGACTCTGTGGCATCATATAGCCGGGTAGGCACCCTTCTCCTGTAACCTAGCTGCACGGATGAGTCTTAAATTGTGCACGTTTAATGCGAAGGGGTTGAACACCCCAGAGAAAAGGGTCATGAAAGAGTGGACATAGCCCTTCTGCAGGAGACGCATTTTTGTCAAGGGAGAATTCCCGAAATCAAAAATAGGTACTATGATAGGTGGTATCACAGCCCTAATCCCATGAATAGATCTAAAGGGGTGTCTATCGCCATACACTAAAACGTTCCTATAGAGAGCGTTCAGGTTAAAGTGGACCTTGGGGGCAGATATCTGTTCCTTAAATTTACCCTGTGTGGGGTGAGATACACCCTGGCCAATCTGTACCTGCCCAACCAGGGTCAGGTGGAGGCAGGATTGGGAATGTTACGCTTGCTGGAAGACTTCGGAGAAGGAACGCTGATCATAGGAGGAGATCTCAACCTAGTCTTAGACCCAAGAATTGATTCTTCTCAGGGGAAATCTGCAATCCCCCACTCTAAGCTTAATAGACTCCGCAGGGCTCTCCTGTCCTTGCAGGTGGTGGACGTTTGGAGGGTCCTCCATGGGGGGGGAGAGAGACTATACATACTTCTCCCATGCTCATAATATGTATAGTAGGCTAGATTATTTCCTCCTGAGTCATTGCACCCTTGCAATGGACCCTGAGTCTTCGATTGGTCAGATGCTCTGGTCAGATCATGCCCCTGTTTTCTTGAGCTTCCCATTACTGGACGCGACCCCCAGGCAATACACTTGGCGTCTAAACGATAATCTGCTCAAGGATATGCTATGCATGACCGAGATCGGGGCTGTGATAACCAATTTTCATCTTGACCATAGCAACGACGATACAACACTGCCGATACAATGGGAGGCGCTCAAGTGTATGCTGCAGGGGTCTTCATCAAACATGGTGCGAGGCTCAAGAGGGAGAGGGCTCGACAGATTGCTGAAACGTTGGGGCGCATACAGGAGTTGGAGAGAGCGCACAAAACCCTCTTATCTCCTGGGGGACTACGAGAATTGATAGAGGCCAGGCAGAAGCTAAAGGGGCTCTACGATCAATGCTATCTAAGATTCAGAGATAGGTGTAGGGCACACCTGTACGAGCACTCAGACAAGTGTGGTAGACTGCTGGCTCGGTCAATCCACCCAAGGCAAGGCTGTACATTTATCCCCAGTTTGAAAATGGCGGATGGTATAGAGGTGCATAAGACCCTCCAAATAGCAGCCGAATTCCAATCCTACTACTCGAGCCTATTGACAACACCTCAGCCCGGGGAGAGCGGGGGCGGTTAGCGAGAGAAGATTATATAGCTGAGACTGCCCTGCCGACCTTCCCCTCGGAGGAAAGGGAGGCATTAGAGGATCCGGTAAGTCAAGAGGAGGTTGCACGGGCCATAAAGGGGACCCCTGCAGGGAAAAGTCCGGGGCCGGATGGGTTTACCCCAGGTTTTATAAAACAATGGGACCCCTGATCACCCCTTTTCTGACAAGGGTATTTAATTCCATATCGAGTCGCTGCCCCTTCCCGAGACAAACCCTGGAGGCCCACATTAGGGTCCTTCCAAAACCTGGGAAGGATGGTTCCTCTCCAGGTAATTACAGACCGATTTCTTTGATCAATGTGGATATCAAACTGTTCGCCAAAATTTTGGCAAACAGGATCCAACCCCTGCTACCCTCGCTTATACACAACAATCAAGTCAGCTTTGTCCCGGGAAGAGAGGCCAGGGACAATGTTATTAAAATGGTCTCATTAGTACACTACGCGCAAACGAGGGGAGCCCCGGCATGCCTTTTGGCGGTGGACGCAGAGAAGGCATTCAATAGGGTGCACTGGGGGTTTCTAAGAGCTGCATTGACCCAGGTGGGAGTAGGACCAGTTATGTTGGATAGAATCATGGCACTTTATCACGGCCCCACAGCTAAAGTTAAAGTTAACGGCACCCTCTCTGGATCTTTCAATATTAGGAACGGCACACGACAGGGATGCCCTTTGTCCCCCTTGCTCTATGTTCTGGTTATGGAGCACCTGGCGAATGCACTGAGAGCCAACCCCTCCATCAAAGGGGTGCCATGCCGGGGGAAGGGAATATAAGCTCTCCCTCTTTGGCGATGATCTCCTTCTTTACATTACCTCCCCACATACCTCTCTGCCCTCTGTCATTAGGGAGTTTGATAGGTTTAGCAAGCTAAGTAATTTCAAAGTTAATATGGCCAAAACTGAAATATTGAACATATCCCTGGACGAACGGACCCAGGAATTAATCTGGTATCACCACAAAGGGAATAAGCAATGGGTTGTTCTGGAAAATGACATTTCTCCAGGTAGCCTGACTGCCTTGCCTTGGGTGGACCCCGAGTACCGTCCAGGGAGGCTGGCAATTCCGCTGCTGACTCTATGGGATAGATCTCTGAAGCAGAGCATATCGCACAGGCCTGGTCCGCTCACCCCGCTCTTCAACAACCCGGCTTTCACCCCGGGAATGGATGCTAAGACATTCCTCTTGTGGGATGCCACCCAGGACACGAGACTGGGGGAGATTACCTCTGGACCTGGCCTACCTTCACTATCTGAGTTGAGAGAGCGGGGGGAGGGGAGGAAACTGTCCTGGTTTCTG
Organism: Gastrophryne carolinensis; assembly: GCA_027917425.1. Taxonomy (NCBI): domain Eukaryota; kingdom Metazoa; phylum Chordata; class Amphibia; order Anura; family Microhylidae; genus Gastrophryne; species Gastrophryne carolinensis. Next base: position 429,508,813 of record CM051238.1, read on the forward strand.
TATGCCCAATTGAGCGCCTTTATTGGATCCTTTGCCCCCGGAACTGCCTTGTCCCGGCCCCTAACGATGTTTGAGAGGCTCCTCAAAGCCCAGACTCCTCCCTCGCGAGTAGTTTCAACCCTGTATAGGATCTTCCTGACTGAGGGAGTGGAGGAGGAGCTCCCACAATTTTGCAGGAGATGGGAGGAGGAATTGGGTCGGACGTTTGAGAGGGAGGAGTAGGAAAAATCTTTTGCTCTGACGCACAAATTCTCGATGGCGTGCAGAGCCCAGGAGAGGAATTACAAAATCTTGACCAGGTGGTACAGGAGCCCTGCGGATTTAGTGAAGTATGGGGGATCGGAGACAGGCGATTGCTGGAGATGTAACAGAGCCCCGGGGACCCTGACTCACGTGTGGTGGGAATGTCCTGTTATCAAAACTTGCTGGGAGGGGGTGTTGGCGGTGTTTAAATATACAACGCTTGAGAATATCCCCAACTCCCCTCAGGTAGCCCTTTTGTCGATGACACCGGGTTCGGTAGCAGCCGGGGGGAGAGGCCTGCTGAGGCATATGCTTACCGCAGCCAGGTCAGTAATACCCCGACACTGGCGCACTAACACTATTCCCTCCCTGATGGAGTGGTACGGGGAGTTGGAAAATATTAAAAGGATGGAAGAACTGGCACTTGACGGAGTCGAGGATGGGGCCGAGAAACACCGCAGGACGTGGACAATTTGGGAGGTTTCTAAGAGTTCTCTGGAGATTCGGAATTTGTTGGAGGGAAATGGGTAATGTGGACGTTTATTAATTCTTTCTGCTTCTCTTTTCCTTTCATCTATATTCCTAGTGTTTCTATATTTATGGCTATTCCTTCTCTTTCTATATTCTGCCTCTCCCCTGGGATTGCTCCCAGGGGCGGACAGAGCCAGCAGCTGTGAAGACTGCAAGGTCATAGAAGGTAGGGGGGGCCCGTGCATCTGAGTCCCCTAGCACTGGCGGATTCTCTCGAGGCCCGGCCGGGTGGGGGACCCCTCTCTTTTTGTAACTCATGATAATTGCGAGGGCGGTACCCTCCGGGTCCCCCAGCGTGGTAACCTAGCGAGCCCAGTGAGCGGGGTAACCTTGAAGACGTGGGGCGGGATGGTTATTGATATTATAACCTTTAATGTCACCAAGGACTTATACTTATTTCGCCAATGGGATGAAAATTCTGATCTGTTTCTCCATCTACTACCATTGTTGTGAAGCTTTTAACAGTCTTGGTTTTTCGATGTTTGACCTGGTCTTATTTATGGTATATCTAAGACGCTATGGCTCTGTACTATTCTTGTGCTGTTTCTTACTGTCTCTTTGTTTATAAAAGTCTATACAAAATTCATTAAAGATATATTGCAAAAAAAAGCCTGCTCAGGGGTCTCTTAGATGGGACCCCTGCTGATGCAGGTAGTGAAGAGTATAGAGCTCTTCTGCTTTGTGAGGAATTTGTTGCATATGTTCTCTCTGCCTTGGATGATACCATTAGAATATGTGGCAGGGCTTCTGCCTTGTTGGTGGCGATACACTGCTCGGTCTGGCTGCACCAGTGGGCAGCTGACAACGCTGCTAAGAAGGCTCTCACTGGTTTTCCCTTCAAGGGGCTGCGCCTCTTTGGTGAACGTCTGGACTTGTTTGCTAAGGGAGGCAAGTTACCTCAGAGTGGAAGGCAGCCCCGGTCCTTTCGGGGTCCAGGTGCCTTTTCTCCTTCTTTCAGGGGCTCCAGAATTGGAGGGGGAGCTTCCTTTGCTGGAGCCCACGGAGATTTTTGGGGCAGGGGTAGAGGACGTGGCCGCCCTGCCCCCCCCCCCGGGGTCCCAAGATTAAGTCCTCCCCCAAGCCCCCTCAGGCATGAAGGGGCGCCCTCACCCATCCAGGTGGGGAGACGGCTTCGGCTCTTGGCTCAGGTCTGGAGGCTTCACGTCTCAGACTGGTGGATTCAGGAGGTAGTGTCCTCCGGTTACAAGATAAAGTTTGCAGCCTGGCCGCCCCCAAGATTCATCAAATCTCGGTTAGCTCGAAACCCCCTGTCAGCTCAGGGTCTGTCCCTGGCTGTACAGGGCCTTCTGGAACTGGGTGTCATCTACCAAGCGCCCTTGGGGGAAAGGGGCAAGGGCTATTATTCCAATCTTTTAATTGTTCCCCAAAAAATGGGTCCATCAGACCCACCCTGGATTTGAAGCACCTCAACAAATTTGTCAGATTCATACACTTTCACATGGAGACTCTGTGCTCAGCTGTGACTTTCCTATGCCCAGGGGACTTCATGACCTCTGTAGACATCAAGGATGCTTACCTTCATGTTCCTATCTTTCCAGGTCATCAGAGATTCCTCAGGTTCGCTCTGGAGGATCAACACTACTATTTTGTGGCCTTGCCCTTCGGTCTCACCTTGGTTCCCAGGGTATTCACCAGGTTGCTGGCAGGGGTGATGGCTCTGCTGAGATCTCAGTACATTTGCATTCTTCCCTACTTGGATGACATGCTTATTGCTTCTCAGCCCTTCCATCAGGCAGAGCTGGACACTCAGCTGGTGGTGTCCACACTGGAGTCATTCGGCTGGGTGATCAACCGCCCCAAATCTTCCCTGTCTCCTTCCATGGTGAAGTCCTTTCTGGACATGATTCTGGATTCATCTCAGGTCAAGATCTTTCTTCCTCAGCAGAAGGTGGAGATCCTTCAAGAGAAAGCTCAGCTCCTGCTGTCTTGTCCTCATCCATCAGGCAGGGAATGCAGCTGGTGGGCCTGATGGTGTCCTGCTTCGAGGCGGTTCCATATGCTCAGTTTCACATGAGGCCTCTTCAGCTTCACCTCTTGTCAGTATGGGATCGGGACCCTGTGTCCTTGGATCAGGTGTTTGTCATGTCCCCTCTGGTCAGGCGGTCTCTATCGTGGTGGCTGGACTCAAGGAACCTGCTGGGGGCCAGTCTGACAGGTTGGGGGAGCTTTTGGAAGTCCCTGAAATTCCAGGGTCAGTGGGGCCCTCAGGAGGCCCATACCCCTATCAACATTCTGGAATTGAGGGCGATCAGGTTGGTTCTCGCCCACTTAACCCCACACCTGCGGGGTCGGGCTGTTCAGGTCCGCTCGAACAACCAGACGGTTGCCTACATCAATCATCAGGCAGGAACCCGGAGCAAGAGGGACCTTGAGGAAGTGTCCCTGATACTGTCCTGGGCGGAGGAGAATGTTCCCTGCATCTCAGCTGTGTACATCCCGGGGGTGGAGAATCTGAAGGCAGATTCTCTGAGCAGGGGGACCTCTGGTCTGGGAGAATGGTCCCTCAGCAGCAGGGTGTTTTGCTCCCTGTGCCACCGCTGGGGTCAGCCAGATGTGGATCTGTTTGCATCCCGTCACAATCACAAGCTTCCAGTCTTTGTCTCTCTCTCCCAGGATCCTCTGGCCTTGGCCATGGATGCCCTGGCAATGTCTTGGACGAGGTTCCAGCTCCTGTATGTGTTTCCCCCGTTTCCCCTGCTGGGCAGGGTGCTGCGCAACATAGTTCAGGAAGGGGTGCCAGCCATCCTGGTGGCCCCCTGTTGGCCAAGAAGAGTGTGGTTCATAGACATCATGCAGCTGGCAGTAGATCAGTACGCCCTGCCCCGGGTTCCAGATCTGCTCACTCAGGGGCACCTACGCCACCCCAATTTACAAACGCTGGCTTTGACGGCCTGGCTGTTGAAACCTCCATCTTGATGGAAAAAGGGCTGCCTGCTTCAGTTGTGAATACCATGATCAGGGCTAGGAAAAGGTCCTCTTCTTCCATCTACTACAGGGTTTGGTGTACTTACATTGACTGGTGCGAGTCTAACTCACTTCCCTGTCGTGTGTTTTCTATTCCTAGGATTCTGGAGTTTCTCCAACATGGTTTGGATCTGGGTCTTCCGCTCAGTACTCTGAAAGGTCATGCTTCTGCCATTTTTTTCCTTTGCTCAGCATCCCCTGGTCAAGACCTTTTTCCAGGGAGTTACTCACGTGCGTCCCCCACGTAAGCCTATGTTACCAGTTTGGGACTTGAACTTGGTCTTATCTGCCCTGCAGGGGTCTCCCTTTGAGCCCTTGCAAGGGGCCCCTTTGTCCATTCTTACACTTAAGGTGGTCTTTTTGGTGGCTATCACTTCTGTTAGGCGTGTTTCTGAATTGGCGGCACTTTCCATCAAGCCTCCTTATTTTGAAAGACACCAGGACAAGGTGGTGTTTCGTTTTAAGCCAGATTTTCTGCCTAAGGTTGTTTCTGCCTTTCATCTCAATCAGGACATTGGTTTGCCTTCTCTGTGTCCTAATCCTGGTAACCCTAAGGAGAGGGTTTTACATTATTTGGATGTAGTCAGAACTCTGAAGTTCTATTTGGTGGCTACTGAATCCTTCAGGAAGACCGATGCTCTTTTTGTGCTTCCGTCTGGACCTAAGAAAGGTCTGGCTCCGGCTAAGTCCACTATCAGCAAGTGGATACTTCAGGCTGTGATACAGGCCTACTCTGCTAAGGGGAAGGAGCCTCCCTTCCACCTTACTGCTCATTCTACTCGTGCTATTTGTGCCTCTTGGGCTTTTCAGCACCAAGCTTCTGTTGAACAAGTTTGCAAAGCCAATTTCCTTACGAGTTATGAGCTGCTGAGAAGAAAGTGAAGTCACTCCCCCTTGGATTGAGTGTCCGCCAGGCGTCCATTAACTGGTGTTTAAATAGCAGGGTCTTGAGTTTTTTTAGGGAGGAGAATGGAGTGTGAGAGGACCCACGGGACGTATCCACGGCAGGGTTCAGAACCGTATGGAAATCGCCTCCCAACAGGAGAACCCCCTCTGTAAATGCAGCCAACTTCCCCAGCGTAGAGCGGAGGAATTTATATTGGTTGGCATTGGGGCCATAGCATGTCGCCAGGGTCACCTTTAAAGAAAAAAGGGTACCCTTAACAAACAAGAATCTGCCCCAGGGTCCTGACAAGTCTCCAGGTGGGTCCACGGCAGGGACCCCGCTAAAAGGATGGCGACTCCCCTGGATTTTGAATCCGGGGAGAGGCTGTGGTAGTGTGTTTTGTAATAGCGGTTGATAAGGTTGTGGGTCCTCCCCGTTTTTTAGGTGGGTCTCCTGCAGGAAGGCGATCTGCGCATGTAGACGCTTCAATTCCCTAACAGTAGAGGACCTCTTAATAGGGGAATTGAGACCCTTGACATTAAGGGATGTGCACTTCACCGTGGACATGCCGGGCCCACCAGACACCCAAGCCCGACACCCGAGAGAATTGGGGGCACCGGGGGAAGGGGTACAGAGGAGCCGGAAGGAAGGATGGTGGGGAACAGTAGGTAAGAAGGATTAAACACGAGGGAGGGGAGACAAGACAGACAACAAGGGTTATATACAAAGCACTAATACAGAAAAAAGTCACTAATCTAAGAACGTATACAGAAAAACAAAAACCTAAGCGGGAAATACAATTATGTTTCCCAGCCTCACCCTCCGAAGGGGGGGACCAGGCCTACTGTGGGAGCAAAGCGGAGGGCAAAAGAGGTCCCCCCAGCTGACCCAATAGATAAGTCACAACCCCAGGGAGGTCACATGGACCTTCCCCGTGGTCATTAGCCTGTGGGGCCACCCACAGGGGGGGCGGGGGCCCGTCTTTGGCGCATTCCGCATCATCGCTATTACTGGCCCGCCCCTCGAGGTATACCGACGCCATCTTTTCTGACTTGGTTGGCCTATGCGCGACGGACTCCCACCTACCGCGGTCCGTAAGTGCTTTATTTGCTTCACTTTTGTTACGATGTACTTAAGGTCTTGTCTTCTTATGTCTTTCAGGTGGGACGAACCCTTCTTGGCTGCTCCCGGCCCTGTTTTTAGTATATTACTTGTAGGCCTTGTAAACATTATACTCCCACGTCCCTAGTGGGTTATTGGGGCATCCAGGGTTGCTATATAGCGTTATTCCCTATCGGCGTATAGCGCCATGATAATCACCATATGGAGGCATCCCGGGATAATGTTACCGGGGTCCCTTTGGGACAAGACCGGCTGTGTGTAGAGTGTGGGCAGCCTCATGCTGACGCTGACAAGGCGCGGGTCTGTGTACCCTGTGCTGAGCAGGTGCTTGCATTGCAATCTGGCCTGCCAGTGGCTGCACCTCGTTTCACTTAACCTACTCCCCCAAGCTTAAATCTCACTCCTGCTGAGTTGCATACTAGTGGGGATTCTCAGCCTGATGTGTCTTCTAGACAGGCTACTGTTGAACAGGCCCCTGCTAAGAAGCGGCACTTGACGCCTAATGTTACTGTTTTCCCTATGGGAACTGAGGAGTTTTGGAATCTGTGTGGCTATACCCCGTCTGATGAAGGGGAGCTCTTTTCTGATTCAGGCTCATCTGATGAGAGACCAAGGGGTCATGACGATTCTGGCTCTGACCCCTGGGCCCCGGATGACACTGACAGATTATTGACCCAGATTTTTGAGGTTCTGTCTATCTCTCTCCCTCTTGAGGCTCCCAGGCAAAGAGGGGAGCTTTTCACGTTTGGAATTTCCAGAGCAGGCACATTTCCATAACCTTGTGCTCAAGGAATGGGAGCGCCCCAGTAAACTTCCCGGGGTTCCAAAGAGTTGGGATAGGAAGTATCCCTTTCCTGCTGAGGTGGTTAAATGTTGGTCCCCCCCCCCCCCCCCCCCAGGTGGATGCCCCGATCCTAGGGCTATCTAACAGCTCTGTCATGCATTCCCCTGATTCTACTACCCTGCGGGATGCCGAAGACCGGCGTATTGATCAGCTGGCATCCCACGCCTTTGCATGTGCGGGGACGGCGCTGCGCCCGGTCTGTGCCTCTGCCATTACTGCTGTGGCCACTAGAACCCTTATCAGAAATATGCTCGATAGTGCCCCTGATGATTTGCCTTGTGTGGGTGTTTAATGCACTCTCCAGTTGTGATGTTTTTGTAAATTTTGTCCTATCAGCATTGGATGACACCATCAGAATGTGTGCCAGAACTTCTGCCCTCGTGGTGGCTATACGCCGCTCGGTTTGGCTGCGCCAGTGGGCTGCTGACAACGCTGCCAAGAAGGCCCTCACTGGTTTTCCCTTCAAAGGACTGCGTCTGTTTGGAGACCGCCTGGACCTTTTTGTTAAGGGAGGCAGGTTACCCCAGCGCAGGCGGCAACCTCGGCCCTTTCGGGGTCAGGGTTCCTTCTCCTCCCCTTACCGCGGTGCAAGACAGGGAAGGTGGGTGTCTTGCCCTGGGGCCCGGGGAGATTTCTGGGGTAGAGGCAGAGGACGTGGATGTCCTGGCTCCTCCTGGGGTCCCAAAGCTAAATCCTCTCCCAAGCCCCCTCAGGCATGATGGGGCGCCCTCACCCATCCGGGTGGGGGGACAGCAGCAGCATTTCGCTCACGTCTTGAGGCTTCATGTCTCAGACCGGTGGATTCAGGAGGTAGTGTCCTCCAGTTACAAGTTGGAGTTTGCTGCCGATCCCCCTCCAAGATTCATCAGATCCCGGATTCCTCAGGACCCTGTGTCAGCTCAGGAGCTAGTGCAAGGCCTCCTGGAGCTGGGGGTCATCTGCCAGGTCCTTTTAAGAGAAAAGGGCAAGGGCTTTTATTCCAACCTATTCACAGTACCCAAAAAGGATGGTTCTGTCAGGCCGATCCTGGACTTAAAGATTCTCAACAAGTTTGTCAGGGGCAGGCACTTTCGCATGGAGACTCTGCGCTCTGCCATCAGTTCCCTGCGCCAAGGGCATTTCATGACTTCTGTGGACATCAAAGATGCTTACCTTCATATTCCTGTGTTCCCAGGTCATCAAAGGTTCCTTAGGTTCGCTCTGATGGATCAACACTACCAACTTGTGGCCTTGCCCTTCGGCCTCACTTCAGCTCCCAGGGTGTTCACCAAGGTGCTGGCTGGCGTGATGTCTCTGCTCAGATGTCAGGGCGTCCGTGTGCTTCCCTATCTGGACGACATCCTCATCACTTCCCAGTCTCTACATCAGGCAGAGTTGGATACTCAGCTGGTGGTGTCCACTCTGGAGTCATTTGGATGGGTGATCAACCACCCCAAGTCCTCACTGTCCCCTTCCTTGGTAACTCCATTCCTAGGAATGAATCTGGATACAGTTCAGGCAAGGATCTTCCTTCCTCAGCAGAAGGTGGACAGTATGATTGCACAGGCTCAGTCCCTCCTAGCTTGTCCCCATCCCTCCCATCAGGCAGGGGATGCAGCTGGTGGGCCTGATGGTGGCGTGCTTCGAAGTGGTCCTTTATGCTCAGTTCCACTTGAGGCCTCTGCAACTTCACCTATTGTCTGTATGGGAGCAAGGGGGCCCTCCAGGAAGCGTCTCTGATCCTGACTTGGTCGGAGGCCAATGTCCCCTGCTTTTCAGCTGTGTACATCCCGGGGGTGGAAAATCACCTGGCGGACTCTCTGAGCAGGGGGACCTCTCGCCAGGGAGAATGGTCCCTATGCAGCAGGGTGTTTCAATCTCTGTATCACCGTTCTTCCAGCTTTTGTCTCTCTGTCCAGGGATCCTCTGGCCCTGACCTCGGATGCGCTAGCAATGTCATGGAAGGACTTTCAGTTCCTTTATGTCTTCCCCCCAATTCCCCTGCTGGGCAGGGTTCTGCGCAAGATTGCTCTGGAAGGGGTGCCAGCAATTCTGGTGGCCCCGAGGTGGCCAAGAAGAGTGTGGTTTGCAGACGTGATACAGCTGGCAGTAGATCAATACGCTCTGCCCTTGGTGCCAAATCTGATCACTCAGGGCTCACTACGCTATCCCAATTTACAAACTCTGGCTTTGACGGCTTGGCTGCTGAAACTTCCATCTTGATGGAGAAGGGGCTGTCTTCCTTAGTTGTGGATACTTTGATTAAAGCTAGGAAGAAGTTTATTACAGGGTTTGGCGTGCCTACATTTACTGGTGTGAGTCTGTCCATTCAGCCCCCCTGCTATGAGAGGCACCAGGACAAGGTGGTGTTTCGTTTCAAACCTGATTTTCTGCCTAAGGTAGTGTCTACCTTTCATTTGAATCAGGATATTGTTCTTCCTTCTTTGTGCCCTAATCCTAGCAATGCTAAGGAGAGAGTTTTGCACTCTTTGGATGTGGTTAGGTGTCTGAAGTACTATCTGGTGGCTACTGCGCCTTTCAGGAAAACTGATGCTCTTTTTGTGGTCCCTTCTGGTCCTAGGAAGGGTTGGGCTTCCAGCAAGTGGATTCGTCAGGCTGTGATTCAGGCCTACTCTGCTAAGGGGAAGAATCCTCCCTTCCGCCTTACTGCTCATTCCACTCGTGCTATTGGTGCCTCTTGGGCTTTTCAGCACCAGGCTTCTGTTGAACAAGTTTGCAAGGCCGCTACTTGGTCTTCTGTTCATACCTTTTCAAAGTTTTACAAGGTTGATGTTAGGGCCTCAGCTGATGCTGCTTTTGGCCGCAAGGTTCTGCAGGCGGCAGTGGTTTAAACTGCCTGCTGCTGATTTTTCTTGGGGATCCCACCCTACTTTATGGACACTGCTATTGGATGTCCCAACTGTAAGTATTAGATTTGGAGCAGGACGTACTGTATACTAAGAATAATACAATTCTGTGGTTACTCACCTGTAGAATTGGTATTATGAGTATACAGTACGTCCTGCTCCAACCCACCCTGGGTTTGCATTTTCTTGGATCCCCTGTATGGTGATTGTTATCATTGTTATAGTTGATAGTTTGGATTGTTTAATTCTCCTGGCTTCTCCTTAACTGCTTTTCAATGCTGGGGATTTGTGGGAGGTCCCTGGGTATTTGAGGGGCCGGGAGGAGCCTATTTTCGATGTCTCTGCAGTCCAGCGCCATCTGGCGGAGTATATCCCAACTGTAAGTATTAGCTTTGGAGCAGGACGTACTGTATACTCATAATACCAATTTTACAGGTGAGTAATCACAGAATTGTATTTTTGTGCACAAGTAAGTGGAAAGGATATCCCCACCGATACGAAGCCCCACACTCCTGGATTCTCGCTAGCAGGGGTCTGAAGAGGTGCCTCATCTGTAATGATTTTCTAGAAACATCCGGGAAAATCTGTAGCGTTGCACCATCGAAGTGGATCCGTACTCTCTCCCAGGCTTTTCTCAGGATCTCCGCCTTTATTGAGTAGTAGTGCAGGCGATAGATCACATCCCGTGGACGGTTTGGATCAGCTGGTCTGGGGCCGAGGGATCTATGAAGACGATCTATAACAATCTCTGTGTTGGGAGGGCGATTGAGTAACTCGTTAAAGATGCCCGTAATTGTGTGACCTAACTGATCTTGCCGTCGCCTCCGGCAGGTCTCTTACTCTGATGTTGTTGTGCCTGCTTCTGTTTTCAAGATCATCCAGTTTCAGAACCGTTGCTTGGGATATGGTTCGCTGTAGCGCCAGGCCGCTCTACAGGGCTTCTATTTGTTGTATGGTAGATAGCTGCGTCTGCTCTAGGCTTAGAACTTTGGAATCAAGGCACACCATTGAATTTTGCAGATCAGAAATGTCTTTCTTAAAGGTGCTTTCCACTCTCAGGATAAAGGGTTCAGGGTCCGCTTTAGTGGGGAGAGCTTTGAAATCAGCCTTAATATCTGCTAACAACGCATCGTGCATGCCAGAAGGTGTTGAGAGGCAGGGTCTTGAGGAGGCAACTGTATTCCCCTGATGGGGAGCAGGGGGTGTCCCGGGCGCTCCCTTCAGCCAAAGGCGATGCTCGGCCGTGCTGCACATCTGGGAAGACCTCACCCGGATCTGGTCGGCTTAGCAGTGGGGAGGGGACGGCCGCCCGCAAACTCAGACCTCCATGAAACGGCTCCTGAGCCCTGGGTGTAGGGTGGCCTGATTCAGCCCGATCAGAGTTCCTGTCCCTCGGCCACGTGTCGCCCGCCGAATTGCTTCTCATGCACCATATGGGAGACTGATTGGCGTGTAAGTGCTCCCCGGGGGAAGACCATTCTCCAATAGGGCTCTGGGAAGCTTCAGAAAAAGCCCTTGAATCTGGACTGGGCGGAGACATCACTTGGGGAGTCCAGCTGCGATGAGGCCCAGGGGAGGACGGGGGAGATGCTTCACTTAAATTAGGGCTCTTCCACAAGACTGGTGACCCCTCTCCAGGTTCCAGCATAATCACTATGGGGTCTGCCGCCTGTGTCAGCTTTCTTCCCTCTCTAACATAGGGGGACGTTCTGGCGGGGCCGGGGACATCTGATACCTTCTCCATACCCCAGCATGAGGTATCATCAGGGGTCCGTAAGACCCCCCCTCCCCCCGCTGTCATCGCAGCGTCAGTCCCCCCTTTTGGTCGCTCTCCAGTGAGCGAGGCGGGCTCGGGGAGCCGGCGCGGGACCGCAGTGTGTCATCGGCGGCTGGCAGCGGCGCCTCCCGGCCCTGTCAGCAGCTGTCGGGGAGCCGCATATCACTCCCTCCGCGGTGGCGGTTGAAGCACGTCACTGCTTCTGCCCCGGGCACGATCTTCTTCGTCCGCACCGGCTGTGGCGGCGGACATGCCGCCTCTCTGTCTCCTGTCGGCCTCCAGTCCAGACAGCCTCTTCTCGCGCTCCTCACCTCCTCCCTGGTCAGATCTGAGGGGGAACGCCGCCTCCACTCCCCGAGCTCCTTCCTCCGCCGGCACATCGAGCTAGCCCGTCGCCTCCAGCTCCTGCTGTCCACTGGCACCAGCCTCCATATTGTGAGTGGGGATCTCGTCCACGTTAGCGGCTGCCATCTTGGAAGCACCCTCTCTTCCTCCTTTCAGGCGCTCCACAGCCAGGTAGGCGCTGATTTTCTTTTTTTGGGGGGGTGAGGCAGTTTTCACCCCCTTCCTTTTCTTATCCATCTTCCGCTAGTATGCATTTGGGTGGGTTGGGACCCCAGAAATGATTAAAAGGCCCGGTCCACTTTCAGAATAAAGGGGGGTGGGAGCAGCTCAATCACTATTATTTATACAAAATTATTATTATTATTCAGGGCCTGGGAACTAATTTACCGCCCAGTTTAACCCTCTCATCAACTAAATATCAAGCAACAAACATGTCTAGCTATGTGGAAAGACAGAGATTTGGTTGCATATATCTGCAGATACATGATTCCAGAGCAATCTTGCGCAGAACCCTGCCCAGCAGGGGAATTGGGGGGAAGACATAAAGGAACTGAAAGTCCTTCCATGACATTGCTAGCGCATCCGAGGTCAGGGCCAGAGGATCCCTGGACAGAGAGACAAAAGCTGGAAGAACGGTGACACAGAGATTGAAACACCCTGCTGCATAGGGACCATTCTCCCTGGCGAGAGGTCCCCCTGCTCAGAGAGTCCGCCAGGTGATTTTCCACCCCCGGGATGTACACAGCTGAAAAGCAGGGGACATTGGCCTCCGACCAAGTCAGGATCAGAGACGCTTCCTGGAGGGCCCCCTTGCTCCCATACAGACAATAGGTGAAGTTGCAGAGGCCTCAAGTGGAACTGAGCATAAAGGACCACTTCGAAGCACGCCACCATCAGGCCCACCAGCTGCATCCCCTGCCTGATGGGAGGGATGGGGACAAGCTAGGAGGGACTGAGCCTGTGCAATCATACTGTCCACCTTCTGCTGAGGAAGGAAGATCCTTGCCTGAACTGTATCCAGATTCATTCCTAGGAATGGAGTTACCAAGGAAGGGGACAGTGAGGACTTGGGGTGGTTGATCACCCATCCAAATGACTCCATTCCTGGATTCACAGAGTAGTGGGCCGCCCAGCTGGAGACCCCCAGGCGCCTAGGGATGTCTTGTGCAGGATCCACTTTTTCACTGTTAAGGAAGATATCTTGCGCGGGGGTGGGACCGAGGCTGGTTTGAGTGGCGGGGCTCGCAGATCTCAATTTTGCCGGACGTGTCGCGTCGTACTTTACAGATGAGAAGAATGCTCCGCCCTCTACTCGACAGGCTTTGGGAGATGGGGGCCTCATATAAATGGGGCCACCCGTTCAACCTCATAATCCGTAAGGACAATTCTGTTTTTGCGCTCCATAATAACACGGACTTGTCCAACATGTTTGATTTTTTGGGCCTGGCGCCTTTTCCGATCCCGGATTGGCTGGACTTTAGCCCACCTCCCCCACTCCCGCAGAGGGACCCCCGGCGTCCACGGTGGGTAAGGGAGCTGGGAGGGGGCGCCCCCAGAAGACACCCGGAGCAGTAGGAGTGCATTCGAATCTCTACCCAGGCTCTTGGACGTTTCCTCGTCTTTTTCGCCTCTCCCTGGTTCCGGTGAGCGTTGTGGATCCATACACTTGGGATTCCCCCTGATCCTGGACTCGGAGGATCCTGGTGGCCCGTTCCCCCCCCCCTGTCCGGGTGTGCCTTGGGCCCTCATCTGTCAATAATTTTGGCCCCTCCCCCTTGCGCTCCTGCCCCCAAGGGAACTGGTTATATGCTGTTTGTTTTATGCCATAGGTTTATAGCTGTGCATGAGGTTTGCCGGGATGTGGGTCGGGTGGGGCCCGATGTTCCCCAGGCGGCCGTGGCGGGACACACCACTGGTGGCGGGTGTCCGTGCCGCGGTCGGCCGGGGCGGGCAGAGTGGGGGCGCGCTGGGCCCGGTGCGCTCCGACGGCCGTGGCGGGACATGAAGCCATGGCGGGTGTCTGGGCCACGGCTGGCCGGGGTGCGGCGTGGCCCTGTGCCGTTCGGCTGGTCCGGGGGGGGGGGCGTGGCCTGGGGGTCCAGTGTTTTGTGGGGTAGAGGGATTGCTCTGCCCGGCCAAAGCGGGGAGCCATTGGGGAGAGATCCTAATCAAACGGTTATATAGAGGTTAGTCATTCTTTTTTTTGTTTATGCTATTGTTAACGTGAAGAATGTGTAAGGTTGGTCAAAGGGGGTGTTACTAGAATCGGCAGGGTGGCCGAGTGGCATAGAGGTTAAGGTGGGTGCCTCAACTTGCGATACAGAGAGTAACAGTCGGGAGTATGCTCCTGGGTAGCTAGGTCATAGCTACCCCCCTTCCGCAGTCTGTAAGTGCCCTCGCGGGCGACCTTTATGCTCATTGCTTACTGTGCATGGTTCTGACGCCCCTTATTCTCATTGTGTCTTTCAGACGGGTGAATCCAGTGGCTTCTCCCGGCCCGGTGTAATTGTCAGTTGGGCCTAGTATAATTACTCCCACTTCCCTGCGGGTCATTGGGGCATCCAGGGTTGCTTTACAGCATCAATCCCTACTGGCCTATTGTGCCTATTAATCACCATATGGAGACATCCCAGTATAACGTGACCAGGGTTCCTTCGGGACAAGCCCGGCTGTGTGTAGCTTGTGGGGGCTCACCTATCAGCGGTGACAACGCACGGGTCTGTGTTCCTTGCGCACAGCAGGCGCTAATGGTGCAACCCGCCCCTCCGGTGGCTGGGCCTGCACCTTGCCTCACTTCACCTACTCCCCCAAGCTTGAGTCTAACCCCCAATACAAGCGGGGATTCTCACCCTGATGTGGCTGCTAGACTGGCCAGTGTTGAAAAATTGATTGCTAATACCTTAGCGCGTAAGCATCACTTAACCCCTGATGTCACTCTTTTCCCTACGGAGTCTGACGAGTTGTTGCATCTATATGGCTATACCCCCTAGGACAAAGGGGAGCTGTTCCTGACTCGGGGTCATCTGACGAGAGGCCCAGGGGTCATGACGATTCTGGCTCTGACCCCTGGACCCCGGATGATACTGACAGGCTGCTGGTTCAGATTTTTGAGGTTTTGTCCATCTCTCCCCCTGTTGCGGCTCCCAGGCAAAGGGGTGAGCTCTTTCATACTGCTAAGGCTCGATTGGAATTTCCTGAGCAAACCCATTTCAATAACCTCGTGCTTAAGGAGTGGGAACATCCCAGTAGACTTCCCGGGATACCTAAGAGTTTGGACAGAAAGTATCCTTTTCCTGCTGATATGGTCAAGTGCTGGTCATCGCCCCCCGAAGTGGATGCTCCTATTCTAGGGCTGTCTAACACCTCTATTATGCACTCCCCCCAACACTACTACGCTGCGGGATTCTGAGGGCCGGCACATTAACCAATTTGCATGCCATGCCTTTGCATTTTTGGGGGGCGGCGCTGCGCCCGGTTTGCTCCTATTGGACGGGGTCTTTGTGCTCCCCCCCTTGGTCAGACGGTCCCTTTCGTGGTGGCTGGACCACAGGAACCTGCGGGGGGGCAGGTCCTTTCTAGCCCCTTCCTGGGAGACGGTCACCACGGATGCCAGTCTGTCAGGTTGGGGGGGATTCTGGAAGGCACTGCGGTTCCAGGGGAGGTGGGGCCCTCAGGAGGCCCACTTACCCATCAACATTCTGGAACTACGGGCAACTCGGTTGGTACTGGAGCAGTTGACCGATCACCTGCAGGGTCTGTCTGTGCAGGTGCGCTCAGACAACAGGACGGCGGTTGCCTACATCAACCATCATGGAGGGACCCGGAGCAGGGGTGCCCTCCAGGAGGTGTCGCGGAATCTGACACGGGCGGAGGCCAATGTTCAATGCATTTCGGCTGTGTATATCCCGGGGACAGAGAATCTACTGGCAGACTCTCTGAGCAGGGGGACTTCCCGTCGGGGGGAGTGGTCCGTCTGCAACAGGGTATTCCAGTCCCTGTGTCACCGTTGGGGTCTACCAGATGTGGATCTGTTCGCATCCCGTCACAATCACAAGCTCCCGGCCTTTGTCTCCCTGTCTCAGGATCCTCTGGCCTTGGCCACGGATGCTCTGTCCATGTCATGGAAGGAATTTCGGCTCCTGTATGTCTTTCTTCCATTCCCCCTGCTGGGCAGAGTCCTGCGCAAGATTGCTCTGGAAGGGGTACCAGTGATTCTGGTGGCCCACAGGTGGCCAAGAAGAGTGCGGTTCGCAGACGTGGTACAAATGCCAGTAGACCAGTACGTCCTGCCAGGAGCGCCAGATCTGCTCACTCAGGGCCCCTTACGCCATCCCAATTTACAAACTCTGGCTTTGACGGCCTGGCTGCTGAAACCTCCATCTTGATGGAGAAAGGCTTGTCTGCCTCGGTGGTTGATACCATGGTGCTTGCTAGTAAGAAAACTTCTTCCATCTATTATAGGGTATGGCGTACCTACATTGATTGGTGTGAGTCTAGTTCTCTTCCCTGTAGGGAGTTCTTAGTCCCTAGGGTTCTGGAGGTTTTACAGCATGGGTTGGAGTTGGGTCTAAAACTCAGTACTCTGAAGGGTCAGGTTTCTGCCCTGTCTGTCTTCTTTCAGAAGTCTTTTGCTCAGCATCCCTTGGTTAAGACCTTCTTTCAGGGGGTCACTCATGTGCGTCCCCCACGTACACCTATGGTCCCTGTTTGGGATTTGAACTTGGTTTTGTCTGCTTTGCAGGGTGCTCCCTTTGAGCCTATTCAGGATGCTGCTCTGGCTGTACTTACCCTCAAGGTTGTCTTTCTGGTGGCTATTATTTCGGTCAGGTGTGTGTCTGAGCTGGCGGCTCTGTCTATTCAGCCCCCATACTATGAGAGACACCAGGACAAGGTGGTGTTCTGCTTTAAGCCAGACTTTCTGCCTAAGGTGGTGTCTGCCTTTCATTTGAATCAAGATATTGTTCTTCCTTCATTGTGTCCTAATCCTAGCAATGCTAAGGAAAGGGTTCTGCATTACTTGGATGTAGTCAGGTGTCTGAAGTATTACCTGGTAGTCACTGCGACCTTCAGGAAGACTGATGCTCTACTATTAGCAAATGGATTTGTCAGGCTGTGATTCAGGCCTATTCTGCTAAGGGGAAGAATCCTCCCTTCCGCCTTACTGCTCATTCTACTTGGGCTATTGGTGCCTCTTGGGCCTTCCAGCACCAGGCTTCTGTTGAACAAGTTTGCAAGGCCGCTACTTGGTCTTCTGTTCATACCTTTTCAAAGTTTTACAAGGTTGATGTTAGGGCCTCAGCTGATGCTGTTTTTGGCCGCAAGGTTTTGCAGGCGGCAGTGGTTTAAACTGTCTGCTGTTACCTTTTGTTGGGGATCCCACCCTGCTTATGGACACTGCTATTGGATGTCCCAAGTGTAAGTAATTTATCTAGAGCAGGACATACTGTATACTAAGAATAATACAATTCTGTGAAATACTCACCTGTAGAATTGATATTATAAGTATACAGTACGTCCTGCTCCACCCAACCCTGGTTTTTGCGTTATTCTGGATCCCCTGTATGGTGATTTTATCATTTTTATAGTTACCAGTTGGTGGTTAAATTCTCCCTGCTTCTTGTTCACTGCTTTTCAATGCTGGGGATTTGTGGGAGGTCCCCGGGTATTTGAGGGGCCGGGAGGAGCCTGTTTTACATGTCTCTGCAGTGCAGCGCCATCTGGCGGGGGATAACCCAAGTGTAAGTAATCTATCTGGAGCAGGACGTACTGTATACTTATAATATCAATTCTACAGGTGAGTATTTCACAGAATTGTATTTTTGCTGACGATCTCCTGTTGTACGTAACCTCCCCCCTTACCTCCCTCCCCTCTATCATTAGGGAGTTTGATCGTTTTAGCGAGCTAAGTAATTTCAAGGTCAATCTGACTAAAACAGAGATACTAAATGTTTTTCTAGATGAGCAAGTGCAGAAGTTACTGCAGATGAATTTCCCATTTAGATGGCAACAAGAATCAATAAAATATCTGGGGGTTCATTTATCTGCTGACCTTGGGAAGCTATATAAACTGAATTATGTCCCACTCCTTAATGACACAATGGGCAACTTGAGGTCCTATGGAAAAAAGCAATACTCGTGGTTGGGGAGAATTAATATATTCTAAGTATACAGTACGTCCTGCTCCAGATATAATACTTACAATTGGGTAATCCTCCGCCAGAGGGTGCTGTGCACTGCAGACATGCAAAAAACAGGCTCCTCCCGGCCCTTCATATACCAGGGACCTCCCACAAATCCCCAGATTTCTCTGCATTGCTGACTTCGAAGACATGAAGTATCACTCTCTCGCAGGTGAGCGGGGCTATTACAGCCTGCGGCCCTGTGGGACTATTACCACCTGTCCTCCTTGATGATGTGCCTCCCAGCCTGGGCTGCACTGGTTGGGTGAAGGTAGGCAGCACCATGTGTGCTTAACGAAGCCATGCTCCACCACAGTCCCCCACCATAGGGTAGACGGCTTAGGCTGATGGTGAGCCTTATAGTGGATGTCCCTCCCACATTTTTCTCCCATGCCCCGTGTAGCGGTGGACCCTGTGTACAGGGTCGCCGTCCTCCCTCATTTCCCCCCGTACTTCGGGGGAAAAGAAGGGGGGGGGTGTGTGTGTAGTCCGTTGGCGGTCTCAGTGTACAGTATTGTCACGCTTATGACCGTGCCCTTGCCCCTGATCTACAACTGGGTGTCAGAGCCGCGCTGCCCTTCTAGTTTGACCCTCTCAAATTTACTTACAATAGTCTACCGCACGTCCTGCGTTATTATGCTACATCTCGGGCAGGAAACTGATTTTTCATGCGCCTACAGGTGTTAGAATGGTGGCGGTGTTTTGAGACTGCATGAGTATCACTAATAGATGTCCTTATTGGCACACTCAATGCTTAGCTTGCCGAGCCTTTACACGGCTGCTTCAGAGTTTTGCGCTCTTTGGGGGAGGCGGGGACCCGGCGTGGTGCGCTCCGCATCACGCCCAGTTAGACCCGCCCTCCGAGGTTCGGCTGACGCCATTTTGTTTATCCCAGCGTGCGCGTGTGTTGGCGGTCTCTCTCCCCTCCCCGGGTCGGTGAGTGCCCTCGCGGGCGTTTTCATTATTAGTAATCCTTTTGTGGGGCATGGCCCTGACACCCCTTGTTCCCCTTATGTCTTTCAGACCTTGAAGATTCCAGTGGTTTCTCCCGGCCTAACATATATTGTAGCGGCCTTACAAATTCTCCCACATTAACCTAGCTGGTCTTGGGACATCCAGGGCGGCCTATTGCATAAATCCCTACTGGTATATTGCATTAACAATCACCATATGGAGGCATCTCAGAATTATGTGACCGGGGTCCCTCCGGGACAAGACCGGCTGTGTGCAGCGTGTGGACTGCCCCATGCTGATGCTGACAGAGCACGGGTCTGCGGACCATGTGCTGAACAAGCACTGGCCCTGCAATCAGGGTTGCCAGTGGCTGCGCCTTGTTTCAATACACCTCTCTCCCCGTGCTTAAATCTCACTCCTGATGAGTCGCACTCGAGCGGGAATGAACAGCAAGTCGTGCCGCGCAGACTGCCTATGGCCAAGCAGGTGATTTCGAGGTTGGCAGAGCGCTTGGGCCCTGGTAAGAAGCGGTCCCTGACGCCTCCGGTTTCGCCTATTCCTTCTGAATCTGAAGAGTTCACTACTGAGCAGGGTTTTGCTCTTTATGATAAAGGTCTGCTATTCTCCGACTCGGGCTCCTCGGACGAGGGGCTGAGGAGTCATGATGACCCGGACCCCGGTTCTTGGGGCCTGTGTGACACCGACAAATTACTGATAAAGATCTTCGAGGTCTTGTCTATTTCTATCCCTGGTGAGGCCTCCAGGCCTAGCAGGGAGAGTTTCCATACAGCGCCGCCGCGTTTGGAATTTCTGGAGCAGGATCACTTCCAGGCTCTTGTACTCAAAGAATGGCAATGCCCTAGCAAACTTCCAGGGGTTCCAGGGGACTGGGATTGGAAATACCCTTTTCCCCCTGAGGTGGTTAACTGCTGGTCATCACCTCCCGTGGTGGATGCACCGATCATTGGGGTTCTTAACCCCCCCTTTATTGCGGCCCCTAGTTATCGTACCCTTCGGGATGCTGAGGACCGGCGCATTGATAGACTGGCTTCCCACGCCTTTTCTTGTGCAGGGACGACTCTGCGCCCGGTCTGTGCCGCGGCCATTGCTGCAGTGGCCACTAGGACCCTCATCAGAAAGCTGATTGACCATCAACCGGAGGATCTCCCCTGGGAGGTGTTTAATGCACTCTCCAGTTGTGATGTATTTGTAAGATTTATCCTTTTGGCGCTGGATGACACCATCAGCATGTGCGCTAGAACTTCCGCCCTTTCCGTGGCTATACGCCGACTGGTCTGGCTGCGGCAGTGGGGTGTTGATGATGCTACGAAAAAGATTCTTACTGGGCTTCCCTTTAGAGGGCGACGTCTATTCGGGGCCCGTCTGGACCTGTTTGGAAAAAAGGGCAAAACTCCCCTTCTCGAGGCAGGGGCACCCCTCCACCCCCCTATGTTAGCGTCAAAACAGAACCAGTGGTGTCCTTCCAGCTTTTTGGTATAGATCCCTGCCCCAGGAGCGGCAGACAACGCCCTGGTCCCTCCGGCAGGACTAAGTCCAAGCCTGTTACAAAAACCCCCCAAGCATGATGGGGGGATGTCCGCAGCACCTGGCCCCTATCAGGAGGCTGCATGCCTCGTTCAGATGGAGTCAGGAGGAAGTTTCCTCTGGATGCAGGATACTGTCTGCTGGGCGCCCCCTTTCCGAGATATTCAGGATGCTTCTGGTCCCTGCCTCTCTTCTTGTGTTGGAGCAGGTCACGCACGATCTGCGAGGTCTGGGGTCACCTGCTGGTTGCCCTTAACAGACAGAGGCAGGGGCCTCTACACTAACCTTTCCACATTCCTTGTTAGGGGGGGAGGGTGGGGTATGCTGGTCCCACCTTCAGGGAGTCCTGGGTCCTTGTGGGTAAAGGTCGTCCCTACTCCTTTAGTCGTCTGAGGTTTGGGGGGAGAGGGTGGTTAGAGCCCTTTTGGGGTCTAATAACCCTGTATGGAGTAGTTTCTGGGACTTATCTTTATCTGTGGTGAAGTGTGACAGTAATTTTAACAGAGTATCTGTTTTCATGTACATTTATTAATCACGGTTCATCTTAATAGCTGTACATCAATGTAAACACATATTTTACCATCACATATTTTACCAATTACATTACAATCTTTTTCACATATTGATAGTATTACAATACAATCTTTTTCACATATTTGTAGTATTGAGGCGCAATAATCTCAATTAATGGCAATAGTGCTCTGCATTAGTTTCTAGCAAAATTTGTTGCGCCGTTGTTTAGTAATTAATCAAGTTCAGTGCATCTGTTTCTATCATGTAGTTGCAAACGTTTCGCTGGTTCTCCAGCTTCCTCAGTGCATAGTATTCTCTGGTTTTTAAACATATGAGATCATAATCAGTAATTGTACAGTAAATGCATATACTCTTATGAACTTTGTTATGACTGGGTGTACTTACTGCCCAGATGCCTTGGTAGTTGAGGGCTAATCAGCCTCTCTTTTGGTGTGTCACCTAGAGGAAATAATGTTGTGGTTTAATGCTAAGTTGGAGCCCAAGCCACTATATGTCTCTGCTGTCTTTGTAGTCAAAGGTACCTTATTTTGTATGAAAATGCAGCATATTATTCCTTATCAGGGTTGGTTGTAGATGGGCTGTTTCTGTCTGAAGCCGCTTTGTCCCTGTGTCTGTGACCATAGAGGAGATACATTTAGAATCTGGCTGCATTATGTTGTAATGCTATATGTCTATTCTATTTGGCGCTTACCTGGGATGGGTTATATGATGCTGCTAGATCCCCTCAGTGTTGCCAGTATGGGGGTCCGTGGTGCGCCAGTTCCCTGGGGGCTAGTGGTGTCCCCCTCTTTGTGTCCGAGTATCCTTGCTCCAAAACGGAGTCTGCGTGTGTGCTGGCTGCCTGTGGGGCCGCAACTTCCGGGTTTAAGGCGGTTGTCCCGCCCTTCGCCCGTACTCTGCCTCTGATAGGCAGGAGGGAGATGACGCTCGACGCGCAGCTCGCGCATGCGCATCTCCTTCAGTGCGGCCCTCGCAGCTTCAGTGTCCCCAGGCCGGGCCGCGCCATTTTGGGTGCGGTTTTTTAGCATAAGGGGGCTTATGTATAATGGGGCATATGTATGTTATTGGCGCACTGCGCGCTTTCAAATTAGGTACATGCATGGGTGTGTGTGAATATGTATGGGCGCTGTGTGCGCTCTATTGTTGGATATCTTGAAACCACTACATATCCAGGCCTGAATGACACAGTGAGTTTCGTCCCTTTTCTAAAAGCCTAAATACCTCAAAAAATATAACCCTTTTTTTCCACAATGTCTCCCTCACACACTCTCTCTCTTTCTCTCTCTCTCTCTCTCTCTCTCTCTCCTACATATATGAATAAGCAAGCCAATAGGACATTTTCTCACTTTCCCCTTCATTATTTTATTACTTTATTATTTGTTATTATTTTGATCACTATTATTACCACAATGTTTATTTACTTACTTTCATTAATTATAAGGTATTTGAGAATCTTCACTCTATGAACAAAGACTGGGTGCACAGACACCGAGATGCCCCTTTCAATATCCAACAATAGCGCCCATACATATTCACACACACCCATGCATGTACCTAATTTGAAAGCGCGCAGTGCGCCAATAACATACATATGCCCCATTATACATAAGCCCCCTTATGCTAAAAAACCGCACCCAAAATGGCGCGGCCCGGCCTGGGGACACTGAAGCTGCGAGGGCCGCACTGAAGGAGATGCGCATGCGCGAGCTGCGCGTCGAGCGTCATCTCCCTCCTGCCTATCAGAGGCAGAGTACGGGCGGAGGGCGGGACAACCGCCTTAAACGCGGAAGTTGCGGCCCCACAGGCAGCCAGCACACACGCAGACTCCGTTTTGGAGCAAGGATACTCGGACACAAAGAGGGGGACACCACTAGCCCCCAGGGAACTGGCGCACCACGGACCCCCATACTGGCAACACTCAGGGGATCTAGCAGCATCATATAACCCATCCCAGGTAAGCGCCAAATAGAATAGACATATAGCATTACAACATAATGCAGCCAGATTCTAAATGTATCTCCTCTATGGTCACAGACACAGGGACAAAGCGGCTTCAGACAGAAACAGCCCATCTACAACCAACCCTGATAAGGAATAATATGCTGCATTTTCATACAAAATAAGGTACCTTTGACTACAAAGACAGCAGAGACATATAGTGGCTTGGGCTCCAACTTAGCATTAAACCACAACATTATTTCCTCTAGGTGACACACCAAAAGAGAGGCTGATTAGCCCTCAACTACCAAGGCATCTGGGCAGTAAGTACACCCAGTCATAACAAAGTTCATAAGAGTATATGCATTTGCTGTACAATTACTGATTATGATCTCATATGTTTAAAAACCAGAGAATACTATGCACTGAGGAAGCTGGAGAACCAGCGAAACGTTTGCAACTACATGATAGAAACAGATGCACTGAACTTGATTAATTACTAAACAACGGCGCAACAAATTTTGCTAGAAACTAATGCAGAGCACTATTGCCATTAATTGAGATTATTGCGCCTCAATACTACAAATATGTGAAAAAGATTGTATTGTAATACTATCAATATGTGAAAAAGATTGTAATGTAATTGGTAAAATATGTAATGGTAAAATATGTGTTTACATTGATGTACAGCTATTAAGATGAACCGTGATTAATAAATGTACATGAAAACAGATACTCTGTTAAAATTACTGTCACACTTCACCACAGATAAAGATAAGTCCCAGAAACTACTCCATAGAGGGTTATTAGACCCCAAAAGGGCTCTAACCACCCTCTCCCCCCAAACCCCTTTCCACATTCCTCCAAACGGATGAGACACTCTGTCCATTATGGCCTTCCATAGGTGAGGCAACTTACATTCACAGGCGGGTCACTGCATGGTTCCTCTGCGTTGGGCCGCCAGTGCCCTGTGTCCAGGGACCTCTTGCCTTCGGTAGGGACCTAAAACGCTTATCTCATGGCCATTGTGCCTTCCGGGCTCCAAGGACCTTACAGGTTAGTGGTTGGCGCTCCAGCACTGCTGCGGCGGCCTTATTATCTGCCCTTGGTTCTGCTCCCGGAGTGATCGCCTAGGCGATGACGGGGGGTGATATCTCTACTCAGACCTAGGGGGCGTCCGCGCGAGGAGCTGCTGGGCCGTCCCTCTTTGCTCACCAATTCCTGCGTCAGACCAAGTTGTTACTCGGTTGGGGTGTCCTTTGGGAGTCTTTGGATGAGTGCTCAATCACCTCAATTCCTCCTTTTCCCTAGGGGTATCTCCGTTCCTAGGGTTGGACCTGGATTCGGTTCAGACAGGAGCCTGCCTCCTTGCCTATACTTGGACAACCTGGTTCCGTGGGCTCGGTCCCTCTTGCTGTTTCCGTCTATTCACCAGCCTGGATTGTAGCTGGTGGGCCCGTTGGTGGCTGTTCTAAGGTTGTCTCCAGAGCCCTTGGGCTCTTCTGCTACTATTATTGTAAATGCTGGACTGGGTTCCAGCTTCCCTGGAGATGGATCTGTGTACCCTTCCACCTTGGCATGGTGGTTTTCCCATGAGACTGTTTTACTAGGGGTACCAGTCTGGGGGTCCCCCCTTCCATTGCTTCTTCCTGCATTTGGATATCAAATCTATCAGGTCGAAGGAAGGGGAGACTTTTTTCTTCTAAATCCCCCTGTGGTTCAGGGGGAGGTGGGACCTTTAGGGGCTCATCCACCTGTCTACTTTGAAGCAGCAGGCCTTCAGGTTGGCTCTATATTGCTGGACTCCTCCCTTTCGGGATCAGACTATTTGGGGGCCCCTTGGTCTGCCTGACGACAGTGGCCTGTATTACTTATCTGTGTGGGCTAGGAAGCAGGATGATCCCCCTGGAGGGTATCTGACCCTGATCCGGTGTAGGACAGCGCTCCCTGCATATCTAAGATATTCACTCCTTGGAGGTCCTTCTGTGATAGGATGTGCTTGTTTTTAGGTCTCCATGCGATCCGTCTAGTGTGGATCATTTTCTGGGCCCGTCCCTATTTTGGGTCCTAGGCCCTTGTTCCCTGTTTCAGACTGTTCTGACCTTGGTCTCGAGGCTTCATAACTTCATGCTGAACATTCTGTTCCATATGTCTTACCTTCCTTCACCCTGCTTGACAGGTTTCGGTGCAGGTTGCTCTGGAAGGGGGAACCTGTGATACTGACGGCCCTTGGGTGGCCTAGTGTAGTGTGTTTGCAGATGTGGTTCTGTGGACAGCGGACCTGTACGTCCTGTCAGGAGTGTTGGCCTGTTCACTCGGGCCCCCCGTCTCTATTTCAGACGGTTGGTTCATCCACCTTGATGGAAGTGGGTGTACCTTTTGAGTGTCAGTGACTTTTGGAAGACGGTTTTTTGGCTTCTTTTGCCTCTTCTTCCGTCTATTGTGGGGTATTGTTTACCCATATTGATTGGGTTGAGTTTTTGGCTCTCCCCTGTGGGCGAGCTCTGTGTCCAGGGTCTTTAAGTTATTACAGCATGGGTTGGAGTTGGCTCTCCTACTCGGTGCCCTGGTGGTTCAGGTTCTGCCCTGTCCGTCTTCTGCAGAAGTCTTTCCTCAGTCCCTTGCCTGGGTTGACTTTTCCTTCAGGGGTTGCTCAGTGACGTCCCCCTCGTAATTCTAGGGTTCTTGTTGGGATTGACTTCTATTAGTTTTGCCTTGTGGGGAGTTCCCCTTTGGCTCTACTCTGGTAGCTGTCTGACTATTCTTACCCTTAAGGTTGCCCTTACGGGGCTGTTGCCTCAGTCGGCTGTGTGCCTGAGCGAGTGGCTCTGTCTAGCTAGCCCTCGTTTCCTTACTGTTTATCCACCGAGATGAGGAAGTGTTCTGCCTTACGTCGGTTCTTCTTTGTAATGCTGAGGCACGGGAACCTATTTCCCTCAATAGGTGTGGGTATTTTCTTCCCGGTCTGTCTCTTGTCCCTTAGGGGACTGTTGCTCCTTGGGGTCGTGGGCACCTACATCTGGATGTGCCTGATTTCATCCGCCTCTAGGGGTTAGGCTGACTTGGGCCTAGCCTTTACTTGGATAAGATATCCCTTCTGGTCCTGGGGAAAGCTTGTCTTCTTCCTGGGCTACTTTTAGTTTTGGCTCTTGTTAGGCTTCCACTCAAGCCTTCTCCTTAAGGGGAAGAGTTCTTCTCATTATATTCTGATACACTGGTGCCTTGGTATTTTTGGGCCTTTCGGCACCAAGTCTTGTGAACAGGTTGCTTGAACGCTACTTGTTTTTTCTTGTTCGTACCCTTTCAAGGGTTGTTATAATGTTGACATTAGAGCTTTTGCTTGTGTCGCTCTTGGTAGTGAGGTGTTGCAGGTGACAGTGCTTTCAACTGTCTGCTGTTGCCTTCATTGTTGGGGATCCCACCCTGTTCTATGGACACTGCTATTGGATGTCCCAATTGTATTCTGTCTGGAGCAGGACGTACTGTATACTTAGAATAATACAATTCTGTGAAGTACTCACCTGTAGAATTGGTATTATACATATACAGTACGTCCTGCTCCACCCCACCCTGGTTTGCATTATTCTGGATCCCCTGTATGGTGATTGTTTTTATTGTTATCATTACCAGTTGTTTTGGTGGTTGGTTTCTTCCGGCTTCTGGTTCACTACTTTTCAATGCTGGGGATTTGTGGGAGGTCCCTGGTATATGAAGGTCCGGGAGGAGCCTGTTTTTTTCATGTCTGCAGCGCACAGCGCCCTCTGGCGGAGGATTACCCAATTGTAAGTATTATATCTGGAGCAGGACGTACTGTATACGTATAATACCAATTCTACAGGTGAGTACTTCACAGAATTGTATTTTTAAAAATGGACATATCGCCCTGGTTTCTATACGTTTTCCAAACCCTTCCGCTATTGCCAGAATGGGGGTTCTTCCAGCAACTACAGGTGGCTTTTTTCAATTTTGTATGGGGCAACAAGAAACCTAGGGTTGGAAGGGGGACATTATGCAGATCCAAAAAGGAGGGAGGACTTGGTGTCCCCGATCTGAAGTCATATCATGCGGCAGCAGTCTTGGTGAGGCTTGTAGATTGGTTCCACCATAGGAAGAACAAACGATGGGTCACTTTAGAAAATGACATCTCTCCAATCAGCTTGACTGCCTTGCCTGGAACTTCCATATTTAGTGCGCCCTCTTCTGACCCTCTGGGATAGGTCTTTGAATCGGAGGGATCTATCACATTGACCTGGCCCCCTCACCCCATTTTTTGACAACCCAGCATTTCCCCCGGGGTTAGGTGTTAAATCATTCTTTATATGGGATGCCTCCCAAGACGCGAGACTGGGTGATGTAGTCTCTGGACTGGGTCTGCCATCTCTATCGGACTTGCAGACGCGAGGAGGGGGGGAGAAGATTTCCTGGTTCCTACACGCCCAGCTGAACGCTTTTGTCAAATCTCAGGGCTCCAGACTAGCTCTCCAGGCCCTTGACAGCCCTGGAAACGCTTCTCAAGACTAGTACCCCTCCAACACACGTTTCAGGGTAGGGGAGCTCCCTCAATTTTGCAGGAGATGGGAAGAGGATCTGGGGCAGACGTTTGAGAGGGAAGAGTGGGAAAAGTCTTTCGCCTTAACGCATACATTCTCAGTCTCATGCAGAGCTCAGGAGAGGAACTATAAGATCCTAGCTAGATGGTACAAGTGTCCGGCAGACTTAGTGAAATTTGGGGGATCTGAAAACGGGGACTGTTGGAGATGTAATAAAGCTCTTGGGACCCTGATACATGTTTGGTGGGAATGTTCAGCCGTAAGAACTTTTTGGGAGGGTGTCCTGAAGATTTGTGAAGCTACGACACTATGAAAAGGTTCCCATTTCCCCACGGGTGACCCTCCTGTCTATGGTCCCTGGGTCGGTGGCAGCGGGGGCAAGGGGTTGTTAAGGCATATGCTTACGGCGGCCAGGTCAGTAATACCCCGCCACTGGCGCTCCAATATCACACCCTCTCTGATGGAATGCTACGGGAGGTGGAGAACATCAAGAGGATGGAGGAATTAGCTCTTGACGGGGTTGGGGGGGGGGTTCGAGAAACACTCTAAGACCTGGACTGTGTGGGAGGTCTCTAAGGGATCCCCGGAAATACGAGCTTTGTTGGAAGGGACAGGGTGATGTCGGGTGGGGGGGGGGGATGCGTTGTGGAGGATGTGGAACCCGGGTCGGCTTTGTCGGAGGGGGGGACCTCCTCCTCTTCTTCCTTTTCTTTTTCCTCTTCTTTTTGTTTTTGACTTCACATTTCTGTTGTTGTTTCTCTGCCCTCTCTTTTCCTTCCTTTTTCCCTCTTTCCTTCTCTCTTCTCTTCTTGCCTTCCTTTTTAGTTGAGCTCTGTTCTGCTCTGTCCCCCAACCCCTGGGGCCTCGTCCCTGGGGGGGGGGGGGTGAGTGCACAGATGTCAGCTCCTGGGACTGGTAGAGGGCCAGCGGGGGAGCCGAGGCATTGTGCCCCCCCCCCCCCCCCCCCCCGGGGGAATCACTTCTCTCGTCTTGGTCATCCTCATGAATGACCCTGGAATTTGGGATGGAACGTTTGTTGGGCCCTGCCCCTCCCCGGGTTGTGATTTTAACATTATAGTCCCGCGGAGCGGACCTGAAGATTGTCTAGGCTATTGTTGTATGCTTATATTTTTGTGTGCTATTTTTCTTTTACTTTCTCTCTCATGTAATGCTGTATTACTTGCAAAAACTCAATAAAACTTAATGCGAAAAAAAAATTTCACTTGGTATATGCATAAACGCAACAGATGCCAGCGAATAGTTTTGTATATTACCCCCTATATGTAAATAATAAAAACTTTTATATTTAAATAAATAACTTTCCATAACGCTCTTCCCTTGGTTGAACTTAATGGACATAAATGTTTTTTTCAACTGTATAAACTATGTAACTTTATCGCCTTGCAGCTCTTATGATCTTACAAAGTGGCAGCTCTTCGACCCCTGCTGCCAAATTCTTCAGAGGGCTGTAGATTCGGGCGAGATTCCCGAGCAGGTAGTAGCAGGAGCTTTACACAAGTGGTCTGACCTCCCTCCCTTTTCACACACCATGAATGTTTCATCCTTCGCTTTCTTTAGGTCGTCCCTCCTGCTCTTATCTGCTGCCACTTCTCTCTCCTCTGGACTCTCGACTATTTTAGTAACTCCGAACCATCACAGGTAAGAGGGGACATATTGTTAAAAGGTTACATTTTCTTTTGGTCATTTCTTCATCTATCAAAGCAGTCCCCTTTAAAGCGGACCAAAACCAACTGAACTTGTGAAATACATTTGACCAAAACCCCTGCCGATACTCTCTTCTTAGAATGTAGAACTAAAAATGTATATTTTTGCTTATCAAATTGCCCTTGAACACTGTTTTTTTGCTGCCCCTCTCTGTAGTATTGCAGGTGATCAGTCATTGCATAGGTGCGGCAATGACATCATCAGTGGCAATAAATAGAGGAGGCGGAGCTTTATAGCTAAAACAGGCGCCTTTATCTAGGACTAGAATGAAACGAGCAGTAAAAATAGGCAAACGTTACTATTCATGGGGGAAGCTATTCAGGGATGCTAGTTAAAAATGTGGGTTTTGGTCCACTTTAAGCCCTTGATTACAGAGGATGATCTGAGCATTGATGCCCAGAGTAAAATTTGTAGATGAACCAAAAGAATCTGCATATAAAAACCTGTAGAAGTAAATTGCTAGGAAAATAATGTCTGAAAAAAAAGTCTCTGAACCTATAGAATACATTGTCCAGGCTGAAGCAAAAACCTTTACTCGCGATTTGTCCCCCTGCAACTCCTATATGTGGATCTA
Organism: Gastrophryne carolinensis; assembly: GCA_027917425.1. NCBI lineage: Eukaryota > Metazoa > Chordata > Amphibia > Anura > Microhylidae > Gastrophryne > Gastrophryne carolinensis. Next base: position 429,538,391 of record CM051238.1, read on the forward strand.
GGGTTCCCCCGCAGGTTCCCCATCCAGCATTTGCATATTAAACCGGAACACTTATTTTTCACAAAATGGGTGGTGTTCCTAGCCAGGGCCGGATTATGCAAGAGGCGCAAGCCCCGGGGCCTCCACCACTTACCATGCAAAGGGGGCCTCCACCAACCTTTGGGTTATGGTCTGGTCCAGGAGGCTTTTCAGTCTTTTGTCTGACAGGCCGCGGGACCAGCATATAAGTTATCGGCAGCAGTGGGGGTGCACCTTGGCAGACAAAGCCACCACAGGGCAGGATGGAGAGTCTAGAGCAGCAACGCTACAGTGATGGGTGTGTGCAGAGCTGTCACTGCACATAAGCCAAGCACAGCCGCTGGTAGCTCAATGCAGGGAACTGTTTTCTGCTTGAACAGCTGGGCGACTACACTACCCCCCCAGAATGGCAAAGCAGGAGTTCCCGAGCAGCACACACCCGCACAGGGGTCTCGATCTGAAGTTCCAGTAAGTAGGCAGGTACCAGATAACCACCAATAACTTGGCTGGACTATTATTTAAAGGAAAAAATACTGTATTCTAAGTATGTCACACACCCCGCTTCAAGATATCCATAACGTGTGGGTAATACCGACCTGTAGAGATGATAGGAAAAAGAAAGCCCCTCCCGGTCCATAAATACCTGGGACCTCCCACTCATTCCCCAGTCTTTCATCTCTGCAGACGGCGAGCAAGTCAGAAGATGATGCCTCCTCCTTGCACAGGGGGATTCAGGTAGCCGGTATGACTCCCGGCCCGATTTTTTACCTATTTCCGCCCAGATCCCTTGATAATTCCCACACATGCCTCCCAGCCTAGGCTGTGGTCCGTGTGAGGGTAGAATGGCACCTTTTGGTGCTCAGGAGCTAACGCTCCACCGTGAGACCCTGTACTAGAGGGTAGGCGGTTATCCGGGCTGGTGACCCCGGTTTGGGATGCCCTGTCCCTCGGCCATTTTCCCCTAGGTGGTGTTCCCCTCTCCGGATGCCCTTCTCCACCGCCGGTTTGTGTAATGGCATTATGGCGGCGGTGAGGGGAGATCTCCCCTCATGCTCGGGAAACGGGGCCGGGCTTTCGGCGGGATGCCGCGGCCCGCCCCTGTGCGGCAGGCGCCACTGCGGAGCCTGGTCTCCGTCCTGGAAGGGGGGCGGAGCTATGGTCATCGCGCGCTCTGCGCTGGCCACACCCCCTTCTCCTCTCTGCCTCAGTAGGCTGCTGCTGCTGCTCTGAGGTGGCGGACGCCATTTTCCTTGGCAACGGTGGACACAGTGAGTGGCCCTGTGGGCCCCTTCTATATATAGATATCCTATTGTGTGTCATTTCCCAAACTTATTCTGTTTTTTTTTTCTGTCTTCCAGGTAGACCTACCTTAGGTTTTAGGGGGTTTATCCCGGTCCTAGGGTCCCTGGGTTGTAATTGACTTTTTCTAAATCCTCCCACTTGGGACATTAAAGGGGCATCCCGGGTTGCTTATATGCGTAATTCCCTTGGTCATAGCGATTAACTATAAGTTCACCGTATGGAGGCACCCCCGGATACTGGGCTCGGGCTCCCCTCGGGGCAATCCCGGAAGTGTATGGGGTGTGGGGCATCCCTTACTGGGGATGATGTACTTCTGTGTATACCATGTGCACAGCAGACTATTTCACGGCAGTCCGGACCCCAAACGTCTGGGTCAGCACCACCGGTCGCTGCTCCTCTCCCTCCCAGCTTGATACGCACCCCGTGTGACGTGGTCATGGGAGGGGAGTTGCAATCTGAGATGTGCGTCAGATTGGCCAACTTGGAAAAATTATTCTCCAGCGCGGTCACCCGAAAGGCTCCGGCTAAGAGAAAGCATTTGTCGCCGGCCTCGCCGGTGGTTGACCTTGATGATGTTGATAACCTGGATTGGTCCGATTACTCCCCACTTGAGGAAGGGGAGGTATATGAGGAATCGGATAATTCAGACGATCAGCAGTTTGTGGGCGCTGATACCGAGCGGGACTTGGGGAGATCCTCGGATACTCCTAACGTTCTGGCTCAGATGTTTGAGGTTTTGGCCATTTCTCCTCCTGAAAAGGGGGGGCAAAAGGGGGAGTTTTTCGAGGAATCCAGGCCGCGCTTGGAATTCCCTAATCAAAAGCATTTTGATGGAATTATTGCTAAGGAATGGGATAGGCCTGCTCGGCTCCCAGATATTCCTCATGGTTGGGACAAAAAATATCCCTTCCCTTCGGATACGGTTAAGCGTTGGGCATCCCCTCCCGAGGTGGATGCACCGATTCTGGGGTTGTCCAACACCGCGGTTTTAAATACCCCTGATTGTTTCACTCTTAAGGATGGTGAGGATAAACGCATTGACCAGATGGCTTGTCATGGTTTTGCCAGTGTTGGGTCAGCCATGCGGCCCGTTTGTGCTTCGACGCTGATGGTGGTGGCTACCAGGTCAGTGGTCAGGGACCTGTTGACCTCTTCCGGACTTGATCCGGGTAGTGACGAGTTCCTTGGCCTAAAAAGGTGTGAATTGTTTTTGTCATTTGTGCTAGCTGCCTTGGATGACACTCTGATGATGTGTGGCAGAACGTCGGCTCTGCTAGTGACTATTAGGCATTCGGTTTGGTTGCACCAGTGGGCGGCCGATTTTGTATCAAAAAAGTCGCTGACGGCTCTCCCTTTTGTAGGCTTAAGGCTCTTTGGGGAGAATTTGGACTCCGTCGCCAAAGCGGTAAGTTACCTCAGCACAAGAAACAACGCCGTCCCTTTCGGGGGGCGGTTTCCTTTGCTCCTTCCTTTCGTGGGGCCAGAGCTGGCAGGGGATTTGCCTTCCCATCATCCAGAGGAGATTCCGGGAACAGGGGCAGAGGACGTGCCCGTCCAGGATACAGCTGGGGGTCTAAACCCAAACCCGCTGCTAAACCAGCTCAGCAATGAGGGGGCGCCCTCACCCAGGTGGGTGGGGGGACGGCTGCAACACTTCTCCCAGGTCTGGGATCGGGAGGTCTCGGACAGATGGATCCGGGAAGTGGTGACCTCCGGCTACAAGCTGGAGTTCGAGCTCCGGCCCCCTCCCAGATTCTTCATGTCTCAGGTGCCTTTGGACCCTCTGGCCGCGCAGGGGCTCCAGGCGGCAGTAAAGAGTCTTCTGGATATGGCTGTCATTTGCCCAGTGCCCCCCCCCAAACCAGGGCCGGGGCTTTTATTCCAATCTCTTCACAGTACCCAAGAAGGACGGCTCGGTTCGTCCCATCCTGGATCTGAAGATACTCAACAGGTTCGTCCGTCCGCGGAAATTCCGCATGGAAACGCTGCGTTCAGCTATCTACTCTCTTCGTCAGGGGGATTTTCTGACGTCCATAGACATCAAGGACGCTTACCTGCATGTTCCGATTTTTCCAGCGCACCAGAGGTTTCTCAGGTTCGTGGTGGAGGATCGGCATTTTCAGTTTGTGGCACTCCCTTTCGGTCTTACCTCGGCTCCACGGGTTTTCACCAAAGTGCTGGCTGGGGTGATGGCTCTACTCAGAGCCCAGGGTATACGCATTGTGCCTTATCTGGACGATCTTCTCATTATGGCGTCTTCCTTCAGCCAAGCAGAGTTGGACACCAGGACGGTGGTATCCACTCTGGAGAGATTCGGTTGGGTGATCAACTACCCCAAGTCCTCCCTTTCTCCGTCCAGGGTAGTGACCTTTCTGGGAATGTCTCTGGATACTTCCCAGGCCAAGGTGTTTCTTCCTCAGTCCAAGGTTCTTTTGATTCAGGAGTTGGTTCGGCTTCTCTTGTCCATCCCTCGTCCAGCCATCCGGCTAGGGATGAGACTGGTGGGATTGATGGTGGCCTCATTCGAGGCAGTTCCCTTTGCTCAGTTTCACACAAGGACGCTCCAGCTACATCTGTTGGCGGTTTGGGACAGGTCCCCACTATCGTTGGATCAGTCCTTCCTAATGACCCCCCGGGTTCGGCGCTCCCTTCACTGGTGGCTGAATTCAGTCAACCTGTTGAAGGGCAGATCCTTTCTGACTCCTTGTTGGGAGACGGTCACCACGGATGCCAGTCTATCAGGATGGGGGGGTTTCTGGAAGGATCTTCAGTTTCAGGGCCTGTGGGGGCCTCAGGAGGCTCACAAGCCCGTCAATGTACTGGAATTGAGAGCCATCAGGTTGGTTCTGTTCCGCTTAACTCATCAGTTGCAGGGCTTGCCGGTTCAGGTTTGATCGAACAATCCGACGGCAGTTACATACATCAATCACCAGGGAGGGACTCGCAGCAGGAGTGCCCTCAGGGAAGTGTCGTTGATTCTGGACTGAGCGGAGAGCCACGTCCCGTGCATTTCGGCAGTTTACATTCCGGGAGTGGAGAACAAGGAGGCGGACTCTCTGAGCAGGTCCTCATTGCGCCAGGGGGAATGGTCTCTCAGTCCCAAGGTGTTTCGCTTGATTTGCATCAGGTGGGAGTCACCAGTGGTGGACCTCTTTGCCTCTCGTCACAATCACAAACTTCCGGTATTTGTGTCTCTCTCGAAGGATCCACTGGCTCTAGCAGTGGATGCCATGTCCCTGAACTGGAGGGATCTGGGGTTTCTGTACCTGTTCCCTCCGTTCCCAATGGTAGCCAGAGTGGTGCGCAAGCTGGCCCTGGAGGGCGCGTCAGCAATTCTGGTGGCCCCAAGGTGGCCAAGACAGGTTTGGTTCGCAGACGTGGTAAGATTGGCAGAGGATCAGTTGGTTCTGCCCCTGCTGCCAGACCTGCTCACCCAGGGTCGGCTACGTTACCCCAATTTACCATCGCTGGTTTTGACGGCGTGGCTGCTGAAACCTCCATCTTGAAGGAGGAAGGTCTTTCTGATGCGGTAATTCGAACTCTTATTAGCGCTAGGAAGCGGTCTTCCTCTACCGTTTACTATAGGACCTGGAGGTCTTATATTGACTGGTGTGAGGTCAGGGCTTTCCCTTGCAGGGAATTTTCTGTTTCCAGAATCCTGGAGTTTCTTCAACATGGTCTGGATCTGGGGCTCCAGCTTAGTACTCTGAAGGGTTTCTGCCCTGGCGGTGTTCTTTCAAAGGTCCTTTGCGCTTCATCCTTTGGTCAAGACCTTTTTCCAGGGGGTTACGCATGTTCGGCCTCCCAGGAAGCCTTTGGTTCCAGTTTGGGATTTGAACTTGGTTCTTTCTGCTCTTCAGGGTCCTCCGTTTGAGCCCTTGCATGATATTGCCTTGTCTTCGCTTACGCAGAAGTTGGCCTTTTTGGTAGCTATCACTTCTGTTCGTCGTGTCTCTGAGTTGGCGGCCTTGTCCATTAAAGCTCCGTACTTCGAGAGGCATCAGGACAAGGTGGTTTTTTGTTTTAAGCCGGATTTCCTTCCTAAAGTGGTTTCTGCTTTTCATCTTAATCAGGACATTGTTCTGCCCTCTCTGTGTCCTAATCCCAGCAACGACAAGGAGAGGGCTCTATATTCTTTGGATGTGGTTCGCGTTGTGAAGTACTATTTGGTGGTAACGTCTTCCTTTCGTAAGACTGATGCTTTTTTTGTGGTGCCCTTTGGGCCTAGGAAGGGTTTGGTGCCCGCCAGGTCTTCCATTAGTAAATGGATTCGTCAGGCCATTGTTGGGGCCTATTCGGCTAAGGGGAGGAGTCCCCCTTTTCGTGTTACTGCTCATTCTACTCGTGCTGTTGGGGCGTCCTGGGCTTTCCAGCACCAGGCCTCTGTTGAGCAAGTTTGTAAGGCCGCTACTTGGTCTTCTGTTCACACTTTTTCCAAGTTTTACAAGGTTGATGTTCGGGCCTCAGCGGATGCTGTGTTTGGCCGCAAAGTTCTGCAAGCTGCAGTGGTTTAAGTTGTGCCTTATTGCCTTGTTTGGATCCCCGCCCTTTATGGACACTGCTATTGGATGTCCCACACGTTATGGATATCTTGAAGCGGGGTGTGTGACATACTTAGAATAATACCATTTTGTGAATACTCACCTGTAAAATGGGTATTATAAGTATGTCACACACCCCGCTTCACCCCGCCCTTCTTGTATTCTGGATCCTTTGTATTGTGAACTTTGCGTTGTTATGACTTATATTTGGCTCTTCCTGGTCCCTTTCCTTACTGCTATATTTATACTGGGGAATGAGTGGGAGGTCCCAGGTATTTATGGACCGGGAGGGGCTTTCTTTTTTCTATCATCTCTGCAGATCGCCCTCTACAGGTCGGTATTACCCACACATTATGGATATCTTGAAGTGGGGTGTGTGACATACTTATAATACCCATTTTACAGGTGAGTATTCACAAAATGGTATTATTTGGGGCCTCCACCAGATTTTGTGCTCAGGGGCCTCCACTACACTTAATCTGGCCCTGTTCCTAGCGCAGGGGGTATCCTGTTTGCCGATGGCAACCCCCCCCCAGCACATTAACCTTGTTCAACCTTTCTCCTCTGTCCCATGGCAAAATCGAGTGCTGTGATTGGCCACACTGGTCACATTTTTCTGCATTCTTCTTCCTGGTTTCTGGCTGTTGGCAACCAACGACATCACTCGATTTCACTGGGGGATCAAGGAAAAGGGTAACATTTCTCTAGTTTATGCTAGAAACAGCACCCGTTTTGTGTTCTGGTTTGATACTTAAAGTGGACCAACACCCAGGGGGGATCGGCCCGGAAATCTATAAGATTCCCGGACCGATCAGATCCCTCCCCGCGTGGCATCCGAAATCGGGATGTCCCGCGGGGAGGAACCCCCCAGGAGGCCCACAAACCTTACCTCAGCCCCGTTCCATCGGCCCATGCCGCGTCTCGCGCTTCCCTCTAGCAGGGCGCGCACCCGCGCCGACCGTTTGTGAATGGCCGGTACAGGCGCGCTCCCTGTTAGAGGGAAGCGCGAGACGCGGCCTCCAGCGCTCAGAGCCAGCTGAGCTGGTATGCGCGTCCAGGCGGCCTTGGACGCGCATACCACAGCGGCTCTGAGCGCTGTGATTGGCTGGCGCGGTCACGTGGGAGCGGGGAGAGGTGAGTATTCTAAGTATGTCACACACCCCACTTCAGACATTAATTATTACACTTGGGTTCTACCACCAGCAGGTGGCGACGTTGCAGAGAAGTCATGAAAAAACGAGCCCCTCCTGGTCTATACATACCTGGCACCTCCCACTCATTTCCCAGTGTTTCTTCTCTGCAAGATGGCGACAAGACAGAAGAAAGAAGTCTCCTGCTTGCAGGTAGCTGGGGTCAGACCCCGGCACCCCCCCATGGTCTATTTCTGCCCGGCCTTTTTTGTTATCAGCCCCTTGTTGTATGTGTAGCCTCCCAGTATAGGCTGTCGGCTGGGCAAAGTGTAGACGGCACTTAAGGTGCCTAGGAGATTAGCTCCTCCGCTCGACCCCATATTATGGGGCATAGTGGTTATCCGGCCTGGTGATCCGGATGTGGGATGCCCCAGTGTTAGGTAGGTCAGGTCCCCCTTTTGGCTTTCTCCTGTGGCCTTTATTGTTTTTATTATTTTTGTTGATGTGGCGCATCTGGAAGTAATCCCTCAATTAATTGGTTGGTTTTATTATTTTTTTATATGTGTGTGTGTTTTGTGCATACTGTGGTTCCTTCGCCCGCCTGGCTGTGGCCGATTGAGGGGGGCTTCCTTAGCCCCCGGGACGGCTGCTTTAGGTGTTCGGGGGGGGGGGGGGGGGGCGGGTCAGGCGGCGTTGTGCCACCGGCCCGCCGCCCTTCTCCGGAAGTCAGGCGCCATTCCCTGGCGCCTGCCTCGCGGTCTGATCTCCAGGCGGTGGGCGGGGACGGGCGGCGCGATGCCTGGCTGTGGGGGCGCCGAGTGTCAGTTTCGGCGCCCGCTGGCGAGGTATTCGGTGCGGGCGGGTCCGGGCGGCGTGTAGGCCGCCGGCCCGCCTGACGGCACTTGCAAGCGCCATTCTGTGGCGCCCGCTGTTGGCGCGGTTCCGGAGGGGTGGGCGGGGCCGCGTGCTGCGCGGCCCGCGCCGTGTCTGACGGCCTGGTGAGGGGCGGGGCCACAACGTCTCCCGCTCCTGGCTGGGCCCGCCCTTCGTCTCCACGATCTTCTCCGGGGCGCAGCCGCCTTTTCTGCTCTGAGTCAGGTAGGCGGTGTTGTGCTTGTCCTTCCAGGGGTTACTGTCTGGGGGGGGGGGGGGGGGGGCAGCTCAGGTTTGGCCCCCTTCCTCGCCGATTGGGGGGGGGCGGCATTCCCCTTATCCCGGCTCTGGGCCAGTTGACAGGGAGCCACTGCTGCCCTGGGCCATGACAGCTTCTTAGTGTTTATGTATGTATGTATATATATATATATATATATATATACTCCTTTATTCCCCCTTCTAATATATATATATATATATATACTTTTATATATAATTGGTTTTCTATGTTTATGCAGATTCCTAGGTCTCTTTATTGATATAGTTATCCAGGTGCTTATTGTGTGATCCCGGGATCCCACGCTGCAGGGCTCTCCCGGTCTTAGATACCTGGCTAGTTGGGGGGGCCATGGTTTGGGGTCGCTTTAGGCGTAAATCCCTGGTTACTGCATATACCATAATTTCACCATATGGAGGCTACCAAAGATACCGGAAATTGCTCTTCGGCGCAGTCCAGGCTCTGTGGGGGGTGTGGGACTCCGCTCCCAGGGGATGATGTCATTTTATGTATTCCATGTGCACGGCGGAACATTGAGCGCCAGTCCGGCACCCCGGTGCCCGGTACTTCCCCGGCCGCACCATCTCCCTCCCCTCCTCGCCTGTTCCGGACCCCGTGTGACGTTGTCGTTGGGGGTGATTCGCAGTCCGAGGTTTGCGCCCGATTGGCCAGCCTCGAGAAGATGTTTTCCGCTGTGGTCGCTCAGAAGGCTCCTGCTAAGCGGAAACACTTGTCTCCGCCTCCGTCAGACTCAGATGATGAGGTTGTTGAGGCTTTGGATTGGTCAGATCGTCCCCTTGAAGAGGGTGAGCTTATTGAGGATTTAGATGATCCTAAGGTTCAGCAGTTGCTGGGTGCTGAGGATGACCAGGCCACGGGGTCGGTCCCCGACACGTCTTCCATTCTGGCCCTAATGTTTGAGGTTTTGGATTTGGACCCTCCTGAAGCTGCTCCTCGGCCTAAGGGTCAGCTTTTTGGGGTGACCAAGCCGCACTTGGAGTTTCCCAGTCAGCTTTTCGTGGATGTTGTCCTTAAGGAATGGGAGCAACCTACGCGTCTCGTTGGGGTGCCGCCTAGCTGGGATGGAAAGTATCCCTTTCCGGCGGACTTGGTGAAGCGTTGGTCTGTCCCACCCGAGGCTGATGCTCCGGTTTTGGGACTATCTAATACGGCGGTTGTACTTTCTCCTGACACGACTTCTCTTAAGGACGGCGAGGATCGCCGGATTGATCAGCTGGCCCGCCATGGTTTTGTCTGTGCGGGTACGGTCTTGAGGCCTGTTTGTGCTTCGGCACTTTTATGGTTGGCGGTTAGGTCTATTGTCAGGGATTTATGTGTGGATCTTGATCCTACTTGTGATGAGTTTTCTTGCCCTTGAGCGTTGTGAATCCTTCGTTTCATTTATTCTTGCCGCTCAGGATGATGCCATGTTAATGTGTGGCAGGGCTACTGCTCTGTTGGTAGCTATCCGCCGCTCAGTGTGGCAGTGGACGGCTGATTTTAATTCTAAGAGATCGCTCACGGCTCTTCCCTTTCTGGGTTTGAGACTTTTCGGTGAGAAGCTTGATGCTGTTGCCAAGGGAGGTAAGTTACCTCAGCGCAAGAAGTTTCTTCGCTCCTTTTGGGGGGTGGCCCCCTTCAATCCTTCCTTTCGGGGAGCCAGAGCTGGCAGGGGTGCGGGATTCTCGGCTTCCAGGGGTGCCAGCTGGAACAGGAGTAAGGCCGTGGCCGTCCCGTTCACGTCTGGGGCGCCAAGCCCAAGCCAGCTGCCAAGCCCGCTCAGCAATGCGGGGGCGTCCTCACCCTTACGGGTGGGGGGACGGCTGCGACTCTTCTTCCGGGTATGGAACCAGGAGGTCTCGGATAGATGGATCCGGGAGGTGGTGTCGGCCGGTTACAAGTTGGAGTTCGAGTCCCGCACTCCTCCAAGGTTTCTCAGGTCTCATGTCCCTTCAGATCCTTTGGCCGCGCAGGGGCTACTGGCAGCGGTAAGGAATCTTCTGGAAATGGCAGTCATCTGCCCGGTCCCTCCTTCGGAGGTGGGGCACGGGTATTATTCCAGTCTCTTCACAGTGCCCAAAAAGGATGGGTCGTTCCGTCTCATCCTGGATTTGGAGTTTCTCAACCTGTTTGTTTGTCCCAGGAAGTTTAGCATGGAAACTCTGCGGTCTGCGATCAATTCGCTTCGGCAGGGGGACTTTATGATGTCCATAGACATCACGGATGCATACCTTCACATTCCGATCTTTCCAGTTCACCAGAGGTTTCTTCGCTTTGTGGTGGAGGATCGCCATTTTCAGTTTGTGGCTCTTCCATTCGGCCTCACCTCGGCTCCGAGAGTTTTCACCAAGGTGTTGGCGGGTGTGATGGCCCTGCTCAGAGCTCAGGGGCCTCGCATTGTGCCTTATCTGGACGTTCTTCTCATCATGGCTCCTTCCTTCAGTCAAGCGGATGGGGACACCAGCACGGTGGTGTCCACTCTGGAGAGGTTCGGCTGGGTGATCATCTACCCCAGGTCCTCTCTGGTTCTGGCCAGGGTGGTGACCTTTCTGGGGATGTCCTTGGACTCTTGCCAGCACAGAGTCTTTCTCCCTCAGGCCAAGGTTCTTTTGATTCAGGAATTGGCTCTGCTTCTTCTTCTTTCAAATTCTCGCCCGCCCATCCGTCTAGAGATGTGACTGGTGGGGCTGATGGTAGCTTCTTTTGAGGCAGTTCCCTTCGCGCAGTTTCACACGTGTGTTGGCGTCTTGGGACCGGCGACCGCGGTCGTTGGATCGGTCCTTCCGGATGTCCCCCCGGGTTCGGCAGTCTCTACTGTGGTGGTTGGTCTTGGACAATCTCTTGAAGGGCAGGTCATTTCTGACCCTGCTTTGGGAAACTGTCACCACGGACGCCAGTTTGTCAGGAGGGGGAGGTTTCTGGAAGGATCTTCGGTTCCGGGGGCGGTGGGGTCCTCAGGAAGCCCACTTGCCCATCAATGTTTTGGAGTTGAGAGCCATCAGGTTGGTTCTGTCTCACTTGACGAAGCATTTACAGGGCTTGCCTGTTCAGGTTCGATCGGGCAATCGGACGGCGGTTGCTTACATCAATCACCAAGGAGGGACTCGCAGTCTGGGTGCCCTCAGAGGGGTGTCTCTGGTCCTAGTTTGGGCAGAGACTCAGGTTCTTTGCATTTCGGCAATGTACATTCCAGGAGTGGAAAACACGGAGGCGGACTTTCTGAGCCGGTGTTCTTCGCTCCGGTGGGGGACGCCGGAGTTGGATCTGTTCGCCTCTCGTCACAATCACAAGCTTCCGACATTCGTGTCGCTTTCCCTGGATCCTCTGGCTATGGCGGCGAATGCCATGGGCCTGAGCTGGGGGACCTGGGGTTTCTTTGTCTGTTTCCTCCGATCCCCATGCTAGGCAGGGTGCTGCGGAAGTTGGTTTTTGGAAGGGGTTCCCGCCATTCTTGTGGCTCCAAGGTGGCCAAGGTGGGTGTGGTTCGCAGACATTGTTCGTCTGGCAGTGGATCAGTTTATCTGCCTTTTCGGCCGGATCTCCTCGCTCAGGGTCATCTGTGCTACCCCAGTTTACCATCGCTGGATTTGACGGTTTGGCTGCTGAAACCTCCATCTTAAAGGAGGAGGGTCTTTCGGATTCGGTCATTCGGACTCTTATTAATGCCAGGAAGAGATCCTCTTCTTCCATCTATTATAGGGCTTGGAGATCTTATATTGATTGGTGTGAGGCTAGATCTTTGCCCTGTCGGGTCTTTCCTGTTTCTAGGATTTTGGAATTTCTTCAATCGGGGCTGGACTCTGGTCTTCAGCTGAGTATTTTGATGGGGCAGGTTGCTGCCTTGTCTAACTGTTTTTCAAAAGTCCTTTGCGTTTCCTCCTTTGGTCAAGAATTCTTCCAGGGGGTCTCGCATTGCGGCCTCCTAGGAGGCCTTTTCTCTCTTTTTGGGTTTTTTAATTTGGTTATCTCTGCTCTTCAGGCTCCTCCTTTGAGCCTTTGCAGGTTATTGCTCTTTCTACTCTGACTCAGAAGGTTGCCTTGTCGGTTCAGGCTACTCACTTTGAGAGACATCAGGACAAAGTGGTTTTCCATTTCAAACCGGACTTTTTTTCCTTAGGTGGTCTCTGCTTTTCTTCTTAACCAGGACATTGTTTTTCCTTCCTTGGGTCCTAAGCCTAGGAACGACAAGGAGAGGGTTTGCACTGTTTGGATGTGGTACGCTGTGTGTAGTATTGTTTGTTTACTACACCTCCTTTTCGTAAGACTGATGCCTTTTTCGTGGTGCCCTGTGGGCCTAGGAAAGGTTTTGGCTCCCGCTAAGTCTTCCATTAGCAAATGGATTTGTCGGGCTGTGGTTGGGGCCTATTCTGCCAAGGGGAAGGTTCCCCCTTTTCGTATCACTGTTCATTCTATTCGTGCTGTTGGAGCGTCTTGGGCTTTTCAGCACCAGGCTTCTGTGGAACAAGTTTGTAAGGCTGCTACTTGGTCTTCTGTTCACACCTTTTCCAAGTTTTTACAAGGTTGATGTGCAGGCTTCAGCGGATGCTGTGTTTGGCCGCAAGGTTCTGCAAGCTGCAGTGGTTTGAGTCTTGCTTTATGGCCTTGTTGGATACCCGCCCTTTTCTGGACACTGCTGTTGGATGTCCCAAGTGTAATAATTAATGTCTGAAGTGGGGTGTGTGACATACTTAGAATAATACCATTTTGTGATTACTCACCTGTAAAATGGGTATTATAAGTATGTCACACACCCCACTTCACCCGCCCTTTTTTGGTATCCTGGATTCTTTTTAGGGTGATGTTTCGTTTACAGTTTGAGGGTTTCCTATGGGTTTTTTTCCTGGTACCTTGTCTTTACTGCTGTTTGAATACTGGGGAATGAGTGGGAGGTGCCAGGTATGTATAGACCAGGAGGGGCTTGTTTTTTCATGACTTCTCTGCAACGTCGCCACCTGCTGGTGGTAGAACCCAAGTGTAATAATTAATGTCTGAAGTGGGGTGTGTGACATACTTATAATACCCATTTTACAGGTGAGTAATCACAAAATGGTATTTTTTGGGGGCTTTCTGGGGGGTTTCAGACAGCGGGGCACCCCCGATCGGGGTGCCCCACCGAAGTGGACCAAAACCCAGGATAGTCAAAATCCTGGGTGTTGGTCCACTTTAAAGCGGACCTTCAGCATCATTTAATGAAAAGCCCATCCCTTTAAAAAATGATTCCCCAGCATCTAAAATTAATATATTTAAAGTTTTCAATAACTTTTTATTCTTTTCCCCACTCGCCTGCACTCTGTTCAGCACTATAGGATATGGGCGCCGCCATCTTGGCTCAGTAGCATTGCATACTGAGGAGAGGAGAAGGGATCAAAAGTGTAGGGGGGGGGGTTATAGCTATGGTTTGCACAGACAGAGCAGAGCTGAAGTCAGGAAAAGGACAGCAATCCCAGAATGCATAGCGGCACAATCAGAAGACACTTCCTGTCTGCAGGCAGTCTGAGACATCATGTGCCGCCATTTTGGATGTTTAAAGGCTCAGAAAATGCAGTAGATGCAGGTAGGATGATTTTTAATGTGAGCAATCTGTATGTACAGGAGGAAACATATAAGATAGACTCTTATTCAGGGTGAGGGTCCGCTTTAACCTTGTTCAACCTTTCTCCTCTGTCCCCCGGTGAAATTGAGCAATGTGATTGGCTGCGCCGGTCATTTTGTTCCGCATGCTTTTTCCTGGTTTCTGGCTGTCGGCGATCACACCAGCCAATCACATCACTGGGGGATTAAGGAAAGGGGTAACATTTCTCCAGTTTAGGGGGTTAATACTCAGGAAAAATGGGTGGTGCTCTGGTTTAATACAGGGATCCAGCGATTCTGTCTCCCAGCGCCTGTGGCATCCATGGGAACCTTTTTTCCAACTCCAGTTTGGGCGCCCACCTCTATTGCAATGAACGTAGTAGGTGTATTAAGGGGTCTGAGGCCAGCCTGATGGATGCTGCCATCTCTGCCCGGCATCTCTCTCATCGCACATGCTCCCTCTTGGTAAGTATGACAATGCTGGTGCTTAGTGGAGGAGCTGCGGGGAATAAAAGGCGAGTATAGCATTAATGCCTGGACAGGGACTTTAGAGCGGCACAAAACTCTTTCCCCAAAGGCCGGCTGTTGCTTCTTTTTAGCTGCTTCAAAGACCCAGTGTGGACAAAACACAGAATATACTCAACTTTAAACCCCCTACAGCACAATGCGTCCTTACTGCATCTTCAATACATTCTTGTTTAAAGTTGAACAAACCCCGAGATTTTCACTTTCCTGGGTTTTGTTCCACGCCCCTGGGGCATCCCAATTTGAGTACCCAGCTGTGTGAAACCTCCCAGATCGGTGTGTGCAGACTTACCTCTTCCTGGTGCAAATCTGCCACTAAGCCCACTCAGCCATGAAGGGGCGCCCTCACCCTTACGGGTGGGGGGACGGCTGCAGCTCTTCGCTCACGTCTGGGGACAATAGGTCTCAGACAGGTGGATTCTGGAGGTTGTGTCCTCCGGCTACAAGCTAGAGTTCGCTGCATGGCCTCCTCCACGATTCCTCAGGTCTCGGATTCCTCTAGACCCCCTGGCAGTTTGGGGTCTGTTTCTGGCTGTACAGAACCTATTGGATATGGGGGTCATCTGTCCCGTGAGAGGTCAGGGTTATTATTCCAATCTCTTCATAGTACCCAAAAAGGATGGTTCCATCAGGCCCATCCTGGACTTAAAGCTTCTCAATAAGTTCATCAGGGCCAGACGCTTTCGCATGGAGACCCTGCGCTCCGCGATCAGCTCTTTGCGCCTGGAGGACTTCATGACCTCCATAGACATCAAGGATGCTTACCTTCATGTGCCGGTCTTCCCAGGGCATCAGCGGTTCCTCAGGTACGCCGTGGAGGACCAGCACTACCAATTTGTGGCACTTCCCTTCGGTCTCACCTCAGCCCCCAGGGTGTTCACCAAGGTGCTGGCGGGTGTGATGGCCCTTCTCGGAGCCCGGGGCATTCGCATTGTCCCTTATCTGGACGACCTTCTCATTATGTCTCATTCTCTCCAGCAGGCAGAATTGGATACCCAGACGGTGGTGACTGCCCTGGAAACGTTCGGATGGGTGATCAATTATCCCAAATCCTCCCTCTCCCCGTCCCGGGTGACCCCCTTCCTGGGCATGAATCTGGATACCATTCAGGCCAGGATTATTCTTCCTCAGCAGAAGGTGGATTCTCTTCAAGCTCTGGTTCATTTCATGCTGTCCAGTCCTCGTCCTTTCATCCGGCAAGGGATGCAATTGGTAGGACTGATGGTGGCCTGCTTCGAGGCAGTCCCTTATGCCCAATTTCACATGAGACACCTTCAGCTCCATCTCCTTTCAGTCTGGGACAAGAGTCCCCTGTCTCTGGATCAGGCATTTGTTCTCTCTCCTCTGGGTCGGCGGTCCCTCCTGTGGTGGCTGGACTCGAGGAATCTTCTGGGGGGGCAGATAATTTCTGGCACCATGTTGGGAGACGGTCACTACGGATGCCAGTCTGTCAGGTTGGGGGGGGGCTACTGAAGAGCCCTTCAAATCCAGGGGCTGTGGGGCCCTCAGGAGGCCCACGCTCCCATCAACGTCCTGGAGCTGAGGGTGGCTCGGTCGGTAGTGGCACAGTTGACTCCTCACCTTAGGGGCCTGCTGGTCCAGGTTCGCTCCGACAACCAGATGGAGGTCGCCTACATCAATCATCAGGGAGGGACTCGGAGCAAGAGTTCCCTCAGGGAGGTGTCCATGATTCTGTCCTGGGCTGAGGACAAAGTTCCCTGCATCTCAGCAGTTTACATTCCGGGAGTGGAGAATCTGGAGGCGGATTCCCTGAGCAGGGGGGCCTCTCGCCTGGGGGAATGGTCCCTCAGCAGCGAGGTCTTCCTATCCATATGTCACCGTTGGGGGATGCCGGACGTGGATCTGTTTGCTTCTAGCCACAATCACAAGCTCCCAGCATTTGTCTCCCTGTCCCAGGATCCTCTGGCCTTGGCGGTGGATGCTCTGTCTCTGCCCTGGCAGGGATTCGGTCTCCTATACCTCTTCCCTCCGTTTCCTCTTCTGAGCAAGGTTCTGTGCAGGAGAGGGTGCCAGCCATTCTGGTGGCCCCCAGGTGGCCAAGACAGGTGTGGTTCGCAGACGTGCAGTTGGCAGTAGATCAGTACACTCCTCCCTTGGTTCCGGACCTTCTCACTCAAGGACGGCTTTGTTATCCCAATTTACAAACGCTGGCTTTGACTGCCTAGCTGCTGAAACATCCATCCTAAGGGAGAAAGGATTGTCTGATTCTGTTGTTCATACTCATACGTGTCTGCCTTGGCTGTTTTCTTCCAGAGATCCTTCGCTCTACATCCTCTGGTCAAGACATTCTTCCAGGGGGTCGCTCATGTGCGACCTCCCCGTAAACCCCTGTTGCCAGTCTGGGATTTGAATTTGGTTTTGTCTGCCCTTCAGGTTCCTCCATTTGAGCCTGTGCATGAGGCTGCTTTGTCTATCCTTACTCTGAAGGTGGGCTTTTTGGTGGCTATCACCTCGGTCAGGCGTGTCTCTGAGTTGGCGGCACTGTCTATTCAGGCCCCCTACTTTGAGAGACACCAGGACAAGGTGGTTTTCCACTTTAAACCAGATTTCTTGCCTAAGGTTGTTTCTGCCTTCCATCTCAATCAGGACATTGTGCTTCCTTCCTTGTGTCCTAATTCTGGTAACTCCAAGGAGAGGGCCTTGCATTCTCTGGATGTGGTCAGGAATTTGAAATTCTATCTGGTGGCGACTGTGCCTTTCAGAATGATGGATGCCTTGTTTGTGGTTCCCTCTGGTCCCAAGAAGGGTTTGGCTCCTGCTAAGTCTATTATTAGCAAATGGATTCGTCAGGCTATCTTTGGGGCCTATTCTGCTAGGGGAAAGGATCCTCCTTTCCATGTTACTGCTTATTCTACCTGTGCTGTTGGGGCTTCCTGGGCCTTCCAACACCAGGCTTCTGTTGAACAAGTTTGTAAGGCTGCTACTTGGTCTTCTGTTCATACCTTTTCTAAGTTTTACAAGGTTGATGTTAGGGCCTCAGCGGATGCTGTTTTTGGCCGCAAGGTTCTGCAGGCGGCAGTGGTTTGAACGTGGTTGCTTTTTGGGATCCCCACCCTTTTTATGGACACTGCTATTGGATGTCCCAGATGTTCTGAATCATTATCTGGAGCAGGACGTGCTGCATACTTAGAAGAATACAATTCTGTGATTACTCACCTTGTAGAATTGGTATTATGTAGAATTGGTATTATAAGTATGCAGCGCGTCCTGCTCCATCCCACCCTGATTGCTTTATTCTTGGATCCTCTTTATGTTGATTGTTATCCTTGTTAACGTTGTTAAGTTTCTATTGGCTTCTCCTGGTTCTCTTACTGCTTTTCTATACTGGGGAATTAGTGGGAGGTCCCGGGTATATATGGACCGGGAGGGGCCTCTATTCTAAGTATGTCTCACACCCTGCTTCGGAATGATTAATAACACGTGGGTTATAGTCCAGTAGAGGGCGAACTTCTGCAGAGATGACTAGAAAAAAAGAAGCCCCTCCCAGTCCATAAATACCTGGGACCTCCCACACATTCCCCAAATAAGTCTCTGCAGGCGGCGAAGCAAGTCAAGAAGATGGCTGTCTCTTTCCTTTGCAGGTAAGCCGGGTGCACACCCGGCCAATTTTTTCTATTTCCGCCCGGACCTTGTTGTTTTTAAGTCCCTATGCCTCCCAGCCTTGGCTGTGGGTCCGGGCGAGGGTAGGGTACACCTTAGAGGTGTACTGCATAGGAGCCATGCTCCTCCGTGAGACCCCCTCCAAGGGGTAGGCGGCTGCCAGGTTGGTGATCATGGCGTGGGATGCCCTGTCCGTTTATTACCTTCGCTATATAACTTGGGTAGCTTGGGGATCCCCTCCATTACTCCCCGTTCCCGGTTAGTAGGGGGGGGGGGCTTGACCCTCCATTTTGACCTTTATTGTTGGTTTTTTTCTTGTGTGCTGTGTGTGCTTCACTTGCTGGCTCTGCCAGCGTGGGTGTGTTGTGAGTGGCAATTTGAGTGTGTGTTTTGCGGCACTGGTGCTCTGGTATGCCGGCCCGCACGCCCACTGTTTACAGCGACTTACAGCGACGGTGGGTCGGTCTCCTTTGCCGGCTCCTCAGCATGGCTGGGAGCGCGGCCTCCTCATCATTTTCCAGTCAGGGGAGGGGGCCGGGCCGGGCGTTCTTGTTGCGGGACGCCCCCCTCCTCTGGCGCTTTGCTGCGGCCTCTGCTTTTGGCCGGGAGCCGCCTTCTCTTCCCGGGTCGGGGTCACGCGCGGCGCGAGATCCGCGCTGGCCCGCTCTTCCTCCGGAGACTGGCCCTGTGAGACGCCATTATCCCTACGGTCGATGTGAGTGCCCTGCGGGGCCTTGGTTTTTTCTTATACTGTTATTCATGCCTTGATTAATGACCACTAGCGCTGGGGGATACTTTTTAACCCTTGGGTTTTCTTAGCTCCGGGATTGTATTTTGTATTATATAGTGTTTATGGCTTTTTATTTAGAATGAATGCCTTTACTTAAGGGTTCCTTAATTGTGTCTTTCAGGGGGACTACCTTGACTTGATTAAAAAAGGGGGTTCTCCCGGTCCTCAGGTCCCTTGCTCAAATTGGGGTTCCTTTTGGTCATTATTAAATCCTCCCCCCACTAAGGGGCATCCCGGGTAGCTTCATAGCGTTATTCCCATTGGTCATTGCGACTACCCTAAAAAATCACTATATGGAGGCTTCCCAGGATACCAGGCTCGGGATCCCTTCGGGGCAACCCCGGCAGTGTGTGGTCTGTGGGGTATCCCTTGTGGGAGACAATGTGCAAATTTGTGCACCATGTGCACAGCAGGCCATTGCGCGGCAATCCGAAACCCGTACTGCCGGGTCGGCTCCGCTGGCCTCATCACCTACACCCCCACGCCTGGCTTTGACCCCAAGTGACGTTGTCATTAGCAGGGAGTCGCAATCCGATGTCTGTGCTAGACTGGCCAACATTGAGAAGATGATTGCTAGCTTTGCGCCCAGGAAGGCCCCATCTAAGAGACAGCATTTTTGCGCGGGCCTTTGATTATGACAATTATGACTCTTTTGTTTGGTTTTATTATTCCCCGCTTGAGGATGGGGAATTGTTTTCAGAATCTGAAGGCTATGACAATCAGCAGTACCTGGATGCTGATGCCGGTATGGAGCGCGGGGATACCGTGGATACCCCCAGACTCCTGACCCGTATTTTTGAGGTGCTTGCTATTTCCCCTTCTGCGGGGGCCCCTCCACAACGGGGGGAATTTTTTGGGACTGCCAAACCTCGTTTGGAGTTCACGGATCAGAAACACGTTAACAATCTGATCCTTAAAGAATGGGATAAGCCTAGCCGGCTCCCTGGTATCCCTCAGGGGTGGGGTAGGAAGTATCCCTTCCCTGTTGATGTTGTTAAGCATTGGTCGACACCCCCAGAGGTCGACGCTCCAGTACTGGGATTGTCCAGTACGTCGGTTGTTCATTTCCCGGATGAGAGATGTTCATTGCATTGTCTTCTCAGCCTTGAATGATACTATCCGTATGTGTAGCAGGACCTCAGCATTGCTTGTTGCTATACACCGATCGGCCGATATCGCTGCAAGGGAGGCGCTCACAGGGCTACCCTTCGTGGGTCTGTGCCTGTTTGGTGCTAAATTAGACTCGGTGGCAAAAGGAGGTGAGTTACCTCAGTGCAAAAAGCAGCGCCGGCCCTTTCAGGGTTCAGGCTCATTCAGTCTCTCCTTTCGTGGTTCTCGGACGAGCAGGGGAATTTCCTTGCCTGCGCTCAGAGGAGATTCCTGGGGTAGGGGCAGAGGACGCGCCCGGCCCGGGACTTCCTGGGGTGACAAACCCAAAGCTGCTGCCAAGCCCAGTCAGCAATGAGGGGGCGCCCTCACCCTCACGGCTGGGGGGACGGCGGTGGCTCTTTCCCCAGGTCTGGACTCTGGAGGTCACAGCCAACTGGATCCCGGAGGTGGTCTCCTCTGGGTACAAGCTGGAGTTCGCATACCGGCCTCCTCCCAGATTCCTCAGGTCTCGGGTTCCTGCGGACCCTCGGACCGCACAGGGACTTTTCCTGGTGGTGCAAAACCTTCGGGATATGGGGGTCGTTTCTACGGTTCCCCCCCATAGGGAGAGGTCAGGGTTACTACTCCAACCACTTTATGGTGCCCAAAAAGGATGGATCCATAAGGCACATTTTGGACTTAAAGTTTCTCAACCGGTTCCTCAGAACCAAGAAATTTCGCATGGAGACTCTGCGCTCTGCGGTCTACTCCCTTTGTCCGGAGGACTTTATTACCTCAATAGACATCAAGGATGCTTACCTTTATGTGCCGGTCTTCCCGGGACACCAAAGGTTCCTCAGGTTCGTGGTAGACAACCATCACTTCCAGTTTGTGGCTCTTCCCTTCGGGCTGTCTTCGGCGCCCAGGGTGTTCACCAAGGTTTTTGGCGGGGGTGATGGCCCTTCTCCGAGTCCGGAGCATTCGTATCTTGTCTTACCTGGACGACCTTCTCATTACGTCATCCTCTCTCCACCAGGCTGGACACCAGAGCGGTGGTGAAGACGCTGGAAAGGTCCGGATGGGCAATCAATTACCCCAAGTCCTCTCTATCCCCGTCAAGGGTGGCTTCGTTCCTGGGCAGGGTGTTCCTACCCCAGCCGAAGGTGGATGTTCTGCAGGTCCTTTCTTGTGCCCTGTTGGGAGACGGTCACCACTGATGCTAGTCTGTCAGGCTGGGGAGGCTTCTGGAGGGAACGTCAGTTCCAGGGGCTGTGGGGTCCTCAGGAGGCCCGTATCCCTATCAACATTCTGGAGCTGAGGGCGGTTCGGTTGGTGCTGTCGCACCTGACACATCACCTTCAGGGCTTACCAGTTCAGGTTCGCTCTGACATTGGGACAGCGGTCGCTTACATTAATCACCAAGGAGGGACTCGCAGCTGGAGTGCCCTCCGGGAGGTGTCTATGGTTCTTGCTTGGGCCGAGAGCAATGTTCCGTGCATCTCGGCATTCTACATTCCAGGGGTGGGGAACCTGGAAGCGGACTCTCTGAGCAGAGGGACCTCTCGCCGGGGGGAATGGTCCCTCAGCAACAAGGTATTTATATCCCTCTGTCGCAGGTGGGGAGTCCGGAGGTGGATCTGTTTGCCTCTCGTCACAATCACAAGCTTCCGGCATTTGTGTCTCTGTCCCAGGACCCTCTGGTTCTGGCAGTGGATGCCATGTCTCTGCCCTGGCGGGAGCTCGGTCTCCTGTATCTGTTTCCTCCCTTTCCCATGGTGGGCAAGGTGGTACGCAAGCTGGCTCAAGAGGGTGTGCCAGCAATCCTGGTGGCCAAGACAGGTGTGGTTCGCAGACGTCGTCCAGCTGGCGGTCGAT
Source organism: Gastrophryne carolinensis (assembly GCA_027917425.1). Lineage (NCBI taxonomy): Eukaryota > Metazoa > Chordata > Amphibia > Anura > Microhylidae > Gastrophryne > Gastrophryne carolinensis. The sequence continues at coordinate 429,560,003 of CM051238.1, forward strand.
CAATTCAGGCTGCCTCTGGTTCCGGATCTGATCACACAAGGTCAGCTTTGTTACCCCAATTTACAAACGCTGGCTTTGACGGCGTGGCTGCTGAAACCTTCATCTTAAAGGAAAAGGGTTTGTCTGAAGCTGTTGTCCAGACTCTTGTCAGGGCTAGGAAGAAATCTTCCTCTAATATCTACTACAGGACCTGGCGGACCTACATTGATTGGTGTGAAGCTAGGTCCTTTCCTTGTCGGGTGTTTTCCATTCCTCGGATTTTGGAGTTTCTTCAGCATGGTCTGAACATGGGTTTTCAGCTTAGCACACTTAAGGGGCATGTGTCCGCTCTTGCGGTTTTCTTTTAGAGATCTTTTGCTCTTCATCCTTTGGTTAAGACCTTTTTTTCAGGGGTTCACTCATGTGTGCCCTTCTCGCAAACCCATGTTACCTGTTTGGGATTTGAACTTGGTGTTGTCTGCCCTTCAGGGTCCTCCTTTTGAACCAGTGCAGGATTCTGCTCTATCCATTTTCACCTTAAAAGTTGCCTTTTTGGTGGCTATCACCTCTGTTCGACGTGTTTCTGAGTTGGCAGCTCTGTCTATTCAGGCCCCCTACTTTGAGAGACATCAGGACAAGGTGGTTTTCCGTTTTAAACCAAACTTCTTGCCAAAGGTTGTCTCTGCCTTTCACCTCAATCAGGACATTGTGCTTCCTTCATTGCTTCCTAAACCTAGCAATGACAAGGAGAGGGCTTTGCACTCTCTGGACGTCGTTAGATGTGTATAGTACTATCTGGTGGCTACTTCACCATTCCAGAAGACGGACGCCCTTTTTGTGGTGCCCTCTGGGCCCAAGAAGGGTTTTGCGCCCGTCAAGTCTACCATTAGTAAATGGATTCGTCAGGCCGTTATTAGGGTCTATTCTGCTAAGGGGAGGGATCCCCCTTTCCAGATCACTGCTCATTCTACTCGTGCTGTTGGGGCTTCCTGGGCGTTTAAGCACCAAGCCTCTGTTGAACAAGTTGTAAGGCTGCTACTTGGTCTTCTGTTCATGCTTTTTCCAAGTTTTATAAGGTTGATGTGCGGGCCTCAGCGGATGCTGTTTTTGGCAGCAAAGTTCTGCATGCTGCAGTGGTTTAATTTGTGCTCTATTGCCTGTTGGGATCCCCACCCTTTTTGGACTCTGCTATTGGATGTCCCGCGTGTTATTAATCATTCCGAAGCAGGGTGTGAGACATACTTGGAACAATACCATTTTGTGATTACTCACCTGTAAAATGGGTATTATAAGTATGTCTTACACCCTGCTTCGTCCCACCCTGAGTTGTATCTTGGATCCTCTTTTTGGTGAAAATTTTTTCTCTTAGATTTTATTGGCTCTTCCTGGTCCCCTTACTGCTTTCTTATTCTGGGGAATGTGTGGGAGGTCCCAGGTATTTATGGACTGGGAGGGGCTTCTTTTTTTCTAGTCATCTCTGCAGAGGTTCGCCCTCTACTGGACTATAACCCACGTGTTATTAATCATTCCGAAGCAGGGTGTGAGACATAATAATACCCATTTTACAGGTGAGTAATCACAAAATGGTATTTTTTGCCATCTCTGCAGTAAAGCGCCCTCTTGTGGAGGTAATCCCAGATGTTATGAATCATTATCTGGAGCAGGACGTTGCTGCATACTTATAATACCAATTCTACAAGGTGAGTAATCACAGAATTGTATTTTTTTTATAAATGCCTGGGTATGTGTCTCAGGTTGAGGTGAAAGGGGAATCGGCCCTTGCATGTGCTATGGGATCACGGGCAAGGATAGTTAAACCGGACCTTCACCCTGAATAAGAGCCTATCTTATGTTTCCCCCACCCTGTACATACAGATTGTCCACATTAATCCAGACCTTCACCCTGAATAAGAGCCTATCTTATATGTCCCCCCCCCGTACATACAGATTGCCCACATTAATCCGGACCTTCACCCTGAATAAGAGTCTATCTTGTATGTTCCCCCCTCCCCGTACATACAGATTGCCCACATCAATCAGGACCTTCACCCTGAATAAGAGCCTATCTTATATGTTTACCCCCACCCTGTACATACAGATTGCTCACATTAATCTGGACATTCACGTTGAATAATAGCCTATCTTATATTTTTCTCCCACCCTGTACATACAGATTGCTCATTTTAATCCGGACCTTCACCGTGAATAAGAGCCTATCTTATAGGTTTCCCCCATCCTGTACATACAGATTGCTCACATTAAAAATCATCCTACCTGCATCTACTGCATTTCATCATCCTTTAAACATCCAAGATGGCGGTCCATGGAGTCTCAGGCTGCCTGCAAACACGAAGTTTCTTCTGACAGTGTCCTTTTTCTGACCCCAGCTCTGCTCTGTCTGTGCGAAGCACAGCTATAACCCTGCCCCCCCTGCACTTTTGCCCCCTTTCCTCAGTGCGTGATGCTTCTGAGGCGTATCCTAGAGTCCTGAACATAGTTGCAAGAATAATAATTTAGTGACTAAAAACTTAAAATATCTTAATTTTAGATGCTGGAGAATAGTTTAAGGGTTTGGGCTTTTAATTAAATGATGCTGAAGGTCCAGTTTAACAGGCAATTGGGGGGATTTTGCACGGCGGAGCGGGATGTGCCACAAACAGACAGACCACCACTCAGTAGAATCTTATAGACACTAGTCCAGCGGTTGTTCCTCTTTAATGTCTCTAGCCATTTATCTTTATCCCTGTCCTCTCTTATCAGGACGAGATTGCTGCATTAAGGAAGAAACTTCACTGCTTCTGTGACTTGTGTCAGAGTTTCCTGTCTGATCTTTATCGCAGTGTGAGAGAGCAGGTAACGGGTCAGCTTTGAAACGAGGGGCTCAAACCTAGGTTTACTAATCTTGGCAGAAAGGTGCCTACTGACATCATCTGACTGCATGTGTATCTATGAGAGCCCCCCCCCCAGTGTACTGCATTGGAGGTAGGACTGTATTTACCATTAGGCAACCCTAGGCACGTGCCTAGGGTGGCAACCTGGAAGGTGGGGAGGACACTGCCCTTACTACTGTAGTAAAGAAAATAAATTGCCTCCCAACAAGCACCCCCCAGCCACAGAAGGATGCAGAGTGTATTTGTGTGAAGGGAGGGGGGGGTTGCAATGAGTTGAACACAGGCCACAGCATTTCCCCTACACTTATTTGATCATCTGATTCCCGAATGCAGTAAAAGTTGGAACTTGCTTGCCTGCTTCCCTGCATTTCCCCCTTTGTGCCCTCTCCCTCCTCCACACACATATTCTGCATCTAGCCCATTGCATGCCTCCCAACTTTTCAGGGTGGGAAAGAGGGGCAGTTTGTAAATTAGGCCATGCCCCCTTATCGGTTGATGGATAGGAGATAGGACGTAACAGTTACAACAAAAGAAACTCTCTCTAGTTTAGAAAGGGGCTCTCTTAGAAACAGTCAGGGCTGCACCTACGCAGAGGCACCTTGGCGCTTGGTGGTGCAGCTTCAACACCTGCGGATGTGTGCCAACCCATTCATCTGTTTTTATTTAGATTATAGAGACCGATTGCAATGTTGGTTGCTGGCTGGGATGATGGGGGTATCGGGGTTATAGGAGAGGCGGCTGAAGTGATGTCCCATCATGCCTAGTGCAAGCTACTTTACAAGTCTATGGAGGGCACTGTGCTATGATCTGGTGTTGCTGCAGTTGGTCTAGGTTCAGCAATGTTATGTGCCCAAAGAATGAGGTCAGCTGACTACCGACCAGGTTACTCCATCAATGGATGTGGGGGGTTCAGGGAGCACGAAACTGTCTCACATGGATCACACACTACCCTTGTTGCACATGGATTGACCACCACAGAGTTCAAACCTGAACCCTGTGGAAAATGTTTGGGATGTGCTGGAGAAGACTGTGGACAGATATAAATTATGATATTGAAGAAGCTTGTGGAAACAAGTACCGTTGCCCCCTCCAGTGCCTCGACCCTGGCCTCCTGTGTTTTTTTTTTTTTTTGGCCAGGCAGTGTATATACCAAGGGTAGGTATGATCTGCCCTGAATGTAACAGCAATAATGGCTTGTTTAGAGATACCAAAGGAAGATCCCAGGCCACCAAGTCAGGGCCGCCGCAGCTCCCGACGTGTGTCGCAGAAAACTGCTTAAAAGAGGGAGTCATCTGCTGTCTGTCCTCACATAATAAATTAACGCTTGCTGGCAGTCCCTGCAGCAGTGGAGAGTCCCGTCATCCTCATGAGCTGCTCTCATGAATCATAAGAGTTTTTTAAACTGACTGTTCCTTTATGGATTGCACACATAGGTTGAAGGGTAAGAAGTATTTCTCATAAAACCGGGGCAGTTTCTCTGCAAAATGGTACTCAATGCAGAAAGGAAAAAATTCCACCCCCCTCTTCACCTATCCTGTTCCAGTATGTGCCATGCTATGCTTAGGAGCAGACAGTCCCCCCTTCCCATGACAAAGCCCCATATAAGGGGATTTGGGGGTCTGCTTTATTGTCTGCACCACTAGCACTGGCCGTGACCCATCTGCAAAAAAAAAAACTTGATGGTATAAAGGTGCCCCCAATGGCCTTGACTCCCATGCCGTTTGCCCCGCTCGCCCTTCCCTAGAAACAGCCCTGTGTGTGACCAACGCACATCATTTACAGGGAAACTAATAAAGAATGTAGTGATCCTAAACACCTGCCCATCAAATCTCACAGCACATACAATAGATACAAGAATAAATACAATATGATACAAGCCTGCACTGAGTCACAGGGGTTTGAGCAGAGAAGAGAATTACCGGGAAGTTGCAACAGGCAGGGACGCTGGAAGAGAAGTATGACAGTAGTGGATACAGGAAGATAACAGGGCTGAGGCTGAAGCATAGGAGGAAAATTAGAAGCCTACCAGAAGCGGCACTGATGGGCCAGAACAGAAGCAACATATCTCAGTAAGCATCTTCAATTCCCAGGCCCTGTGTGGTCATTGCAGGATGGTTAATTACATGCAAGTGGGTCAGACTAATCAGACTGGCCCAGCACTCTGATGCCTTCTGGCAACTAATAGGAAGTGCAGACTATCACTGGTAACCCAGAAGGAGGTTCCTTACTACAGTCCCTATCCCTGTATTCTTAGACAGACCTTTATTCCAAGTATGTCACACACCCCGCTACCGTAATCATGACATGTGCGTTATGGGCAGTAGAGGGCGAACTTTGCAGAGATGACAGGAAAAAAAAAAGGAGTCCCTCCCAGTCCATAAATACCTGGGACCTCCCACACATTCCCCAGTACAAGTCAGAAGATGGCTGTCTCCTCCTTGCAGGTAAGCCGGGTTTACACCCGGCCATTTTATTTCCCTATTTCTGCCCGGACCTTGTTTTTTATTAACCCCATATGGATACACCTTAGCGGAGACCCCCCGACCCCCCCCCCCCCTTCAGAAGGGGGAATTTTTAGGGACTTCTAAGCCCCGCTTGGAGTTCCCAAATTAGAATCATTTTGATTGCATGATTCTTTAGGAATGGGAGAGGCCCAGCCGGCTTCCCGGTGTTCCTCAGGGATGGGATAGGAAGTATCCCTTCCCGGTGGATGCGGTGAAGCGCTGGTCGTCCCCTCCCGAGGTCGATGCGCCCGTTCTGGGGTTGTCGAACACCTCCGTTGTACATTCTCCAGACGCCGCCACTCTTAAAGTGGACCATCACCCTCGGGTGATCGGCCCGGGAATCTATAAGATTCCCGGGCCGATCACCTCCCTCCCCGCGGGACATCCGAGATCGGGATGTCCCGCGGGGTGAAACCCCCCCAAACCCCCTTACCTTAGCTTCGGCGGCGGCTGCCGCCTCCCTCGTGCCCCTCTAGGCGCGCCCGCGCCGTCTGTGAATGGCCGGCGGCGGCGGAGGAGCCGCGGACAAGCGGCTGTCAAATCCCTTGTCCGTCGGCACTGGGAGCGGGGAGAGGTGAGTTTTTAGGGTGACCGGGGGGGTTTCACACAGCGGGGCACCCCGTCCGGGGGTGCCCCACCAAAGTGGACCAAGACCCAGGATAGTCAAAATCCTGGGTGTTGGTCCACTTTAAAGATGGTGAGGACAAACGCTTTGATCAGATGGCATGCCATGCCTTTGCCAGTGTGGGTTCAGCCTTGCGGCCTGTTTGTGCCTCAGCGCTCGCGACTGTGGCTACCAGATCTGTGGTTAGGGGGCTGTTGAGTGGTTCCCAGCTTAACCCGGCCAGTGATGATTTCACAGCCCTTAAGCGGTGTAAATTATTTGTGACCTTTGTTTTATCTGCTAAGGATGACGCGATTATTATGTGTAGTAGAACCTCTGCATTGCTGGTGGCTATTCGCCGATAGGTCTGGCTATGCCAGTGGGTGGCTGACATTGTGGCTAAGAAATCACTCGCAGTGCTACCCTTCCTGGGTATGAGGCTGTTCGGAGATAAATTGGATTCAGTGGCGAAAGGTGGAAAGTTACCTCAGCGTAAGTAGCAGCATCGCCCCTTTCGGGGGGCAGGCTCCTTCAATCCTTCCTTTGCGGTGCCAGAGCAGGCAGAGGCTTTGCCTACTCTAATTTCAGAGGTGATTCCTGGAACAGAGGCGGAGGACGCGCTCGTCCAGGCCTTAACTGGGGTTCCAAGCCCAAGCCTGCTGCGAAGACAGCTCAGCAATGAGGGGACGCCCTCACCCTTGCTGGTGGGGGGACGGCTGCGGCACTTCTTCCTGGTCTGTGCCCAGGAGGTCATAGACAAATGAATCTTGGAGGTGGTCTCTTCCAGGTACAAACTGGAGTTCAAGTACCGGCCTCCTCCCAGATTCCTAAGGTCTCGGATCCCCGGGCTGCGCAGGGGCTCCTGTTGGCTGTAAAGAATCTTCTGGTCATGGATGTCATATGCCGGGTGCCTTTCTCAGAGAGAGGCCGGGGCTATTATTCCAACCTCTTCACGGTTCCCAAACAGGATGGATCCATAAGACCCATTCTGGATTTGAAGCTTCTCAACAGGTTCATTAGAACCAAGAAGTTCCACATGGAGACTCTGCGCTCAGTCATCAATTCCCTTCGTCAGGGGGATTTCATGACATCCATAGACATCATGGATGCTTACCTTCATGTACCAATCTACCCAGCACACCAGAGATTTCTCAGGTTTGTGGTCGGGGATCAGCATTTTCAGTTTGTGGTCCTCCCTTTCAGGTTGACTTCGGCACCAAGGGTGTTCACCAAGGTGTTGGCAGGCATAATGGCCCTTCTCAGAGCCCAGGGCATTCACATTGTTCCGTATTTGGACGACCTCCTCATTGCGGCATCCTCTCTCAGTCAGGCGGAGCTGGACACCAGGTATGGTGGTGGCGACGCTGGAGAGGTTCGGCTGGGTGATCAACCATCCCAAGTCTTCTCTCTCCACCTCAAGGGAGATCTCGTTTCTGGGCATGAATCTGGATACCATTCGGACCAGGGTTTTCCTTCCTCAGTCCAAGGTGCAGATGGTTCAGGATCTGATACGTCTTCTCCTGTCCAATCCTTGTCCTTCTATCCGGCTAGGGATGAGACTGGTGGGATTGATGGTGGCTTCCTTCGAGGAAGTTCCCTTTACTCAGTTCCACATGAGGTTGCTCCAGCTCCATCTATTGTTTGCCTGGGACAGATGTCCGCAGTCATTGGATCAGTCATTCATGATGTCTCCCTGGGTTCGGCAGTCCCTTCAGTGGTGGCTGGAACCAAGCAATCTGATGAGGGGCAGATCCTTTCTGACCCCTTGTTGGGAGACGATTACCACGGATGCCAGCCTGTCGGGCTGGGGAGGTTTTGGGAAGACGCATCAGTTCAGGGGGCTGTGGGGTCCTCTGGAGGCTCACACCCCCATCAATGTCTTGGAGCTGAGAGCTATTCGGTTGGTTCTGTCATGCTTGACGCATCACCTACGCGGCTTACCGGTTCAGGTTCAATCAGACAATCGAACTGCAGTAGCTTACATCAATCACCAAGGAGGGACTCGCAGCAGGAGTGCCCTCAGGGAAGTTTCTCTGATTCTTGCATGGGCGGAGAGCAATGTTCCATGCATCTCAGCAGTGTACATTCCGGAAGTGGAAAACACGGAGGCGGACTCCCTGAGCAGGGGTTCCTCTCGCCGAGGGGAATGATCTCTCATCCACATGGTATTCCGGCCCCTCTGTCACACGTGGGGGTTTCCGGAGGTGGATCTCATGCCTCATGTCACAATCGCAGGCTCCCAATGTTTGTGTCTCTGTCTAAGGATCCTCTGGCCCTGGCAGCGTACGCCATGTCTCTTGCCTGGAGGGATCTGGAGTTCCTGTACCTGTTTCCCCCCTTCTCCATGGTGGGCAAGGTGGTGCGCAAGCTGGCTCAAGAGGGTGCACCAGCAATTCTGGTAGCCCCAAGGTGGCCAAGACAGGTTTGGTTCGCGGACATTGTACGGCTGGCTGTATATCAGTACAGGTTGCCCCTGTTTCCGGATCTGATCACTCAAGGTCAACTTTGTTACCCCAATTTACAAACGCTGGCTTTGACGGCGTGGCTGCTGAAACCTCCATCTTAAAAGAAGAAGGTTTGTCTGATGCTGTGATTCAGACACTTGTTAGGGCTAGGAAGTGATCTTCCTCTAACATCTACTACAGGACTTGGAGGTCCTATATTGATTGATGTGAGGCTAGGGCCTTGCCTTGCAGGGTGTTTTCGATCCCTAGGATTTTGGATTTTCTTCAACACGGTCTGGACCTGGGGCTCCAGCTTAGTACCTTGAAAGGGCAGGTCTCTGCCCTGGCGGTCTTCTTTCAAAGGTCCTTTGCTCTTCATCCTTTGGTTAAAACTTTTTTTCCAGGAGGTCACTCATGTGCGGCCCCCTCGAAAGCCTTTGTTGCCTGTTTGGGATTTGAATTTGGTTCTGTCAGCCCTCCAGGGGCCTCCTTTTGAGCCGGTGCAGGATGTTGCACTTTCTATGCTTACACAAAGGATTGCCTTTGTTGGTGGCTATTACCTCTGTTCGACGTGTCTCTGAGTTGGCGGCTCTTTCCATTCAAGCCCCTTACTTTGAGAGACCCCAGGACAAGGTGTTTTTTTTCGTTTTAAGCCAGATTTCCTTCCTAAGGTGGTTTCTGCCTTCCACCTCAATCAGGATGTGGTTCTCCCTTCCTTGTGTCATAAGCCTAGCAATGACAAGAAGAGGGTCTTGCACTCTTTGGATGTGGTTCGTTGTGTGAAGTAGTATTTGGTTGCTACTTCTTCCTTTCGTAAGACGGATGCCTTGTTCGTGGTGCCCTCCGAGCCCCAGAAAGGTTTGGCACCTGCCAAGTCTACCATTAGTAAATGGATACGTCAGGCCATTGTTGGGGCCTATTCTGCCAAGGGGAGGACTCCCCCTTTTAAATTCACTGCGCATTCTACTCATGCTGTTGGTGCGTCCTGGGCTTTTCAGCACCAGGCTTCAGTTGAACAGGTTTGTAAGGCTGCTACTTGGTCTTCCGTTCATACTTTTTCCGAGTTTTACAAGGTTGATGTGCGGATTTTTGGCCGCAAGGTTCTGCAAGCTGCAGTGGTTTAAGTTGGTACATTCTTTTACTGTTTTCGGTTGCCACCCATGACGTACACTGCTATTGGATGTCCCACATGTCATGATTATGGAAGCGGGGTGTGTGACATACTTGGAATAATACCATTTTGTGATTACTCACCTGTAAAATGGGTATTATAAGTATGTCACACACCCCGCTTCATCCCGCCCTTATTGGTATTTTGGATCTTTTGTATGGTGAACCTTTTAGTGTTATGTTTGTTTATATTTGGCTTTTCCTGGTCCCCTTACTGCTTTTCTATACTGGGGAATGTGTGGGAGGTCCCAGGTATTTATGGACTGGGAGGGGCTCCTTTTTTTTTTTCCTGTCATCTCTGCAAAGTTCGACCTCTACTGACCATAATCCACATGTCATGATTATGGAAGCGGGGTGTGTGACATACTTATAATACCCATTTTACAGGTGAGTAATCACAAAATGGTATTTGGAATCGCCTAGAGCCAGCCTGCTCATGATCCCAGGGGACAGAGTCCCTCTGCCTAAAACCTAGGAAGTAGCTGGTACAGGTCTCTGTGTATGTCTCCAGTATTAATATTGTGGCCATTGGGACCCAAACTTGTACCATTTCACCACTAGTCAGTAAATATATTCTAAGTATACAGCACGTCCTGTTCCAGAATATATTCCTTACACTTGGGATATACTCCAGTAGATGGCGCTGGACTGCAGAGACAGAAAGGTGGCTCTTCCCGGCCCCATATATACCAGAGACCTCCCACAAAATCCCCAGTTTTTCTCTGCAGTCCTGGCTGCGATGACTAGAAGATGGCTCTCTCTACTCGCAGGTGAGCGGGGCTATTAGCCTGCGGCCCTGTAGGACTATTCCCACCTGTCTCCTTTCACTGCCTCCCAGCTCAGGCTGCTCTGATTCGGGTGAATGTAGGCAGCACCGCTGTCAGGTGCTCAGGAGCGCTGCTCCAACCGCAGTCCCCCACCAACGGGTAGGCGGTATAGGCCCATGGTGAGCCTTATGAGATGCCCCTCCCGCATTTTATGCCCCTCGCCCCCTGTCCCCGCACTTTGCTCCCTTTAGGCTGGCCGTCGCTTCCCCCTTGCTCTCCCTTGTAGATCTCGGGGGGGTCTTTGCTATATGTTGTGTTTTGATCCCATTTGAATTTATTGCACTGCTTTCTTTTGCCGTCGCTCCCGCCGCTGGTTTGTACTATGCTCTGCGGTCGGCGGCGACATCGCCTCAGGCTGGCTGGTCTTGTCAGGTGGGCGCGTTTTCACGCTCTTCGGGGGGCAGGCCTTGCGGATGACTCGTTCTGCATCACTGTCTCCGCGGCCCGCCCCTCGAGGTTTATGCGGGCGCCATTTTAGTTCTCTGCTGCATGTGCCTGGCGTCTCCCTGTCGCGGTCCGTAAGTTCACCCTGCGGGTTGATTTATTTTATGTATATTGTCTGTATTGCATATCACTTATGGGATCTTTTGCTTATGTCTTGCAGGCGGGTCAAACTTTGTGGTTTCTCCCGGTCCTATCCCCTCTATTTAGTGTCAACTTTTATTGGAGGGCTATTACATACCATTACTCCCACTTCCCTAGCGGGTTATTGGGGCATCCCGGGTTGCTTTTATTAGTGTCAATCCCTATTGGCCTGTTGTACCGTGATACTCACCATATGGAGGCTTCTCAGGATAATGTGCTCGGGGTTCCTTCGGGACAAGCCCAGTTGTGTGTGGCGTGTGGGGTATCCCCTATAAGTGATGATGTCAGGGTGTGTGTACCGGGCACCCAGCAGGTACTTGCCCTGCAGTCTGGTTTATCTGCGCCTGGGCCTAGTGCTGCGCCCCCTCTGGCTTCGCCTACCCCCCCACGCTTACATCTGACTCCCAGTGAGGTGCATACCAGTGGGGAGTCTCAACCTGATTTGGCTACCCGGGTAGCCAGCATTGAAAGGCATATTGCTGGATCTGGTCCTCATAAGGCTCCTGCTAAGCGGCAGCATCTGGCACCCGGTGTTACTCTCTTTCCTGTGGAAGCTGAGGAGCTTTTTTATATTACTGGGTATACCCCCCTGGAAGAAAGGGAATTATTCTCTGATTCAGAATCATCTGAGGATCAGCCTAGGAGTTATGCTGAGTCTGGATCTGACCCATGGGCTTCAGATAATACTGACAGACTTTTGAATCACATTTTTTAAGTGCTCTGTATTTCTCCTCCTCCCGTGGCCCTGCGGCAGCAGGGGGAGTTTCATACTGTTAAGCCATGTTTGGAGTCTCCTGAAGAAACTCACTTTAATAATCTGATTCTCAAGGAGTGGGAAAGGCCTAGCCGGCTTCCCGGGGTACCAAAGAGTTGGAATAAGAGGTATCCCTTTCCTGCTGAGATGGTTAACGTTGGTCATGTCCTCCAGAGGTGGATGCTCTAGTTCTGGGGTTGTCTAACACATCTGTCATGCATTCCCCTGACTACACTGAGGGATGGGGAGGACAGGCGCATGGATCAGCTGGCTTGCCATGCCTTTGCCGGTGTTGGGACCACGCTCCGTCCGGTCTGTGCCTCTGCTATCACGGCTGTTGCTATTTAAAGCCTGCTCAGGGGTCTCTTAGATGGGGCCCCTGATGATGCTGGTAGTGAAGAGTATAGAGCTCTTCTGCGTTGTGAGGAATTTGTTGCATATGTTCTCTCTGCCCTGGATGATAGCATTAGAATGTGTGGCAGGGCATCTGCCTTGTTGGTGGCGATACGCCGCTCGGTCTGGCTGCGCCAGTGGGCAGCTGACAATGCTGCCAAAAAGGCCCTCACTGGGTTTCCCTTCCAGGGGCTGCGCCTCTTCGGGGAACGTTTGGACTTCTTTGCTAAAGGTGGCAAATTACCTCAGCGTAGAAGGCAGCCCCGGTCCTTTCGGGGTTCAAGTGCCTTTTCTCCTTCCTTCAGGGGCTTCAGAATTGGACGGGGAACTTCCTTTGCTGGAGACCGTGAATATTTTTTGGGCAGGGGCAGAGGACGTGGCTGCCCTGCCCCCCCCCCCCCCCCCTGGGGTCCCAAGATTAAGTCCTCCCCCAAGCCCCCTCAGGCATGAAGGGGCGCCCTCACCCATCCGGGTGGGGGGACGGCTTCGGCTTTTGGCTCACGTCTGGAGGCGTCATGTCTCAGACCGGTGGATTCAGGAGGTAGTATCCTCCGGTTACAAGATAGAGTTTGCAGCCTGGCCGCCCCCAAGATTCATCAAATCTTGTTTAGCTCAAAACCCCTTGTCTGCTCAGTGTCTCTCCCTGGCTGTCCAAGGCCTTCTAGACCTAGGTGTCATCTGCCGGGTGCCCTTGAAGGAAAGGGGCAAAGGCTACTATACCAATCTTTTCATTGTGCCCAAAAAGTATGGTCCATCAGTTTGTCAGATTCAGACACTTTCGCATGGAGACTCTGCCCTCAGCTGTGACTTTCCTACGCCCAGGGGACTTCATGACCTCCGTAGACATCAAGGATGCTTACCTTCACGTTCCTATCTTTTCAGGTCATCAGAGGTTCCTCAGGTTCGCTCTGGAGGATCAGCACTACCAATTTGTGGCCTTGCCCTTCGGCCTCACCTTGGCCCCCAGGGTATTCACCAAGGTGCTGGCAGAAGTGATGGCCCTGCTGAGATCTCAGGGCATTTGCATTCTTCCCTACCTGGATGACATGCTTATTGCTTCTCAGTCCTTCCATCAAGCAGAGCTGGACACTCAGAGGGTGGTGTCCACACTGGAATCATTCGGCTGGGTGATCAATCACCCCAAATCGTCCCTGTCTCCTTCCATGGTGAAGTATTTTCTGGGCATGATTCTGGATTCAGCTCAGGTCAAGATCTTTCTTCCTCAGCAGAAGGTTGAGGTCCTTCAGGAGAAAGTTCAGCTCCTACTGTCTTGTCCCCATCCATCCATCAGGCAGGGAATGCAGCTGGTGGGCCTGATGGTGTCCTGCTTCGAGGCGGTCTCATATGCTCAGTTCCACATGAGGCCTCTTCAGCTTCACCTCTTGTCATTATGGGATCGGGACCCTGTGTCCCTGGATCAGGTGTTTGTCTTGTCCCCTGAGGTCAGGCGGTCTCTAGTGTGGTGGCTGGTCTCAGGGAACCTGCTGGGGGGCAGGTCCTTTCTGGCCCCCTGCTGGGAGACTGTCACCATGGATGCCAGTCTGACAGGTTGGGGGGGATTCTGGAAGTCCCTGAAATTCCAGGGTCAGTGGGGCCCTCAGGAGGCCCATGCCCCTATCAACATTCTGGAATTGAGGGCAATCAGGTTGGTTCTCGCCCACTTAACTCCACACCTGAGGGGTCGGGCTGTTTAGGTCCGCTCTGACAACCAGACAGCGGTTGCCTACATCAATCATCAGGGAGGGACCCGGAGCAAGAGGGCCCTCAAGGAAGTGTCCCTGATACTGTCCTGGGCAGAGGAAAATGTTCCCTGCATCTCAGCTGTGTACATCCCGGGGGTGGAGAATCTGGAGGCAGACTCTCTGAGCAGGGGGACCTCTCGCCTGGGAGAGTGGTCCCTCAGCAGCAGGGTGTTTTGCTCCCTGTGCCACCGCTGGGTTCAGCCGGACGTGAATCTATTTGCGTCCCGTCACAATCACAAGCTTCCAGTCTTTGTCTCTCTGTCCCAGGATCCTCTGGCCTTGGCCACGGATGCCCTGGCAATGTCTTGGACGAGGTTCCAGCTCCTGTATGTGTTTCCCCCGTTTCCACTGCTGGGCAGGGATAGTTCAGGAGGGGGTGCCAACCATCCTGGTGGCCCCCTGTTGGCCAAGAAGAGTTCACAGACATCGTGCAGTTGGCAGTAGATCAGTACTCCCTGCCACTGGTTCCAGATCTGCTCACTCAGGGACACCTACGCCACCCCAATTTACCTCCATCTTGATGGAAAAAGGGCTGCCTGCCTCGGTGGTGAATACCATGATCAGGGCTAGGAAGAGGTCCTCTTCTTCCATCTATTACAGGGTTTGGCGTACTTACATTGACTGGTGCGAGTCCCACTCACTTCCCTGTCGTGTGTTTTCTATTCCTAGGATTCTGGAGTTTCTCCAACATGGTTTGGATCTGGGTCTTCAGCTCAGTACTCTAAAAGGCCATGTGTCTGCTTTGGCTATTTTCTTCCAAAGATCCTTTGCTCAGCATCCCCTGGTCAAGACCTTTTTCCAGGGGGTTACTCACGTGCGTCCCCCACGTAAGCCTATGTTACCAGTCTGGGAACTTGGTCTTATCTGGCCTGCAGGGGTCCCCCTTTGAGCCCTTGCAAGGGGCTCCTTTGTCCATTCTTACGCTTAAGGTGGTCTTTTTGGTGGCTATCACTTCTGTTAGGCGTGTTTCTGAGTTGGTGGCGCTTTCCATCAAGCCTCCTTATTTTGAGAGACACCAGGACAAGGTGGTGTTTCGTTTTAAGCCAGATTTTCTGCCTAAGGTTGTTTCTGCCTTTCATCTCAACCAGGACATTGTTTTGCCTTCTCTGTGTCCTAATCCTAGTAACCCTAACGAAAGGGTTTTGCATTCTTTGGACGTAGTCAGAACTCTGAAGTTCTATTTGGTGGCTACTGAATCCTTCAGGAAGACTGATGCTCTATTCTAAGCATACAGTACGTCCTACTCCATATATAATACTTACACGTGGGTAATCCTCCGCCAGAGGGCGCTGTTCACTGCAGACATGCAAAAACAGGCTCCTCCCGGCCCTTCATATACCCAGGGACCTCCCACAAATCCCCAGATTTCTCTGCAGTGCTGACTGCGAAGACATAAAGTATCACTCTCTCGCAGGTGAGCGGGGCTTTTACAGCCTGCAGCCCTGCAGGACTATTACCACCCGTCCTCTTCGAAAAAGATGTGTCTCCCAGCCTAGGCTAGGCTGAAGGTAGGCAGCACCATGTGTGCTCACGGAGCTACGCTCCACCGCTGTCCCCCACCATAGGGTA
Source organism: Gastrophryne carolinensis (assembly GCA_027917425.1). Classification (NCBI taxonomy): domain Eukaryota; kingdom Metazoa; phylum Chordata; class Amphibia; order Anura; family Microhylidae; genus Gastrophryne; species Gastrophryne carolinensis. The sequence continues at coordinate 429,575,465 of CM051238.1, forward strand.
GGCGGTTTAGGCCGATGGTGAGCCTCCAATAGATGCCCCTCCCGCATTATTGCCCCGTGCCCCTCGTAGCGATGAACCCTGGGTGCAGGGTCGCCTTCTCCCTCGCTTCCCCCCGTAGCTCGGGGGAAAAGAAAGGGGGGGGGGGGGGGTATGCGTGTGGCGGTCTCAGCGTAATGTTGTACACGTTATGGCCGTTTGTTTTTTCTTTGAACTTGGGTGTCAGAGCCGCGCTCCTTGATCCACATAACCCTTGTCAGATTGCGCGCGTGTGTGTCTTTTTGATTTACATGAAGTGTGCGGCCCGGGCGGCAGCATCATTCTCTAGTTTTGAGAGCAGGTGCTATCTCCTTAGCTACACTCTGTCTGTGTGTCCTATCCACTGCTTGTCATTTACGTTACCGCTGGTTAGAGCTTCGCGCTCTTTGGGGGAGGCGGGGACTTGGCATGACGCGCCCCGCGTCACGGCCAGATCGGGCCCGCCCCTCGAGGTTCGCTTGGCGCCATTTTGATGGTCTTCGCGTGGGCGCATGGTTGCGATCCTCCTCCCTTGGTCATGTAAGTGCCCTCCTGGGCGGTTTTGTTTCTATGATCTTTCGTTCACCTTCAGAGGACGGCGTCTATTTGGGGCCCGTTTGGACCTTTTTGGAAAAAAGGGTAAGGCACCCCTACGCAGAAGGCCGTCTCGGCCTCCTCGGGGCAGGGACACCCCTCCCCCTCCCTACGTTAGTGTCAAACACGAACCAGAGGTGTGCTTTCAACTTTTCGGAGTAGATTACCACTCCAGGGTGGGCAGGCAACGCCCTGGGCCCTCTGGCAGGGCTAAGTCCAAATCTGCCAAGCCCTCCCAAGCATGAAGGGACGCCCTCGCCCTTCTGGGCGAGGGGACTGCCTCAGCACCGGGCTCCTATCTGGGAGCGTATCGTCTCCTTCTGGTTGATCCAGGAGGTAGTTCCCCTGGTTACGGGATAGAGTTTGCTGGGCGGTCCCTTTCAGAGGTTGTCAGGGGGCTTCTAGTCCCTGTTTTACCTTCAGAAGTTGGTGCAGGCCGTACTCGGCCTGCAGAGTCTGGGCTCACTTGCAGGTTGCCCTTAACAGGCTGGGGCGATGGCCTCTATGTTAACCTTCCTCTTTCCCTCAAAATGATGAGGCAGTCTGGGCCATGCTGGCCTATGGTAGGCTCGGCTATTCTACACTCACAGGTAGTCCCTGCATGATATCTCTGTGTTGGGACACAGGCGCCCTGAGCAAGGGGGGCTTCTGGCCTCCTGTGGAGATCTAAGATCCTTTTAGTTTCCCCTGTGTCTTCTGGACACCGAGACCTTTACAGGTCAGTGTTGAGGGACCAACCCTGCGGATTGGGGCCTTGTTTTTGGCCTCTCTTCTGCTCCCAGGCTGCTCGCCAGGGCGCGCATGGGGATACGACTGTGGGGCGTCCGCACTAGGACCTACCGGATCGTCCTTCTTTATTTCCCAATCTCTACGTCAGGCCGAGTGGGTTAGTCGGCCGGCGGTGTCCTCTGGGAGTTATTTGGATGGGTGCTCAGTCACCTCAATCCCTCATTGTACCTTATTTGCTATCTCCATTCCTTGGATTGGGTTCAGGCTTGTACCTTCTTCCTTGGCAATAAGTGGACTCCTGGCTACATGGGCTATGTCCCTCGTTGCTGTCTCCTTCCTTCACCAGGCAGGATTGCAGCCTGTGGGTTCGTTGGTGGCGGATCAGAGGATGTCCCTTATATTCAGAGCCCTTGGGCTCTTCGGCACAGTAGGTTATTAATCCTGGATGGGGTTCCCCCTCCTTTTCTTGCATCTTCCTGTAGATGGTCACCTTTGGTACCTGGTCTCGCAGGTTGACGGGGGGGGGGGGGGGGGGAGATTTTCTTCTAAAATCCGCCGTGGTTCCTAGGTAGGGTCCCTTAGAGGGTCCATCTTCCTACTGATTTTGTTAAAACGATGAGCCTTCAGTTGGCTCTATCTTGCTGGACTACTCCTATTCAGGACCTGTCTATTTGGGGACTCTTGGCCTGTCGGAGTCCTGAGTGGCACAGGACCAGTGTATGAAGTTGCCCCCCATGCCACGCGTTTTGGACAGTGGCCTGTATTATCAGTCTGGATCTTGGAGCAGGATGATTCTCCTGGAAGGTTTCTGATCCTGATCTAGGTGGGGGTCAACGTTCCCTGCATTTCTGTGGTATTCGCTCCAATGGATGTCCTTCAGTGGCAGGTTGTGCTATCCTGGTGTCCCTCTGAGAGCCATCTAGGGTGGCTCTGTTGGGTCCCGTTAATATCTCAGGGGCTCTGCCCTTGTTTTTACTGCCCAAGAATGTTCTGACTCTTGTCATGGGGGCTTAGTAATTTTATGTCTGGACATTCTATCTTATATGTTTTTTCTTCATTCACCCTGCTAGGTGGGGTTCTGCGCAAGATTGCTCTGATAAGGGGACCCGTGATACTGATGGCCCCTGGGTGGCCTAGTGGACTGTGGTTCGCAGATGTTTCTGCTGAGGTACGCTCTCTCAGGAGTGCGGTTCTGCTCTTTTCAGGCTTCTTCTTATGTCGGCCCAATCTACAGGCTCTAGTCTGATGGCTTGACAGCTGATTCATTCACCCTTTTGGAGACGGGTTTATCTTCTGGGTGACTTGGTCTATGGGGGGCTAGGAGCAAGTTTCTTCTTCTTCCTCCATCTATTATAGGGTATGGTGTACCCATATTGATTGGCGTGAGTCTTGGTCTCTCCCCTGTTGGATGTTCTCTGTTCCCAGGGTTCTAGAGTTATTACAGCATGGGTTGGGGTTGGCTCCCCATCCAGGTACTCTGAAGGTTCAGGTTCTGCCCTGTCCGCCTTCCCGTAGAAGTCTTGTTCAGTCTTCCTTGTTAAGCATTCTTTTGGGGATTGCTCAGGTGCATCTCCCAAGTAGTTCTATGGTCCCTGTTGGGATTAATTTTTATTCTGTTTGCCTTGCGGGTTGTTCCCTTGGGACCTATTCCGGATGCTGTCTGAACTGTTTCTTATTTCAAGTTGCCCTTCCGGGGGCTGTTGCTTCAGTCAGACGTGTGCCTGAGAAGGTGGCTCTGTTTAGTTAGCCCTCGTTCATTATATATACACCATGATGTGGTGGTATTCCGCCTTACGCCGGACCTTATGCCCAAGGTGGCGTCTTATGCTCATTTATTTAAGTCCTTTTGTCTGCCTCTGGGCCTTATTCTTAGTAATGCTGAAGTAAGGGGGTCTACTTTCCCTCAACAGGTGTTGAAGTTTTCCTGGTTTGTTTCTTGTCCCTTAGGGGGACTGATGCTGCTTGGGGTTTGCGGGCGCCTCCATACGTATGCGCCTGATCTCGTCTGCTTCCAGGGGTTATGCGCCCTTTGGACTGGTCTTTCTTGGATGGATTGTCCTTCTGGTCCTGAGTAAAGGTTTCGGCTTCTTGCTGATCCTTGTTAGTGTATTGGTCAGTATCCCCGCCTGTCTTGCGGGAGACCAGGTTTCAATTTCCCCGATGGGGAGAGCTCTAAGTTTTACCGAGGCTACTGTTGCATTTGGACTGGTCAGGATGTTACTCTGGCCTATTCCTTTAAGGGGAAGAATCTTCTTCTCTTTTTATTCTGTTTCTACTTGTGCTTGGGTACCTTGGGCCATTCAGCACCAAGTTTCTGTTAATCAAGTTTTGCTTTGTTTTCTGTTCATCCCTTTTCGAAGGTTTTTATGAGGTTGACGTTAGAGCCTTTGCTCATGTCGTTCTTGTTAGCAAGGTTTGCAGGTGACAGCGCCTTTACTGTCTGCTGTGCCTTTTTTGATGGGGATCCCACCCTGCTTTATGGACACTGCTATTGGATGTCCCACGTGTAAGTATTATATATGGAGCAGGACGTACTGTATGCTTAGAATAATACAATTCTGTGAAATACTCACCTGTAGAATTGGTATTATACGCATACAGTACGTCCTGCTCCACCCCACCCTGGTTTTACATTTTTCATTGCTATTATTACCAGTTTGGTGGTTGGTTTCTCCCGGCTACTTTTCTCACTGCTTTTCAATGCTGGGGATTTGTGGGAGTTCCTGGGTATATGAAGGGCCGGGAGGAGCCTGTTTTTGCATGTCTGCAGTGAACAGCGCCATCTGGCGGAGGATTACCCACGTGTAAGTATTATATATGGAGCAGGACGTACTGTATGTGTATAATACCAATTCTACAGGTGAGTATTTCACAGAATTTTATTTTTTGTGCTTCCGTCTGGACCTAAGAAAGGCCTGGCTCCGGCTAAGTCCACTATCAGCAAGTGGATACGTCAGGCTGTGATACAGGCCTACTCTGCTAAGGGGAAGGTGCTCATTCTACTCCTGCTATTGGTGGCTCCTGTTGAACAAGTTTGCAAGGCCGCTACTTGGTCTTCTGTTCATACTTTTTCAAAGTTTTACAAGGTTGATGTTAAGGCCTCAGCTAATGCTGCTTTTGACCGCAAGGTTCTTCAGGCGGCAGTAGTTTAAACTGTCTTCTGTTACTTTTGGGGATCCCACCCTACCTTACGGACACTGCTTTTGGATGTCCCAAGTGTAAGGAATATCTTCTGGAACAGGACGTGCTGTATACTTAGAATAATACAATTCTGTGATTACTCACCTGTAGAATTGGTATTATATGTATCCAGCACGGCCTGTTCCACCCCACCCTTGTTATCATTATCTTTAGTTACCTCTTTATGGTGATTGTTTTTATGTTCACATTTTCATATAATGGTTATAGTTCTCCCGGTCTCTTGCTAACTGCTTTTCAATACTGGGGATTTTGTGGGAGGTCCCTGGTATATATGGGACCGGGAGGAGCCACTTTTCTGCCTCTGCAGTCCAGTGCCATCTACTGGAGTATATCCCAAGTGTTAGGAATATCTTCTGGAACAGGACCTGCTGTATACATATAAGCCTCGATTCAGAGAGACACAAAAAAACTTCAGTTTTCGTTCCGATCTGTTGTTTTTGTGAAATGTTTCCGTTCTCGTATGAGCGCTCGAGCGATTCAATGCATGCATTGAAAACCTTCTGTAAAGTTTCCGTCCGTTCTTACGGCAGATTACGAATTACGAGGATGTCATTTTCCATCCAGACTTTTCCGTTTCATTTTCACATGTTAAAACGTAGGCTTTCGTTTTTGCCCTTTTCCCATCGTATCCTCCAACGAATCCTTTACGTTTCCCGTTCGATTCTGTTTCCCTTTTTCAATAAATATTCGTCCAGACGGAAATCCTTACCATCTTGCGCCTGCGCACTACAAACTTAACTCATTAAAGTGCTTGCCTACATATTTGCCACCCTCACTTCTACTACAATGTTTAGCTAAATCACTTAGCACTCTCCTCCATCTTTCCTTTTGGACCCTTAAAGCTCACCCAAACCACTTAGCACTATCCTCCATCTTCCCTTTTGGACCCTTAAAGCTCACCCAAACCACTTCTTGGTTAGGTTCTTCTTCCATTTTAGCCCCCTAAAACGTACCCAAATTACTTCTCGGCCATGTGAATATTCATCTTTAAATATTTCTGGGCCCATTAGTTTTGTGTTAATGTATTTTGTAAATGAAATGACAATGTAACATTTTTTTTTTTATACCATAAAATTTTAAAAAATTTTGAAAATGTAAAATTTTTACAACTATAAAAAACAAAATACATAGCAATGGCAGGCCACTGAACATTATTCTTCATCTGTGGTCCCCAACGGGTTGCGCAGCTCCTGCATCTCGCCCACCAACTGAAGGACCCTGACACTCAGTTGTGCCACTCTGGCACGTGTGGTCCCTGTTAAAAAACATAAATTAAAATTTTGGTATAACCTTGTTGGGGTCATACTGCAGTGCCCCCCCCCCCCTGTATGGTCCAAACACCTAAATCTGGACTTCAAAAGCCAGAGGGCCCTTGCCACCACGGCCCGGGTTTTGCATAGTGCCCGATTAGAGAACCCCTGGCCCGCATTCTGCAGGCAAAGAACGGGCATCAGGAGCAAGGGCGAGTGGCACATCTTGCGGTTCCTGCAACCAAATATAAAATAATTACACAAAGCAAAGGTAACCAACTAAAACAATAACTCCTACAACAAATTAAGATTCAAGTTCAACAATCCTAATATAATTCACAAAGGACATAATAGTAATTATATGGATGTGTGGGAAAATAAATGTTTACATGCTAAGGACTAATTTAGGTCAGCATTAAAATGCATCTATAAGGCATACATGAAATGTATTGATTCGGGTATGCATTGCTATACAATTTATGGCCTCGGCCTTGCTGATACATGCAATGCCTTGGTGCTAAAGGCGCGCAGACTCCTCCACATAGCCACAAAACATGTTCAACAATAGCAATCCAAGCCCTCAAAGGTCTCGTAAGTGGATCGGAAATGAAACGGATTTATAGGGTGGTGATCCGTCGGAAATAAGCTCTCTGAATCAGACAGAAACCATCCCAACAACGGAAGTTATTTGAACGAACGGAAAATTTCCGATTTTGTTTGGAAATGTTCCGATTTGCTTCCGTTCGTCGAAAGAGCATATACACATTTTCCCGAACGTTCGTGCGAGTAGAAAATGGACAAAAAAAGCAAAGACAGCTACGGAAGTCCGGACGAATGTGTCTTTGAATCGAGGCTATAATACCAATTCTACAAGTGAGTAATCACAGAATTGTATTTTTCATAAGTACCAGCTGGCAATGCAGATAGCAAGTTGTATTATCCATGTTAGGGAGCTATTAGAGCAAGTGCTGCACTTAAAGTTATTGCTTCCAACTTCCATCTTCAGAGAAAATGTACGATGTGATGTACGATTCCCTTTACCCCTCTTCCCAGTCTCAGCAGTGCCCCCTCTCTGTGCTTCTTGCAGGCATTTATACTTCTCAGCGATCTACTGGTGGTGTTCGGCGAGCGCCTGAGCAGTGGTGAACGATCCTATCTCCAGCCTCTGGTCTACAAACCTGACCTCACTCTTCAAGCTGAGCTTTCCGGATTCCTGGTGGACCACGTGTTCACAAATGCAGAGGAGATCGAAGGTGATGTCATTCACTGTCTGTTCTGCTCCTCAGCAGCTGCTGCATCGGCCTGTTTGTGAGACATGACAAACAGCTTGGTCATGACACCGTCCTTTTCTTGTTGGAAGCCTGTCCGTGGCCATGGGTGTTTTTAAGGTTTAATGGTTTCTCTGGCCACAGACTCACTCCATTTGGTCAGCCCAATGGTGACAGGGTGCTACTGCTGTGTTTTTTATATATTCTTTATTTTCAAGTGTTTTACAATTTCTTAAAGCAGACCTTCACCCTGATTAAGAGCATATCTTAAATGTTTCCCCCACCCTGTACATACAGATTGCCCACATTAATCCGGACCTTCACCCTGAATAAAAGCCTATCTTATATGTTTCCCCCATGTTGTAGATATAGATTGCCCACATTAAAAATTATTGTACCTGCATCTACTGCATGTTATGAACCTTTAAACATCCAAGATGGCGGCTCATGGAGCATCAGACAGCCTGCAAACAGGAAGTGTCTTCTGACTGTGTCGCTCTGCATTCTTGGATTGCTGTACTATTCCTGACCCCGGCTCTGCTCTGTCTGAGCAAGGCACAGCTATAACCCCGCCCCCTGCACTTTTCCTAGTGTCCTGTTCAGGTCGCTCCATTTCTGGCAAGTGGGTATTCACCACCAGGTGACACACAGATACTGCAAGACAAAAAAACTGACTCCCCCTATAAAAGGCAGGTGTCTCAATAGAATCCCCAGTGTTCGCTTGCAGTATTACTGCGAAGACGTCTTAGATACTCTCTCTGGTATATCGCAGCTGAGCAGGGCATCCCAAGCCTGACGGCCGCTGCACCCACTGTCTTTATGGACCCACGTTGCCTCCCAGCCTCGGCTGTACGGGACAGGTGCAGGTAGGGAGAACGCCGAGGGTTAGGCATTCTGGGCCGCAGACCCTCCCTTTAAGGGTAGCCGGCCATAGGCTAATGGTGAGCCTATTGGGGGGGGGGGGAACTACCTCAGGGACCCCTTTTTGCTTATCCCACAAGCTTTATTATTGTGTGTGTGAGAGTTTTTTCTGTTACACTTTTCCTTGTGTACAGCACGGCTTGCTTCATTTCAATCATTACGTTTGGGTATTCCACCACGAGGTGGCACCGTTGACTGCAGAAGACTTGTGGCTCCTCCCAGCCCATAAAAGGCCAGGAATTACCCAGAGACTCCCAGTGTTTTTCTGCAGTCCTGACTGCGAAGACAGAAGATGGCTCTATCTGGTTATTCGCAGGCTAGCGGGGCAACCCGAGCCCGTCGGCCCTGTAAGCCTATTCCCACCTGTTTCCGGACCCTTCTGCCTCCCAGCCTTGGCTGCACGGATGAGGTGAAGGTAGGGGAACACCTGGGGTCAGGTGTTCGGTGAGCTTTGCTCCGGGCCGCAGACCCTGTATCTGAAGGGTAGCTGGCCACAGGCAAATGGTTAGCCTGTATGGGGGAGAGGGGAAATCACTTTTCTGTGTCTCCCTTTTTGTTGGTGTTTCTTTCCACTTGTGTGAGATAGGTTACTTTATTAGTGTGCTTGTGTACTTTTACATTCTTCTACTTATTTCGATATTGGGGTCTTTCCCAACCTCCCCCCCCCTCGCTCCGCTGTCGGTCCCCCACTTGCCCCCCCCTTCTCCCCTCTCACACCATGCTGGGTGGGGGTGGGGGGGACTGGGCCGCGTGGTGCTGGTTCGGGCCGCGTGCCGCCCCGGGCGCTGTGGCCTTCTACCCCGTCCCCGCCACCACGAGCGCACTGCGCTCCGCGACGGGGGACGCTTCGGAGGTATGCCTCCTCCCTCGGAGCTCCGGTCGCCATTTTCCCTCAGGCGCCAGAGTTACTCGCGCCTTTTCGCGGGGGGGGCGGGGCCGCGGGATGACGCGTATCGCGTCATCGTCTCGTGGCCCGCCCCTCGAGGTTCGCAGTCGGCGCCAACTTCTTCCCGCACTTGCTTAGCTGTGGAGGGGGAATCCGTGAGCTGCTCCGTGAGTCGATCCCTCTTCTATGGGGCCATTGGTTGCATGCTCTGTGGGGTGCTCTTTTTTTTTTCTTCACTTTTGTGTCTTTTAGACGGGCTAGTAGTGTTGTGGTTTCTCCCTGTTCCATACCCCCCACCCCTGTCCCTTCTCTGTAGGGCATCCCGGGTGGGCTTCGTTAGGCCTTATACCGTTTTGGCCGATTGTGCCTTATTGTGAATCACCATATGGAGGCTTCTGGGGATAGCGAGCTTGGGGGCCCTTTGGGGCAAGCTCGGCGGTGTCTCATGTGCGGGGCATCCCCTTTGAGTGGGGGCGGCACGGTTTGTGTCCCGTGCGCCCAAAGTGTCATTGCGGAACAGGTTGGGGTGAGCCCTGTCCTCCCTGCAGCATATAACAGAGACTTGGTTCAAGGATCACAATGACTGGGAGATAGCCATACCCGGTTACACATTGTACAAAAAAGACAGATTGGATAGAAAGGGCGGTGGAGTAGCCATTTATGTCAAGACTACACTTCAATCAACAATAATTCAGCATACACATAATGAACTAGAAACTCTCTGGGTTACCATGCAGACTAAGGAGGGAGCTGTGGTCAGAATTGGTGTGATATATAGGCCCCCTGGACAATCTGAGGATCTAGATAACCTGTTAATAAATGAAATCAGTGGAATGGCAGAGAAGGGGGACATTGTAATTACAGGTGACTTCAACATGCCTGATGTGGACTGGAATATCCCAAGTGCATCGACATGCAAGAGCAGGACCATATTAGAGGCACTTAATGGAGTGTCTCTAAAACAACTTGTGACATTGCCAACTAGAGGAGATAACATTCTGGACTTAGTTCTGACCAATGGGGAGCTGGTGTCCGAGGTCAGGGTTGAAGAAAATCTGGGTTCCAGTGACCATCAATGCTTATGGTTCCGAATAAAAACAGACATTGTGCAATCACACACCAGAACCAAAGTGCTAGACTTTAGGAAGACAAACTTCAAGGAAATGGCGGAGTATGTAGAAAGAAAATTAGGTGAGTGGAACAGAGTAGCAGAAGTGAGTGCCCAGTGGTCACTATTAAAAATGGCCATCTTAAAGGCAACTAAGCAATATGTGAAACAAACAAGCAAGAATAAAAGGAAGAAGAAACCATTATGGTTTACTAGCGAAGTCAGCACTATCATAAAAGATAAGAAGTCTGCCTATAAGAAATATAAAGTAAGTGGAAGTGTAGCTGACAGAGAGGCGTATAAAATTAAACAGAGGGAAGCAAAACTGATTATAAGGACTGCTAAAGGGCAAAAGGAGGAAGAAATGGCCAAATCTATGAAGAGGGGAGATAAAACCTTTTTCCTATATATTGGTGACAGAAATAAGAAAAACAATGCAGTCTCAAAAATTAGAAATAGGCAAAATAAATATATTGACGGAGATAAGGCTGTGGCTGACCATCTGAATAGCTACTTTTGTTCGGTATTTTCAGATAGTAGCAGGCATGGCCATAGCACAGCATATCCCGCTGGGAGGGCACAGCTCCGGAGTTTCTGGAGGCTGATGTCCTATCCGAGCTGGCACATCTAAGGCAAGGTAAGTAAGGCGATGGGTCCAGATGGAATCTACCCCAGAGTTCTAAGGGAACTTAGGTTTGTGATTGCAGCCCCTCTGACTGATTTACTTAACCATTCCCTTTCAACTGGTGAGGTTCCAGATGATTGGAGAATGGCCAATGTCGTACCAATCCATAAAAAGGGGAGTAGAGAAGAAGCCAGTAATTACAGGCCAGTTAGTTTAACATCTATAGTGGTCAAATTAATGGAAACACTCTTAAAAAAACAGATAATTTCCCATCTAAAAATGAATGACCTATTGGACCCAAAACAGCACGGCTTTACTGAGAGCAGATCATGTCAGACCAATCTTATTGATTTCTTTGACAATGTCACTAAAGTGTTAGATGAAGGTGGTGCTGTGGATATCGCCTATCTGGATTTTAGCAAAGCCTTTGACAATGTACCACATAAGGAGCTCATAGATAAGTTATTGAAGGTAGGACTCAATCCCTGGATAGTTCAGTGGATTTCCAGTTGGCTGAGGGATCGGTATCAAAGCGTTGTTGTAAATGGTGTGCAATCTGAACAAAGGCGAGTTACAAGTGGTGTGCCGCAAGGCTCTGTCCTGGGCCCCATTCTTTTTAATATATTTGTAAGTGACATAGGAGAAGGCTTGGTAGGAAAAGTTTGCCTGTTTGCTGATGATACAAAGGTTAGTAATAGGGTGGATATTCCTGGAGGTGTCTGCAACATGGAAAATGATTTAGCTTTACTGGATAGATGGTCAAAACTGTGGAAACTAGAGTTTAATGTCTCTAAATGTAAAATCATGCACTTGGGTAGAAGGAATCCCTGCTCTGAGTACCGTATGGGCAGTACTGTGTTAGCCAGGACCTCGGAGGAGAGAGATTTAGGGGTAATGATTACTGATAGCTGCAAGATGAGTGGACAGTGTAGCCAGGCAGTGGGAAAAGCAAGCAGGATGCTCGGCTGCATAGCTCGAGGCATCACCAGTAGGAAGAGGGAGGTTGTGATGCCGCTGTATAGAGCCCTGGTGAGGCCACAGCTAGAATACTGTGTGCAGTTCTGGAGACCTTACCTGCAAAAAGACATTATTCAAATAGAACGTGTCCAAAGGCGAGTAACGAAAATGGTGGAAGGACTTAAACTTAAAACTTATCAGGAGAGACTTAAAGAACTTAATTTGTACAGTCTGGAGGAAAGAAGGGAGAGGGGGGACATGATTGAGACCTTTAAATATGTGAAAGGATTGAATAAGGTTCAGGAGGGAAGTGTTTTTAAGAAGAAGCTTAATTATAGAACAAGGGGGCACAACCTGAAGCTAGTCGGGGGGAAGATCAGGAGCAATGTTAGAAAATATTATTTTACAGAAAGAGTAGTAGATGCTTGGAACAAACTTCCAGCAGAGGTAGTTGAAAAATCAACAGTCACTGAATTTAAACATGCCTGGGATAAGCACACATCTATCCTAAGATAAAGAGTACATACAGTATACACATAAGGGCAAACTAGATGGACCGTATGGTCTCCTTCTGCCGTCAACCTTATGTTGCCATTGCCTAGGGCTTGATGTATCTGTGTGTTCATGTGAAGTACCACATAAATGCAAATAATGACATGACTACTTACTTGGTTGGTGGCCGAGAGATGGCTCGTTGGGGACAACACAATGTCCTGGGTTCTGGCTCTGCTGTGAAGAAGTGCCTGTAGAAACATGGGAAATACGGTCAGTTTTAATGTCTTATTCCACAGTCATCAAATGTCTCTTGCAAAGTTTGGGTCACATCACTCACGTTCTCCAGGTTCTGCTTGTAGCAGATCTGCTGCCTCTTCCCCCACCTCACCCGCTCCCGGAGCCACAACCACCACAAACAGGGCGCACATTGCGCAGAGGCCACTTGAGTGGCCGTTTTGGTGAGTCACAAACTCTGGCATTGGCTAGTGGTCTAACGTTATATTATGATGAGCTATATGGGAGCAAATCCAAATCAACTAGCAAGCAGCGCAAAGCGGAGATTTTGGCAGCACTCACCAGACAAGTCGATGCAGCGGGGGACGAACTCAAAGATGTAGAACAGATTCAACGGAAAATATCGGACCTCAAATATGCCGCACGGAAGAAAGAGAATAAAAGGCGGCAGTACAGGTACATATCTTATTTTGGGGTTTTTATTCTTCTTGTATAGACATCAGTGAGCTTATTTTTGAATACTATGTATTCTTAGTATACAGTACGTCCTGCTCCAGATATAATACTTACACTTGGGTTATCCTCCGCCAGATGGCGCTGCACTGCAGAGACATGGAAAAAACAGGCTCCTCCCGGCCCTTCAGATACCCAGGGACCTCCCACAAATCCCCAGATTTCTCTGCAGTGCTGACTGCGAAGACATGATGTATCACTCTCTCGCAGATGTGCGGGGCTATTACAGCCTGCGGCCCTGTTGGACTATTCCCACCCGTCCTCCCTGTGATGTGCCTCCCAGCCTGGGCTGCGCTGGTCGGGTGAAGGTAGGCAGCACCATGTGTGCTTAACGGAGCCATGCTCCACCGCAGTCCCCCACCAAAGGGTAGGCGGTTTAGGGCTGATGGTGAGCCTCTAGGGGATGCCCCTCCCGCCCTATTGCCCCATGCCCCTTGTAGCGGTGGGCCCTGTACAAAGGGTCGCCATCCTCCCTCATTCCCCCCGTAGCCCGGGGGGAAAGAAAGGGGGGGGGGGTGTAGTGGTCTTAGTGTATGTTTTACACGTTATGGCCTTAGTCTTGCCCGGACTAGTATTCCTGGGGTCAGAGCCGCGCTGTTTGTTCGTGTAATTGTCGCCGCCGCACGCACTTCTTCCTTTACTGGATGTGCTGCGCCGGGCGGCGACGTCGCCTCAAACACTGCGGCGTCTTCATTGGCATATCATCTTTTCTAAGTGTACCATTCACTTCGCTCCTCATAACAGTTTGTATCTATCTCAGAGCTTTGCGCTCTTCGGGGGGGGGGGGGGGGGGGACCTAGGTTGGCGTGCTCCGCGTCACTGGCTGCTCTGGCCCGCCCTTCGAGGTTCGCTTTGGCGCCATTTTGATGCTGGTCGCACGCACGCGTGGTAGCGGTCCTCCTCCTCCCTTGGTCTGTAAGTGCCCTCGCGGGCGATTTTCATGATCCTGTTTACTGCGCATGGTTCTGACACCCTTTATTCCCATTATTTCTTTCAGACTGGTGAACACCATTGGTTTCTCCCGGCCCGGTGTAAAATTATAGCGTGCCTTGTAATATTCTCCCACTTCCATAGCGGGTCTTTGGGGCATCCAGGGTTACTTATTGTGTAAATCCCTACTGGCATATTGTGCCTTGATTAATCACCATATGGATGCATCTCAGAATTATGTGACCGGGGTCTCTCTGGGACAAGACCGGCGGCGTATAGCGTGTGGACAACCCCATGCTGATGCTGGCCGGGCACGGGTCTGCGTACTCTGTGCCGAGCAAGCTGCAATCTGGTCGGCCAGTGGCTACACCTAGCTTCAATTCAGCTATCTCCCCAGGCTTAAATCTCTCTCCTGCTGAGTCGCCTACAAGTGGGGAATTGCAGCCTGCGGGCCCTTCCAGACTGCCTACGGCTGAACAGATTATTGCTAGGTTGTCAGAGCGAATGGGCCCTGGTAGAAAGCGGCACCTGTCGCCCCATGTTTCTGTATGCTCTATGAGAACTGAGGGGTTTGCTATACCCCTTCAGATGAAGGGGAGTTGTTCTCTGACTCAGGCTCTTCTGATGAGAGGTCGAGGAGTCACAACGATTCTGGCCCGGAATACTGGGGCCAGTGTGACACTGACGACCTGTTGATTAAGGTCTTTAAGGCACTGTCTATCTCTCCCCCCGGTCAGGTCCCCAAGCCTAGAGGGGAGCGTTTCCATAATGCGACTGCACGTTTGGAATTTTTAGAGCAGGCTCATTTCCATGCCCTTGTGCTCAAAGAATGGGAATGCCCCAGTAAACTTCCAGGGGTTCCAGAGGACTGGGATAGGAAATACCCTTTTCCCCCTGAGATGGTTAATTGCTGGTCATCACCCCCCGTGGTGGATGCGCCGATCATAGGGGTCCCTAACCCCCCCTTTATTACAACCCCTGCCTATAGTACCCTTCGGGATGCTGAGGACCGGCACATTGAGCTCCTGTCCTCCCATGCCTTTTCTTGTGCCGAGACGGCGCTGCGGCCAGTCTGTGCCGCAGCCATTACTGCGGTGGCCGCTAGAACCCTCATCAAAAAATTGCTCGATCATCACCCCGAGGATCTCCCCTGGGAGGTGTTTAATGCACTCTCCAATTGTGATGTATTTGTGAAGTTTATTCTATTAGCGCTAGACGACGCAATTAGAATGTGTGCAAGAACTTCCGCCCTTGCGGTGGCTATTCGTCGCTTGCTCTGGCTGCGACAGTGGGGTGCTGATGATGCTACAAAAAAGACTCTTACTGGGCTCCCCTTCAGAGGGCAACGCCTATTTGGGGCCCGTTTAGACCTGTTCGGTAAAAAGGGCAAATCACCCCTTCGCAGACGGCCGTCTCGGCCCCCTCGAGGCAGGAGCACCCCTCCTCCCCCCTACCTTAGTGTTAAACAGGAACAGGTTCCGTTTTTTGGGGGCAGACTCCTGCCCCACGAGCAGCAGACAACGCTCTGGCCCCTCCGGCAGGGCTAAGCCCAAATCTTCCACCAAACCCCCTCAAGCATGATGAGGCGCCCTCGCCCGGCTGGGTGAGGGGATGGCTGCAGCACCTTGCTCTTATCAGGAGGCATCTCGCCTCATTCTGGTGGATTCAGGAGGTTGTGTCCTCTAGATACAGGATAGCGTTTGCTGCACGGCCTTCCCCAGTTTTTATTGGGTCCCAGGTACTCCTGGTCCCTGCCCCTGTTCAGTTGCTGGCACAGGCCATGCTAGGCCTGCAAGGTCTGAGGGTCTCTTGCAGATTGCCCGTAATAGGCAGAGACAAGGACCGCTATACCACCTTCCACAGCCCCCCAAAGGATGGGTTGGGTGGCCCATTCTGGATTCACAGCAATTCTCTAATTACAGTCAGTTTCCTGCATGGAAACTCTTGAGTTGGGCCATCAGCGCCTTGCACCCTGTGGGCGTCTTGCCGTCTGGGAAACTCTTCAATGCTTATGTTACATTCCTGTGCCCTCAGATCTCTGAGGCTCTCCAGGTTGTGTTAGAAGTCATACACTGTTAATTGTGGCCCTGTTATCTGGCCTCTCTTCAACTCCCAGAGTGTTCACTCAAGTGCTGTCAATGGTGATGTCTCTGATGAGACCAAGGGATGTCCGCGCGATGTCTGCCCGGACGCCTTTCCTCACTCCCGTCTCTGCATCAGGATAGTTTGGTTACCCGGCTGGTGGGCCATTGGGAGTCATTTGGATGGGTGTTCAGTCACCCTGAGTCCTCGCTGTTCCCTAAAATGGTAACTCCATTAATAGGAATGATTCTGGATCAGGTTCAAACCAGATTCTCCCCCTCTCAGCAATCAGGTGGGCATTCTGGTCTTATGGGCCCAGTCCCTCACTACTGTTCCGGTTTCTTAACACCAGGCAGGGATGTGACTGGTGGGCCGTTGTTAACTTGCTCGGCAGGAGCCCAAGTAGCTAAAGAGGTCCCTTATGCTCAGTTCCCCTTGAGCCTGTCTGCTACTTCTATTGGTAGCATAGGACAGGGATCCAGCACCCCTGGAGCAGGGCCTGTGGGCCTTCCCACCTGTATGACGGTTTTCTCTTGAAAGTGGTTGAACGCGAGGGACCTGTCTGGGGGTAGTTCCCCCTTGCCCCTTTCTGGAAACGGCCACCATGGATGCCGACCTTTCAGGTTGAAGGGGACGGTTTCTTCCGAACCCCCATGCGATTCTGTTGTTGGTGGGGCCCTTAGAGGGTCCTTACGCCTATTGCAGTCTAAACAGTGAGCGTTTTTCAGTTGACTCTTCTCGCTTGACCGCTCCCCTTCTGGAATTGCCAGGCTGGGGGTGCTCGGTCCGTCTGACGACAGACGTACTACATTAACCATTGGAAGGGGCCTGGAGCTGACGGACCTTCCAGGGAGTGTCTATGTTCCCTTCTGGGCGGAGACAATGCTCCCTGCATGTTAAGTGATAATTAGCTCCGGCGAAGCCCCTCTACGTCAGGATGGGCTAACCCAAGTGTCGTTATGGAGTCCAACCAGTCGTGGATCTTTTGGGTTCTGTCACCTTCACAGGCTATTGGCCTTTGTTTCCCTGTCCTAGGATCCTATGTCAGTGGTCCGGATGCCTTTAGTACCGTCTTGACAGGACGTTTGGTTCTGTATGTCCTTCTCCATTCCCTCTGCTAGGCAGGGTTATGCAGAAGATTACTCTGGTAAGGGGACCAGTGATTCTGGTGGCCCCCAGTTGACCTAGTATAGTGTGGTTGCAGACATGGTACTGTGGTCAGTAGTTCTGCACCTTGCCAGGAGAGCCAGTTGATCACTCAGGGCCCCTTTCCGCCCCTTGGTCTGTCTGACGACAGTGGCTTGGATTAATTATCTGCGTGGACTTGGAGGCAGGATGATCTCCCAGGAACGTATCTATCCTGATCTGGGTGGAGGACAGAGTTTCTGCGATATTTGTTCCGGTGGATGTCCTTCTGCGACAGGATGTGCTAATTCTTGTGTCTCCATGTGATCCGTTTAGTGGGGATCTTTCTGGGCCCGTCACCTTCGTGGGTTCTGGGCCCTTGTTTCCCTGTCTCAGATTGTTCTGTCCTTGGTCATGAGGCTTCGTGACTTTATGCTGGACATTCTGTTTCTATATGTTTCTATATGTTTTACCTTCATTCACCCTGCTGGAAACAGGGTTCTGTGCAAGTTGGCTGCTGGAAGGGGGAACCAGTGACACTGGCGGCCCTTGGGTGGCCTAGTGGAGTGTGGTAGCAGATGTGGACAGCGGACCTGTACGTCCTGTCAGGAGTGCTGGCCTGCTCACTCAGGCCCCCCCTTTTTTTTCTGTTTCACCCCTATCTACAGACTCTGGTCTGGATGGTCTGACGGTTGGCCCATCCACCTTGATGGTTTTGGGTGCACCTTCGTGGGTGTCTGTGACTTCTGGAAGCCTAGAATTTGGCTTCTTCCTTCTTCTGTCTCTTCTTCCGTCTATTGTGGAGTATTCCTACCCATATTGATTGGGTTGAGTTTTCTGGTCTCTCTCCTGTGGGCGAGCTCTGTTCCCAGGGCTATATAGTTATCGCATGGGTTGGAGTTGGCTCTCCTACTTGGTGCCCTGGTGGTTCAGGCTCTGTCCTGTCCGTTTTTCTGCAGAAGTCTTACTCAGTTCCTTGCCTGGGTTGACATTCTTTCAGGGATTGCTCAGTGACACCCCCCACGTAGTTCTAGGGTCCCTGTTGGGATTGATTCTATTCGATTTGCCTTGCGGGGGTGTTCCCCTTGGCTCTATTCCGGATGCTCTCTGACGGTTCTTATCCATGAGGTTGCCCTTCTGGGACTGTTACCTCAGTCAGCCGTGCGCCTGAGCGGGCGGATTGTTTAGCTAGCCCCGTTTTCTTACTGTATCTTCACCGTGATGTGGTGGCCTTTCGCCTTACGCTGGTTATTCTGCCTAAGGGGCGTTTGGTCCCCTGTACCAAGGGGCGTTTGGTACAGGGGACCTTTTAGGCTCTACTGTTCCCTCAAACGGAGCTGTGGGGATGGAACTTGACAAAAACCGGAGTCCTACTCGGCTCCACCCTCTAATCCCTGGTTTACACCAGACGTAGTTTTCACCCAGTGCCCCCTTTTTTTGTTTTTTCCTTGACTATAAGGAGTTTACAGGTATGAGACCTCCGGTCTTCCGTCCTGTATAGTGATTCCTCCAGACAGCTTCGCTTTCTGGAGAGCCGATTGGCGACTCGTCCTTGGACACCATTAGTCCCGGGGATCTTGGGCTCTGAAGTGACTTAGTCATTAGCTCTGGATGAGAGGTTTGCACCCTGGGCCTGGTTTTGCCTACCCTACCACCTTGTGGAGGCACTTACTCTTCTACTGGACTCGTTGGTACCGCGGGGGAGCATTCCATACTCCTTGCCTTTCCCTGATGGTTACCATGGTACCTATTCTGGCACAAAGGGGGCCTATTCTTCTGAATTCCCCGGGGGTTCCTAGGAAGGGACCTTGAAGGTTCTGGTTTCCTAGGTGAATTTTGGTCATAAGAAGCACGTTGTGGGTCCTAGCTGGGGACTACTCCTTCTTGTACCCATCCATTGGGGGACTTTCTGCCTTAATAGGACAGGGGTTGCACTTTGTCCCTGAGGAATTCTCGGCCCTGGATCCTTACAGGGGAGTCCTGATTCCTTAGGGGACTTGATATTCCTTGTCCTTCCTGAAGTATCCCTCCCTCGGGAGGTCTCTGTTATGCCTCTGGGCTCACACTGGCAGGGTTCTGCGGGACCCCGCCTCCATTACAGGGGTCTACCCCCGTTATTGGCCAGATTGGTCTGCCCTGGTTGGGGCTAGTGGTTCTGGCTGGGTAGTTTACTTGAAGATGTTATACCCTTCCCCCACCGGGCGCGGGGAGAGCTTGCGCTGGTCCCTGATGACAAGCAGCACCTTATGCTTGGGGCCTGGGAGGCCCAGCGGGGTGTGGGTTCTCAGGGAGTTCTGCTGAGTACAACTGGACGGTATGTTCCCTCATGAGGACTATTTTTTTAACATAACATGGTGCCTTACCTTAGACATACTTTAGCGCTGGCAGGATCTGGGGCTTACCCTGCCCGAGATGACAGATCTAAAGGGTCTTGTTCCCTGGGGGTTCGGGACCTTGTCTTCCTCCTTATTCTCGTCCTTCTGCCACGCTGGTTTAGCTTATGTTGTCCGTATGCTATGCGCTGGGTCTAAGCCCCTTCCCTGGCGGGATGGTATCTGCTCCTGGGATTAGGGTCCTACAAGCAGTGCTTGGTATGGGCTCACTATTGATCTGTTCTCCTATTACGAGACCTGATCCAATCTTTTGTTTGCATTCCTCAGGGTCTGCTCAAGTGCATTCCTGGGGGATCCCTAGTTCCCCCTCTGGGGGAGGACTTATTCTGAAGCCCTACCAAGGGTTCCCACAGTTCTTAGTCAGGTCCTTGTCTGACCTGCTCCTTACATTAGGTTGCTCTTCTGGGGAGGTTTCTCCAGACAGTGGAGTGCCATAAGGAACAGCACTATTGGTGGTCCTAGTAATTATATATATATATATTTTTTATATATATGCATTCCTTGGTATAGAGCTATACCATGAGGTGAGGGTACCCGCCTCACACTAATTGGGATTCAGGCGTTACTTCGTCCCTTCTGCCTTGGACGGATCCTCTGGTCTTGGGACTAGGGTCTAATCACTATGAGATGAAGGGATCTGTGCCCCTTTACTGGGGTAAGAGATCTGCCGGAACTGTCTCGTCCCTGATGGGATCTTATTTTGGGGTCTTCCGGTGCCCCCTTCTGGAAGTACTGGGTTGCTTGTGGCCATGGATTAGGGCCCTCTGGCCTGGTCCTGTTTGGTTGCCTGTCCTTCCAGACTTGTTGGACCTTTTTGGCTCTGCCGAATATCGTTGTTAGCACTTCTGTTGGCCTCGTCTGTGGCCTGGACATTTATTCCCCGGGGGGGGGGGGGAAAGTTTTGAGTTCCATGGTTACCCCCTCTTGTAGCGGCATGGTTAGACAGTTATTTTGGCCTGTCCCTTGTAGGAAGATTCTTCCTCCCTATTATTATTAGTTCTTGTACTATTAGTGCTGGGCTTGCCCTGTGGCACTATGTTCTGGCGATCAAGCCGGTCAGTCCGCTGCTTGAGTTCTATTCTCCCTTTACAAGGTTCAAAGGTTGAGGTTGGAGCATTGCTCTCCTTGTTGATTACATGGTTAAGGGTGACAGCGCTTTACTGTTGGCTGTGCCTTTTCATGGGGATCCCACCCTATTGTGGACACTGCTATTGGATGTCCCATACGTTATGAATATGTTCTGGAGCAGGACGTGCTGTATGCTTAGAATAATACAATTCTGTGAGAATCTCACCTGTAGAATTGGTATTATATGCATACAGCACGTCCTGCTCCACCCCACCCTGGTTTCACATTGTTCTGGATCCCCTGTATGGTGATTGTACTCACTTGGTGTTATTACCAGAAATTCTGGGTGGTTCTTTTCTCCTGGCTTCTCTTATCACTGCTTTTCAATGCTGGGGGTTGTGGGAGGTCCTCCGGTATATGTAGGGCCGGGAGGAGCTTGTTTTCTTCGCGATCTGCAGTGCACGGCGCTGAAGGCGGAGGTATACCATACGTTATGAATATGTTCTGGAGCAGGACGTGCTGTATGCATATAATACCAATTCTACAGGTGAGATTCTCACAGAATTGTATTTTTGCCAGCTGAGTGTGTTAACTTAATGGCCTATAAGGGATGTTTAAACACACACAACAGCCAGTACTTGCATGTTTGTTTGGCTTCACGTGACCAATGTGTCTGTTCTTGTTTCATAATCCATTTTCAATATAATGGCATTCATAGTGAAGGTCAAGTTGCATTGTTGTGGGAGTGGCCATTCCAGCTTGGCCACATGTTTGATTTAAGCATATGTGTTATTAACCATCACCAATGCATAGTTGTGTGTTTACATTGTTTGTTTTCTTCTAATGCAGCCCAGCCTCATCCCTCAGCTAGTGGGGAATCCTCTGCCATTTTAACTATGCCGTCTACTTCTGTGCTGCCTCGGACCCAGGATCCGATATCTACGGTAAGTGTTTTTTTGATGGTGTGGCGTATGCATGTGGCTTGCCATGTTTCTTTGGACTGAATTACATATGTATTCCCCACACTGAACCTTTTTGTTTTACATGTCCCAACAGAGCCACACACTGATGAAGGAAATCCAGGAGCTGGAGGAGGATGGAACCTTCCTTGGAGCTTATGAAGATCTCCCCCTGGGCCAGAATCTGCAACTGTCCCAAAATGTTTCTCCGACAAATCCTCAGCAGCAGAGGGAAGCTGGCTGCATGCTGCCTGCACATCGTGGGCAGCATGCAGAGACTGACCCTCCAGTTTAAGATCTGCTGTTGAGGATTTGCCCAGCATACCTGTGGCTGTTGGGGATCCTAGAGCAACATCATCTGCACACCCCACAACCCGGGGAATTGGGAGGCGTACTCAGCAACGTCGCCCAGTTTCCCAGGGGAGGGGCGTGCAGATGATGGAGTCAGCATGGCACCATGAGAGGCGGCTATTTCAGCACCAAAATCAACAAAACCACGGGAATATTTTGGCCAATTAGATAACCTCAATAATACCTTAAGTGCCATGCTGACTGAATTTAGGACCCATAACAGCCACATGGCCAACTTGACCACAGAATTCAGGTCCAGCATGGCTGAATTGCAAACTAACCAAGGAAACATTTTGGAATAGTTGCAGATTCTGAATGCCACACAGGCCCAGGTTAGGGCCCACCACGAAGGGCCACAACCTGGGTTCTATGGGCATCCCCCATATTAAGGTGTAGTTGGCCTGAATCTGTTCTACCTCTTTGCTCCACATCCCCACTGTATTGACTTGTCTGGTGAGCCCTACCAGTATAGCATTTTGATATGGCTTTGCTTGTATGTTTTGGATTTGCCCCCATATAGCTCATTAAAGTCCTGAGGTAGGCCACTAGCCAATGCCAGAGGACAAGCCTCACTGAAGCGGCCACTAAAGCTGTTGCGCTGCAGCCTTGCCCATAATTACATTGGTTGTGGCTCCTCCTGTTTGTAGGCATGATTGTGTGACATTCTGGCCTGGCAAACTAATAACTTGGACCCTGGCTGAGATTTTACTGTACTTGGATTGGGACTGGGTGTTCTTGTTTGGGTGGGCCACTGAGTAACAGGTGTAGATGTGGCATAGGTATGTCTGCATTCAATCTGTGCCTGTGGCAAATGTGGGCAAGCAGGAGAGGGCGTGTTTGTGTCCATATTTTTTCAATGTAACATCTGTGATTTATATCTTTGACAATGCTTGGCACACATATGTTAGTATGTTATTTTGAAGGTTAACTTTCTCCTGGAGTGCCTTACTTTGTAAATCCAGGCTGTGTGCAATTGGTCTGTGGCATGTTTTGACATTAATTTCATGTCCATGTATTCCCCATAACTATGTGAGTGACCATCACCTACAATTCTTATGTTTACAAAATTCTACCTTCAAAAATTAAACAAACGAGTTTATGACTAAGTTACTGTCTGTCGGTTTTTGGTTAATAAATGTGACTTAAAGTAGCCCCAAAAACAAACACACACAAATATTCTAAAAAGAGGATAAATACATTGTTGCTGTTTTGGGTAATTCATTACTGTTTTGTTCTTAATCAAACCCAAATAAAAAAACAAATGGCACAAAGCAATCACAACAAACAATGTAAAAACAAACAAAAAAAAGGAGAAAACAATTAAGCAAAATGTGTTGCTATTAAATTAGCACGGACGGCTTGGCCAGACGCACTGTGCTGCCCAAGATAGGCGTCCTCTGGCTCATCAGCGGGTGTAGAGGGTGGCAAATCCACATACCGGGGGACCCGCTGCAAGATAGCAAAATTATGCAGCGCAGCACAGGCCATGATGATATCTATGACCTTTTTTGGGTCATACTGAAGGGATCCCCCGGTATGGGCCAAACATCTAAATCGGGTCTTCAATAGACCAAAGGCCCTCTCCACCACTGCCCTGGTTTTTCGGTGCGCCCTATTATGGGCGGCATTCTGTGGGCGTAGTACAGGCGTCAACAGCCACGGGAGGAGTGGATATCCAGAATCTCCTGGCAAAATTAAAGGAAAAAACATATAAAGATTAATGCATACATTTCAGCACAAAAATGCACAAAATATCTGAATAAGAGGCTAGGTGACATTGTCAAAAAAACATGAGCATACATATTGCACAGGGCAAATCGACAAAGAAACATATCTAATAGATGGTGGCCCAAATTAGAGAACTAATATTGCGGATGCTGGCCAATCAGCCAGACTGTTAAGACCTATTGGTTTAGGTCTGTGCTGCTCAGCAATCTTGGATGGGTTAAGTTTGCATGACCCATTTTCTTCTTTTTCTGAGTCCAAAACAGGTCTAAGCCAGACCCTACACTTTATCCCGCTCTCCTCTACTCAGTAAGTGTAATGCATCTAAGCAAAGATGACGCAGACCCTATGATAAAGTCAAGAACAGATTTACAGAAAAGTGTGGGGAAGACTGATTACTAATTTGGCTAAAATTACTCTTTAGAGTTTTAACAATACATGACAAACATTTTGCCAGGCTTTGTTGTTTTGCTAATGTAATGGGTACAGTCGTGTTTCACATGTTACCAAGGTGAGGAAAAAGGCATAGTTTAAGAAAGGGGAAGCAAACAAAAATCATAGCCATACATAGAAAATAAAATGATGTTATTGGACTCAACTTACCAAGGAGCCATGCACCGGAAAATTCCCCAGACTCAAACCGACGGAACAATCCACATCTTCTAAGGATGTAGACGTCATGGGATGAGCCGGGGTAGCCTGCGAGGACGCTAAGAAACTGCATGTCCTGGGCCACCACTGCTTGCACATTAAGTGAGTGGCCCATTTTGCGGTTCCTGGGAAAAAAGAGAAAAAAAACATCAGTAACGCTTGGCAAATTATTTAAACACTAACTTAACACCCTAAGTAAAACGTGTATGGCAAGACAAATAACACAAAACAACTACATTAAATTTAAACCGGACCTTCAGCGTGATTTAATGAAAAGCCCAATCTCTTAAAAAACGGTTCCCCAGCATCTAAAATTAATATATTTTACGTTTTAAGTCACTAACTTATTATTCTTTCCCCCACTGGGCTGCAACTCTGTTTAGGAATTTAGTATACGGGCGCCGCCATCTTGACTCAGAAGCATCACAGATACTGAGGAGAGGAGAGTGGGATAAAGTACAGGGGGGCGGGTTATAGCTGTGCTTTGCTCAGACAGAGCAGAGCTGGGGTCAGGAAAAAGGTCAGCAATCCCACAATGCAGAGCAGCACAGTCAGGAGGCACTTCCTGTTTGCAGGCTGCCTGATAAGATGGCGGCTTCCATAAGCCACCATCTTGGATGTTTAAAGGCTCATAACATGCAGTAGATGCAGGTAGGATGATTTTTAATGTGAGCAATCTGTATGTACAGGGTGTGGGAAACATATAAGATAGGCTCTTATTCAGGGTGAAGGACCTCTTTAAGTGCACACAAAAAGGATATGTATGTTAGATCCTTTAAAGTTTTGATTTACTTGTTCAATTTTAAGTACACTTTAAAATGTTTGCCTTTGCACAACATGAAAAATATTTGAAGGCAAAAATACGGGCCATTGGTTAACATGCACTCTTTGCAAGGAGGGAGTCTTTGCAAGGAGGGACTGTTTACAATGCTTGAAAAATAACAAGGAGGGAATAATTACAAGGAGGGATTAATTACAATGAAGGGCAAAATATCATGAGGGAATAATTACAAGGAGGGACTAGTTACAATGAGGGAATAATTACAAGGAGGGATTTATTACAATGAGGGAATAATTACAAGGATGGACTAGTTATAATGAGGGAATAATTACAAGGAGGGATTTATTACAATGATGGAATAATTACAAGAAGGGACTAGTTACAATGAGGGAATAATTACAAGGAGGGACTAGTTACAATGAGGGAATAATTACAAGGAGGGACTAGTTAAAATGAGGGAATAATTACAAGGAGGGATTTATTACGAGGGAATAATTACAAGGAGGGACTAGTTACAATGAGGGAATAATTACAAGGAGGGACAAAAAAGGAGGGATTATTTTCAAGGAGGGACCAAAAAAAAAACACATAAAATCTGAAAAAGTTTAGCTCAACATGAAAGACTGAACTTGCCTGTATATGTACTCATCGGCAGCCGGAGGCACCAGGGCAACGTGGGTACAGTCAATGGCACCCATGACGTTGGCCATATCAGCAATATTATAAAATGCCAGCTTAATCGCGTTTCTGGCTACCATATCCTCAGGAAAACAAATATATTTTCGAGTTATGGTAGCCATGCCTTCCAAAAACTTGGATAGGGCGCGGCTCAGCGTAGGCTGTGAGATCCCCACGGAGAGGGCACCCAGCCTCTGGAACGAGCCATTCGCCAAAAATTGCAGGCAGCCAAGCATCTTGGTCATACCTGAAATTGCTTACCCCTTCCTTGTGGTGCGGGCTAACCATGGCCGCAGCTCACTATACAACTTATGGAGGGAAGCATGGTTAAGTCTGGTCAGCTCGAACAGCTCAACGTCATGCATATCATTGATGTCCATGCGTCGCCGCCGGTGCAATCTGGCCTCTGACCTCCGGACGATCTCAATGCCCATGAGCTGCAAATCCTCATGCTCCTCAAATGCACTTGAGTCGTCCATAGCTGCTAGCCTGTTATTTCTGAGGTCAAAATGGTCCCGTAAGGGGACCGAAAATGAAACGGATTTATTGGGTGTTGGCCCCTCAGCAATCAGCTCTCTGAATTAATCGCCAGTCCATTGCAATAACGTAAGTGTTCTGAACGATCGAAACATTTCAGATTTGGATTGAAAAAGGTCCCGAAATTACGTAAAACTTCCGATTTCCTTTGGATCATCGAAAGAGCATATACATATTAGTTCGAACGTTCGTGGGAGTAAAAAATGGACGAAAAAAAGCAGAAAAAAGACTAACACCCACCAAAACTTTCACAGACAGCTACGGAAGTCCGGCCGAATGTGTCTTTAAATCGAGGCTATTGTCTTGCGTTCCTTATGTCCTGCGCCTTCTAATTCTAAGGAACGAAATTTTCATTCTCTGGATGTGGTCAGGGCGCTCAAGTTCTATTTCACCGCCACTGCTTCTTTTCGGGTTCTCTGTTTGTCCTTCCTAATGGACCTAGGAAGGGTTTGCCTCCGGTCAAGTCCACTATCAGCAAGTGGATCCAATAGGCGGTGGGGCAAGCATACGTTGCTAAGGAGAAGTGTTACGCCTCATTCCACTAGAGGTATTGGTGCTTCTTGGGCTTTTCAGCACCAGGCGTCTGTTTAACAAGTTTGTAAGGCGCTACTTGGTCGTCTGTTCATACTTTTTCTAAGTTTTACTAGGTTGATGTTAGGGCCTCATCTGACACGGTTTTTGGTTGCAAGGTGCTTCAGGCTGTAGTGTCTTAAACTGCCTGTTGTTGCTCACTGGGGATCCATCCTTTTGTTCTTGGATACTGCTGTTGGATGTCCCAATCGTTAAGAATTGAACTGAGGCAAGCCATGCTGTACACAAGGAAAAATACAATTCTGTGATTACTCACCTATAGAATTGTTTTTACTGTGTACAGCACAGCTTGCCTCATCCCTCCCCTGTTATCATTATCCTATTTTGCCTTTTTATGGTGACTTTCTTGAGAGAGAATTATCTTAGTGGGCTGTGTTTTTGTTAACATGGTCTTGCCTCCCGGCTTCTTGTTTTCCTGCTTTCAAACACTGGGGTTCTCTGGGTTTTTCCTGCCCTTTATATGGGCCGGGAGGAGCCACAAGTGCCACCTTGTGGCGAATTACCCAATCGTTAAGAATTGAACTGAGGCAAGCCGTGCTGTACACAGTAAAAACAATTCTACATGTGAGTAATCACAGAATTGTATTTTTTTTAAAGGCTCATAACATGCAGTAGATGCAGGTAGGATGCTTTTTAATTTGGGCGATCTGTATGTACAGGGTGTGGGAAACATATAAGATAGACTCTTTTCAGGGTGAAGGTCTGCTTTAAGCAAAAAATAAGCATGTAGGGAGGCACTCTCAACTCATAAATTGATCAAAAAACTATTTTTTATTAATTACATATTTATAATCACTACATACAATACACTCAACATATTAAAATCCCTTAAAAATACATAAATCAAACAATTCAAGGTCTGCTTTAAGAACACAACTGAGGACTTTTTAAGCAAACAGGTTTGTCACAGGAAGTGGACCTTTGCGTCAGAGGTGTTTGTATTAGAGTCCTGGCAAGTAATGGGCTTAGCCAGTCACTGTCACTGATCGGGGGGCATTTGTTCTTGAGGTCGACGGCGGAGCGTGAACTACTGGACACTTAAAGCGGACCTTCACCCTGTATAGGAGTCTATTTTGTATGTTTCCCTCACCCCCTACATACGCATAATGCCCACATTAAAAATCATCCTACCAGCACCTATTGCCTTGTTTTAACCTTTTAACATCCAAGATGGCGGTCCGTGTAGTTTCAGGCTGCCTGCAGACAGGAAGTGTCTTCTGAATATCCCGCTCTGCATTCTGGGATTGCTGTCCTTTTCCTGACCCCAGTTCTGCTCTGTCTTTGTGAAGCACAGCTACAACCAGTGCCTGGATTTTACCAGTCCCTGACTGGCCTGAGTCATCCCTGCTGAGCCCCCCCCCCAACCATGATGCCTGGCTATAGCTTTGGGGACTGGGGTTCCCTGGCTCGTGGGTACAGGGGGCAGAGAGGGATACTTAGGGGGCTGGGATTGAATGTGGTTGTTAAAGCAGCAGCCCAATTGGCCCCAAAGCAGTGCGACCCACCGGTCATTGTTCCAGGTCTCCCTATGGCCAATCCACCCTTGACTATAACCCCGCCCCCTGCACCTCCCCCTCCTCTCCTCAGTATACAATGCTTCTGAGGTAAGATGGCGGCACCCTTATCCTAGAGTCCTGAACAGAGTTGCAACCCAGTGGGTAAAGAAAAAAAAGAAGGGACTAAAAACTTAAAATATATTAATTGTATGTGCTGGGGTTTGGGCTTTTCATTAAATGATGCTGAAGGTCCGGTTTAACCCGATCTCGGGACTGTTGGTTTTATACTAGCTAATGAAAGATATGGATAGGAGATCCTAGACTGATCTCAAAAACCCCTACCAAAGAGGCCGCACACTAAATGTAGTTAAAAAACCAATAAATTTAATAAATGTTAATTATATACATAAACATGAATAAAGGCACTGATCTAGACAATTACAAGGTTAAAAAACACACAAAAACACAACAAGGGGGTGGTCCCGATAAACGGTGACTATTATGTATCAAATCTAAAATGCTATGATATATGTATATACAATATAAAGCGTATGAAATGCTATGAATGGGCCCAGGTAAAAAACAATATCAATGGGTAAGTAATCTAAATCAGCTGAAGAGAGACAACTATTGGACAAACATTCAAATAGAATGTATCCAATGAGTATAGTGAATGAAGAAAAAATGTGCTAAGTGCATGAGAATACTATTTACAATTGTAACCACAAATATAGTGTGTGCAGCTTATGATGCAGCCTGCGCTGTGCATACAAGACAGGCCGCTGTGCAACATACATGCGAAGTTAAAACCTCAGAGTGAGATGTGAAAGATATATTAAACAGGCTTGAAATAAGCCCTACTGGGCCCCTAAATACATGACACCAAATAGTGCAATATTATAACAGCATACAAGTGAATAAATAAAAAACTGTTACATCACCATGTCACCAGGGTCCCCCGCAGCAGCCGCCACCGACGCGTTGCGTGTCGAATGACACTTCGCCAGGGTGTACCGGCTGCCCAGCTCACCCCTCCTTAAATACCCCGATAGTAAATGAGCTGGCCAATGCGGCGCGGCCACGTCATCGCCCGAACACGCGCCCCGCCCGGCCAATGAGCATGAGCGTAAGGGCAACGCGTTAGACGCCACGTGACCAGCGGCGTCATCGGTCGCGTACCAGGAAGTGCCTGCTGCGGACGCGCCGCCGGGCATGCGGCGGGCCGGGCGCACTCCCCTGCAGTAGGAGGCGCCCGCGCGCACCGCACGCGAGCACTCCCCATCCACCCAGCACCAGGACCAAGTTTTATACTAGCTGACTAAGCCATAAGTGCTGCTTGGGACAAACTTATGTGCGTTTTCCCGAAAAGGGATGGTAACTTTTTTTTTTTTCTTTTTTAGGGGATGACAAAGAGCAACAGGCCGAGCTGCATAACAGACGCAGGCTGCTGGCAGGATACTGTAAACTGATTCTCTACAACATTCTAGAGCTGCACTACGCCAGTGAGGTCTTCAAGTATTATATAAAGGTCAGAAGTCGCCATTATCTCCTCTCCTGAGTCACATGATCGCTGTTTGGACTTTAAATCATAAACTAAATCCGAAAACTCCTTGTATGAGTGGATGAAACAAAAAAACTTTTGTTTACAAAGTTTGTTGCAAAAAAAAAAAGTGTAAAGGGACACTGTAAGCAAAGTGCATAAACAGTCATTCAATACCTCCCCATGTCATGGCTGTGCTCTCCCTTTTCTGCCAGAATGCAGCTGCTCCTGGAACTTTAAACAAGGCAAAGAGTAGTGGCACCCCCCCTGCTTTCCTTTACCATAAACCACCAATGACACGCCTTGCATTGAGGTCTATAGCTCCACCCCCCTTCCTCAACTCAGCCGAGAATATGAATAACGATTACGATTAGCATTTCAGTCACAGTCACCCCTAATTGGCACTTGAATCGCCTGTGGCTGTGCCTGTGTGTTTTTTAATTTAGAGCAAAGCAATAGAGCCTACAACCTCCTCCCTGCACCATTGATTAGTTTAAAAATGCATATAATAAATGTCAGAAGTCGTCGCTTACCTGGGCCCCGTTCCAGCGCTGGTCGTGGGCGGCGGGGTGCGGCGGCTGTGTCTGCTCGGCGGCCGGGCAGCGGCTGCTTCTGCGCGCGCGCCCCCTGCTGTTCCGGCCGGCGGCCCCGGCTCCCGTACACGTGCTCGCGCACGTTCTGCTTATATCCTCCGGCGGCGCTGCTCTCAGCGCGGCCGCCGGGGGAAAGTAATTAGGTCAGGTGGGGTGGTGGGAATGCCCTGCAGGGACAGGGCCAATGAGCCCTAGTGTTGTTCCTTGGGCCAATGAGCCCAGCTAGAGACTAGTCAGGCCAATCCTGGCCTGGATCATAGTGCACCAATCACTCTCACCCTCCTCTCTGTCTCTCCCTATAAAGGCAATTCCCTCTCAGTTGTGGATTGCCTGTGATAGCGCCTTGTACCTTGCTTTGACTCGTGTTATACTTTGATCTGATCTCCGTTGCCGACCTCTGCCTGAACCGACTATTCTGATCTCCGTTGCCGACCTCTGCCTGAACCGACTATTCTGACCTCCGTTGCCGACCCCTGCCTGAACCGACCATTCTCGATCTGATCTCCGTTGCCGACCTCTGCCTTGTACCTTGACCTCGAGCTGTCTCTCCCCTCTGTACCGCTGCGAACTCTGACTCCCCGTGTCAACCTCTGGCCTGTCTCTGGACTTCCGCTACACTCGCTCTTAGCCATTGGTTCTTCAGACCTCTATACCTGTAAGCTCTCATCCTTTGAGCCATTGAAGTCCTGGGGGCAACCGATCCCGGGCAGGCGTATTCTGCGTCCCGGCAAGCGGGGGCTCCTACAGGTGAAGCTGGCTGCGGAGATTGGGGGTTGAGGGCTTACCTAGAGGGCTGGAGTTACCAGAGCGTGACAATAAAATATTATTGCCTTATTTGTTTGTCTATTGTTTGCCTTATGTTATATAAAAATGTGCTTATTGTATTTATTCATTTCAATTACTATATATGTATATGTCTAATTTATTATATATAAAGAATGTGCTTATAGTATATTGTATATATTCTAAGTATGTCACACACCCCGCTTCAAGACAATCATTACATGTGGGCATACTGACCTGTAGATGGCGATCTTGCAGAGATGATAATAAAAAAGGTAAGACCCTCCCAGCCCATACCTGGGACCTCCCACTCATTCCCCAGTCTTTCATCTCTGCAGAGGCGAGCAAGTCAGAAGATGAGGTCTCCTCCTTGCAGGTAGCCGGGATGACTCCCGGCCTTCTATTCTTCTATTTCTGCCCGGATCCCCTTATTTAAAGTGCTTGCCTCCCAGCCTAGGCTGCTGGTCCGGGCAAAGGTAGTTGGCACCCCAGGTGCTTAGGAGCCGTGAGACCCCATAACAAGGGGTAGGCGGCTATCCGGGTTGGTGATCCCGGTTTGGCATGCCCTGTCCCTTGGCCCTACCCTGGCATGGATTCCCCCTCTCCCGGATACCCTTGGGGGGGGGGGGGCGGGTCCCTTATGGATTCATCCCATTATTGTGTATGTGTGTGTTGGTGCTTTAACTGTGTGTGTGTGTCCCGCGGCGCCGGCGTGCGGCAATGGTGGCTGTGAGCGCCCATGAGGGCTTCTTCTCCTCAGGGTGGGGCCGGGCGCTCGCGCGCGCGTCTACGGCCCGCCCCTGTGCTGTGTGCGCCGCTTTCAGGTCCCCGCTTCTGGCCGGGAGAGACGGGGGAGGGGTGGGGCCGGGCGCGACGCGCGAACCGCGCCGGCCCGCCCTCCCTCCTCCTTCTGCACACTGCGCGTCTTCCACTCCCCTCCTGCCTGGCGTGCGGTGCTTGGGTGAAGGTCGCATCAGATGCATCTATTATTAACCCCTTATGCATTGCTAGCATTCTGAGCGTGTGTTTTGTTTGTGTGTTCCAGGTGGATCATTGATCTTATTAAAGGGGGGTTCTCCCGGTCCAGGGTCCCTGGTTGAATTTTAGTTGGCTTAAAATCCTCCCACTCGGGACTTAAAGGGGCATTCCGGGTTGCATTATTGCGTAATTCCCTCGGAGCATTGTACACATATATATATATTATTTTTTAAAAAATCACCATATGGAGGCTTCCTCGGATACTGGGCTTGTGCCCCCCTCGGGGCAATCCAGGCTGTGTTTGGGGTGTGGGGTATCCCTTTTGGGGGATGATGTATTTCTATGTGTACCCTGTGCGCAGCGGTCTATTATGCGGCAGACCGGATCTCAGGTCTGCCTCAGGTCAGGTCCCCCCCCCCCCCCCCGAGGTGGATGCTCCTGTTTTGGGGTTGTCCAGCTCCTCAGTCCTCCATTCTCCGGAGTGCACTACTCTCAAGGATGGTGAGGATAAACGCATTGACCAGATGGCTTGTCATGGTTTTGCCAGTGTTGGATCGGCCTTGCGGCCGGTTTGTGCTTCTGCGCTTTTATTGGTAGCTGCCAAGTCGGTTGTTGACCTCGTCGGTTGTTGGACTGTTGACCTCTTCCGGGCTTGACCCGGCTAGTGAGGAGTTTGCCGCCCTTAAGCGATGTGAGTTGTTTTTGTCCTTTGTGCTGACCCCCTTGGATGACACATTGGTGATGTGTAGCAGAGCTTCGGCCTTGCTTGTGGCTATCCGGCGGTCGGTTTGGTTACGCCAGTGGGCGGCTGATTTTGTGTCCAAAAAGTCGCTCACGGCCCTTCCCTTTGTGGGGTTGCTGCTCTTTGGGGAGAGATTGGATTCGGTGGCTAAGGGAGGTAAGTTAACCTCAGCGTAAAAAGCAGCGTCGCCCCTTTCGGGGGGCGGCTTCCTTCTCTCAGTCCTTTCGTGGGGCTAGAGTTGGCAGGGGTTCGGCTTTCCCCTCGTCCAGAGGTGATTCCTGGACCAGGGGCAGGGGTCGGGCCCGTCCAGGACACAGTTGGGGCTCCAAGCCTAGAGCCGCTGCCAAGCCGGCTCAGCGATGAGGGGGCGCCCTCACCCTTGCGGGTGGGGGGACGGCTGCAACTCTTCTCCCAGGTCTGGGTCCAAGAGGTCTAGGACAGGTGGATTCAGGAAGTGGTGTCTTCCGGTTACAAGCTGGAGTTCGAGTTGGAATTTGGAATTTTTGCAACATGGTCTGGACCTAGGTTTGAAGTTTAGTACGCTGAAAGGGCAGGTTTCTGCCCTGGCGGTTTTCTTTCAAAAGTTTTTTGCTCTTCATCCTCTGGTTAGGACCTTTTTCCAGGGGGTTACGCATGTGCGGCCTCATAGGAAGCCTTTGCTCCCAGTTTGGGATTTGAATTTGGTTTTGTCTGCCCTGCAGGGTCCTCCCTTTGAACCTTTGCAGGATATTGCATTTTTTACGCTTACTCAGAAGGTTGTTTTTCTGGTTGCCATCACTTCTGTTCGGCGTGTTTCGGAGTTGGCAGCCTTGTCTATTAAGGCCCCTTACTTTGAGAGGCATCAGGACAAGGTTGTTTTTCGCTTCAAGCCAGATTTCCTTCCTAAGGTGGTCTCTGCTTTTCATCTTAATCAGGATATTGTTCTTCCCTCCTTGTGTCCTAAGCCTAGCAATGACAAGGAGAGGGGTTTGCTTTCTTTGGATGTGGTTCGCTGTGTGAAGTACTATTTGGTGGCTACTTCTCCTTTTCGTAGGACTGACGCCCTTTTTGTGGTGCCCTCTGGGCCCAGGAAGGGTTTGGCTCCTGCCAAGTCTTCCATTAGTAAATGGATTCGCCAGGCCATTGTTGGGGCCTATTCTGCCAAGGGGAAGGTTCCCCCTTTTCGTGTTACTGCTCATTCTACATGTGCTTTTGGGGCGTCCTGTGCCTTCCAGCACCAGGCTTCTGTTGAGCAGGTTTGTAAGGCTGCTACTTGGTCTTCGGTTCACACTTTTTCCAAGTTTTACAAGGTTGATGTTCGGGCCTCAGCGGATGCTGTTTTTGGCCGCAAAGTTCTGCAAACTGCAGTGGTTTAAGTTTGTGCCTTGTTGCCTTGTTTTTGGATCCCCGCCCTTTATGGACACTGCTGTTGGATGTCCCACATGTAATGATTGTCTTGAAGCGGGGTGTGTGACATACTTAGAATAATACCATTTTGTGAATACTCACCTGTAAAATGGGTATTATAAGTATGTCACACACCCCGCTTCACCCTGCCCTTTTGTATTTTGGATCCTTTATATGGTGAACCTTTGTTAGTTTTAATTGGCTTTATACTGGGGAATGAGTGGGAGGTCCCAGGTATTTATGGGCCGGGAGGGTCTTACCTTTTTTATTATCATCTCTGCAAGATCGCCATCGACAGGTCAGTATACCCACATGTAATGATTGTCTTGAAGCGGGGTGTGTGACATACTTATAATACCCATTTTACAGGTGAGTATTCACAAAATGGTATTATTAATTTCAATTACTAAATTACTAACTATATATATATATATATATATATATATATATATATATATAATATAAATAAATGTGCTTATAGTATATCAGATTAAATTACTATATATGTATATGTCTAATTCATTTTTTTATATATACCGTATATTCTAAGTGTGCCATACAGTCCACTTCGATCTTCATGACATGTGGGTAATCTCCAGTAGAGGGCGAACTTCTGCAGAGATGAGTATGCAAAAAAAGAAAGCCCCTACCAGTCCATATATACCTGGGACCTCCCACCAATTTCCCCAGTTGCTTCTCTGCACGGAAGGCAACAAGACAGAAGATGAAGACTTCTTTTACTTGCAGGTAAGCCGGGCCCGCGCCCGTCCGTTTATTATCCCTATTACTGCCAGGACCCTTTTTAAATCGCCCCTATTTGAGCCTCCCAGCTTAGGCTGCGGGTGCTGGTGAGGGTAGGAGCACCCTATGGGTGCGGAAGGAGCCTTGCTCCACCGTGAGGCCTCATTATGGGGTAGGCGGTTATCCAGGTTATTCTAAGTATGTCACACACCCCGCTTCAAGATATCCATAACATGTGGGTAATACCGACCTGAAGAGGGCGTTCCGCAGAGATGATAGTAAAAAGAAAGCCCCTCCCGGTTCCACAAACACCTGGGACCTCCCACTCATTACCCAGTTTTCCATCTCTGCAGACGGCGAGCAAGTCAGAAGATGATGTCTCCTCCTTGCACAGGGGGATTTCAGGTAGCCGGGATAACTCCCGGGCCGTTATTTATTTATTTCCGCTCGGACCCCTTTTTCTCTTGATGACCCTTTAGATACACATGCCTCCCAGTCTCGGCTGCTGGTCCGGGCGAGGGTATATTAGCACCTCTGGTGCTTAGGTGCAGAGCTCCACCGTGAGACCCTACATAAGAGGGTAGGCGGTTACACCGGGTAGGTGACCCCGGTTTGGGATGCCCCGTCCCCTGGCACTTATCCCTGGGTGGCCCCTCCTCAGTTACCCTTCTACCACAGTGGGGGTTGGGGGTCACTCCTTTAGCGCTAGGTGTGCGTGTCTTTATTTATGTGTTGTGTCAGTGCTTTTACTTTAAGATTCCCCGGCGCCGCTGCCGCCATTGCCGCCGGGGCGCCGGTTTTTACCTCAGGATTTTGTGAGGGGAGTTTTCCCCTCACGCACTTTCAGTTGGGGGCGGGGGCGGCCCTTCGGCGCGATGCCGCGGCCCACCCCCCTTAGGCTATGCGCTGCTAGTTCGGTCTCTGAGCGGGGAGCGGGGCGGGTGCTCCGCAGGACACTGCGGCCCGCAGACGCTGCTCGTTTACATCCTTAACCGGCGCCGCGGGACATCCGCGGCGCCGGTCTCTGGGGGTTAGTACAGAGGGGAGCTTCTCCCCTCACGCGTCTACGTATGGGGGCGGGGCCGGGTTTTCGTCGCGTCGCCGCGGCCCGCCCCCTCTGCTACAGGCGCCGCTGCGGAGCTTGTCGCTCCTTGACAGGATTTCAGGATGGGGGTGGAACAATGCATTTCGCGCGGTCCGCACTGACCACGCCCCATTCTCGGTCTGACTTCTCCCCTCATGGATGGTGTGAGGACGCCAGTACACCTGCTACCGACGGCACTGTGAGTGGCCCTGTGGGCCCCCGATTTTTCATCATTTTATTCTTTAGTCTTTATTTGGCACTTATTGGGGTTATTTGTGTCTTTCAGGTTGGTCTTCAGTGGTATTTAGGGGGTTTCTCCCGGTCCTAGGTCCCTGGGTTTAAATTTACTGATCACAAATCCTCCCACTCGGGACATTAAAGGGGCATCCCGGGTTGCTTATTGGCGTAATTCCCTTGGTCATAGCGACTACTTAAAGTTCACCATATGGAGGCATCCCCGGATACTGGGCTCGGGACCCCTTCGGGGCAACCCCGGAAGTGTATGTTGTGTGGGGTATCCATTACTGGGGACGATGTACTTCTGTGTATACCTTGTGCACAGCAAACTATTACGCGGCAGTCCGAACCCCACGCGTCTGGGTCAGCACCGCCGGTCGCTTCATCTCCTCCTCCCACCTTGATACGCACCCCGTGTGAAGTTGTCATGGGCAGGGAGCTGCAATCTGAGATGTGCGCCAGATTGGCCAACCTTGAGAAAATTCTCTCCAGTTCGGTCGCCCGTAAGGCTCCGGCTAAGAGAAAGCATTTGTCGCCGGCTCCGCCGGTGGATGACCTTGATGATGTTAATAATCTGGATTGGTCTGATTATTCCCCGCTAGAGGAAGGGGAGGTTTATAAGGATTCTGATAATTCAGACGATGAGCAGTTTATTGGCGCTGATGCTGAGCTGGGGGACTTGGGGAGATCCTCGGATACTCCCAACGCTCTGGCTCAGATGTTTGAGGTTCTGGCTATTTCCCCTCCTGAGGAGGCTCCACAGCAGAAGGGTGAGTTTTTTGAGGAATCCAGGCCGCGCTTGGAATTTCCTACTCAAAGACACTTTGACAAAATTATTGCTAAGGAATGGGACAGGCCGGCTCGGCTCCCTGGCATTCCTCAGGGGTGGGATAAGAAATATCCCTTCCCTTCGGATACGGTTAAGCGCTGGGCATCCCCCCCCCCCGAGGTGGATGCACCGGTTTTGGGGTTGTCCAACACCTCTGTTTTAAATAATCCTGATTGTTCCACCCTCAAAGATGGAGAGGATAAACGCATTGACCAGATGGCTTGTCATGGTTTTGCTAGCGTTGGGTCAGCCATGCGGCCCGTTTGCGCTGCGCTTCGGCGCTAATGGTGGTGGCCGCCAGGTCCGTGGTCAGGGATCTGTTGACTTCTTCCGGGCTTCGTCCTGGTAGTGACGAGTTCCTTGGCCTTAAACGGTGTGAGTTGTTTTTGTCTTTTGTATTAACCGCCTTGGATGACACTTTGATGATGTGTGGTAGGACGTCGGCTCTGCTGGTGACTATTCGGCGGTCGGTGTGGTTGCGCCAGTGGGCGGCCGATTTTATGTCCAAAAAGTCACTGACGGCTCTACCTTTTGTTGGATTGCAGCTCTTTGGAGACAAATTGGACTCTGTCACCAAGGGTGGTAGGTTACCTCAACGCAAGAAACAACGCCGTCCCTTTCGGAGGGCGCCTTCCTTTACCCCCTCCTTTCGTGGGGCCAGATCTGGCAGGGGATTTGCCTTCCCCTCTTCCAGAGGAGATTCCGGGAACAGGGGCAGAGGACGTGCCCGTCCAGGATACAGTTGGGGCTCTAAGCCCAAACCGGCTGCTAAGCCAGCTCAGCAATGAGGGGGCGCCCTCACCCATGCGGGTGGGGGGACGGCTGCGACACTTCTCCCAGATCTGGGATCAGGAGGTCTCGGACAGATGGATCCGGGAAGTGGTCTCTTCCGGTTACAAGCTGGAGTTCGAGCTCCGCCCCCCTTCCAGATTTTTCAGGTCTCGGATGCCTTCGGAACCTCTGGCGGCGCAGGGGCTCCTGGTGGCAGTAGAGAGTCTTCTGGACATGGCTGTCATTTGCCCAGTGCCCCCCTCAGACCAGGGCAGGGGTTTTTATTCCAATCTGTTCACGGTACCCAAGAAGGACGGATCGGTCCGACCCATCTTGGATCTGAAGTTTCTCAACAGGTTCATCCGGCCGCGGAAATTCCGCATGGAAACTCTGCGTTCGGCTATCCACTCTCTTCGTCAGGGAGACTTTCTGACGTCCATAGACATCAAGGACGCTTACTTACACGTTCCGATTTTTCCAGCACACCAGAGGTTTCTCAGGTTCGTGGTGGAGGATCGGCATTTTCAGTTTGTGGCACTCCCTTTCGGTCTCTCCTCGGGTGTTCACCAAGGTGCTGGCGGGGGTGATGGCTCTGCTCAGGGTTCAGGGTATCCGCATTGTGCCCTATTTGGACGATCTTCTGATTATGGCCTCTTCCTTCAACCAAGCGGAGTTGGACACCAGAGTGGTGGTGTCCACTCTGGAGAGGTTCGGTTGGGTGATCAACCACCCCAAGTCTTCTCTTTCTCCGTCCAGGGTAGTGACCTTTCTGGGAATGTCTCTGGACACTTCGCAGACCAGGGTGTTTCTGCCCCAGGCCAAGGTTCTTTTGATTCAGGAGTTGGTTCGGCTTCTCTTGTCGGACCCTCGTCCGGCCATCCGGCTAGGGATGAGGCTGGTGGGGTTAATGGTGGCCTCATTCGAGGCAGTTCCCTTTGCGCAGTTTCACACAAGGACACTCCAGCTTCATCTGTTGAAGGTTTGGGACAAGTGTCCGCTATCGTTGGATCAGTCCTTCCTGCTGACCCCCCGAGTTCGTCGATCCCTGCAATGGTGGCTGGGGTCTGTCAATCTGTTGAAGGGCAGATCTTTTCTGGCGCCGTGTTGGGAAACAGTCACCACGGATGCCAGTCTGTCAGGTTGGGGGGGTGTTTGGAAGGACCTCCAGTTTCAGGGTCTGTGGGGCCCGCAGGAGGCTCACGAGCCCATCAATGTTCTGGAGTTGAGAGCCATCAGGTTGGTTCTGTTTCGCTTGACTCATCAGTTGCAGGGCCTGCCAGTTCAGGTCCGGTCGGACAACCGGACGGCGGTTGCTTACATCAATCACCAGGGAGGGACTCGCAGCAGGAGTGCCCTCAGGGAAGTATCTTTGATTCTGGACTGGGCGGAGAACCACGTCCCGTGTATCTCAGCAGTCTACATTCCGGGAGTGGAGAACACGGAGGCGGACTCTCTGAGCAGGTCTTCCTCTCGCCAGGGGGAGTGGTCTCTCAGTCCCCAGGTGTTTCGTTCGATTTGCCTCAGGTGGGGGTTCCCGGCGGTGGACCTCTTTGCCTCTCGTCACAATCACAAACTTCCGGTATTTGTGTCTCTCTCGCAGGATCCACTGGCTCTGGCAGTGGATGCCATGTCCCTGAACTGGAGGGATCTGGGGTTTCTTTACCTGTTCCCTCCGTTTCCAATGGTAGCCAGAGTGGTGCGCAAGCTGGCCCTGGAGGGCGCGTCGGCGATTCTGGTGGCACCAAGGTGGCCAAGGCAGGTTTGGTTCGCAGACCTGGTAAGACTGGCAGAGGATCAGTTCGTTCTGCCTCTAATGCCGGACCTGCTCACCCAGGGTCGGCTACGCTATCCCAATTTACCATCGCTGGCTTTGACGGCGTGGCTGCTGAAACCGCCATCTTGAAGGAGGAGGGTCTTTCTGATGCGGTGATTCAGACTCTTATTAGCGCCAGGAAGCGGTCTTCCTCTACTGTTTACTATAGGACCTGGAGGTCCTATATTGACTGGTGTGAAGGTAGGTCTTTCCCTTGTCGGGAGTTTTCCATTTCCAGGATCCTGGAGTTTCTTCAACATGGTCTGGATCTGGGGCTCCAGCTTAGTACCTTGAAGGGGCAGGTTTCTGCCCTGGCGGTGTTCTTTCAAAGGTCCTTTGCACTTCATCCCTTGGTCAAGACTTTTTTCCAAGGGGTTACGCATGTTCGGCCTCCTAGGAAGCCCTTTGTTCCAGTTTGGGATTTGAACCTGGTTCTTTCTGCTCTTCAGGGTCCCCCGTTTGAGCCCTTGAATGAGATTGCTTTGTCTTCACTTACCCAAAAGGTGGCCTTTTTGGTGGCTATCACTTCTGTTAGGCGTGTTTCTGAGTTGGCAGCTTTGTCCATTAAAGCTCCGTACTTCGAAAGGCATCAGGACAAGGTGGTCTTTCGTTTCAAGCCGGTGGTCTCTGCCTTTCATCTGAATCAGGACATTGTTCTGCCTTCTCTATGTCCTAATCCTAGCAACGACAAGGAAAGGGCGCTGCATTCCTTGGATGTAGTTCGCGTTGTGAAATATTATCTGGTGGTTACGTCTTCCTTTCGTAAGACTGATGCTTTTTTTGTGGTGCCCTTTGGGCCTAGGAAGGGTTTGGCTCCTGCCAAATCTTCCATTAGTAAATGGATTCGTCAGGCCATTGTTGGGGCCTATACTGCTAAGGGGAGGGCTCCCCCTTTTAGGGTCACGGCGCACTCTACTCGTGCTGTTGGTGCATCCTGGGCTTTTCAGCACCAGGCTTCGGTTGAACAAGTTTGTAAGGCTGCTACTTGGTCTTCCGTTCATACTTTTTCCAAGTTTTACAAGGTTGATGTGCGGGCTTCAGCAGATGCTGTTTTTGGCCGCAAGGTTCTGCAAGCTGCAGTGGTTTGAGTTGGTACATTCTGTTGGAATGTTGGAACATTACTGTTTCTGGTTCCCACCCATGACGGACACTGCTATTGGATGTCCCACATGTCATGAAGATCGAAGTGGAGTGTATGGCACACTTAGAATAATACCGTTTTGTGAGTACTCACCTTTAAAACGGGTATTATGAGTGTGCCATACACTCCACTTCGCCCCACCCCTTTTTTCAGGTATTCTGGAGTTTTTATTTGGTGAACCATTGGTTTTGATTGTTAAGGTCATAATTGGTGCTTCCTGGTCCCCTTACTGCTTTTTTACACTGGGAAATTGGTGGGAGGTCCCGGGTATATATGGGCCGGGAGGGGCTTTCTTTTTTTGCATATTCATCTCTGCAGAAGTTCGCCCTCTACTGGAGATTACCCACATGTCATGAAGATCGAAGTGGAGTGTATGGCACACTCATAATACCCGTTTTAAAGGTGAGTACTCACAAAACGGTATTTTTTCGCCCTATAAGACGCACTTGTTTTCCCCCAAAAGTGGGGGGAAAATGTCCGTGCGCCTTATCGGGCGAATGTAAAAAAATAAAAAAGAAAAACTCACCCGTTCCCGCCACTCCTGCGTTGCCTGCCACACTGAGTCCCTGCCCGGAGCCAAACGCTCAGCAGAGCAGACAGGTGAGTTTTACTTTTTTTGGGGGGGGGGAGAGGGATGCCACACTGCCAATGGGAATGGGGGGAGAGGGTTGCCACACTGCCAATGGGAATGGGGGAGAGGGTTGCCACACTGCCAATGGGAATGGGGGGAGAGGGATGCCACACTGCCAATGGGAATGGGGGGAGAGGGATGCCACACAGCCAATGGGAATGGGGGGAGAGGGATGCCACACAGCCTATACTAATGGGGGGAGAGGGATGCCACACAGCCAATGGGAATAGGGGAAGGGGGATGCCACACAGCCAATGGGAATGGGGGGAGAGGGATGCCACACTGCCAATGGGGGGAGGGGATGCCACACAGCCAATGGGAATGGGGGAGAGGGATGCCACACAGCCAATGGGAATGGGGGGAGAGGGATGCCACACAGCCAATGGAAATGGGGGGAGAGGGATGGCACACTGCCAATGGGGGGAGGGGGATGCCACACAGCCTAT
Source organism: Gastrophryne carolinensis (assembly GCA_027917425.1). Lineage (NCBI taxonomy): Eukaryota > Metazoa > Chordata > Amphibia > Anura > Microhylidae > Gastrophryne > Gastrophryne carolinensis. Next base: position 429,617,343 of record CM051238.1, read on the forward strand.
GATAATGGGGGAGAGGGATGCCACACTGCCAATGGGAATAGGGGGAGGGGGATGCCACACAGCCAATGGGAATGGGGGGAGAGGGATGCCACACAGCCAATGGGAATGGGGGAGAGGGATGCCACACAGCCAATGGGAATGGGGGGAGAGGGATGCCACACAGCCTATGATAATGGGGGGAGAGGGATGCCACACAGCCAATGGGAATGGGGGGAAAAGGGATGCCACACAGCCAATGGGAATGGGGGGGAGAGGGATGCCACACTGCCAATGGGAATGGGGGGAGAGGGATGCCACACAGCCAATGGGAATGGGGGAAGAGGGATGCCACACACCCAATGGGAATGGGGGAAAAGGGATGCCACACAGCCAATGGGAATGGGGGAGGGGGATGCCACACAGCCAATGGGAATGGGGGGAGGGGGATGTCACACAGCCAGTGGGAATGGGGGGAGGGGGATGCCACACAGCCTATGATAATGGGGGGAGGGGGATGCCACACTGCCAATGTGGGGAGGGGGATGCCACACAGCCAATTGGAATGGGGGGAGGGGGATGCCACACAGCCAATGGGAATGGGGGGAGAGGGATGCCACACAGCCAATGGGAATGGGGGAGAGGGATGCCACACAGCCAATGGGAATGGGGGGAGAGGGATGCCACACTGCCAATGGGGAGAGGGGGATGCCACACAGCCAATGGGAATGAGGGGAGAGGGATGCCACACAGCCAATGGGAATGGGGGGGAGAGGGATGCCACACAGCCAATGGGAATGGGGGAAGAGGGATGCCACACAGCCAATGGGAATGGGGGAGAGGGATGCCACACTGCCAATTGGAATGGGGGGAGGGGGATGCCACACAGCCAATGGGAATGGGGGGAGAGGGATGCCACACTGCCAATGGGGGGAGGGGATGCCACACAGCCAATGGGAATGGGCGGAGGGGGATGCCACACAGCCTATGATAATGGGGGGAGGGGGATGCCACAATGCCAATGGGAATAGGGGGAGGGAGATGCCACACAGCCTATGATAATGGGGGGAGAGGGATGCCACACTGCCAATGTGGGGAGGGGGATGTCACACAGCCAATTGGAATGGGGGGAGGGGGATGCCACACAGCCTATGATAATGGGGGGAGGGGGATGCCACAATGCCAATGGGGGGGAGGGGGGTGCCACACAGCCTATGATAATGGGGGGAGGGGGGTGCCACAATGCCAATGGGAATGGGGGGAGGTGGATGCCACACATCCTATGATAATGGGGGGAGGGGGATGCCACACAGCCTATGATAATGGGGGAGGGGATGCCACATTGCCTAGGATAATGGGGGGAGGGGGATGCCACACTGCCAATGGGAATGGGGGGAGGGGGATGCCACACAGCCTATGATAAGGGGGGAGGGGGATGCCACACTGCCAATGGGAATGGGGGGAGGGGGATGACACACAGCCTATGGTAAATGGGGAGGGGGATGCCACACTGCCTATGGGAATGGGGGGCACACTGCCTATATGGGGAATGGGAGGGGGGATGCCACACTGGGTATACGGGGAATGGGTGGGGGAGGATTGCCACACTGCCTATATGGGGAATGGGAGGGGGGAGAATACCACACTGCCTATATGGGGAATGGGAGGGGGGAGAATGCCACACTGCCTATATGGGGAATGGGAGAGGGGAGAATGCCACACTGCCTATATGGGGAATTGGAGGGGGGAATGCCACACTGCCTATATGGGGAATGGGAGGGGGGAATGCCACACTGGGTATACGGGGGAATGGAATGGCAGCATACTACACTGTCTATGGAATGGGGGCATCCCACGTGGCCTATGGGAGGGGGATGCCACACTGTCTGTAATGGTGCGTTTTTGGTTTAAAATATTTTTTTTCTTATTTTCCTCCCCCAAATCCTAGGTGCGTCTTATGGGCAGGTGCGTCTTATAAAATGTGCTTATAGTATATCATATATATCCATTTCAGTTACTAATTTTCTATATATGTACATGTCTAATTTATTAATATATATATATATATATATATATATATATATATATATATTAACACAATAGCACAATATCAGCCTCTTACAGACCCCCTCCATTATGCTGATTATTATGCAGCATAGCTGAGGCAAGGGCCATGCCCACATGCATCAGAAGAAAAATCATGTCAAACTATAAACCTTGATATCTCGGCCATTTCTTCTTAAATTTAAAAACTGAAAATGCTTCAGGACAGCGCCAAATGTAGCCCGACACAATGGGCCTTTGCCTACAGACGCCCTTTAAAGCACTTCCGCAATTTTTGTATGGTATTTGCGACACCCTAGTAGGAACTATACATTTAAACACCCCATCCATCGGGGAGGGGGTTTAATAAGATGTTCCTTTGATGTTCCCCCATCATGGGCCCCCCCATAATCATCCCCGACTCTCCTGTGGTGGACACTCACGATGGAGACGCATTCACGCACAGCGACGAGGGTTCCGCGCGCCCTATAGTGACGCCAACATGAGGGGAAGGAGGCAGCATGGCTGAGTAAGTTTGCACAGGTAATACATACTACAGAGATGATGTAGGCAGCTCGCACTGGCCCCCCTTATTCCACGGGCCCAAGGGCACGTCTGCACTGCTTTTATGATATGTACGAACCCTGCCTGGGGGGTTTATTACTCACCACTTGCGGACAGGGAAAACCGCCCATAGTGCGGCTAAACCGGACCTGCTGCGCTGTTTCAGCCATAAAATGGCAGCAATTGAGTTGCAAGCCACTCTAACAATGAGTTACTGCTCTTCCCTAGTCCTGTTTTGGGTCCTCCTCTCTCATTGATATTCGTGGTCAGCTGTGATATGTCACAGGTGAACAGACACAGGGCCCTTGAATCTGTATTATCTTCTACCAATTTTAGACTTGTATCCAAAGTTTTAAAATGATAAAAGGCTATATAGAACCATAGTGTGTTTATCAGACAAGTAGTCAGTAAGTCTGACGTGCGTTTCGTCTGTTTTGGACGTCTTCCAGGATGGTCTTTTGTGAGTCCTATAAAAACCTGCTCTCACTGGGCATTGCACTTTACCAATCAGATATAAGCTGAAGGATTATGGGCTTTGTAGCCTCAAACAGCCCGAACCCACACCATCACTGACTTATACTTTTCACTCATACAAGAATTTATCAGATATTTGATTGGCGTTATTTACATCACAGTTCTGTAATTTTTTATTTAAAGCGCAGCTGGTGTGTGTGTGCGCTGCTTATGTCGTATATATGGAATAAAGTTTGGGCTTCACCTTGCGTTAGTAAAGCTAAGGAAAGCTCGCTGCAGTTAAAGCGAGACCTTAGATGCTGGGCAAGCACTGGATGTGAACCCTCAGCCCTGGGATAGTTGAAATTCCAGGTTTTGTTCCACTGTGTGTGGTCTGTTCTAAAGGTACGGGGAAAATAGTTGGGAGTATTGTTTTGGCTACCAGAGGATCTGTAATATTAAAGCAGACCTTCACTCTGATTAAGAGCCTATCTTAAATGTTTCCCACACCCTGTATATACAGATTGCTTACATTAATCCGGACCTTCACCCTGAATAAGATTGCTCACATTAAAAATCATCCTACCTGCATCTGCTGCTTATTAGCCTTTAAATAACCAAGATGGAGCATCAGGCAGCCTTCAAACAGGAAGTGTTTTATGACTGTTTCGCTCTGCATTCTGGGATTGCTGTCCTTTCCCTGACCCCAGCGCTGCTCTGTCTGTGCAAAGCACAGCTATAACCCCGCCCCCCTGCACTTTATCCTGCTCTCCCCTCCTCAGTATGTGTGATGCTTCTGATTCAAGATGGCGTCGTCCGTATCCTAGAGTCCTGAACAGAGTTGCAGCCCAGTGGGGGAAAGAATAATAAGTATGTGACTAAACACTTAAAATATATTAATTTTATATGCTGGGGAATAGTTTTTTAAGGATTTGGGCTTTTAATGAAATCATACTGAAGGTCCGGTTTAATCAGCCAATGAAGCTGATCCAACATTTTTCTTTCAGTACTATGTCAATTATGGGGACATCATTAAGGAAACACTCCACCGATCCCGGTCAGTGAGCAGAGAGGAGAGCACCAGGACCATACTCCTGACCCTTACCCAGGTAGCTCAGAATGTTTTTAGTGTTATTATTGTTTATTTATACAGCGCCATCATCTTCCGTAGCGCTTTACAATGTAAAACATATCGTACAGGGACAATACAAACAAGATGCTACGAGGTTTAAAGCAGGTGTTGTGAGCACAGGAGACAATATGAGAGAGAGACGCGAGCTTACAGTCTAAAGGGTTATCTCAGCTGTTGTATAAATAGTGTGTATGTGTGTTGGTGGTGGGGGGTTCCAGCCATTCCCAATGCCTGATGCTAAACAAAGATTCCATTTCCAGTACCCTCAACCCTTTTTATCTAAGGGCTCATCTTTTCTATTAAACTGGTGAAAATGATTGAACCGCTACTGTCATGAATCTGCGAACGGAGGTGCAGTAATGCACTGCGCTTGTGTGAAAAGCTTTTTTAAAGTGGACAAAAACCCAGGATTTTGACTATGCGCTGTGTGAAACCCCCCAGATCGCCCAAAGAGACGCATCTCTTCCCGGTCCTACGGTGCATGCGCGGCCGCAATTCCAATCAGCGCGCTGATGTCAAGCCATTCAAGAGAGCGCGCTGGCGGCCGCGTCCTCTGCTTCTATCAAACAGGGAGCTTGCCTGGCCATTCACAAATGGCTGGCCCGGGCACGCGCCCTGCTAGAGGGATAGCGGGGATGCAGCCCGCGCATGTGTCACTGGAGCGGGAACAAAGGTGAGTGAACGGGGCCACCTGGGGATTCCTGGGCCGATTGAGGTGGGTTTTGACCCACTTTAAAAGATTGTGTCATGGATGCTTTTAGCTAGATAGATATACTGCTTGTGTAAAGACTTGATTTGATGTGGGGAGGGGGACATAGCCAGCACAGACCTGTTATGCAATGTTATAATAATTTAAGGTGGACCAAAACCTAGGATTTTGACTATCCTGGGTTTTGGTCCTTGCCCCCAGGGCACCCCAATCACTGTGTGAAGCCCCCCAGGTCGGTAAAACCAACTCACCTCTTCCCGGTCCCATGGCTCATGTGTGGCCTCTCATCCAATCAGCGCGCTCAGATCCGCTGACGTCATGTCGTCTTAGGCGAGCGGCTCGGAGCACACTGACGGCTGCATCCCCCGCTACCCTCTAACAGGGAGCCTGCCCGCGCCTCTCCTGGAGGGATGGCGGGGATGCGGCTCACGCATGCACTGTTGGACCAGGAAAAAAGCTAAGCGTATGGGCGACCTGAGGTTTCACACAGCGAGGTATCCCGATTTTGGAGTTGGTTTTGGCAACCTAGTGAGTTTCACACAGCGGGGCTCCCCCGATTGGGATGCCCCGAGGGCAAGGACTAAAAGCCACGATAGTCAAAATCCTGGGTTTTGTTCCGCTTTAAATTATCATCACATTGCATAACAACCACTAACAATAACAGAAACAATAACAAGAAAGTTAATGGCTTAAAGTGGACCAGATGCTGCTCATAATGACAGAGTAGGGATTCAAGCTTTGCATAGTCTTCCAGCTAAGGTATGACTCTCCTATAAATACCGAGATATAACCCTATTGCAAAGGTGCTCTGTGTGATCGGGGATGCCCCGAGTGGAGGGAATCGATCGGCTCGGGAATCTTATAGATTCAGAGAGAATCTATAAGATTCCCAAGAGACCCTCCGCTGCTCCCCCTTCACTGCTTATAACCTGAGGAAGTGGGAAGCGTGCCCACGGAACGCGTGGCTCTTGGGGTGGTGGGGAGACCTTTTTGGCCTAATTCGGTTCATTTTGGTTGTACTTTGGTTTCATTTTGTGACCTATACTGTGGTTCACATCATAGGACATTAGCACACTGGTTATGATATTGATGGGGGATTGATTTTGATACTGTTAGTTGTGATTGTTTCATATAGGCAATGAATTGTTGTCTTCTTTCCCTCAGACGTTTACAGGGTTCTGCTTAGAGACCAGCATCTCCGACAGACGTTACACGCAAACCTTCCTCGAGATACGAGAGTTGTCCAGACGATTCTCTCTTTTGCTGGGGCCCGATCAACTGAGAATTCGCAAGGATATTGTTCTGCTTCACACGTGAGAACAACCCCGACACACCTCTTTTCAGATGCTCTAATATATTATATAGCAATGGTATATTCCCGCAGCGCATTACTCTCAAGGTTCTGCATTTTTAACTCAATTACCCCAACTTAAACTGGACCTTCAGCATGATTTAATAAAAAGCCCAAACCCTTAAAAACTATTCCACAGCATCTAAAATCAATATTTTCTTTATTGCATGGCACGGCCTGCTTCGGTATTCATAACAGTTGGGTTATTCCGCCACAAGTTGGCGCAGTGGTACTGCAGAAAAGCTGTGGCTTGTCCCGGCTCCCTATAAAAACGGGCTTAACCATAAAGTTCCCCAGTGTTCTCTCTGCAGTGGACTGCGAAGTTAGCAGATGGCACTCTCTCGTGCGCAGATGAGCGGGGCAACCAAGCCTGCGGCCCTGCAAGTCTATTTCCATCCGTTTCTGGACCCTCACTGCCTCCCAGCCTTGGCTGACAGATCGGGTGAAGGTAGAAGAGCACTAGGGTCAAGTGCTCCTGGAGCGCTGCTCCAAGCCGCAAACCCTGTAACACAAAGGGTAGCCGGCCATAGGCTTTATGGTGAGCCTTATAGGGATGCAGTTTCTGTCCTAGCTTCTGAGGGGGTAAGTAGTTTGGGGACTGTGTCCTTTTCCTTTGGTTCCCCCCCGTGCTCCGCCCCCCTCCCTCCCTTGACCATGGCTGCTCACCGCTGCTTCTCTCTCTCCCCCCCCCCCCCCCCCCTCTAACTTGGTTGGGGGAGAAAAAAGGGGTGGGTGGTGGCGGCGAGTAGTCATATCTGTGGTGTTTTTATGTTTTTTCTGGTGTTTTTAGCTGCAGCGCCGCTTTGTACTGCGTTCCGCGGCTGTGGGCGCTATAACCTGACGTAATTTTGCTTTGTCATGGCGCCGCCTGGGTCACGTGAGCGCAGTTTTTCGCGCTCTTCGGAGGGGGTGGGGCGATGACACGTATTGCGCCATTCACCTCGCGGCCCGCCCCTCGAAGTACCTCTACCGGCGCCAGTTTGGACGAGCTGCGCGTCTGGATTTCTCCCTTCCTGGCTGCAGGGCTGCTTCCTCCGGCAGGTCGCCTTATCCAGCGCTCTGTGCCTGTGTGACCCTGCGGTGTCTTTGGTCCGTGAGTCCCCCTTGGGGGGGGGTTTATTGAATTGGGGTGTATTTGCTGCGGGATGCTCATGTGTGTTTTTACTTATGTCTTTCAGGCGGGATACCATTGGGTTGTGGTTTCTCCCGGCTCCACTCCTTCCTACTCCTCATTCCCCCTTTATTAACTTCTGGAGGCATCCCGTGGGAGGGCATCCCCGGGTGGCTTCTGTATTAAGCCTGTACCCACTGCTGGCCTATTGCGCCTGTGCTAATCTTCATATGGAGGCTTCTGGTGATAGCACGCTTGGGGGCCCTTCGGGGCAAGCACAGCTGTGTTCCATGTGTGGGGTATCCCCTGTGAGTAACAGTGTCACAGTGTGCGTGCCGTGCACTGAAAGTGTCCTTGCGCTTCAAGCTGGTTTGCCTGCTTCGCTTCCCAGCTCTGCGCCTCACTCGGCCTCACCTACTCCCACGCTCCTGCAATTGGGCCCCAGTGAGGGGAATGTTGGCAGGGAGTCACATTCTGATTTGGCTCTGCGGGTGGCTAACATTGAAAAGCAGCTTTCCAGGAATGCTCCTAGCAAGGCCTCTGGCAAGAAGAGACACTTAGACCCCAGGCCTGCTCCCCTTACTGAAATGTATGTGGAGATTGATGAGCTTGGTGACTGTCACCCCCTTGAGATGGGGGGAGCTCTCCCAGGACTCTGACTCCTCTGGGAACCAGCAGGAGGGTTGCGATAGTGACCCTGGGTCTGCGTCCGGAGAGGAATCATGGTACCCTGAGGACACTGATAATCTGCTGTCACATATTTTAGAAATTTTGCACATTGCTCCCCCTGAGGTAGCTAAAAGAAAGCAGGGGGAGTTTTTTCGCCCTGGTAAACAGCGTCTAGAGTTCCCTGAGCAGGAACATTTTACCACCTTGGTGCTTAACCCTTTCGCTGCCAGCCTACCTGCGGCATTTGTCACTCCCTGTTGCCAGACCCTTTTTTGCCATTTTGCACTGAACATGTTCAACTGTAATTTTTGAATGGATTTCCAGGAATTTCCTAGGAAAATTATATATTGTTTTTTTCAGCACAGTCTGGGCTTTAATATGACATGTCTTGTTTTTAAGTTTGTTAGTGTTCTTTTGTTATTTTTGTGGAAAAGTCGTTAAAAAAAAAAAAACAATTTTTAACATTTTGTAGTGTTTTTTCCTCAGTAAAACATGCAAGTTTACCAGAAAATAATAATGTGTGTAAAAGCCCTATTCCTCCCAATTACAACGGTACCACATATGTATCGATAGACACCCTTTCCTGTCCAGGAGACCCCCCAAACTGAAAAGAGTGCTTGAAGGGATTTTCAACCAAAAAACAACTATTCCTCACTCCTTGCAGTTTTTCCACAAAAACACCCCTTTAGATCTGAAATACCCCCCCCCCCCCCCCCAATACCATATATATACTGAAAGTACACACCTTAAGCTTTCTAGGCGTACCAAGTTTGATGTTGTGGCCACAGATGTCCAGGTGGAATCCATTGACAAATGCAGGCTTTTCACAGGGTTTCTTGACGACAATAGTAAAAAAACAGAATCAAACCCACATTGTTTTAAAAAAAAAAAAAACTTTAATCTTAAAAAAACACACCAAATTGGAAACAGCAAGGTCTCCCGAACAGAGTAATACCCAACATGCATAGCTACCTGCAAGGGTACAGTTACCAATCACCCCAAAGTTAAGCATACGCATGAAGGGCATTTCACTTGAAAATTCCTACTCTGCGGACAACATGCACACCCTACGCTTTTTCAACCAAAACAACACTTTTCAATTAAAATACCCCCCACAAACCGTATATTCTCTGAAAGTACACCCCTTAGGCATTCTAGGCGTACCAGGCTTGTTGCCGTGGGTGCAGCTTTCGGGGCGCAAACCTTCAAGGAATGACCTGGTTGCACTGGATTTTACTAAAAAAAAAGTTAAAATGCTAAATCAAACCCACATTTTCCTAAAAAAAATACCCAACATGCATAGCTATCTGCAAGGGTACAGTTACCAATCACCCAAAACTAACATGCGCTATGGAAAAATAGCAAAACAATTTCTTACCTGTACTAAGAAGTGCAATTAGGATACTGTAGCTGTGGCATCAGATTATAAGATCAGTGCAGTGATCAATGACCAATATCAGGAATCAAGAACCTGAAATGGGTCACATTTTTTAATCATAACTTGCCACAAGTAACCAGCTGCTCCTGCTCCAGCACTTCCCATCGGATTAGCAACAGCTCCAAAGAAACTAAAGGAAAATAAAATATAATGGCAACACAAAATACCTGTGCCAGCACACAGGAAACATAATTTAACTAAAAGGGGCCCACCTACAGACTAAAACAAAAAATGAAGAAAAAAATGCATTGCTCAATAATGTAATTGAGTATGATATACCTCAAAACAATCTTGGAGGCATAAACCGGGTTGGCTGGGACAGGTCGGGCAATAGTTCCGCACATCTCTTCTAATGCCACGCTTCCTGCAAACCCTCTCTGGGGATACCGCTTTCTACCACTATCGGGAAGCAACTTTATAAAGTGCTTCCCAACTAATCTGGCCAGACCGTCATTGCTAGGCATATCTGGTTCCTCCGCAGTATCCCCAAACAACAAAGCAGGGAGTAACTGCTGCTGATATTTAACATAAGATAAATTGGAGCCTGGCACCGCTGCCTTGAAGACAACAAAGCTGTTGTAAGTTGCCATTTGGACCAAATGGATAGCAACTTTAGTGTACCAGGCTCTAGTTTTTCGGGTGGCGTTGTAATAGGTTAATTTTTGGTCCGTGTTATAAACGCTACCCATGAATTTATTATAATCTTTTATGCAACGTGGCTTTTGGGAAGGGGCTCGGGGACCACGTTGCCTTACATTCACAACTGATCGTGGAGTGTTGTCAGTAGGAATACATTTTTTTTGCCCATGTATTTCATGGCCAGGACCTCATCGCTTCTTAGAGCGTAAGACTCCCCCCTTTTTAGTTTTTTTTCAAGTAGTGACCTGGGCAATCCTTTGCGATTAGGGTTGATGGTAACACAGGCCAGGGTATCCAACGAATAAAGGGCGCGAAATAAGGGCATGCTGGTATAGAAGTTGTCCACATATTAGTGGTAACCTCTACCCAACAGTGGAGTCATGAGGTCCCAAACGATCTTTCCACTTATTGACAAATCAAGGGGACAACCAGGGGGGTCCAGATAGGTGACCTTTCCTTCATAGATTCGAAAATATTTGATGTACCCGGTCACACTATCGCATAATTGGTAAAATTTAATCCCGTAGTGGGCACGCTTGCTAGGGATATATTGCCGAAAAACAATGCGCCCTTTGAAAAGCAGTAGTGACTCGTCAATAGATAAATTTTGGCCGGGGGTGTACACTACTGCGAAGCGATCTGACAGGCTGTTGAGCAGGGGCCGTAATTTATGCAGCCTGTAGTGACCGGGCTCACCACGGGGAATAGAAGTGGTATTGTCATTAAAATGCAGATACCGCAGTAAAATTTGGTAGCGGTTTCTGGACATTACGGCCGGAAATAATGGAGTTGCCAATATGGATTGGGTATCCCAGTAGGAGGAAATACTAAATTTTTTTAGGATACCCATTGCTAGAGTGAGCCCCCAAAATTTCTTTATCTCACTCAAATTTGTGGGATGCCATGCCTGAGCTCGGGCGTGCCTCTGCAGGGGGTTTTGCGCTAAGACCTGCTCGGCATAGAGATTGGTAAAAAAGACCATATCCAGTAGGATGGCTTCTGTGAGAAACAATTTGAAAAAGTCAATGACACCAAAATTTGTGGTGTCTACATTGACCCCGGGGACTGAATCAAAAGGGGGAGTTTCGGGGGAAATATTATTAGGAGGCCTCCACGCAGACGCTCCTTCACCAGCTGCAGAACTCGATGCCTCATCCTGCACTACACTAGCCTGCAGCGTGGCCTCACTTTGTGCGGCACTATCCCTTCTACGGTGGCTACTACTACTGGTACCACTGCGCGGCTGTGTTTCCTCAGTAGAGGATACACTGTCTGACTCGCTGTCTGATGGGAAGTACTCAGACCCTGACTCACTAAAATCTTATGAGTCAGACGCCATCAGGTAAGCCGCAGCTTCCTGTGCAGTGTACCGCTTACCAGCCATACCCAAATGCGAAAAAAAATCTAAAAAAATGTAAACTAAAGGGTCTTCCCGAACTAAAGGCTAAAACTAAAGGCAAATTACAAAAAATACAATTTCACAGTTAAACAATAAAACAAAGCAAATAAACAGTCAAAAATAGAAATAAAAGTGTATAGCTACAACCCGATGAGAAGTGGTGGAGTCAGGAGCAGCAGGTCACGGGATCCCAGCGCACTTAGACCATACCTGGAGCAGCAGATCCGGCAGATGAAGAAGGTCTTCCTGGGGGAGCTGAAATAGAGTCCTAAAAGAGTAGGGGAGGGAGGCTAGGCTCCCAAAAGGAGGGGGGGAGGCTAGGCTCCCAAAAGGAGGGGGGGGAGGCTAGGCTCCCAAAAGGAGGGAGAAGCTAGGGTACCAAAAGAAGGGCGAGTCTAGGGTCCCAAAAGGAGGGGGAGGCTAAGGTCCCAAAAGTAGAGGGAAGCTAGGGTACCAAAAGAAGGGTGAGGCTAGGGTCCCAGAAGTAGGGGGAGGCTAAGGTCCCAAAAGGAGGGGAGGGCTAGGGTCCCAAAAGGAGGGGAGGGCTAGGGTCCCAAAAGGAGAGGGAGGGCTAGGGTCCCAAAAGGAGAGGGAGGGCTAGGGTCCCAAAAGGAGAGGGAGGGCTAGGGTCCCAAAAGGAGAGGGAGGGCTAGGGTCCCAAAAGGAGAGGGAGGGCTAGGGTCCCAAAAGGAGGAAGAGGCTAGGGTCCCAAAAGGAGGAAGAGGCTAGGGCTCCAAAAGAGCAAGTGAAAGGTCCAGACAAAGGCAGTAGCGATCCAAATCTCAGCGAACCACCTAAGGGAAAAGGTTAAGATTAGGAAGTGTGGGTGAACACCCCCCCCCCCCCCTGAATGCCTGATAATAACTACCTGATCCCCCAATCTAACGACGCATGCATGGGCAACAGCCGCACTATGCTATACCTAGAGCGGTGGTAAGGTAAGTTTTACTGGCAATCGAGGGGATTCACTCCCTGGAGATGAGCGAACTTCTTAAAAATTCGATTCAGGCAATTCGCCGAATTTCTCCAAGAGAAAGTGTTTGCTACATGCCGGCATGGTGGGAGCGGGGGAGGCCGGCTGAGCAGGTGGCATGGCTCACTCACCCGGTCCTCGCGGTGCTGCTGTCCTCCCTTCTCCTGCCTTCATATGTCACGGTGCCGGGAGCTGGAGGAGACATGGCTGCAGTACAGTATACTGCCACCTGCTCAGCCGGCCTCCCCCCGCTCCCACCATGCCGGTATGTAGGTAAGTGCACTAATGATCCCAGCGATCCTACGGCCACCCACCCACACATCAGAAATCATCCCCACACACCTCAGATCAGCAAAAAAAAAAAAGGAAAGGAAAGAAAGAAAATAAGGATCAGCACAAAAAAAAAAAAAAAAATTAAGTTGGTGCTGGCACGGGAACTACATGACCCAGCATGCCTACGCCACCCACCCAGGCAAAGTCACACCCCCCCACAAAGTGAACCCCCCTGGCACCCCAACATTTAACCGATCACAATAAAAAAAAACCATAGAAAAGGGTTACAATGGTGGCGGTGGTGGCAGTCGGCACCTGGTGCACTAATGATCCCAGCGATCCTACGGCCACCCACCCACACATCAGAAATCATCCCCACACACCCCCAGCAACCCCCACACACCTCAGATCAGCAAAAAAAAAAAAAAGAAAATAAGGATCAGCACAAAAAAAAAAAAAAAAGTTGCTGCTGGCACGGGAACTACATAACCCAGCATGCCTGCAGCCACCCACCCGGGCAAAGTCACACCCCCCAACAAAGTGAACCCCCCTGGCACCCCAACCTTCAACCATTCAAACAAAATACAAAGGGTTACAATGGCGGCGGCGGCGGCAGTGCACCTGGTGCACTAATGATATCAGCAATCCTACGGCCACCCACCTGGCACTCACCCACCCACAAATATCCCACACACCTCCAGCAACCCCCACGCACCTTAGATCCAACGATCAAGAGGAGGAGCTGGAGATCGCAGGCTGCATTTATAGTGGAGGCGCCGGCTGATGACAGCAGCCGTGCGCCTCTCTTCCTATTGGTCCAGGGGTGATCAGGTGACAGGGGTGAGGCCAGAGTCACCCCCAGATGACCCCCCGAGGACCATTCTCGAACCAGGAGCAACAATCCATGCTGTAGGCGGCCGCTGATTGGCAGGAGATGAGTGAATGTCAAGCCCGTAACACCTACGTGCTTGGTACTTAACGCCCAGCCAAGCCAGCACGTAGGAGTTACTGGCTTGGCAACAAAAGGGTTAAAGAATGGGAACGTCCTGACAAGTTGCCTGCCGTGCCCAAGGGTTTGGATAAAAGGTATCCCTTTCCCGTTGATCTTGTTAAGAGGTGGTCATTTCCCCCTGAAGTGGACGCTCCCGTGCTTGTCTTGTCCAATACTTCGGTCATGCCTTCCCCTGACACTACCACTCTGAGGGACGGAGAGGACCAGCGCATGGATCAAGTGGCCTGCCATGCTTTTACCTGTGTGGGGGCTGGCTTGCGCCCTGTATGTGCTGCCGCCATTACTGCTATTGCCCTTAAGAAACTGCTTAAGCGCCTCATTGATGGCACAACAGCCGGTAGTGTGGCGGAGGAATATAGGACTCTCTTACTTTGCTCTGATTTTGTGGCCTTTATCCTTACTGCTATGGATGATGCTGTGCGGCTGTGTGGAAGGACCTCTGCGCTCTTGGTGGCTATGCGCCGCTCTGTCTGGTTGCGCCAGTGGGCAGCTGACGCTGCGGCTAAGAAAGCTCTCACTGGCCTCCCCTTCGTGGGGCTGCGGCTGTTTGGGGAACCGAACGTCTTGATGTTCTAGCCAAGGATGGGAGGCTGCCTCAGCGTAGGAGGCAGTCTCGGCCCTTTCGGGGATCCTCTGTCCTCCTCCCTTCCTTTCACATTCCCAGAGGGGGCCGTGGCTCCCTCCTCTCCGGTGGTCGCAGAGATTCTTGGGGCCGTGGCAGAACCCGTGGTCGCCCCGGTCTCTCCTGGAATCCTAAGTCCAAACCCTCTCCCAAGCCCCCTCAGGCATGAGGAGGCGCCCTCACCCTTCCGGGTGGGGAGACGGCTTCGGATCTTTGCTCACGTCTGGAGGCTTCACGTCTCAGACCGGTGGATTCAGGATGTAGTGTCCTCCGGTTACAAGATAGAGTTTGCAGCCTGCCCCCCCCCCCAACATTCATCAGATCCTGGATGTCTTTAAACCCCCTGTCCGCTCAGGGATTGCTTCTGGCTGTTCATTGCCTGTTTGAGGCCGGAGTCATTTGTTTGGTGCCTCATCAAGAAAGAGGTCGGGGTACTATTCCAATCTTTTCACGGTCCCCAAAATGGACGGGTCTCTGAGGCCCAATCTGGATCTGAAGGGCCTCAACAAATTTGTCAGATTCAAGCACTTTCGCATGGAGACGCTGCGCTTTGCTGTCAGTACCCTTCGCCCAGGCGACTTCATGACCACTGTGGACATCAAGGATGCTTATCTTTATGTGCCTATCTTCCCAGGTCATCAGAGATTTCTAAGGTTCGAGCTGCAGGGTCAGCATTACCAGTTTGTGGCTAAACCCTTCAGTATCACCTCGGCACCTCGGGTGCTCACCAAGGTGCTGGCGGGAGTGATGGCTCTGCTAAGGAACCAGGGCACCCGCATCATTTCTTACCTGGATGGCATCCTGATTGTGGCCAAGTCCTTTCCTCAGGCCGAGCGGGACACTCAAATGGTGACACTCTGGAGTCTTTCGGCTGGGTGATCAACTATCCCAAATCTTCTCTGTCCCCGTCATTGGTGAGGACCTTTCTGGGCATGACGCTGGATACCTCTCAGGTCAAGGTGTTCCTTCCTTAGCAGAAGGTGGAAGGTCTTCAGCTGCAGGCTCGGGCTCTGCTGTCGTGTCCTCATCCCTCCATCCGTCAGGGGATGCAGTTGGTGGGCCTGATGGTGTCCTGCTTCCAGGCAGTCCCCTTTGCTCAGTTTCACATGAGACATCTCCACCTCTTGTCAGTTTGGGATCGGGACCCTGTGTCCCTGGATCAGGAATTTGTTTTGTCTCCCCTGGCCGGACAGTCTCTCTCGTGGTGGCTGGACTCAAGGAACCTTCTGGGGGGCAGGTCCTTCCTGCCCCCGTGCTGGGAAACGGCCACCACGGATGCCAGTCTGACCGGGGAGGCTTCTGGAAGTCCCTGAGTTTCCAGGGTCGGTGGGGCCCACAAGAGGCCCATGCTTCCATCACCGTCTTGGAACTGAGGGCGATCAGGTTGGTTCTTTCTCGCCTATCCACTCACCTCCGGGGTCCGGCTGTTCAGACAACCAGACGGCGGTTGCCTACATCAACCATCAGGGAGGGACTCGGAGCAAGCGAGCCTTCAAGGAAGTGTCCCTGATTCTGTCGTGGGCGGAACAGCATGTTCCCTGCATATCAGCGGTCTACATCCAAGGGGTGGAGAACCAGGTGGCGGACTCCCTGAGCAGGGAGACGTCTCGTCTGGGAGAGTGGTCTCTCAACAACCAGGTGTTTCTCTCCTTGTGTCACCGCTGGGGTCAGCCGGACGTGGACCTGTTAGCGTCCCGTCACAATCACAAACTTCCCAGATTTGTCTTTCTGTCTTGGCAATACCTTGGACGGAGTTTCAGCTTCTCTATGTGTTCCCTCCGTTTCCTCTCCTGGGCAGGGTAATGCGCAAGATAGCCCAGGAGCGGGTACCAGCCATACTAGTGGCCCCTTGTTGGCCAAGAAGAGTTTGGTTCGCAGATGTTGTGCGGTTGTCAGTAGACCGGCACGTCTTGCCCAAGGATCCAGATCTTCTCACCCAGGGACAGCTACGCCATCCCAATTTACAAACTCTGGCTTTAACGCCTTGGCTGCTAAAACCTCCATATTGATGGAAAAGGGGTTGCCTGCTTCTTTTGTTGATACCATGATTCGGGCTAGGAAGAAGTCCTCGTCCTTTATGTACTACAGGGTCTGGCATGCTTACATTGCCTGGTGTGAGTCCAAGTCTCTTCCCTGTCGGGTGTTTTCTATTCCCAGGATTCTGGAATTCTTGCAACGTGGTTTGAATCAGGGCCTTCAACTTAGTACCCTAAAAGGCCATGTTTCAGCTCTGGCAATTTTTTTCCAAAGATCTTTTGCCAATCACCGGGTTGGTTAAAACCTTTTTCCAGGGTGTTTCTCATGTGCGTCCACCCCATAAGTCTTTGCTACCAGTCTGAGATTTGAATCTGGTGTTGTCTGCCCTGCAAGGGCCTCCCTTTGAGCCTATCCGTGATGCTACCTTGTCTTTTGTTCTCACTTCTGGACCTAGAAAGGGTTTGCCTCCTGCTAAATCCACTATCAGCAAGTGGATCCGTCAGGCGGTGGTTCAAGCCTATTCTGCTAAGGGAAAGGAACCTCCCTTTAGGATTACTGCTCATTCTACTCGTGCTATTGGTGCCTCTTGGGCTTTTCAGCACCATGCTTCTGTTGAACAAGTTTGCAAGGCCGCTACTTGGTCTTCTGTTCATACTTTTTCTAAGTTTTACAAGGTTGATGTTAAGGCCTCAGCTGATGCTGCTTTTGGCCTCAAGGTGCTTCAGGCGGTAGTGACTTGGTAGTGACTTGGTCGTTACTCTTTGGGGATCCCACCCTGCTCTGGACACTGCTTTTGGATGTCCCAACTGTTATGAATACCGAAGCAGGCCGTACCATGCAATAAAAAAAAGCAATTCTGTGAGTACTCACCTGTAGAATTGTTTTTGTTCTTGCATGGCACAGCCCGCTTCGCCCCACCTTTGTTATCATTGTTCTTGGTTGCCTTTTTATGGTGATTGTTCCAAGTCAATTGGGGTCTTTTTCCTTTTTCACATTTTTTACTTATTCTCTTCCGGCTTCTTGTCTGCTTGTGTACGCTGGGGAACTCTATGGTTAAGCCCGTTTTTATAGGGAGCCTGGACAAGCCACAGATTTTCTGCAGTACCACTGCGCCACCTTGTGGCGGAATAACCCAACTGTTATGAATACCGAAGCGGGCCGTGCCATGCAAGAACAAAAACAATTCTACAGGTGAGTACTCACAGAATTGCTTTATTGTAAGTTTTTAGTTAGTCACTTATTATTCTTTCCCCCACTGGGCTGCAACTCTGTTCAGGACTCTAGGATACGGGTGTCACCATCTTGTTTCAGAAGCATCACATACTGAGGAGAGGAAAGGGGGGATAAAGTACAGGGAGCGGGGGTTATAGCTGTGCTTTGCACAGCCAGAAGAGCTGGGGTCAGGAAAAGGACAGCAATCCCAGAATGCAGAGCGACACAGAAGACACTTGCCTGATGCTCCATGAGCCGCCATCTTGGATGTTTAAAGGCTTATAACATGCAGTAGATGCAGGTAGGATGATTTTTAATGTGGGCAATGTGTATGTACAGGGTGTAGGAAACATATAAGGTAGGCACTTATTCAGGGTGAAGGTCCACTTTAAACAGGAAAAACACCCATTTTTTAAAAAATGGGTTTTGTTCCATGTGAAGGGGGGAAACCCAATTTCCGCCCTCCCCCCACGCTGCGATGCCCACTAAAACAAGTAATCGAGCCTTGTTATTGGCCAGATGCCAATACCCAGAGGATGCCTGCTGGCCACGTGACCCAATGGAGGCCACTTTGAAACCCCTCAGGTCGCCCCATTCTCATACCTCGTTTCCCGATCCCACGACGCGTCTAAGAGCAGCGGCCACATCCCTCTATCATTTGTGAATGGCTGGCACACTCCCTGTTAGAGGGAAGAGGAGGATGAGCCACTGCTCTTAGATGCGTCGTGGGACCGGGAAGAGGTGAGGCAGTCTCGGTGTCCAGGGGGGTTTCACACAGCGGGGCACCCTCGATCGGGGCACCGGGGGAAAGGACCAAAACCCAGGATAGTCAATATCCTGGGTTTTGGTTCACTTTCAGGTGTCGTCCTGGTTTAACATGTGTCATATATATATCAGGATCTGGGGCCAACGGCAATGACTCTGAAGACTGTTCTTAGTCAAATAACAAGCAATTTATTGAAAACAAAGTCCAACCGGCAAAATCTCTTAACTTCAGAGTATAATGCAGAACTCACCAACTTTAGCAATGTCCAGTGTGTGATAATTACAACGTACTGCAAGTCCTTGATATCACAGGTCCTCTTTCGGGGGATACAAGTCCAGCCTGTTAATCCACAGGATCCAAGTACAGATAACACTTAAAGTCAATTCAGCACTGTCAGTATTGGGAGCAGCAAGGCACAGGCTCCCCATCCCAGTCTGTCCAACTCCACACTGGAAGCCTCAACAGCTACTTTTATTAGGCTTTCTTTGCAATTAGCCTCATCACCTGTGTAAGAACTGGGAGTAGGGGAAAAACCCGTAGAGGACTGGGAATGTGGACTGGGGTTCTGTAAACTCGCCATGGATCATGCCTGAAAACCAAGGGAGAAATAGACACCATCCAGCACTTTCCTATACACTTTACCACGTACTATATCCTATATATGCTTGTATTGCATACTCCATGGCAGAGGTGTTTGCCAGTTTACCGGTACTGAGAGCCACAGAGGCATTGCCGATCTAACAATAACCAACCTTTATTTTTCTCTGAGTCAGTGAGAAGAAAAAAATTAGGGACTGTTTCTGTTCTAGCTCTAAAGATTTTCAGGGGTAGGATAAATATGAGGGAGGGGGTGTTGATCTACCGTCAACCTTTCATTTCTCCTGGGGTAGTTCTGAACCCCTCATTTTTGGGTCGACCCCCTCCTCCTATGAATAAGTGGAGGAGTTTAGTTTATAATACTAATGGGGCTACATGTATAAGTATATAAACATATTTGCAGCTCCCTTATCTATTGAGGTTCCTGCATAACAGACATTGAAGTGCAAGTCTTTTTCTATATCTGCTCTATTAAGTCTAATACAGGTCTGTACCTGAAAGAGGACCTTCACCCTAAATAAGAGTCTATCTTATATGTATTCTCAGTGTGTCACACACCCCGCTTCCCCTTTAATTCTGACGATAGGGTTATCCTCCAGCAGGAGGCGACGTTGCAGAGAGAAGTCTTGAAAACGAGCCCCTTCCGGCCTATATATACCTGGGACCTCCCACTTAACACCCAGTGTTTTCTCTCTGCAAGATGCGACAAGACAGAAGAAAGAAGTCTCCTGCTTGCAGGTAGCCGGGGTCAGTCCCCGGCATCCCCCCATGGTCTATTTCTGCCCAGCTACTTGTTTTTTGTTCACTCAGTTGATATTGGAATCCTCCCAGCCTAGGCTGCTGGCTGGGCAACGGTAGACGGCACCTCATGGTGCCTAGGAGCTTATCTCCTCCGCTCGTCCCCACGCGTGGGGCAGCGAGGTTATCCGGCTGGTGATCCGGATTTGCCCCGTCCCGGTCCCCTGTAATAATAATAGGTGGAATGGCAATCTGGCTGCCATTTTGTCCGCCATTTTGTCTAGGTTTTGTCCGCCATCTTGTATAAATGTTATTGCCATCCACCATTTTGTGTTCTAAGATGGATGCCATTGGCAGACATTTTGTGATCATGGTGTTATAACATAGCAAATGTAAGCCAGGATTATGCCCTGACGTGTCCAGAATGTGAAAAACAACTATGATATTGTAAATTTAAGTGAAAAACATGTTTACCAGAATTTTAAGTCAAAAACATGTTTTTCAAAAGTGAGTTTAAGATGTGTTTTTTGAAGATAAGGTTGAAAAACATGTTTACCAGAGTTTTAAGTCAAAAACATGTTTTTCAAAATGTACAGCTGTGACGTGGAGTGGGGGGCTTATCAGTATAGCATATGGATTTGTGACATATGTTCCTTACTTATCTTACCTGGGAATTCGGCCAATTCTTGGGTGAGATAGGTATGGAAGATTAGATAAACTCTTATCAAGAAACAGGTTGCTTTTACCCCTTGGAGTTTGGCCAGCTTTTTGGGGTGACAGCGCCATAAATATGAGGGGTATTCCACTATGAAATCAGGAGACTCAAGAGCCATTGACGAGGGCCGCCTGTCATGGACGGTGATCGGTGGGGCTGTTAACCCACTAACCTCCCAAGCTCATCCTGATCTCGCTGTGCCGCATCGGCCGTGGAGCTCCTCAACGACCAGGACTCATGATTAACCATATGCATGCTGGGTAGGTAAGCTTAACATTCCATGGAATAGTTGTTGATTGTCTTTAGATGTATCTGAAGGATATAGGATACAATTCGGAATAGATGAGAAGGTACCATTAAGCGATGTTGATTAAAGTTATGATTAAGTGTTTTTTCATGTTCTTTGGTTTTGTATAAGTGTTGTGCTATTTATTTGCTTTAAGCTGTCATTATTTCTTTGCCATTATTAAAGTTATATTTTACCACACTTTTGAGTTGTAGTGCTTCCTTCAGTGCGGGAATCCGAACAGGGGTCCTGGCTAGCTGGTCCCTTACCAATTGGGAACGTCATATCCTGTCCGGCTATTTCCGGTTCTGGTTTTGGCTGATCCAATTGGCAAAACTGTCCCCCCTTTTAGTCTAGCCTTCCCTCGCCTGGTCCCTTCTCCCTTAGTGTGGGGGGGGGGGGGTGGCGTTTGTGGGGCATCTTTATTTTTGAGTCTGGCCAGGATGATGTGTGTGTGTTTTTTTTCTGTGAGCAGCTTTAACAGGTCGGCGCTGCGGCTGGGGTTTTAATCCCCGGGCTGCGGGGGCTCTGTGTGTGTGCATTCAGTGCTGCGCGGCCGGGCGGGGTGCCTGTTTCTGGCACCCGCCTTGCTCGTAGTGTGGCCGCGGTGCTCGTCTCTATGGGGCGGGGCCGCGTTCCTTCGCGGCCCGCGCCGTGCTGACGTAAGCGGGGAGCGGGGCCGGAGCGCTTCGCGCGCTTTGCCGGTCAGCCCTTCGTCTCCTCGCTCTGGTCGGGGCGTCTGGAAGTAATCCCTCAGGTGGTGCACGGGTCCGTCTGGGGTCTGCTGCAGTCCACAGAGAAGGCACTTCACAACAGGCCAGCGAAAGAGTTCTGTCTGGCAAGTTTTCGTTTTATGCATATTAAGTATTTTAACCTATGTATGGCCAATTTGGAAGTAATTCCTCTAGATTGGTTGCACTGATTATTGTGCTGGTGCACTCTTGAGCCCATTAGGGGTATAGAGGGCTGCATTTTGATATATATATATATATATATATATTTTTTTTTTTTTTTAGGTGATTGCCAGTATACCTTGGGTATTTAATGTGTGTGTGTGTGTGTGTGTGTGTGTGTGTGTGTGTATGTTTACGCTTGCTGCATACCTTTTGGTACTTTCTGGAGGCTGATTGTGGTCTCTTTCTTACAGGTCCGGGGATTCCCGTGCTGCGGTGGGTCTCCTGGTCTGATATACCTGGGTAGTCTTATTGTGTAAAAATCCTCCCACTCCCGGGACTTTAATTATAAAAATGGGCATCCTGGGTTGCTTAATGTGTAAATCCCTGGGTTATTGCGAATGCCATGATTTCACCATATGGAGGCTTCCGACATTACCGGAAATGGCTCTTCGGGGCTATCCAGGCTGTGTGGGGGTTGTGGGGCTCCGCTCCCAGGCGATGATGTTATAATATGTATTCCATGTGCACAGCGGAATATCGCGCGCCAGTCCGGCACTCCGGCTCCTGGCTCCTCGCAACCTCCGTCATCTCCTACCCCTCCCCACCTATTCTGGACCCCGTGTGACGTTGTCAAAGGTGGGGATTTGCAATCCGAGGTGTGTGCACGGTTGGCCAGCCTCGAGAAAATAGTTTCCTCCGCGGTGGCCCAGAAGGCTACGGCGAAGCGGAAGCACCTTTCTCCGACATCGCCTGTTCCGGAGGGTGAAGTGTTGGATTGGTCCGATTGTCCCCCGGCTGAGGAGGGGGAGCTCCTAGAGGAGTCGGACGAGCCTGTAGACCAGCAATTGTTTGGTACCGCTGGCGATCAGGCTGCGGGGGTGTTCCTTGACACTCCTTCCATTTTGGCTCAAATGTTTGGGATTTTGGCTTTGGATCCGCCTGAGGCGGTCCCCCCGCCAAAGGGTGAGTTGTTTGATGTGCCCCAGCCGCGTTTGGTGTTTCCAAGACAACAACACTTTGTGAGGGTTGTCCTTAAGGAATGGGAACAACCTACGCGCCTTGTTGGAGTTCCTCCTAGTTGGGATAAGCGTTATCCTTTTCCGGAGGATTTGGTGAAGCTTTGGTCTGTTCCCCCTGACGTTGATGCCCCTGTGTTGGGGCTGTCTAACACGGCTGTGTTACACTCCCCTGACACTACTACCATTAAGGATGGTGAGGATCGTCGGATTGATCAATTGGCTCGCCATGGTTTTATCAGTGCTGGATCGGCACTGCGGCCGGTGTGTGCTTCGGCGCTTCTTTTGATGGCTGTCAGGTCCATTGTTAGAGATTTGTACGCAGATCTTGATCCCACTTGTGATGAGTTCTTTTCTCTCAAGCAGTGTGAGTCGTTTATTTCCTTTGTCATGACCGCCCAGGACGATGCGCTTGCGATGTGTAGCAGGACCGCGGCACTGTTGGTTGCTATTCGTCGGTCGGTGTGGCTGCGCCAGTGGACGGCGGACTTTAGCTCTAAAAAGTCGCTTACAGCTCTTCCTTTTGTAGGTTTGCGCCTGTTTGGCGACAAATTGGATTCGGTTACCAAGGGTGGTAAGTTGCCTCAACGCAAGAGGCCGCGCCATTCCTTTCGGGGAGCGGCTTCCTTTAGTCCCTCCTTTCGGGGAGCCAGAGCGGGCAGAGGGGCCTCCTTTCCCGCTACCAGAGGGTGCAGGTTGGACCCGGGGGAGGGGCCGTGGCCGTCCCGGTCAGTCCTGGGGCGCCAAGGCCAAGCCTGCTGGCAAGCCCGCTCAGCAATGAGGGGGTGCCCTTACCCGTGCGGGTGGGGGGACGATTGCGACACTTCTCCCAGGTTTGGGACCAGGAGGTTCCGGACAGATGGATCCGGGAGGTGGTGTCGTCCGGTTACAAGCTGGAGTTCGAGTCTCGCCCTCCTTCACGGTTTTTCCGGTCTCGGGTGCCCACCGATCCTTTGGCCGCGCAGGGGCTCCTGGCGTCGGGGAAGAATCTTCTGGAAATGGCGGTCATCCGGCCGGTGCCGCACTTGGAAGTGGGCCTCGGGTTTTACTCCAATCTTTTCACAGTCCCCAAGAAAGACGGGTCGGTTCGCCCCGTTCTGGATCTGAAGTTCCTCAACAGGTTCATCCGTACGCGGAAGTTTCGCATGGAAACTTTGCGATCGGCCATCGGTTCTCTTCGACAGGGGGACTTCATGACGTCCATAGACATCAAGGATGCTTACCTTCATGTTCCCATCTGCCAGGCTCATCAACGTTTTCTTCGGTTCGTGATGAAGGATCGGCATTTTCAATTCGTGGCACTTCCGTTTGGCCTTACCTCGGCTCCAAGAGTGTTCACCAAGGTGCTGGCAGGGGTGATGGCCATTCTCAGATCTCAAGGCATTCGCATCGTACCTTATCTGGACGACCTTCTCATCATGGCTCCTTCTCTCAATCAATCGGAGATGGACACCAGGACGGTGGTCTCCACGCTGGAAAGCTTCGGTTGGGTGATCAACTTTCCCAAGTCCTCCCTCGCCCCGGCCAGGGTGGTGTCCTTTCTGGGAATGCGGTTGGATTCTTGTCAACACAGGGTGTTTCTGCCTCCATCCAAGATTTTTCTGATTCAGGAATTGGCTCGGTTCCTTCTTTCCAACCCTCGACCGTCCATCCGTCTGGGGATGAGACTGGTAGGGTTGATGGTTGCCTCTTTCGAGGCAGTTCCTTTTGCTCAATTTCACACAAGGACGCTTCAGCTTCATCTGTTGGCGTCTTGGGACCGGCGACCACGGTCGTTGGATCGGCCCTTCCAGTTGTCCTTCCGGGTCCGGCAGTCCCTTCAATGGTGGTTGGTCTCGACCAATCTCTTGAGGGGCAGGTCTTTCCTGACTCCTCTTTGGGAAATTGTCACCACGGACGCCAGTCTTTCGGGATGGGGGGGAATTCTGGAAGGATCTTCAGTTTCGGGGGCAGTGGGGACCTCGAGAGGCCCACTTGCCCATCAATGTTCTGGAACTGAGAGCCATCTGTCTGGTTCTTGTTCATTTGACTTAGCATGTTCTGGGCCTCCCGGTTCAGGTTCGCTCGGACAATCGGACAGCGGTTGCTTACATCAATCATCAGGGAGGGACTCACAGTCTGGGTGCCCTCAGAGAGGTGTCCCTGATCCTGACCTGGGCGGAGGCCCATGTTCCTTGTCTCTCGGCAGTTTACATTCTGGGTGTGGAAAACAGGGTGAAGCGGATCTGTTGAGCAGGTGCTCTTCCCGTCTGGGGGAATGGTCTCTTCATCCTCAAGTTTTTCGGTCTCTGTGTCTCCGGTGGGGGACACCGGAGGTGGACCTGTTTGCCTCTCGTCACAATAGCAGGCTTCCGACCTTCGTGTCGCTCTCTCAGGATCCTCTGGCTCTGGCGGTGGATGCCATGTCCCTGAGCTGGGGGTATCTGGGGTTTCTGTACCTTTTTCCTCCGATACCCAAGCTAGGCAAGGTGGTATGGAAGCTGGCTCTGGAAAGGGTGTCCGCCATTCTCGTGGCTCCAAGGTGGCCAGGGCGAGTATGGTTAGCAGGCATCGTTCGGCTCGCGGTGGATCAGGTCGTTCTGCCTCTTCGGCCCGATCTGCTCACTCAGGGTCGGCTGTGTTACCCCAATTTACCAACGCTGGGTTTGACGGCTTGGCTGCTGAAACCTTCATCTTGAAGGAGGAGGGTCTTTCTGACTCGGTTGTTAAGACTCTGATCTGTGCCCGGAAGAGGTCTTCTTCTACCATCTACTATAGGACTTGGAGAGCCTATATCGCTTGGTGTGAGGTTAGATCTTTGCCTTGTAGGGTCTTTTTGGTTTCCAGGATTCTGGATTTTCTGCAATCAGGGCTGGACTCTGGTCTCCAGCTGAGTAGTTTGAAAGGGCAGGTTTCTGCCTTGTCTATCTTTTTTCAGAAGCCTTTTGCGCTTCATCCTTTAGTCAAGACTTTTTTCCAGGGGGTTACGCATGTGCGGCCTCCCAGGAAACCATTACTCCCTGTTTGGGACTTGAACTTGGTTCTTTCTGCTCTTCAGGCTCCTCCCTTTGAGCCCTTTCAGGATATTGCTCTGTCTACCTTGACTCAGAAGATTGCCTTCTTGGTGGCTATCACTTCGGTTCGGCGTGTCTCGGAGTTGGCGGCCTTGTCGATTCAGGCGCCCTACTTTGAGAGGCATCAGGACAAGGTGGTCTTTCGTTTCAAACCGGACTTTCTTTCTAAGGTTGTTTCTGCTTTTCATTTGAATCAGGATATTGTTCTTCCCTCCTTGTGTCCTAAGCCTAAGAATGACAAGGAGAGGGTTTTGCATTGTTTGGATGTGGTACGCTGTGTTAAGTACTATTTGATTACTACTTCTCCTTTTCGTAAGACTGATGCCTTTTTTGTTGTGCCCTGTGGGCCTAGGAAGGGTTTGGCTCCGGCCAAGTCTTCCATTAGCAAATGGATTCGTCAGGCGGTTGTTGGGGCCTGTTCGGCCAAGGGGAAGGTTCGTATCACCGCTCATTCTATTCGTGCTGTTGGTGCGTCCTGGGCTTTTCAGCACCTGGCTTCTGTTGAACAAGTTTGTAAGGCTGCTACTTGGTCTTCCGTTCATACTTTTTCTAAATTTTATAAGGTTGATGTGCGGGCTTCAGCGGATGCTGTGTTTGGCCGCAAGGTTCTGCAGACTGCAGTCGTTTAAGTTATGCTTCATTTTGCTGTCGGATACCCACCCCTTGTGGACACTGCTTTTGGATGTCCCTATCGTCAGAATTAAAGGGGAAGCGGGGTGTGTGACACACTGAGAATAATACAATTTTGTGAGTACTCACCTGTAAAATGGATATTGTCAGTGTGTCACACACCCCGCTTCACCCGCCCTTTTTGGTATCCTGGATCCTCTATATGGTGAAGCTTTCCTTTATTTTATTTTGAGGTTACCATTGGATTTCCTGGTACCTTGTCTTACTGCTGTTTGAATTCACTGGGTGTTAAGTGGGAGGTCCCAGGTATATATAGGCCGGAAGGGGCTCGTTTTCAAGACTTCTCTCTGCAACGTCGCCTCCTGCTGGAGGATAACCCTATCGTCAGAATTAAAGGGGAAGCGGGGTGTGTGACACACTGACAATATCCATTTTACAGGTGAGTACTCACAAAATGGTATTTTCCCACACACTGTACATACAGATTGTCCACATTAATCCGGACCTTCACCCTGAATAAGAGCCTATCTTGTATGTTTCCCCCACCATGTACATACAGATTGCACACATTAATCCGGAGCTTCACCCTGAATAATAGCCTATCTTGTATGTTTCCCCTACCCTGTACATACAGATTGCCCACATTAATCCGGACCTTCACCCTGAATAAGAGCCTATCTTGTATGTTTCCCCTACCCTGTACATACAGATTGCACACATTAATCCAGACCTTCACCCTGAATAAGAGCCTATGTTATGTGTCCTCCCCCCCCCCCCCCCCTCCGTACATACAGATTGCTCACATTAATCTGGATCCTCACCCTGAATAAGAGCTTATCTTATATGTTTCCCACACCCTGTACATACAGATTGCTCACATTAAAAATCATCCCACCTGAATCTACTGCATGTTATGAGACCTTGAACATCCAAGATGGCGGCCCATGGAGCATCAGGCAGCCTGCAAACAGGAAGTGTCTTCTGACTGTTTCGCTCTGCATTCTGGGATTGCTGTCCTTTCCCTGACCCCAGCTCTGCTCTGTCTGTGCAAAGCACAGCTATAACCCCCCTGCACTTTATCCCGCTCTCCTCTCCTCAGTATGTGTGATGCTTCTGAGTCAAGATGGCACCTGAATCCTAGAGTCCTGAACAGAGTTGCAGCCCGATGGGAGAAAGAATAATAAATAAATGACTAAAAACTTAAAATATATTAATTTTAGTTGCTGGGAAATAGTTTTTTTAAGGGTTTGGGCTTGTCATTAAATCATGCTGAAGGTCCGGTTGAAGTGGCTTGATTTTATGCTGAATTAAATACTTTAATCTCATTTCCTTTTTTTCCAGGGAGGGCATCAAGTTCGCCCTGCGGCCCAGTGATGATGAGGCCTGGTCTACACAAAATATTCTCTTCCTGGACGTGCTTAGCGAATTCTCACCCAAACTTCTAAAACAGGACAAGAAAGCTCTGTGAGTAAATTTGATCGTGTTGATAGGCCCTACTTTGGCCAGTGCTGCCAGAGGAATGGTAATGAAAGTGTCAAGGGCGGCTATCGTCATGCGGACCCCCTCCTTCTTTCCCGTTTAACGGGAGTCCTGGGTGTCGTTCAGTCTTTCAAATCAGCCTAGGAGATAGAATAAGAAATACGCAAGACAGAAGAACACACTCATTGGAATGCGTTTGACCATCTCATGTAAATGCACCTGGTGCTCCTCGGACCAATATCCTCCCTTTGACTTTTTCATTTATAGTAAAATAGAAAACTTACATACGTCATCTACATATTAGAAAAAAAAACTAAAGCTCAGTAATTGGTCTGTTATACCTAACGAGCACACTGGAATGTTAGCTACGCCTGGAGGCAGGACACTCAAACGCATTGTCCAGCTTCCCGACGCCATCTTTATCACAGTAATACATTATTAGCAGCATATTCTATTATCTTCATAATCCTAAGCATTTTTGTCAAGCAAAAGAGAAATAGCGCAGAGTGAAGTGGCTGAGGGTTTATTTCACCATTATTAGCCACTTAGCGTACAATGCAGAGAGAAAAAATACCATTTTGTGAATACTCACCTTGTAAAATGGGTATTATAAGTATGTCACACACCCCGCTTCAAGATATTCATAACCTGTGGGTATACTGACCTGAAGAGGGCGATCTGCAGAGATGATTGGAGGAAAGCAAGCCCCTCCCGGTCCATAAATACCTGGGACCTCCCACTCATTACCCAGTATAAAGAAAGCAGTAAGGTAAGGGACCAGGAAGAGCCAAACATAAGTCATAACAACGCAAAGTTCACAAAATGAAGGATCCAGAATACAAAAGGGCGGGTTGAAGCGGGGTGTGTGACATACTTATAATACCCATTTTACAAGGTGAGTATTCACAAAATGGTATTATTCTAAGTATGTCACACACCCCGCTTCAAGATATTCATAACCTGTGGGACATCCAATAGCAGTGTCCATAAGGGGTGGGGATCCAAAACAAGGCATAAAGCACAACTTAAACTACTGCAGCCTGCAGAACTTTGCGGCCAAAAACAGCATACGCTGAGGCCCGAACAACAACCTTGTAAAACTTAGAAAAAGTGTGAACAGAAGACCAGGTAGCGGCCTTGCAAACTTGCTCAACAGAGGCCTGGTGCTGAAAAGCCCAGGAAGCCCCAACCGCACGAGTAGAATGAGCTGTAACGCGAAAAGGAGGATTCCTCCCCTTAGCAGAATAGGCCCCAACAATGGCCTGACGAATCCACCTGCTGATGGAAGACTTTGTGGGTGCTAAACCTTTCTTGGGCCCAAATGGCACCACGAAGAATGCACCAGTCTTGCGAAAGGCAGACGTTACCACCAAATAATACTTCACCACGCGAACCACATCCAAGGAATGCAGGGCCCTCTCCTTGTCATTGCTGGGATTAGGACACAGAGAAGGCAGAACAATATCCTGGTTAAGATGAAAGGAAGAAACCACCTTAGGAAGGAAGTCCGTCTTGAAACGGAAAACCACTTTGTCCTGATGTCTTTCAAAATACGGAGCTTGAATAGACAGAGCCGCCAACTCGGAAACACGTCTAACAGAAGTGATAGCTGCCAAAAAGGCCACCTTCTGCGCAAGGGAAGACAAAGGAATATCATGCAAAGGCTCAAAGGGGGGACCCTGGAGAGCAGAAAGAACCAAATTCAAATCCCAAACCGGAATCAAAGGCTTCCTAGGAGGCCGCACATGTGTAACCCCCTGGAAAAAAGTCTTAACCAAAGGATGAAGCGCAAAAGACTTTTGGAAAAACACCGCCAGGGCAGACACCTGCCCCTTCAGAGTACTGAGTTGGAGCCCTAGGTCCAGACCATGTTGCAAGAACTCCAAGATTCTAGAAATAGAGAATTCCCTACAAGGGAAGGCCCTAGACTCACACCAATCAATATAAGACCTCCAAGTCCTATAGTACACAGATGATGAAGACCTCTTCCTAGCACTAATAAGAGTCCGAATCACAGCATCCGAAAGACCTTCCTCCTTCAAGATGGAGGTTTCAGCAGCCACGCCATCAAAGCCAGCGTTGGTAAATTGGGGTAACGAAGATGACCCTGTGTGAGTAGATCTGGCAGCAGGGTAGAACGAACTGATCTTCTGCCAACCTTACCACGTCTGCGAACCAGACCTGTCTTGGCCATCTTGGAGCCACCAGGATTGCTGGTGCTCCCTCCAGAGCCAGCTTGCGCACTACTCTGGCCATGGGAAACGGAGGAAACAGGTACAGAAAACCCAGATCCCTCCAGTTCAGAGACATGGCATCCGTTACAAGAGCCAGAGGGTCCTTTGCCAGAGACACAAATGACGGAAGTTTGTGATTGTGACGGGAGGCAAAGAGGTCCACCTCCGGTGACCCCCACTTGCGACAAATTGTGAGAAAGACCTTGGGATTGAGAGACCACTCCCCTTTGCGGGCTGACAGCCTGCTCAGAGAGTCCGCCTCCGTGTTCTCCACTCCCAGGATGTAAACCGCCGAGATGCACGGGACGTGGCTCTCCGCCCATGCCAGAATCAGAGACACTTCCTTGAGGGCACTCCTGCTGCGGGTCCCTCCCTGGTGATTGATGTAGGCAACCGCCGTCCGATTGTCCGACCGGACCTGGACCGGCAAGTCTCGCAGTTGATGAGTCAAATGACAAAGAACCATCCTGATGGCTCTCAATTCCAGAACATTGATAGGCTAGTGGGCTTCCAGGGGACCCCAGAAACCCTGAAATTGCAGATCTTTCCAGAAGCCCCCCCATCCTGAGAGGCTGGCATCCGTGGTGACTATCTCCCACTGGGGAGTCCGAAAGGATCTGCCCCTCAGCAGGTTGGCTGAGTTCAGCCACCACCGAAGCGAGCGGCGAACCCGGGGAGACATCTGAAAGAACTGATCCAGCGAC
This sequence comes from Gastrophryne carolinensis, assembly GCA_027917425.1. Lineage (NCBI taxonomy): Eukaryota > Metazoa > Chordata > Amphibia > Anura > Microhylidae > Gastrophryne > Gastrophryne carolinensis. The sequence continues at coordinate 429,648,010 of CM051238.1, forward strand.
TGAGGAGACCTGTTCCAGACCGACAACAGATGGAGCTGCAGTGTCCTTGTGTGAAACTGAGCAAAGGGGACTGCCTCGAAGGAGGCCACCATCAAACCCACCAGTCTCATCCCTAGCTGGATGGACGGCCGAGGAATGGACATGAGCGACCGAATCAACTCCTGAATCAGAAGAACCTTGGACTGAGGAAGGAACACTCTTGCCTGATCTGTATCCAGAGACATTCCCAGAAAGGATATTAACCTGGACGGGTAGAGGGAGGACTTGGGGTAGTTGATCACCCAGCCGAACCTCTCCAGAGTGGATAGAACCGTCCTGGTGTCCAATTCCGCTTGGCTGAATGACGATGCCAAGATGAGGTGATCGTCCAGATATTGCACTATGCGAATTCCTTGACCTCTGAGAAGAGCCATCACCCCAGCAAGCACCTTGGTGAAAACCCTTGGAGCTGTGGTGAGACCGAAGGGAAGAGCTACAAATTGAAAGTGCCGATCCTCCACCGCGAACCTTAGGCACCTCTGGTGCGCGGGAAAAATGGGAACATGGAGGTAAGCGTCCTGGATGTCTATGGACGTCATGAAGTCCCCCTGACGAAGGGAGTGGATAGCAGAACGCAACGTTTCCATGCGAAATTTTCGCAGCCTGACGAATTTGTTGAGAATCTTTAGGTCCAGGATGGGCTGAACGGAGCCATCCTTCTTGGGGACCGTGAACAGATTTGAGTAAAAACCCCGACCCGGGTCTAATGGGGGCACTGGGCAAATGACCGCCATTTCTAGAAGACTCGATACCGCCGGCGTCCGGGGACACCCTGGACCTAAGGAAACGCGGGGGGGGGCGGGACTCGAACTCCAGCTTGTAACCGGAAGACACCACTTCCCCGATCCATTTGTCCGAGACCTCCCGAATCCAGACTTGGGAGAAGTGTCGCAGCTGTCGCCCCACCTGCACGGGTGAGGGCGCCCCCTCATTGTTGAGCGGGCTTGGCCGCGGGTTTGGGTTTAGAACCCCAACTGTATCCTGAACGGGCACGACCTCTGCCCCTATTCCAGGAGTCTCCTCTTGTAGAAGGGAAGGCAAAACCTCTTCCCGCTCTGGCTCCCCGAAAGGAAGGGGTGAAGGAAGCCGCCCCTCGAAAGGGGCGACGTTGCTTCCTGCGTTGAGGTAATTTTCCACCTTTAGCTACTGAGTCCAATTTATCTCCAAAAAGCCTTAGACCAACGAAAGGAAGAGACGTCAGAGACTTTTTAGACCCAAAATCGGCCGCCCACTGGCGCAACCAAATTGAACGCCTAATAGTCACCATTAAAGCAGAGGCCCTGCTGCTCATCATCAAGGAATCATCCAAAGCAGCTAAAATGAAGGACAAAAAAACCTCACAACGTTTCAGTCCAAGAAATTCATCACTGTCCGGATCCAAACCGGACGAGGATAACAAATCCCTGACCACCTTTCTAGTAGCCACCACCAACAGTGATGAGGCACAAACAGGCCGTATGGCTGCCCCAATACTGGCAAAACCATGACAAGGTCTGAGTTGGATAACCCCAAAATTGGGGCGTCCACCTCGGGGGGGGAAGCCCAGCGCTTAACCGTGTCCACGGGGAAAGGATACCTTCTATCCCAACTCTGAGGAATGCCTGGGAGCCGAGCTGGCCTCTCCCATTCCTTGGAAATAATATTATCAAAATGCTTTTGATTAGGGAATTCTAAGCGCGGCCTGGATTCCTCATAAAACTCCCCTTGTTGTTGAGGGGCCTCCGCCGGAGGCGAGATAGCCAGAACCTCAAACATCTGAGTCAGAACATTAGGAGTGTCCGAGGAACTCCCTGACCCCCGATCAGAATCAGCGCCAACAATTTGCTGATCCTCGGAATTATCCGAATCCTCAAATACCTCCCCTTCCTCTGGAGGGGAATAATCTGACCAATCCAGACCATCCGCATCATCATATTCAAAATGAGAAACCGTAGACAAATGCTTTCTCTTGGCCGGTGCCTTCTTGGCTACCGTAGTGGAAATACATTTTTCAATACTGGCCAATCTGCACACACATCAGATTGCGACTGCCCCCCCATGACAACATCACACGGGGCACGGGTCAAAATGGGAGGGGGAGGGGATGAAGCCGGCGGTGCTGACCCAGAAGCCTGGGGTCCTGACTGCCGCGTAATAGTCTGTTGTGCACATGATATACATAAAAAGAAATCATCCCCAGTTAGGGATACCCCACAACCCAAACACTTCCGAGATTGTCCCGAGGGGAGCCCAGAATCCTGAGATGCCTCCATAAGGTGAACTTAAGTAAGTCGCTATGACCGAGGGAATTACGCTATGAAGCAACCCGGGATGCCCTTATAGTGTCCAAGTGGGAGGAATTTTTTAGGAAACCTAGTGAAAGTACCCAGGGACCCAGGACCGGGAGAAACCCCCTTTTTAAAATTCCCTGAAGAATCACCTAAAACACAGAAAACACAATTAGAAGCCTGAAGCTCTGTAAATATGTGTAAATGGTAGAATAAAAAGGGCCCGCAGGGCCACTCACAGAGCCTCCGGGCTAGTCCAGGACTATCTTTGCCAGCACGCTGCGTCTCCGTGTCTGAGGTAAACTCAGCAGAGCAGCCAGAGCGGGAGACGGAGAAGGGGGGCGTGGCCAGCGCGGACCGTGCGCTTTACCGGCTCCGCCCCCCTTTCACAATACAATTAGGAGCTACAAGCTCCTCAGCGGTGCCCGGGAACAGAGAGGGGGCGGGCCGCGGTAACGCGCCGCAACTCCCCTCCGCTGTGACACTCCGCGCCTGTGTCGCGGGGACCCGCGGCACCCGGCACGCCACATAATACCGGTAGCGGCCCGCTGTGCCTGCGAGCCGCTACCCCGCTGAATCACCTCAATCCCTGGACATCAAGGGCGCAGGCCGCGGCCTCACGCAGAAGGCCTGGCCCCGCCCCCAACAGAAGAGCGTGAGGGGAGAGCCCCTGCCCTCCGCCTTCTGAGATAAATTACAGCACCGCGGCGGCAATGGCGGCCGCGGTGTCTGTCTGAGCAATGTAAGTTTTCCCTAACACACAAAACAGATAATAAAAACAGTGCAACCAAATCATTGGGGGATTACTCCCAGACGCTCCACACCAGGATATCTAAATTGTGAGGAGAGGACCCCCAACCCAGGCTAGAAGGGAGGGGGTAGGCCAATTAGGGGAAAATATTCCCATGGACAGGGCATCCCAAACCGGGGTCACCAACCCGGTATAACCGCCTACCCTCTAAATAGGGTCTCGCGGCGGAGCATAGCTTCTGAGCACCTGTGTGCTAGAATACCATCACCCGGACCGCAGTCCAAACTGGGAGGCATATATATATATATATATATATATATATATATATATATATATAAATAGGGGCAGAAAAGAGTTCGAGCGGGAATAAATAATATTGGCCGGGAGTAGTCCCGGCTACCTTGAAAACCCCCTGTGCAAGGAGGAGACATCATCTTCTGCTTGCTCGCCGTCTGCAGAGATGAAGACTGGGTAATGAGTGGGAGGTCCAAGGTATTTATGGATCGGGAGGGGCTTGCTTTCCTCCAATCATCTCTGCAGATCGCCCTCTTCAGGTCAGTATACCCACAGGTTATGAATATCTTGAAGCGTGGTGTGTGACATACTTAGAATATTCCATTCCTTGGGGCATACTGAATTTGGATGCCCTGCTGTGTAAACCCCCCCGGAAGCCCCAATACAGTAACCTTCAGGAGTCCTTGCCACAGCTCTGCGCTGCGGCCACATCCCCGCTCACCTCTGGCATGCCCGCACCCAGCCTTTCTGAATGGGCGGTGTGGGTGCGCCACGGCTAAAGGTCAAGCAGTTTAAGTCTTTCTACCATTTTTGTTGCCGGCCTTTGGACCCATTCTATTTGAATAATGTCTTTTTGCAGGTAAGATCTCCAGAACTGCACACAGTATTCTAGCTGTGGCCTCACCAGGGGTCTATACAGCGACATCACAACCTCCCTCTTCCTACTGGTGATGCCTCGAGCTATGCAGCCGAGCATCCTGCTTGCTTTTCCCACTGCTTGGCTACACTGTCCACTCATATTGAATCACCCCTACATGTATTGGTAGTCCTGCTCTTATGTGCTTTAATGTCTTCTCTGTGTCCAGCTTGCAGTACTTTGAGGAGATGTGTAAGCAGTGCATCCCCGCTGATCAGCCTGATGAGGAGGATGAAATCTGGGCTCCACTCCATGCCTATAAGAAATCCCTCCAGACAGACAGTGACGCCGGGGCCCCCACAACAAGTAGCCGCCGAGCCAAAGACCGGAGACCAAGTGGATCACACCAGGTCTCCCCACACCGGAAGAAAAGGAGAACCAGCAGGGGTAAGACGGTGGTGGGTGGGTTTGTGGTGGGATAAGACTGTACTTTGTATGTGTGATGCATGGTTCAATGCTCTACATCAATTTCCTGACACCCATAACAAAAGTTCTATTTAACCTGGAGTTCTATTTAAAGCTGAACAAAACCAGTGAATTTGAGTTTTGTTCCAGTCCCCCGGGACATCCTGAATTGGAATGCCCCACTGTGTGAAAACCCCCAGGACACCGCTTTCCACTCACCTCTTTCTTGGTTCCAATGCGTGGACTCTCGTCCAATGAGAGCTGTCTGTCGTGACTATGTAATTCAGCAAATAGCTCTAATTGTCTAGAATGGGGAGTGTGGTGCCGCAGGCGTGCTCCCTTCCCAGCCTATCTGCATGGCTGAGGCAGGAGCATGCACATAGAGTACGGAGATGCCTTGGGTCATCGCCTTATCACAGCCCAACCATTTTACAGCACATATAGACCACAAGCACTGATCGCAATATTTCCCAGTTCCCTTTGGACCTACTGATGCCTACACCCCAATTATCTCTATCTCCGCCCAAACTAGCTCACCACCATGGAGTACAGAGATGCCTTGGGCCATCACATTATCACAGCCCAACCATTTTACAGCACATAAAAACCACAAGCACCAATCGCAATACTTCCAGTTGCCTGAGGACCTACTGATGCCTACACCCCAATTTATTGGGGTAATTCTCTGTGGCCACCGCTATCTCTGCCCAAAGTATCTCACCACCATGGAGTATGGAGATGCCTTATCACAGCTGAACCATTGAACAGCACAGACAAGGGCAATCAGTTCCTGCAATCAATGTGTCTGAAACGTATTACAAACCAATGGTCATAAGCTGTAGTTTTGCTTATTTCTATAACATTTCTCTAATGACTATATGAGTAATTTATTGGGGTAAGTCTTTGTGGCCACCGCTCTCTCCACCCAAAGTATCTCATGACCATGGAGTACGGAGATGCCTTGGGCCATCGCCTTATTACAGCCCAACCATTGTACAGCACATATAGACCACAAGCACTGATGGCAATACTTCCCAGTTCCCTTTGGACCTATTGATGCCTACACTCAAATTAATTGGGCTAAGTCTTTGTGGCCACCGCTCACTCCACCCTAAGTATCTGTACAGCAGAAACAGGAAATATATGTGTAAAAAAATCAAGTTATAGAATAATTGAAGTATCAATTACAATTTGCATCCCTGCCCCAGTCATCCTTCTTGGTAACCAGACTACCAAAAGATCCTAACAAGAGAGAAGTCTTTCCGCTAGTGCTTCAGGAGCCTCTACAGAAAAATGTGATAGAAATGGTCCCTCCGACCCCTGTGGGAGTAGGGTTCTACTCTCACGTTTTTCTGGTTCAGAAGCCGTCAGGGAAGTACCAGATGATTTTGAATCTAAAAAGATTAAACAAATTAATTTGATACAAGAGGTTCAGGATGGAATCAATATATTCGGTCAGAAATGTGCTGATAGAAAATGCCCTGATGGTGAATCTATATTTACTAGATGCCCATCTACATATCCCTATTCTTATAGCACATCACAAATATCTGAGGCCTGTCATCATCCCCAAGGATTTTTACAAAGATCTTGGCGGAACCCATGGCCTACCTCAGACAACAGGGAATCATTATGATACCCTATTTGGACGACCTACTGTTAAAGCGGACCTTCACTCTGAATAGAAGTCTATCTTATATGTTTCCCACACCCTGTACATACTGATTGGCCACATTAAAAATCATCCTACCTGCATCTACTGCATGTTATGAGCCTTTAAACATCCAACATGGCGGCTTATGGAAGCCGCCATCTTATCAGGCAGCCTGCAAACATGAAGTGCCTCCTGACTGTGCTGCTCTGCATTCTGGGACTGCTGACCTTTACCTGACCCCAGCTCTGCTCTGTCTGAGCAAAGCACAGCTATAACCCGCCCCCCTGTACCTTATCCCATTCTCCTCTCCTCGGTAAGTGTGATGCTTCTGAGTCAAGATGGCGGCGCCCGTATCCTAAATTCCTGAACAGAGTTGCAGCCCAGTGGGGGAAAGAATACGTTAGTGACTAAAAACTTAAAATATACTAATTTTAGATGCTGGGGAACCGTTTGTTAAGAGTTTGGGCTTTTCATTAAATCATGGTGAAGGTCCGGTTTAAACAATTCACAGATGGCATTGTTAACAGATCTAGAAAGGACGTTGCCAGTATTAAAGAATCTGGGGTGGGTAATAAACTTAGAGAAGTCCAGCCTAACGCCCAGTCAACAGTGCAAGTTCATGTGGGGGTTAACATGGACAGCACCCAGCAAAAGTTATTTCTTCCACAGGAAACAGGAGACAAGATTACAGCAGAGGTGCTAGACCTAACAAAGAATCCTCGGGTTTCTATAAGGGTTGTGATGAGAGTGCTGGGACTCATGACCTCAGCAATTCCTGCAGAACATTGGGATCAGTTACACACAAGAACCCTGCAGACATTCCTGTTAGAAAAGTGGGACAAATGACAGAGTTCATTAGATCAACTAGTTTAGTGGACCCCAATAGTGTAGAGTATCTAAAGTGGTGGATAAATCCAGGGAACCTGGTAAAAGGAAAAGAGTGGAGACAGACCAACCCAGTAATAGTCTCAACAGATGTAAGCAACTGGGGTTGGGGAGCCCATTTAGGAAACCAGCAGGTTCAGGGGAGGTGGTCAAAAATGGTGGCAGCCAGCTCCTCAAATTTCAGGGAGCTTCTGGCAGTCAAGCTCGCACTAGATCACTTTCGACCATCAATACTGATCAAGCAAGTTCAGATAAGGTCAGACATCGCTTCGACAGTGGCATATCTAAATCGCCAAGGGGGAACCAGGTCATTAAAACTAATGATATTCTAAGCATACAGTACGTCCTGCTCCAATATAATACTTACACGTGGGTAATCCTCTGCCAGAGGGCGCTCACTGCAGACATGCAAAAACAGGCTCCTCCCAGCCCTTCATATACCCAGGGACCTCCCACAAATCCCCAGATTTCTCTGCAGTGCTGACTGCGAAGACATGAAGTATCAACTCTCTCACAGGTGAGCGGGGCTTTTACAGCCTGCGGCCCTGCAGGACTATTACCACCCGTCCGCTTCGACAAAGATGTGCCTCCCAGCCTGGGCTGCGCTGGTCGGGTGAAGGTAGGCAGCACCTCGTGTGTTCACGGAGCTACGCTCCACCGCAATCCCCCACCATAGGGTAGGCGGTTAGGCTGATGGTGAGCCTCTAGTGGATGCCCCTCCCGCATTATTGCCCCGTGCCCTGATTAGCGGTGGACCCTGTTTACAGGGTCGCCACCCTCCCTCATTTCCCCCAGTAGTTAGGGGGAAAAGAAAGGGGGGGGGTATGTGTGTGGCGGTCCCAGTGGACGGTAATGTCACGTTTATGGCCTTATTATTGCCCTTTATTAACATTTGGGTGTCAGAGCCGCGCTGCTTGCTCTTTATTCTGTTTTGGCTGGCGCCGTACGTTGTCCTCTCCTTACTGCATAGATTGCTGCGCCGGGCGGCAGCGTAGTTTAGATGCTACGGCGTCTTCCTTGCCAAACTGCGTATGTGATTTTATCCTTGCCTTTTTTGACTATTACCTCAGAGCTCCGCGCTCTTCGGGGTGGGCGGGGACTTGACTCGGCGTGCTCCGCGTCACGGCCGAGCATTGAGCCCGCCCTTCGAGGTTCGCTGGGCGCCATTTTGACGATCTTCGCGCACGTGCGTGGTGACGGTCCCCCTCCTCCTTCGGTCTGTAAGTGCCCTCGCGGGTGTCTCTTTATTATATGTTTTTCCCAGCTGCGCATGGCCCTGAACCTCTTCCCCCTTTATGTCTTTCAGACGCCAAGTCTCCGGTGGCTTCTCCCGGCCTCATATATAGATATATATATATAAATATTAGCGGGCCTACTTACAATTTTTCCACATTAATCAGCAGGTCTTTGGGGCATCCAGGGTTGCCTATTGCGTAAATCCCTACGGGCATACTGTGCCTAGATAATCACCATATGGAGGCATCTCAGGATTATGTGACCGGGGTCCCTCGGGGACAAGACCGGCTGTGTGTAGCGTGTGGACTCCCCCATGCCATTGCTGGCAGAGCACGGATCTGCGGACCATGTGCCGAGCAAGCACTGGCCCTGCAAGCGGCGCCTGTGGCTGCACCTCGCTCCGATACTCCCCTCTCCCCTTGCCTAGATCTCACTCCTGCTGAGTCGCATACAAGTTACAGCCTGATGTGTCTTCTAGACGACCTACGGCTGACCAGATTGTTGCGGGGTGGTCCGAACGCTTGGGCCCTGTCAGGAAGCGGCCCTTGACGCCCCTGGCTTCTGCCTTTGATATTGGATCGGAGGAGTTTACTTCTCCGCTTGATGGTACTCTGTCTGACGATGGAGAACTGTTCTCTGACCCAGGTTCCTCTGAGGAAAGGCCGAGGGGTCATGACGATTCGGGCCAGGATGACTGGGGCCAGTTCGACATCGATGGTCTGTTGCTTGAGATTTTTAAGGCCCTGTCTATCTCGCTCCCTAGCGCGGCTCCCAAGCCGAGAAGGGAGCGTTTCCATGCGGCGACTGCACGCTTGGAATTTCTCGAGCAGGCTCACTTCCATGCTCTCGTACTCAAGGAATGGGAATGCCCCACTAAGCTTCCAGGGATTCCAGGGGACTGGGATTGGAAATATCCTTTCCCCCCTGAGGTGGTTAATTGTTGGTCATCCCCCCCCCCCCCCCGTGGTGGACGCACCGATCATTGGGGTCCCTAACCCACCCTTTTTTACTGCCCCGGCTTATAGCACCCTTCGGGATGTCGAGGACCGGTGCATCGATAGGCTGGCTTCACACGCCTTTGCTTGTGCAGGAACGGCGCTGCGCCCGATCTGTGCCACGGCCATCACTGCAGTGGCCGCTAGAACCCTCGTAAGAAAGATGCTTGAGCATCACCCTGAGGATCTACCCTGGGAGGTGTTTAATGCACTCTCCAGTTGTGATATTTTTGTTAAATTTATCCTTTTAGCTCTGGATGACACCATCAGAATGTGTGCAAGGACTTCTGCCCTAGTGGTGCCTATACGTCGCTTGCTCTGGCTGCGACAGTGGGGTGCTGACGAGGTTGCTAAAAGAACTCTGACTGGGCTTCCCTTTAGAGGGCAACCCCTGTTTGGGGCCCGTCTGGACCTCTTTGGAAAAAAGGGCAATTCACCCCATCACAGGCAGCCGTCTCGGCCCCCTCGGAGCAGGGATACCCCCCCCCCATACCATAGTGTTAAACAAGAACCTGGGGTGCCCTTTCTGGGGGCCTGTGCAGACTCCTGCCCCATAAGCGGCAGACAACGTCCTGGGCCCTCCGGCCAGGCTAAGTCAAAATCCTTCTCCAAAACCCCCAAGCATGATGGGACGTCCTCGCCCGCCTGGGTGAGGGGATGGCCGCAGCACCTTGCTCCTATCAGGAGGCGTCTTGCCTCATTCTGTTGGTTTCAGGAGGTAGTTTCCTCCGGATGCAGGATAGAGTTTGCTGGGCGGTCCTTTCCCGAGATTGTCAGGGTGCTTCTAGTCCCTGTCTTTCTTCAGGTGTCGGTGCAGGCCTTGCTTGGCTTGCTAGGTCTGGGGTCATTTGCAGGACGCCCTTAACAGACAGAGGCTGGGGCCTCTACACCAGTTGTTTCCACATTCCCCTTAAAGCGGACCTTCACTCTAAATAAGAGTCTATCTTATATGTTTCCCACACCCTGTACATACAGATTGCTCACATTAAAAATCATCCTACCTGCATCTACTGCATTTTATAAGCCTTTAAACATCCAAGATGGCGGCTTATGGAAGCTGCCATTTTTGCAGGCAGCCTGCAAACAGGAAGTGCCTGCAAACAGGAAGTGACTGTGCTGCTCTGCATTCTGGGACTGCTGACCTTTCCCTGACCCCAGCTCTGCTCTGTGTGAGCAAAGCACAGCTATAACCCGCCCCCCTGTACCTTATCCCACTCTCCTCTCCTCAGTAAGTGTGATGCTTCTGAGTCAAGATGGCGGCGCCCGTATCCTAAATTCCCGAACAGAGTTGCAGCCCAGTGGGGGAAAGTATAATAAATTAGTGACTAAACATGTAAAATATATTAATTTTAGATGCTGAGGAATTGTTTTTTAAGAGTTTGGGCTTTTCATTAAATCAGGGTGAAGGTCCGGTTTAAGGATGAGGCAGTCTGGCCCATTCTGACCTCCCATGGTTCGGCAATTGATATTCACAGGCAGTGATGCACGGTATTTCTGAGTTGGGCTGCCAGCGCCCTGCACCCAGTAGGCCTCTTGCCGTCTGTGGAATTCTAAGTTGCTTATTTTAGCTCCCCTGTGTTTTCGGGACATCGAGGCTCTTACAGGTTAGTGTTGGAGGGCCAACACTGCTGATTGTGGCCTTGCTATTGGGCCCCTCTTCTGCTCCCTGTGCTCGCTATGGCACTGATGGGGGTGATGTCTCTGATGAGACCAGGGGGCGTCCGCACAAGGACCTATCTGGTCGTCCTTCTTACTTACAATCCCTGCGTCAAGCCCCGCTGATCACTACGCTAGCGGTGTTCTCTGGAAGTTATATTAGATGGGTGCTCAGTCACCTCTATCCCTCATGGTCCCTTATTCGCTATCTCCATTCCTTGGATTCGGTTAAGGCTTGAGCCTTCTTCCTTGGCAATAAGTGGACTCCTAGTTACATGGGCTCTGTCCCTCGTTGCTGACACCTTACTTTCACCAGGCAGGATTGCAGCTGGTGGGCCCGTTTGTGGCGGATCAGATGATGTCCCTTATATACAGAGCCCTTGGGCTCTTCGGCAGAGTAGATTATTGATCCTGGATGGGGTTCCAGCACCCCGGGAGCTAGGTCTGTGCTCATTCCCCCTTGGTACGGTGGTTCCTCTTGAGCTGGTTAAATTCAAGGACTCTGTCAGGGGCACCCCCTTTCTTGCTTGCATCTTCCTGTAAATGGTCACGTTGGGTACCAAGTCTCGCAGGTTGGCGGGGGGGGGGATTTTCTTCCAAGAACCCCCCGCGATTCCTAGGTAGAGTCACTTAGAAGGTCCTTCTTACCTACTGATTTTGTTAAAACAGTGAGCCTTCATTTGGCTCTATTTTGCTGGACTTCTCCTCTTCAGGACCTGTCTATTTGGGGACTCTTGGCCTGTCAGAGGACAGTGGTTTGTATTTATTATTGGTCTGGAACTTGAAGCAGGATGATTCTCCTGGAAGGTTTCTGATCCTGATCTAGGTGGGGGTCTACGTTCCCTGCACCTCAGTGGTCGATCCAATGGATGTCCTTCAGTAGTAGGTTGTGCTATCCTGGTGTCCCTCTGAAAGCCAACTAGGGTGACTCTGTTGGGTCTCGTTAATATCACAGGGGCCCTGCCCTTGTTTTTACTGCCCCAGTTTATTCTGACTCTGGTCATGGGGGCTTAGTTATTTTATGTCTGGACATTCTATTTTATATGTCTTCTCTTCATTCACCCTGCTATGCGGGTTTCTGCGCAAGATTGCGCTGATAAGGGGACCCGTGATACTGATGGCCCCTGGGTGGCCTAGTGGACTGTGGTTCGCAGTTGTTTCTGCTGAGGACAGCGGACCGGTACGCTCTCTCAGGAGTGTGGTTCTGCCCTTTTTCAAGCTCCTTATTATGTCGCCCCAATCTACAGGCTCTAGTCTGATGGCTTGACAGTTGATTCATTCACCCTTTCGGAGACGGGTTATCTTCCACGTGACCTTGTCTATGGGGGGCTAGGAGCAAGCTTCTTCTCCGTTCTCCGTCTATTATAGGGTATGGCGTACCCATATTGATTGGCGTGAGTCTGGGTCTCTCCCCTGTTGGATGTTCTCGGTTCCCAGGGTTCTAGAGTTGTTACAGCATAGGTTGGGGTTGGCTCCCCATCTAGGTACTCTGAAGGTTCAGGTTCTGTCCTGTCTGCCTTCCTGTAGAAGTCTGGTTCAGTCTTCCTTGTTAAGAGTTCTCTTGGGGATTGCTCAGGGGCATCTCCCAAGTAGTTCTATGGTCCCTGTTGGGATCAATTTTCATTCTGTTTGCCCTGCGGATTGTCCCCTTGGGACTTATTCTGGATGCTGTCTGAGCTGTTTTGTAGTTCAAGTCGCCCCTTCGGGGGCTGTTGCTTCAGTCAGACGTGTGCCTGAGAAGATGGCTCTGATTACTTAGCCCTCGTTCATTATATATATATATATATATATATATATATATATATATATATATATACTTTAGTCTGCCTATGGGCCTTATTCTTAGTAATGCTGAAGTAAGGGGTCTACATTCCCTCAACAGGTGTTGACATTTTCCTGGTTGTTTCTTGTCCCTTAGGGGGACTGATGCCCTTTGGGGTCTGCGGGCGCCTCCATAGGTATGCGCCTGATCTTGTTTGCTTCCAGGGCCTATGCGCCCGTTGGACTGATCTTACTTGGATGTTTTGCCTTCCTGGTCCTGAGTAAAGGTTTCGGTTTCTTGCTGATCCTTGTTAGTGAAGGGATCGGTATCCCTGCCTGTCTTGCGGGAGACCAGTTTTCAATCCCCCGTTGGGGAGAGTTCTAAGTTTTACCGAGGCTCTTGTTGCATTTGGGCTGGTCAGGCCGTTACTCTGGCCTATCCCTTTAGGGGGAAGAATCTTCCTCTCTTTTTATCATGTTCTAATTGTGTTTGGGTGCCTTTGGCCCTTCAGCACCAGGTTTTTTCTGTTAAACAGGTTTGCTAGACCGCTGCTTGTTTTCTGTTCATACCTTTTGAAAGGTTTTGTTATGAGATTGACGTTAGAGCCTTTGCTCATGTCGTACTTGGTAGCAAGGTTTGCAGGTGACAGCACCTTTACTGTCTGCTGTGCCTTTTTTGTTGGGGATCCCACCCTATTTTATGGACACTGCTATTGGATGTCCCACGTGTAAGTATTATATTGGAACAGGACGTACTGTATGCTTAGAATAATACAATTCTGTGAAATACTCACCTGTAGAATTGGTATTATACGCATACAGTACGTCCTGCTCCACCCCACCCTGGTTTTACATTTTCTGGATCCCCTGTATGGTGATTATTATCATTGCCATTGTTACCAGTTTGGTGGTTGGTTTCTCCCAGCTTCTTTTCTCACTGCTTTTCAATGCTGGGGATTTGTGGGAGGCCCCTGGGTATATGAAGGGCCGGGAGGAGCCTGTTTTTGCATGTCTGCAGTGAACAGCGCCCTCTGGCGGAGGATTACCCACGTGTAAGTATTATATTGGAGCAGGACGTACTGTATGCGTATAATACCAATTCTACAGGTAGGTATTTCACAGAATTGTATTATCAGCAAGAGACATTCTAGTACCACTCAAGCATCAGATCCGGTCATTGTCAGCAGTCCATTTGAAGGGGACCCTAAATGCTCTTGCAGAATTGCTAAGTCATGTAAAGATCCAATAGACCAAATGGTGTTTAAATCAGGCGGCCTATCAGCAGATCGTAAGTGTTTGGGGTCACCCGCAGATAGACTTGTTTGCCTTCCTCAAATATTATAGACTTAATTTACTATCTGCAAAACACCAGGTCTTCAGTAGAAGAGTACTACTTGCAGCTTCCCATCCTTAATGTATAATTACTTGCCTAATCCTCTCTGTGTGGTCATGCTAAAGGATGACTTGGATAAACCACCTTTAGACTTACTGGTAACAGATTTTTCAGGAATCCTTCAGCTTGACTGCCGATTACCCGAGTCCAAGGGTGGTTTTATTAGGTTACTTTTCGAATACTGAGGAAGGGGTGGGGCTTTTAATCTCTGTTCATGTTTGTGTTTCCTCCCAGGGGGTGGAGCATAATCTCTCCATGTGGTCAATCTGAAAGATTCCTGAGAAATCCGTTACTGGTAAGTCTAACAGTGTTATACTTAGAATACAGTACGTCCTGCTCCAGAGAGAATACTTACACTCAGGTACTACTCCGCCAGATGGCGCTGGACTGCAGAGGCATCGAAAATAGGCTCCTCCCAGCCCCTCAAATACCCAGGGACCTCCCACAATCCCCAGATTTTCTCTGGAGTCTGGACTGCGTAGGACAAGAATATGGCTCTCTCTTCTCGCAGGTGAGCGGGGCTATTAGCCTTCGGCCCTGTAGGACTATTCCCACCCGTTCCATTAGTAATGTGCTGTGCTGGTCGGGTGATGGTAGGCAGCACCGCTGTTAGGTGCTTAGGAGCGCTGCTCTACCGCAATCCCCCACCAAAGGGTAGGTGGTACAGGCATATGGTGAGCCTCTATAGGATGCCCCTCCCGCACTCTTGCCCCTGTCTATCGGTGGGTCCTATGTTAAGTGGCCGCTGTCCTCCCTCATTCTCCCTGTAGCATTCAGGGGAAAAGAGGGGGGGGTTGTGTATGTATGTACATACGTGTATTGGCTTATGCTTTACTACATTATGCTTTGTGTCAGCCGCCACGCTGACTTGTATTACTTTTATTATACTTGAAATTGCAGTCGCGCAGGTTTTTTTCCCAGTGTTCCGCGCTTGGCGGCAGCGTTACCTCAGGCGCCAATGCGCCGTCATTGGTTGCTTGTCACGTGTTGGCTTCGCGCTCTTCGGGGGGGGGGGGCTGCCTCTGGCGCGTTCTGCGTCATTGCTCGTGCAGGCCCGCCCCTCGAGGTATACCGACGCCATTTTGTCTGCTTGTTCGGCTTCTGCATGACGGGCTTCTACCTACCGCGGTCCGTAAGTGCCCTCGCGGGCGGCTTTATTACCGTTTTTAATCATTGTTTGCTTACGGCTACCTTTGATTATGTCTTTCAGACGACGAACCCATTGGCTTCTCCCGGCCCTCTATTAGTTTGTTAACTTGTGAGGCCTAGTGAATTACTCCAACTTCCCTAGCGGGTTATTGGGGCATCCCGGGTTGCTGTATAGCGTTAATCCCTATCGGCCTAGTGTGCCGCTATAATCACCATATGAAGGTATCTCAGGATAATGTGACCGGGGTTCCTTCAGGACAAGCCCGGCTGTGTGTAGCTTGTGGGGTGTCCCCTATTAGCGCTGACAATGCGCAGGTCTGTGTACCTTGTGCCGAGCAGGTGCTTGCTCTGCAATCCGACCTTCCAGTTGCTGGGCCTGCGCCTCGTTTCATTTTATCTACTCCCCCAAGCTTAAATCTCACTCCCACTGAGTTGCATACAAGCGGGGATTCTCAGCCTGATGTGTCTTCTAGACTGGCTAGTGTTGAGAAGTTAATTGCTAATACCTTGGCGCGTAAGGCCCCTGCAAAAAAGCGGCACTTAACGCCTAATGTCACTCTTTTCCCTATGGAAGCTGATGAGTTTTTGCATCTATATGGCTATACCCCTTCGGACGAAGGGGAGCTATTCTCCGACTCAGGGTCATCTGATGAGAGGCCCAGGGGTCATGACGATTCTGGCTCTGACCCCTGGGCCCTGGATGATACTGATAGATTGCTGGCCCAGATTTTTGAGGTTCTGTCCATTTCTCCCCCTGTTGCGGCTCCCAGGCAAAGGAGGGAACTTTTTCATACTGCTAAGTCACGCTTGGAATTTCCTGAGCAAGCACATTTCAATAACCTTGTGCTCAAGGAATGGGAACGTCCCAGTAGACTTCCCGGTGTACGTAAGAGTTGGGATAGGAAGTATCCCTTTCCTGCTGAGGTGGTAAAGTGTTGGTCATCCCCTCCCGAAGTGGATGCCCCGGTCCTAGGATTATCTAACACCTCTGTCATGCACTCCCCTGACTCTACTACCCTGCGGGATGCTGAGGACCGGCGCATTGACCAGCTGGCGTCCCATGCCTTTGCTTGTGTGCGGACGCCGCTGCGCCCGGTCTGTGCCCCGGCCATTACGGCTGTGGATATTAGGACCCTGCTCAGAAGTATCCTTGATAGTGCCCCTGATGATTTGCCTTGTGAGGTGTTTAATGCACTCTCTAGTTGTGATGTTTTTGTGAATTTTGTCCTCTGCCTTGGATGACACCATTAGAATGTGTGCCAGAACATCTGCCCTTGTGGTGGCTATACGCCGCTCGGTTTGGCTGTGCCAGTGGGCTGCTGACAACGCTGCCAAGAAGGCCCTCACTGGTTTGCCCTTCAAAGGACTACACCTGTTTGGGGACCGCCTGGACCTTTTTGCTAATGGGAGGCAGGTTACCCCAGCGCAGGCGGCAGTCTCGGCCCTTTCGGGGTCAGGGCTCCTTTTCCTCCCCCTACCGTGGTGCTAGACAAGGGAGGGGGGTTTCCTGGGGTAGGGGCAGAGGACGTGGACATCCTGGCTCCTCCTGGGGCCCAAAGCTTAAGTCCTCTCCCAAGCCCCCTCAGGCATGATGGGGCGCCCTCACCCATCCGGGTGGGGGGGGCGGCTTCAGCACTTTGCTCACGTCTGGAGGATCCATGTCTCAGACCGGTGGATTCAGGAGGTAGTGTCCTCCGGTTACAAGATAGAGTTTGCTGCCTCCCGCCCCCAAGATTCATCAGATCCCGGATTCCTCAGGACCCTGTGTCAGCTCAGGATCTAGTGCAGGCAGTGCAAAGCCTCCTGGAGCTGGGGGTCATCTGCAAGGTCCCTTTAAGAGAAAAAGGCAAGGGCTTCTATTCCAACCTCTTCACAGTGCCCAAAAAAGATGGGTCAGTCAGGCCCATCCTGGACTTGAAGATCCTCAACAAATTTGTCAGGAGCAGGCGCTTTCGCATGGAAACTCTGCCATCAGTTCCCTGCGCCCAGGGGATTTCATGGCATCTGTGGACATCAAAGATGCTTACCTTCCTATTCCTGTATTTCCAGGTCATCAAAGGTTCCTCAGGTTCGCTCTGGAGGAACAACACTACCAATTTGCGGCATTGCCCTTTGGTCTCACTTCAGCTCCCAGGGGGTTCGCCAAGGTGCTGGCTGGAGTGATGTCTCTGCTCAGGTTTCAGGGCATCCGCGTGCTGCCTTATCTGGACGACATTCTCATCACCTCCCAGTCTCTACATCAGGCAGAATTGGATACTCAGCTGGTGGTGTCCACCCTGGAGTCATTTGGATGGGTGATCATCCACCCCAAGTCCTCTCTGTCCCCCTCCTTGGTGACTCAATTCCTGGGAATGAATCTGGATACAGTTCAGGCAAGGATTTTTCTTCCTCAACAGAAGGTGGACAGTCTGATTGCACAGGTCCAGTTCCTGCTATCTTGTCATCATCCCTCCATCAGGCAGGGAATGCAGCAGGTGGCCCTGATGGTGGCGTGCTTCGAGGCGGTCCCTTATGCTCAGTTCCACTTGAGGCCTCTGCAACTCCACCTCTTGTCAGTATGGGACAAGGACCCAGCGTCCCTGGACCGGGTCTGTGCGCTTTCCCCCCTGGCCAGGCGGTCCCTCTCGTGGTGGCTGGACTCCAGGAACCTGCCCCCCCCTGGGAGACGGTCACCACGGATGCCAGTCTGTCAGGTTGGGGGGGTTTCTGGAAGTCCCTCCCCTGTTCCAGGGGAGGTGGGGCCCTCACACCTGTCAACGTCTTGGAGCTGCGGGCGATCAAGGTTAGTTCTGGCTCAGTGGACTCCTCACCTTCGGGGCCTGCCTGTTCAGGTGCGCTCGGACAACCAGACGGCAGTTGTCTACATCAATCATCAGGGAGGGACCCGGAGCAAGAGGGCCCTCCAGGAAGTGTCTGTAATCCTGACCTGGGCGGAGGCCAATGTTCCCTGCATATCAGCTGTGTACATCCCGGGGGTGAAAAATCTCCTGGCAGATTCTCTGAGCAGGGGGACCTCTCGCCAGGGAGAATGGTCCCTCTGCAACAGGGTTTTCCAATCTCTGTGTCACCATTGGAGTCAACCAGATGTGGATCTGTTTGCGTCCCGTCACAATCACAAGCTTCCGGCCTTTGTCTCCCTGTCCCAGGATCCTCTGGCCTTGACCACGGATGCCCTAGCAATGTATGGCAGGACTTTCAGTTCCTGCATGTCTTTCCTCCATTCCCCCTGATGGGCAGGGTTCTGCGCAAGATTGCTCTGGAAGGGGTGCCAGCAATTCTGGTGGCTCTCAGGTGGCCAAGAAGAGTGTGGTTCACAGACGTGGTGCAGCTGGCAGTAGATCAGTACGTTCTGCCCAGGGTGCCAGATCTGCTCACTCAGGGCCCCTTACGCCATCCCAATTTACAAACTCTGGCTTTGACGGCCTGGCTGCTGAAACCTCCATCTTGATGGAGAAGGGGCTGTCTACCTCGGTTGTTGATACCATGATAAAGGCTAGGAAGAAGTCTTCTTCTTTCATTTATTACAGGGTTTGGCGTGCCTACATTGGCTGGTGTGAGTCTAAGTCTCTTCCCTGTCGTGTGTTCTTTATTCCCAGGATTCTGGAGTTCCTGCAGCATGGGTTGGAGATGGGGCTCCAACTCAGTACTCTGAAGGGTCAGGTTTCTGCCCTGGCTGTTTTTTTCCAGAAGTCCTTTGCTCAGCATTCTCTGATCAGGACTTTTTTCCAGGGGGTTACTCATGTGCGTCCTCCACGTAAGCCTATGGTGCCTGTTTGGAATTTGAACTTGGTTTTGTCAGCCTTGCAGGGTGCTCCCTTTGAACCTGTGCAGGATGCTGCCCTGGCCATTCTTACTCTCAAAGTTGTCTTTTTGGTGGCTATCACCTCTGTTAGGCGTGTGTCTGAGTTGGCGGCGCTTTCCATTCAGCCCCCCTACTATGAGAGACACCAGGACAAGGTGGTGTTCCGCTTCAAGCCAGACTTTCTGCCTAAGGTAGTGTCTGCCTTTCATTTGAATCAGGACATTGTTCTTCCTTCATTGTGCCCTAATCCTAGCAATGCTAAGGAGACGGTCTTGCACTCTTTGGGTGTGGTTAGGTGTCTGAAGTACTATCTGGTGGCTACTGCACCTTTCATAAAAACTGATGCTCTTTTTGTGGTCCCTTCTGGTCCTAGGAAGGGTTTGGCTCCTGCCAAGTCTACTATCAGCAAATGGATCCGTCAGGCTGTTATTCAGGCCTACTCTGCTAAGGGGAAGAATCCTCCCTTCCACCTTACTGCTCATTATACTCGTGCTATTGGTGCCTCTTGGGCTTTTTTAGCACCAGGCTTCTGTTGAACAAGTTTGCAAGGCCGCTACTTGGTCTTCTGTTCATACCTTTTCAAAGTTTTACAAGGTTGATGTTAGGGCCTCAGCTGATGCTGTTTTTGGCCGCAAGGTTTTGCAGGCGGCAGTGGTTTAAACTGTCTGCTGCTACCTTTGGGGATCCCACCATATTTTATGGACCCTGCTATTGGATGTCCCGAGTGTAAGATTTCTCTCTGGAGCAGGACGTACTGTATACTAAGAATAATACAATTCTGTGATTACTCACCGGTAGAATTGGTATTATGAGTATACAGTACGTCCTGCTCCACCCCACCCTTTTTTTTTGCATTATCTTGGATCCCCTGTATGGTGATTGTTATCATTGTTAAAGTTACTAGTTTGGGTTGTTTAATTCTCCCGGCTTCTCGTTAACTGCTTTTCAATGCTGGGGATTGTGGGAGGTACCTGAGGGGCCGGGCGGAGCCTATTTTCGATGTCTCTGCAGTCCAGCGCCATCTGGCGGAGTAGTACCCGAGTGTAAGTATTCTCTCTGGAGCAGGACGTACTGTATACTCATAATACCAATTCTACAGGTGAGTAATCACAGAATTGTATATTCTAAGTATACAGTACGTCCTGCTCCATATAATATACTTATACTTGGGTAATCCTCCGCCAGATGGCGCTGCACTGCAGAGACACGAAAACAGGCTCCTCCCAGCCCCTCAAATACCCGGGGACCTCCCACAAATCCCCAGATTTCTCTGCAGTGGTGGCAGTTACTTCAGTCAGACGTGGTCTGAGCGGGCGGCTCTTGTTTAGCTAGCCCTCGTTATTTGAGACACACCAGGATAAGGTGGTGCTCCGCTTTACGACGGACCTTCTGCCTAAGGTGGTGTCTTATGTTCATTGATTCAAGATATTTCTTCTACCTTCTATGCCTTATTCCTAGCAACGCTGAGGAAAGGGGTCTACATTCCTTCAACAGGTGTTGGAAGTGTTTCCTGGATTCTCTTGCCCCTTGGGGGAACTGATGCCCTTTTGGGGTCTAGGGCCTTTTCCTTCCTGTATGTGCCTGATCTTGTCTGATCTCCAAGGGTTTAAGCAGCTTGGGCTTTGCCTTTACTTGGATGGGATGGTCCCTTCTGGTCCTAGGAAAGGTTTCGCATTCTGCCAGGGCTACTGTTAGCATTTGGTCTTGTCAGGCTGTTACTCAGGCCTGTTCCTCTACGGGGAAGTATCTTCTTCTCGCCTTACTTCTTATTCTACTCGTGCCTTGGTGCCTTGGCCTTCAGCACCGAGTTTTCTGACGGACAGTTTTGCTAGACTGCTATTTGTTCTCTGTTCATACCTTTTTCCAAGGTTTTTACGAGGTTGACATTAGAGCCTTTGCTCTTGTTGCTCTTGGTAGCAAGGTTCGCAGGTGACAGTGCTTTAAACTGTCTGCTGTTGCCTTTTTTGTTGGGGATCCCACCCTTCTTTATGGACACTGCTATTGGATGTCCCAAGTGTAAGTATTCTATCTGGAGCAGGACGTACTGTATACTTAGAATAATACAATTCTGTGAAATACTCACCTGTAGAATTGGTATTATACGTATACAGTACGTCCTGCTCCACCGCACCCTGGTTTTGCATTTTTCTGGATCCCCTGTATGGTGATTGTTACCATTGTTGTAGTTACCAGTTTTTGGTGGTTAAATTCTCCCGGCCTCTCGTTCACTGCTTTCCAATGCTGGGGATTTGTGGGAGGTCCCCGGGTATTTGAGGGGCTGGGAGGAGTCTGTTTTCATGTCTCTGCAGTGCAGCGCCATCTGGCGGAGGATTACCCAAGTGTAAGTATTCTATCTGGAGCAGGACGTACTGTATACTTATAATACCAATTCTACAGGTGAGTATTTCACAGAATTGTATTTTTTTTAATGATAGGTGCACTTAACTCCTTGCTCCATTGCTGGTGTTCTTTTCTGTCCTGCCATTGCTCCATTGCTGATGTTCTTCTCTGTCCTGCCATTGCTCCATTGCTGATGTTTTTCTCTGTCCTGTCATTGCTCCATTGCTGATGTTCTTCTCTGTCCTGCCATTGCTGATGTTCTACTCTGTTCTGCCATTGCTCCATTGCTGATGTTCTAATCTGTCCTGCCATTGCTCCATTGCTGATATTCTAATCTGTCCTGCCATTGCTGATGTTCTTCTCTGTCCTGCCATTGCTCCATTGCTGATGTTCTTCTCTGTCCTGCCATTGCTCCGTTGCTGATGTTCTTCTCTGTCCTGCCATTGCTCCATTGCTGATGTTCTTCTCTGTCCTGCCATTGCTCCATTGCTGGTGTTCTTCTCTGTCCTGCTATTGCTCCATTGCTGATGTTCTTCTCTGTCCTGCCATTGCTCCATTGCTGATGTTCTTCTCTGTCCTGCCATTACTCCATTGCTGATGTTCTTCTCTGTCCTGCCATTGCTGATGTTCTTCTCTGTCCTGCCATTGCTGATGTTTTTTTCTGTCCTCACACAGGTGGCTTACAGGACACTAGTAGTGTTATGGGCGAAGGTGAACGCAGGCAACCGCCATTGCTGTCCTCCACCATGCTGCAGGAGAGGAGTGAACCTTCGAGCCCTAGAGGAGAACCAGAAGATGCTGATTCAGACTCTGATTTTGAAACCAGGTCAGGGGAAGTTATCTGCCTTTACACTGCTGAATTTGTAGCAAAGTTCTAGTGGCTCCACCCCTTAAATTCCAATAGAACCCAGGATTCTAACTATCCCGTGTTTTGTTCTGTGCCATGAGGGCATCCCGATTTGGGATGCCCCACTGTGTGAACCCCCCTCCCTCCCAGTTCGCCTTTAACAGCTTACCTTTCCCCGGTCCTTCTATGCATGCACAGCTCTCGTCCAATCAGAGAAGTTTGCAGTTTCTATGTCATTCAGCAAACAGCTCTGCCCTTCTGCAATTGGGAGTGCAAGCGGGCACATCCCCAGCAGTGTGCACACTCCTGTCCCCGGCCTATCTGAGCGGCTAGGGCCAATCGCACGCACAGCCCAAAGATACAGGGAAGTGGCCAATGGCACTGACAATTGTAGAAGTACAGAACCATTTGCTGAATTACATAGAGAAAGGTAAGCTGTTACAGGCCAACTGGGGGGAGGGGGTCACACAGTGCGTGAAGGCCAGTGGCTAGGCTGGCCTTGCGATCTTTTAGATTCCAGGGCCTGCTGCGCTGGGTTTTGTTCCTCCTTGATTTTATTCTGTGTAAGTGCCGATCCTCATTTAGTTTAATGATCAATTGTTATTTTTTGTGACCACACCCCCTAATTTTTACATGGGCGATTGGTTAAGTATGGGGTTGCACTTAAACTTGTTTGAGGAGCCTAGGCAAAGGATCTCTCTTCATTCACCCGTTTACTTGACCACATCATAACAAATCATATTGAAGTTAAAACATCTGAGATTTATTTCACTCTATTAAAAGAATTTCCTATTACATATAGACTACAATCCCATAAAAAGGGAATTTTCCTGGTGTCCTGCTCGGGTCGCTCCATTCCTGACAATTGGGTTATCCGCCACAAGGTGGCGCAGTTGACTGCAAGACGTGGCTCCTGCCTGCTCATATAAAGGCATCTGTTTCCCTAATAATCCCCTGAGTTCTCTTGCAGTCTGACTGCGAAGATGGATCTATCTCTCTCTCCATGGATATCGCAGACAAGCTGGGCATCCCAAGCCTGTTGGCCGCTGCAGCCCTATTCCCACCTGTGTCAGTGGACCCTTTCTGCCTCCCAGCCTCTGGCTATGGATACAGGTGATGGTAGGGGAACAACGAGGGTCGGGCGTTCGGCAGAGCTATGCTCTGGGCTGCAGACCCTGTCCCAAAGGGTAGCCGGTCATAGGCAATGGTGAGCCTATACGGGGGGGGGGGGGGGGGAGGAACCACCTTGGGACCCCTTTTTATGTCTCCCACAAGCTTTATGTCTCCAGCCGGTGCGTTGGATCGTGCGCTGGGACGGGGAGCGCGCTGGTTGTTGCGGGCGCCTTCGCGCGCAGCGGCGTGTCTTCTCTCGTGGCAGGGAGGGCTTTGCCTCCTCATCTTGTCCGCTCTTGCCCCTCCTGTCTGCTGCTGGTGGGGGGGGCCGGACCGCACGATGACGTGTTCTGTCACATCGTCGTTAAAACATCTGAGATTTATTTCACTCTATTAAAAGAATTTCCTATTACATATAGACTACAATCCCATAAAAAGGGAATTTTCCTGGTGTCCTGCTCGGGTCGCTCCATTCTTGACAATTGGGTTATCCGCCACAAGGTGGCGCAGTTGACTGCAAGACGTGGCTCCTGCCGGCTCATATAAAGGCATCTGTTTCCCTAATAATCCCCTGAGTTCTCTTGCAGTCTGACTGCGAAGATGGATCTATCTCTCTCTCCATGGATATCGCAGACAAGCTGGGCATCCCAAGCCTGTTGGCCGCTGCAGCCCTATTCCCACCTGTGTCAGTGGACCCTTTCTGCCTCCCAGCCTCTGGCTATGGATACAGGTGATGGTAGGGGAACACCGAGGGTCGGGCGTTCGGCAGAACTATACTCTGGGCTGCAGACCCTGTCCCAAAGGGTAGCCGGCCATAGGCAATGGTGAGCCTATACGGGGGGGGGGGGGGGGGGGACCACCTTGGGACCCCTTTTTATGTCTCCCACAAGCTTTATTTCTCCAGCCAGTGCGTTGGATCGTGCGCTGGGACGGGGAGCGCACTGGTTGTTGCGGTCTGGAGGTCCTCACGCTGCGGGCTCTCCTCTCCCTGATCTGGCTACGCCTGGCCTCCCTCATCGGCTGCGGTCCGTGAGTCTCTTGTTTTTGTAATATTTTTTCCGTATGCATATGCTTATTTTTAACTTCGCTTATGTCTTCCAGACGGGTCCCAGTTTTTCCATAGATGGTTCCTCCCGGTCTCTGCCCCCTCTCCCTGCCCTGTGGTTAAAGGGTTCAGAGGGACTAAATTGGGAATTGTCCGGTTCTGGGCCGTTAGTGCCTTGTGACCCGATTCCTTCCGCTATAATCACCATAATGGAGGCTTCTGGGGATAGCGAGCTTGGGGCCCCCTCGGGACTTGTTAAGCTCTGTCTCTTGTGTGGTACATGCCCTCTGAGCGGTCGCAGCGCTGTTTGTGCTCAAAGTGTCATTTCGGAACAGGATGGGGCGAGCGTTGCCGGCCCCAGTCCCATTTTACCGACCGCCTCGCCGACACCCCCCTGTCTGCATTTAGCTCCCAGTGAGGGGGAAGCCAGCAGGGGGTCTCAAGCTGACTTGGCACTCAGAGTGGCCAATATAGAGCGTCAGTTATCGCGTTCGGCCGTTGGCAAGGCCACGCGTAAGAAGCGGCATTTGGAGCCGGTTTATTCACTTTTTGCTGATGATGATTATGAGGCCTTTGGTGGCCGAGACTCCATGGAGGAGGGTGAGTTATATTCTAAGTATACAGCACGTCCTGTTCCAGAATATTCCTTACACATGGGCAATACATCCATAAGATGGCGCTGGACTGCAGAAAACAGTTTGTGGCTCCTCCCGGCCCTATATAAGTCAGGGACCTCCCACAAATTCCCCAGTTTTCATCTGCAGTCTGGACTGCGAAGATAGAAGATGGCTCTCTATATACGCAGGCGAGCGGGGCTTACCAGCCTGCGGACCTGCAGGACTATTACCACCCGTTCTGGACCCACTGCCTCCCAGCCACGGCTGACTGGTTCGGATGAAGGCAGGACAGCACCCGGGTTAGGTGCTTGAGGAGCGCTGCTCCGACCACAGTCCCTGCTTTGACAGGGTAGGCGGTATAGGCCTGTGGTGAGCCTTGTGGCATTCCCGCTCCCGGGGTTTCCCTTTAATCCCTACCCCCCTTAGATATCTGCCCCCTCCTCTCATTTTGTTTCACTGAGTACCCTGCTACCCTTGCTTCGCTCTCCCTGGGGAGATCTCGGGGGGGGGGGGGGGAGTGTGTGCGGTATGTCAAGCAGCCTGAATGTTCTCTTGCTTGTGCTAGAATTGATTTTGTTGTATCCTGCACGTCTTGCTTAATGTGTTTTTACTGGCAGCCGCCGCCGTGCGTTTGTACAGCACTCCGCTTACTGCTCATTCTACTTGTGCTATTGGTGCCTCTTGGGCTTTTCAGCACCAAGCTTCTGTTGAACAAGTTTGCAAGGCCGCCACTTGGTCTTCTGTTCATACCTTTTCTAAGTTTTACAAGGTTGATGTTAGGGCCTCAGCTGATGCTGCTTTTGGTCGCAAAGTTCTGCAGGCGGCAGTGGTTTAAACTGTCTGCTGTTACTTTTGGGGATCCCACCCTACCTTACGGACACTGCTATTGGATGTCTCATGTGTAAGGAATATTCTGGAACAGGACGTGCTGTATACTTAGAATAATACAATTCTGTGATTACTCACCTGTAGAATTGGTATTATACATATACAGCACGTCCTGTTCCACCCCAATATTCTTATTTTCCTCTGTATGGTGATTGTTCATATGTTCATTTTTGATGTTATTGTTCTCCCGGCTTCTTGTTAACTGCTTGTAAATACTGGGGAATTTGTGGGAGGTCCCTGACTTATATAGGGCCGGGAGGAGCCACAAGCTGTTTTCTGCAATCCAGCGCCATCTTGTGGATGTATTGCCCATGTGTAAGGAATATTCTGGAACAGGACGTGCTGTATACGTATAATACCAATTCTACAGGTGAGTAATCACAGAATTGTATTTTCATGATTCTGACTCCTCAGGGGATCGGCCGGGGGGCCTTGACAGTGGCCCCGGGTCCTCCTTGGATGAGAACGGTTGGCTTCCCGATGACACAGAGAAGCTGTTATCCTCGGCTTTTGAAACCTTGCACATTGCATCCCCACAGGTGGCCAAAAAGAAGCAGGAGGGCCTGTTTCAGCCTGAGAGACAGCGTCTTGTCTTTCCTGAACAGGGACATTTCTCTAAAATGATTTTTAAGGAATGGGAGAAGCCTAATAGGCTGCCGTCAGTGCCTAAGGGCTTGTACAGACGGTATCCCTTTTTGGAGGATTTGATTCGCCTCTGGTCCCGTCCCCCCGAGGTGGATGCTCCTGTTTTGGGGCTCTCCAATTCCTCGGTTATGCCGTCTCCTGATACTTCTTCCTTGCGCGATCATGCTGACAGGCGCATGGATCAGCTGGCATGTCACGCTTTCACTTTTATGGGCACTGGTCTTCGCCCTGTCTGTGCCGCGGCCATTGTCTCTATAGCCATCAAAAAGAAGGTGAGACGCCTTGTGGATATCGCCAGAGCTCACAAGCGAGCGGAGGAGTATAAGGATCTTTTAGCCTGCGCAGATTTCATTGCCTTTGTGATTTTGGCCATGGATGATACCGTCCGACTTGGCGGCAGGGTTTCGGCCCTGCTGGTCGCTCTTCGTCGTTCTATCTGGCATGCGACAGTGGGCAGCGGATGCTGCTGCCAAGAAAGCTCTCACTGGTATTCCCTTCCTGGGACTCCGGCTGTTCGGGGAGCGTCTGGATCTCCTGGCAAAGGATGGGAGGCTCCCTCAGCGTCCGAAGCCTGTGCGGCCTTTTCGGGGCTCTTCTTCCTTTCGTCCCTTTCGAGCGGGACGAGGTTCTTCTTTCTCAGGTGGCCACAGGGACTCCTGGGGGCGAGGTAGATCCCGCAGTCATCCCGGTCCCTCCTGGGGGTCCAAGTCCAAGCCCACTCCCAAGGCCCCTCAGGAATGAGGAGGCGCCCTCACCCATTCGGGTGGGGGGACGGCTTCTGCTATTTGCTGTTGAGACCCTTCAGATCCAAGATAGGTCGCAGCGTTCCGTCCTTCTTGGGCACCATGAACAGATTGGAGTAAAACCCTCGCCCCCGTTCCTGGCGAGGCACGGGACAAATCAGGCCTGATAGCAAAAGGCTCTGAACCGCCACCTTTAGGCCCTGCGGGAAATCCGCGACCAAAGAAATCTTGAGGGCAGCCAAACTGCCAGCTCTATTTTGTACCCGGAGGACACCACCTCCTGAATCCACCGATCCGAGAAGTGCTGTCTCCATATGTGAACAAAAAGCAGCAGCCATCCCCCCCACCCGGATGGGTGAGGGCGCCTCCTCATGCCTGAGAGGGCTTGGCAGGGGGTTTGGATTTAGCTCCCCAGGAGGAATTGGGTCGACCGTGAGACCTACCTCGTCCCCAGTAATTTCTGCGGCCACCTGAAAATGAAGAGCCTCTTCCTCCTCGAAAGGAGCGATAGGCAGAAGAACCCCGAAAGAGTCGCGCAGGCTTCCGTCGCTGAGGGAGTCTTCCGTCCTTGGCTAGAAGGTCCAGACGCTCCCCAAATAACCTGAGCCCCAGGAAGGGGATACTAGTAAGCGACTTTTTGGCCGCAGCGTCAGCCGACCACTGCCGCAGCCAGAGTGAGCGACGAAGTGCAACAAGCAGAGCCGAAGCCCTAGCGCCAAGCCGGACACTATTGTCCATGGCCGAGACTACAAAAGCAATAAAATCCAAAAAAATCAAAAAGCAGATTCGGGTGACGGCATAACCGTAGTGTTGGATAACCCCGAGACAGGGGCATCCACATCGAGAGGACGGGACCAGAGGCGGATCAGCTCCTCAGGGTAGGTATACTGTCCATACTCTTAGGCACTGATGGCAATTTATTAGGTCTTTCCCATTCCTTAAACACCATATTGGAAAAGTGGACCTGTTCCGGGAAGACAATCCTCTCGGGCCGGAATAAATCACCCTGCTTCCTCTTAGCAGCTTTAGGAGGGACAATATGCAAAGTCTCAAACACAGAAGACAGCAACTTCTCAGTGTCGTCAGGGAGCCACATATCCTCATCCAAGGAGGAACCAGGCTTGCTATCATAGCCAACCGACCGATCCCCTGAGGAAGCGGAGTCTTTAAACAGCTCTCCCTCCTCCATGGAGTCCCGACCTCCAAAAAGATCATCAGCAGCAGCAGCAAAATTCCCAGTAGCCGTGCGAGATAACTGTCTCTCCAGGCTGGCCACCCGGTAAGCCAAATCGGCTTGGGACCCCCTGCTGGCTTCCCCTTCGCTGAGGGCTGAATGCAGTAGTGGAGGGGTTGGCGAGGCCGCAGGCAAAGGAGGGCTAGGGGCAGGGACGCCCGCCCTATCATGCTCCAACAATATGCTCCTGGCGCAAGTGACACAAACCGTGCTGAGTCCGCCCAGGGGGCAGGTACCGCACATGGGGCAGAGCTTCACCCACCCAGAGGTGGCCCCTAGCTCATTATCCCCAGAAGCCTCCATTATGGTGATAAAAAAAATACAGGTTACAAGGCACTAACCCCCAATTTAGACCCTCTTTTTAATAATCCCTCTTTAAGGGGAGAGGGTGCGGAGAGGGAGGGGGGTGTAGGAGACCGGGAGGAACCACAACCCTCAGCTCGCAATGGAAAGGGGGTCCACCTTGAAGACACAAGCGGAAGGATTCATGAGCATCCCACAGCACATGCACATCAAAATCCAACAGAGAAAAAACCAGAGGGACTCGCGGAACCGACCGGCGAGGTAGCGGGGGGTCCGGGAGGCAGGCACCAGAAGCGCAGGCAGGATTGGCGAAAACTGAGGTCGTCAGCCGTGGGGACCCTCAGCAGGGTCCGCAAATGACACAGTGAGCAGCAAGGAAAATGGCGCCCGAGCGCAGCAAGGCTGAACCTCGAGGGGCGGGCCATGCAGCAATGACGCAAAATGCATCATAGCGCGGCCCTGCCCCCTGCTGCAGGCACGAAAAGAGGTGCCCGCAGCGCCTAAAATGCTGCCGAGAGCGCAGGAGGGGGGGGGGGGGGGCGGCCCACCGGGGAGACCCCCCCCCAGACGCGGAGCGCAGCGCGCCCGCACCACGTGCCGAGGCCTCGTCTAGAAGAAGGCCCCGACCAACGCCGCTCCCGGGCCCCCCCCCCCCTCACAGCTACAAGATGGAGGGGAAGGAGAAGAGATGAGGGAACGAGGGAAGGTGAGTATGCACAGCTGCCAGCAACAACAAAGTCTGAGGTAAAAAAGGCGTAAAAGTAAGGTAAAAAGCACAACATATGAAAATAAAGCTAGTGGGCACAGATAAGGGCATAAACCCCGGGCAATTAGGTGGTTCCTCCCCCCCCCCCCCCCCCCCAATAGGCACATCATCGCCTACGGCCGAATACCTTTTAGGGGAGGGTCTGCGGCCCAGAGCCTAGCTCTGTCAACGCCCGACCCTGGCGTTCACCCTACCTTCACCTGTCCTATCAGCCAAGGCCAGGGTGGATAACAATCAATGTTTTTTTTAAAAAAAAAAATCAAAAAAATCGGATTTTTTTGATTTAAATCGGATTTTTTTTATTTAAATCGGATTTTTTTTCAATAAACTGCTTTTTGAGGAAAATATTTTACCATCCAAAGGTTCTTCCATCATGAGATAAAGCCGAGTTGTTTAACTCAGTAGAATAAAGGCTGTATATGTGTAACATTCACAGTGCCATGCTCTTCCAGAGGTTTCTGTAGGATTAGTGGGCAGTTTCTCTCCTATATTATCACAGACGCTCGCTTTACTTACGCAGTTCTCAAAACTGAATTTGACTCCGCAGAGGTCCCAGCCTCTTCTTCACAGCAAAAATACCATTTTGTGAATACTCACCTTGTAAAATGGGTATTATGAGTATGTCACACACCCCGCTTCAAGAATCCTTAACATGTGGGTAATATCGTCCTGAAGAGGGCGTTCCTGCAGAGATGATAGCAAAAGAAAGCCCCTCCCTGATCCATAAATACCTGGGACCTCCCACTCATTACCCAGTATACAGAAGCAGTAAGGTAAGGGACCAGGAA
This sequence comes from Gastrophryne carolinensis, assembly GCA_027917425.1. Taxonomy (NCBI): domain Eukaryota; kingdom Metazoa; phylum Chordata; class Amphibia; order Anura; family Microhylidae; genus Gastrophryne; species Gastrophryne carolinensis. The sequence continues at coordinate 429,678,263 of CM051238.1, forward strand.
GAGGCAAATATAAACAACAACCACGCAAAGTTCGCAATAAAGAGGATCCTGAATACAAAAGGGCGGGTTGAAGCGGGGTGTGTGACATACTCATAATACCCATTTTACAAGGTGAGTATTCACAAAATGGTATTATTCTTAGTATGTCACACACCCCGCTTCAAGAATCCATAACATGTGGGACATCCAACAGCAGTGTCCATAACAAGGGCGGGGATCCAAAACTAGGCAACAATGCACAACCTTAAACCACAACAGCTTGCAAAACTTTGCGGCCAAAAACAGCATCCGCTGATGCCCGAACATCAACCTTGTAAAACTTGGAAAAGGTGTGAACAGAAGACCAGGTAGCGGCCTTACAAACTTGCTCAACAGAAGCCTGGTGCTGAAAAGCCCAGGACGCACCAACTGCACGAGTAGAATGAGCAGTAACACGAAAAGGGGGATTCCTCCCCTTGGCAGAATAGGCCCCAATGATGGCCTGACGAATCCATTTACTAATGGAAGATTTGGCAGGAGCCAAACCTTTCCTAGGCCCGCAGGGCACCACAAAGAAAGCATCAGTCTTACGAAAGGAAGACGTAACCTCCAGATAATGTTCCACAACACGAACTACATCCAAGGAATGCAATGCCCTTTCCTTGTCGTCGCTGGGATTTGGGCATAGAGAGGGCAAAACAATGTCCTGATTCAGATGAAACTCCGAGACCACTTTAGGAAGAAAATCCTGCTTGAAACGAAAGACAACCTTGTCCTGATGTTTCTCGAAGTACGGAGCTTTAATGGATAAAGCTGCCAACTCAGAAACACGCCTAACCGAAGTGATAGCCACCAAAAAGGCCACCTTTTGCGTAAGAGAAGACAAAGCTATCTCATTCAAGGGCTCAAACGGAGGGCCCTGGAGAGCAGAAAGAACCAGGTTCAAATCCCAAACTGGAACAAAAGGCTTCCTAGGAGGCCGAACATGCGTAACACCTTGGAAAAAGGTCTTGACTAAGGGATGAAGTGCAAAAGACCTCTGGAAGAACACCGCCAGGGCAGAAACCTGCCCTTTCAATGTACTAAGCTGGAGCCCCAGATCCAGACCATGTTGGAGAAACTCTAAAATTCTAGGAATGGAGAAATCTCGACAAGAGAAAGACCTACTTTCACACCAATCAATATAGGCCCTCCAAGTCCTGTAGTAAATAGAAGAGGAAGAGCGCTTTCTGGCACAGATAAGAGTCTGAATCACCGCGTCAGAAAGACCTTCTTCCTTCAAGATGGCGGTCTCAGCAGCCATGCCGTCAAAGCCAGCGATGGTAAATTGGGATAGCGTAGCCGACCCTGGGTGAGCAGGTCCGGCAGCAGAGGCAGGGCGAACTGATCCTCTGCCAGTCTTACAAGGTCTGCGAACCAAACTCGCCTTGGCCACCTTGGGGCCACCAGAATTGCCGGCGCACCATCCAAGGCCAGTTTGCGCAGCACTCTGGATAGCATTGGGAACGGAGGAAACAGGTAAAGGAACCCCAGATCCCTCCAGTTCAGAGACATGGCATCCACTGCCAGAGCCAGAGGATCCTGCGAGAGAGACACAAAGACTGTAAGCTTGTGATTGTGACGAGAAGCAAAGAGGTCCACCGCTGGGACCCCCCACCTGAGACATATCGAACGAAACACCTTGGGACTGAGAGACCACTCCCCCTGACGAGAGGAGGCCCTGCTCAGCAAGTCCGCCTCCGTGTTCTCCACCCCCGGAATGTAGACTGCTGAGATACACGGGACGTGGGTCTCTGCCCAGTCCAGAATCAAAGACACTTCCCTGAGGGCACTCCTGCTGCGAGTCCCTCCTTGGTGATTGATGTAAGCAACCGCCGTTCTGTTGTCCGACCGGACCTGAACTGGCAGGCCTCTCAACTGATGAGTCAAGCGAAACAGAACCAACCTGATGGCTCTCAACTCCAGAACATTGATGGGCTCGTGGGCCTCCTGCGGGCCCCACAGACCCTGAAACTGGAGGTCCTTCCAAACACCCCCCCAACCTGACAGACTGGCATCCGTGGTGACTGTTTCCCAACACGGAGCCAGAAAAGATCTGCCCTTCAACAGATTGGCCGACCCCAGCCACCATTGCAGGGATCGACGAACTCGGGGAGTCATCAGGAAGGACTGATCCAACGATAGAGGAGACTTGTCCCAAACCTTCAACAGATGAAGCTGAAGCGTCCTTGTGTGAAACTGCGCAAAGGGAACTGCCTCGAATGAGGCCACCATTAACCCCACCAGCCTCATCCCTAGCCGGATGGTCGGATGAGGGGTTGACAAGAGAAGCCGAACTAACTCCTGAATCAAAAGAATCTTGGCCTGGGGTAGAAACACCCTGGCCTGTGAAGTGTCCAGAGACATTCCCAGAAAGGTCAGAATTCTGGACGGAGAAAGAGAAGACTTGGGGTGGTTGATCACCCAACCGAACCTCTCCAGAGTGGACACCACCGCTCTGGTGTCCAACTCCGCTTGGTTGAAGGAAGAGGCCATGATCAGTAGATCGTCCAAATAGGGCACGATGCGGATACCCTGACCTCTGAGCAGAGCCATCACCCCCGCTAGCACCTTGGTGAACACCCGAGGAGCTGAGGTGAGACCGAAAGGAAGTGCCACAAACTGAAAGTGCCGATCCTCCACCACGAACCTGAGAAACCTCTGGTGTGCTGGAAAAACCGGAACGTGAAGATAAGCATCCTTGATGTCTATGGACGTCAGAAAGTCTCCCTGACGAAGGGAGTGAATGGCCGAACGCAGCGTCTCCATGCGGAATTTCCTCGGCCGGATGAACCTGTTGAGAAGCTTCAAATCCAAGATGGGTCGGACCAACCCGTCCTTCTTGGGTACCGTGAACAGATTGGAATAAAAGCCCCTGCCCCGATCTGAAGGGGGCACTGGGCAAATGACAGCCATGTCCAGAAGATTCTCCACTGCCACCAGGAGCCCCTGCGCCGCCAGAGGCTCCGACGGCATCCGAGACCTGACAAATCTGGAAGGGGGGGCGGAGCTCGAACTCCAGCTTGTAGCCGGAAGACACCACTTCCCGGATCCATCTGTCCGAGACCTCTTGATCCCAGATCTGAGAGAAGTGCTGCAGCCGTCCCCCCACCCGCATGGGTGAGGGCGCCCCCTCATTGCTGAGCCGGCTTAGCAACCGGTTTGGGCTTAGAGCCCCAACTGTATCCAGAACGGGCACGTCCTCTGCCCCTGTTTCCGGAATCTCCTCTGGAAGAGGGAAATGCAGAACCCCTGCCAGATCTGGCCCCCCGAAAGGAGGGGGTAAAGGCAGGCGCACCCCGAAAGGAGCGGCGTTGTTTCTTACGTTGAGGTAACCTACCACCCTTGGTGACAGAGTCCAATGTCTCTCCAAAGAGCCGTAGACCAACAAAGGGTAAAGCCGTCAGTGATTTTTTGGACATAAAATCGGCCGCCCACTGGCGCAGCCACACCGACCGCCGAATAGCCACAGGCAGAGCCGACGTCCTACCACACATCATCAAAGTATCATCCAAGGCAGTCAACACAAAGGATAGAAACAACTCACACCGTTTAAGGCTAAGGAACTCGTTACTACCAGGACGAAGCCCGGAAGAAGTCAACAGGTCCCTGACTACAGACCTGGCGGCCAACACCATTAGCTCCGAAGCGCACACTGGCCGGATGGCCGACCCAATGCTAGTAAAGCCATGAGAAGCCATCTGATCAATACGTTTATCCTCTCCATCTTTGAGAGTGGAACAATCAGGTCTGTTTAACACCGAGGAGTTAGACAACCCCAAAACCGGTGCATCCACCTCGGGGGGAGATGCCCAGCGCTTGACCGCCACAGAAGGAAAGGGATATTTCCTATCCCACCCCTGAGGGATGCCAGGGAGCCGAGCCGGCCTATCCCATTCCTTGTCAATGATTCTATCAAAATGGCGTTGCGTAGGAAACTCCAGGCGCGGCCTGGATTCCTCAAACAATTCACCTTTCTGCTGTGACGCCTCCTCGGGAGGGGAAATATTCAGAACCTCCAACATCAGTGCCAGAGCGTGAGTGGAGTCCGAAGATCTCCCTAGATCACCAAGCTCCGCATCAGCGCCAGCAGACTGCTCATCGTCCGAAAAATCTGAACACTCATCGATCTCCCCTTCCTCTAGCGGGGGATAATCAGACCAATCCAGATTATCAACATCATCAAGATCATCCACCGGCGGAGCCGGCGACAAATGCTTTCTCTTAGCCGGAGCCTTACGGGCGGCCGAGTTGGAGACAATTTTCTCAAGGTTGGCCAATCTGGCGCACATCTCAGTTTGCAGATCCCTACCCATGACGACGTCACACGGGGCGCGCGTCAAGGTGGGAGGAGGAGAAGAAACGGCCGGCGGTGCTGACCCAGACGCCTGGGGTTCGGACTGCCGCGCAATAGTCTGCTGTGCACAAGGTATACACAGAAGTACATCGTCCCCAGAAATGGATACACCACACAACATACACTTTTTGGGATGCCCCGAAGGAGTCCCAGTCCCAGTATCCGGGGATGCCTCCATAAGATGAATTTTATGTGGTCACTAAGACCCAGGGAATTACGCCAGTAAGCAACCCGGGATGCCCCTTTAATGTCCCGAGTGGGAGGATTTTGGACAATAAAATGGACCCAGGGACCCAGGACCAGGAGAGACCCTCTAATTACTAATGCAGATCCACTGACAGTCCAATGTCTGAAAAACACAAACAATCCCTAATCAACATAATGAAAGACAAAATGAAAGAACAAATGAATAAAGGCCCACAGGGCCACTCACATATCCGTCAGGAGCGGGAGCGGGAACGGAGTTACCTCACAACGATCGTGAGGTGAGAAGGAAGAGCAAGGAAGGGGCGTGGCCAGTGCGGACAGCGCGAGACCGCTGTCCCGCCCCCTTCCAGCATCCAGCACGGAGCGACAAGCTCCGCAGCGGCGCCCAGTGAAGAGGGGGCGGGCCGAGGCGACGCGCCGAAAGCCCGGCCCCGCCCCCCCCCCGACGCAGATGCGGGAGGGAAGAAGCTCCCTCCCGTTTGATAAGAGACCGGCGCCGGTAACCAACGCAGAGCGAGTGAAAGCCGCATAAAGCGGCAAAGCACCAGCCCCACTCCCGAACGCTGAGGGGGGTACGATATAAGGAGGGCCGGCCGCGGCAGCGCGCCGAAGGCCGGCCCCGCCCCCAAGTATGAGGGGAAAAGAACTCCCCCTCACAACTTTCTGAGGTAAAAACCGGCGCCCCGGCTGCAATGGCGGCCGGGGCGCCGGCGATGTAAAAACACACTACACATCCACAGCCTTAATAAAGGAAACAAAAGTATGCTGCCCTGAGTAAAGAATGGCAAAATAAAGTAGAATAAACCTAACCCTAAGTAAGGACCCACAGACCCCACTAAGTTAGGAGGGAAAAGTGAAGGGCCAACCAGGGAAAAATATTGAGGGACAGGGCATCCCAAACCGGGTTCACCTACCCGGAGTAGCCGCCTACCCTCTTAAATAGGGTCTCACGGCGGAGCTCTGCTCCCAAGCACCAGAGGTGCTGATCTACCCTCACCCGGACTAGCAGCCAAAACTGCGGAGGCATGTATGTAAGGGGGTTATATGAGAAAAAGGTGTCCGAGCGGAAATAAATAAATAACGGGCCGGGAGTTGTCCCGGCTACCTGAAATCCCCCTGTGCAAGGAGGAGCCATCATCTTCTGACTTGCTCGCCGTCTTGCAGAGATGAAAAACTGGGTAATGAGTGGGAGGTCCCAGGTATTTATGGATCAGGGAGGGGCTTTCTTTTGCTATCATCTCTGCAGGAACGCCCTCTTCAGGACGATATTACCCACATGTTAAGGATTCTTGAAGCGGGGTGTGTGACATACTAAGAATAATGTTACAACATGAACAGAGTTGAGAAAAATACCTTAATCCTATTGTTCTACAAACCTATGACTAGTGAGCTACAGAGGACAGCAGGGACAGTAGCATTTAAGTTTTTCATGTGTCGGCTGGGCTGACAGTCTAAGTTTCTTAAAATATATATATATTTTGTTTAGCCAAATTAGTTAACAAAACATGGATGTTTGTTTAAGCAAATAACTTATGCTGTAATGTTGTTATTGTTTCAGTTGAATAAATCTATTTAAATTGTTAAGGTCAGGATTATTTTTCTCCTTCCTAAGTACAACAGAACAGTGGTGTCCAAATATGAATGATTAACCCATTAAACTGGGGAGAAAAAAGTAATATAAAAAGTGATTCTAAAAATCTTCATCTACTTGCATGTTAAAATAGCAAGAACTAGTTTAGGTAGAAACTTTGATTTAAATCACTGATTTAAATCAAGCCTTACTGACTAGTGATTTAAATCGTGATTTAAATCAGTTAGATTTAAATCAAATCGACCCTGGCCAAGGCTGGGAGGCATAAATGGGTCCACGGGAACAGTGGAAATAGAGGTGCAGCGGCCGACAGGCTTAAAATGCCACGCTCAGCTGCAGTATCCAGAGAGAGTATCCAAGACGATCCTAGCAGCAGCTACTGCAAGATGAATTCTATGGAGACAGCTCTTTTTATAGGGGGCCGGGAGGAGTTACAGCTCTGGATCTTGCAGTGACTGCGCCACCTGGTGGTGGACTACCCAACTGTCATCACTTCTGGGACGACCTGGACTGGATATAGTGAAAATGGCGGTTTATGGATGTGCAGGCCACCTGCAAGCAGAAAGTGCTGCTGGGCTTCCTGTTACTGGGCATTTTAGTAATGTCAGTTGAATTCAGGCAGCAGCATGGCTGAGATGCTGGGAGAGGAAGCTCCAAAATGGGCGCTACCTTTCTATTCCAGTTGTGCCGGGCTGTCGGTCCGGTTTAAGGCAGAACAAACGCAGTGCGGATGGACCCTCCCAAATCAGGATGCTCCGCTGTGTGAACCGCCCAACCTGCAAAATGTACCACTTATGGCGGCTCCAACGTTACTATGAACAATGGGGAGCGAGAGGGGCCGCATCCCTGACATGTTTAGGCTGTGCGAGCCCGATGCTGGGGTTGCAGAATTTTTTGCTCTTGTTTCCCGTATACAGAGCCACTTGCCTAACATTAAATATGCTGCGGCTGTGGCTTACTAGAGTTAAAGCGGACCAAAACTCACATTTTTAACTAGCATCCCCTGAATTCCTCCCCCTATAAATAGAACCCTTTTTTTCCTGCGTCACTCTAATTCCAGATAATGGCTCCTGTTTTAGCTGTAAAGCTCCGCCTCCATTAATTGCTATTGTTGTGTGGGGCAATGATGTAATCACACCAATTCAATGATTGATCGCCTGACATCTCACACTGACGAACAGCAAAAAAAAACAGTGTTCCAGGATGATTCGAAAAACAAAATCATCCATTTCTAGTTCTACACCCTAAAACGGGAGTATCGACATGGGATATGGCCAAATGTATTTCACAAGTTAAGTGGGTTTTGGTCCGCTTTAAAGCGAAACAATACCCTGGAATTTGACTTTCCCGGGTTTTGTTCCCAAATTGGGATGCCCTGCTGTGTGAAACCCCCGTTTTCTCATTAAAACTCACCTTTTCTGGCGCATACGTGGGTTCCTGTCCATTGTGACCCATCTGCTGTGACTATGTCAGTTGGCAGGCTGAACTCTTTTGAAAATAATGGAGAGCGTGCGCTGCCTCCCTATCTGTAAGGATGGGGATGTGGTGGCGCACACTCCCCATTGTAAACAATGAGAGCCGAATGACATAGTCACAGCAGTCAGCTCTCACTGAATGAAAACCGCAAGAAGCAACAATGAGTGGACGTGAGTCTTGATCACACCTTCCTCACAGTGAGGAGCACCATTCACAAGTCAAACTAAGAATTTTAATTTTTATTACAGCATAATACACTAACAAAAAATTCACAAAAATATAAAAATACACACAAGATAAATTAAAAACAGCTGCAAAAACTCCCCATTATCGCCACATCCAGTGGATATCCAAAAAATTCAAATGTGGAACTATAAACTAAGATATACCGTATATATATATAGTGCTCTATGCCCCAAATATCAATAGTGGAAAACCCTCTAAAATGTCTATATTGTTTGTGCCGGCACAAAGAACCTAAAACGCTAACACTAACCCTAAAGTGCAATTATCATCAGAGATTATTATCAAAAAAGTGCAAATAGCAAAACAGTGCCAAAATCAGAAATTATCAGAAATTCAAACAATCAACAGTGTAAAGTGGCTATTCAAACAATCAACAGTTTAAAGTGGCTAAGTGCAAATCCGTAAGTCTGAATAATCAACCATAATACATTATCTTCACAAATATGCATATCATATTGATAAATAAGTAAATAAAGTAAAACACCAAATACATAATTGTATATTGCAGAGAACTATTATCTCCAACAATTGATATAATGAATGAGAAAGCTCAAGAATAAATGGTACCAGCTACAAAGATGGGAGGATTACCACACATTAAGAAATGAGAAGGCACAGGCTGTAGAGGAGAGGGAGGTGCAGCTTATGGGACACCCGCACACGTGGCTCCCATGCCACTTCCAAGGGTGAAGTACCTAATTGCACTTTAGAGTTAGTGTTAATGTTTTAGGTTCTTTGTGCCAGTAAACCATTTTGGTTTACTGAATGAAAACTGCATGCAAGTGCCTTTGGAGCCTGAATATGTTTTTATGGGGGAACAGGGGGGTTTCACACAGTGGGGCATCCTGACCCTGGGGAAAAGCCAGCAGCTGGCCCTGGAATCTTTTAGATTCCAGAACGACCACTGTTGGGTCTTGTTCCACTTTTAAGCCAAGTGGAATAGTGGAAGTTGTTCTGCTAGAACATAGGCCCAGCCGGGGCTCTGTCATCTACTAATGCAGCGTGTTCAGAGTTTCTTCTACAACTGGATCACTTTTCCATTGTCTCTGTTTTAGTCAACTCAGAATCCGCCGGCCAATCCGGACCCCTTCTTCGAGGACACAGCAGGGAACCTCATCCTCTCTGCACAGTGCCATGCAAAGGTGAGCGATTCCCCAGTTGCATGCAGCAGTGGATGACCTATAACTGACGGAGTTATTCACTAAAATGTGGATACTGCAAAAACACAACAGGGGAGGCACTCCAGAATCAAAAATTTATATCAAACTATTAAATGTTTACAATCACAACCAATACAATGGACGTATTAAAAACGCATTAAAAAACATAAAACAAGACCACACAGGACATACAAACATACAGGATGTGTAAGCGGTAGGGAGAAAATTGATGTCTCATCATAATCATAATACAGCAAGCATGAAATCCTGCCTGAGGAAGTAGAATTTTTGCCCATGGAACGCGTGGCTCTGGATGTTGGCAGGCAGTGGGGAGAGCATATTGGTTTGACATTTTGATATAATGGCTATTGATTTTATTTGCACTCATCAGTTGGCATGTTATTCATATAGTGATTTGATTGGATGATAGTGCTTTGATACGGCTGTTGCTATCTGAGGGGCAGCCTTTGTGCTGTTGTGGTTTCTGAATTTGAGACCGGCTATATGAGAGCTGGTTTCTATTATTGGCACTATTGCACTCACACAGATATCCATTATATTATTCTTGCACATTTTTGCACTCTATCTTGCACTCTGCACTTTTTGCACAAATGGTTATTAAATGCATTTAGTATATAGATTTCATGCTGTATTATGATTATGATTAGACATCAATTTTCTCCCCACTGCTTACACATCCTGTATGGTTGTATGTCTGTGTGGTATTGTCTTATGTTTGTTAATGTGTTTTTAATATGTCCATTGTATAGGTTGAGGTTGTGAACATTTAATAAAGGTTGATATAAATTTTTGACTCAGAGTGCCTCCCTTGTTGTGTTTTTGAGGTATCCTATATATGGCCGTTTGAGCCTGGGAGTAGCACCCTTTATTATACTTTGTGGGTTGTGCAAGCCTTCTTTTTTTTGGATTTGATTCACTAAAATGTGTCACGATCTCCAATATTGGAGAGCTCGTCTTATATGTTCACCTCACTGGACGCTCTTTACTAAAGTTTGATGAGCTCTCAAAACTGTAAGTGTACATGTAGATCAGGGCCGCCATATGGAATTTTGTGCTGTTGTGGTTTCTGAATTTGAGACCGGCTATATGAGAGCTGATTTCTATTATTGGCACTATTGCACTCACACAGATATCCATTATATTATTCTTGCACATTTTTGCATTCTATCTTGCACTTTGCACTTTTTGCACAAATGGTTATTAAATGCATTTAGTATATAGATTTCATGCTGTATTATGATTATGATTAGACATCAATTTTCTCCCCACTGCTTACACATCCTGTATGTTTGTATGTCTGTGTGGTATTGTCTTATGTTTGTTAATGTGTTTTTAATATGATTCGGAGTGCCTCCCCTGTTGTGTTTTTGAGGTATCCTATATATGGCCGTTTGAGCCTGGAGGTAGCACCCTATATTATACTTTGTGGGTTGTGCAAGCCTCCTTTTTTGGATTTGATTCACTAAAATGTGTCACGATCTCTAATATTGGAGAGCTCGTTTTATATGTTCACCTCACTGGACGCTCTTCACTAAAGTTTGATGAGCTCTCAAAACTGTAAGTGTACATGTAGATCAGAGCCGCCATATGGAATTTTGAGGCCCCATACAGCAGCAATGTCTTGGCCCTCCTCTTAACCAATGTGTGATGGCTTGGCCCCTGGTTTAAACTGAGCCTCTGGCCCCAAGGTAACCGGGCTTACCTCAAAATCCAGACTATATAGGAAACATGAGTTTTAGGGGCCCAGCCATCACATTAAATGTTATGGGTGCCGGACAGTATAGGCCGTATAGAGACTGGGACCCTCTATAACCTCTATGTGGGGGTTGGGGCCTTTGTTTGAACTGAGTCTCTGTCCTCAAGGCAGCCACACTTTATTTTTCAATCCATAAAGGAAACTGAAAATCAGACTAGAATCCCAGCTATCACATTATATGTTATGGGGGTCCAGACACAATATATATAGGCTTTATAGAGACTGTGCCCCTCTATGTGAGGGTTGGGGCCTTAGTTTGAACTGGGCCTCTGTCCCCAAGGCATCCAGACTTGAATTATTATTCAATCCATAAGAAAACTGAAAATCAGACTAGGGGCCCAGCCATCACATTATAGGTATTGAGGGGCCCAGACGCAATATAGTCTCTATAGAGTCCGGGTCCCTCTCTAACTTACATGTAATGGCTTGGCCCCCAGTTTGAAGTGGGCCCAAGAAAAAAGCAGTCGGGGGGGGGGAGAGGGGGCAGACACCCTAATTTATCAATGTCAGCAGCAATAGTGCGGCCGCCTGTGGGTTTTAGATCAGGGTGGCCATTAGGGCCACCTGACCAGTGGCCCCCTCTTCCAATCCGGGCCCCTTGGGCTCCATACTGGAGTCTTGGCACTCCTGCCCATATATAGATACAGCAATATGGCAGCCAAGCAAATTGAAATGTAACAAATAAGCCAACAATAGCAGCCCCCATGTTTTTGCCCCCTAAAGGGTCTGTCCAGGATAAACTAAAGAAAAGTCCATACTCACTTTTTGTCCCTCGCAGCAGTTTTTGCCCTACTCCAGCTGTAATAAATGTACTGGGTCCCAAGATGGGGTTCCCCCAGGGGCATCGATAGAGGGACATGGTGTGGAAGTTCTTTTAGCCTGGAAAATCCTTTTTATGAAAACTAAACCCAGAGGATCAGCAACACTAATATATATGGTATAGGGTGTGCTCCAATAGTTCCAAAACAATGGTTACTCAGCTCAACACTTATTGGAACTAAATAATAGGGCACTACAACCTAGAAATGAACATATCTTATATTTTATTTGTAATCAATTCAGCCAAAAAACACATCTAAAAGACACAATACAGAAACAAATACACACAAAAGACCTGTCTACTCTGGACACCGATGTGATCTAATTATAATGGATGTAATACCCTGGGTGCTTTCTTATACTAGGCAAGTACTCCCCAATAAATATCTAACGTTCACAACAATACAAACTATCTCTACACTCTCGATGTGTAAGAAAGAACTATTTAGTTGTTATACAATTTCAATATATATATAAAAAAAAAAATATATATATATATATATATATATATATATATATTACATATATTGTGAATGTTAGATATTTATTGGGGAGTACTAGATATGTTCATTTCTAGGTTGTAGTGCCCTTTTATTTAGTTCCAATAAGTGTTGAGCTTTTTATGAAAACAATATCCAGTAATACAATCCTAAATACTATGGAGAAACTTTTGGAAGATGCGCACTAACCCTGTTTCTGTATCCCACAGCTTTAACCTGCTGCAGGAAGAGGAGGAAGGGGAGGAAATGGTGATCGATGATGTGCAGAGCAGCGCTGGTTCCTCGATGGGGGAGGAGGTGAGGTCAATTTCTAATGCTGGACATTATACAAGATGGTTTGAATATTCAATTAGCATGAAATGTAATCAGATGCAAATGAATGATTCTTCGGTATATTTTGGGATTAAGTTTCATTTTGTTGAAGGGAGGTTGGATTTATTTGGATCGCTCTCGCTGGAAACCCTTTCAGAAACTGACTTTGCCATTGGTGAACCCTTTAGGATTTTCTGTTTCCACCTAAATTTGACCTAACGGCCCATTTTCAAGAACAGATAAATCGACTGCTTGTTAAAGTGGACCAAAACCCACTGAACTTGTGAAATACATTTTGCCAAAGCCCCTGCCGATATTCCCTTCTTAGGGTTTAGAACTAGAAATGGATATTTTTGCTTTTCGATTTGTCCTGGAACACTTTTTTTTTGTGCTGTTCCTCTCTGTAAGATGGCAGGCGATCAGCCATTGAATAGGTGTGGCTATGACATCATTGCCACACACAACAGTGCCAATGAATAGAGGAGCTAAACAGGCACCATTATCTGGGATTAGAGTGAAGCAGGAGCAGTAAAAATTGGCAAATGGTGCTCTTCATAGGGAATTCAGGGGATGCTAGTTAAAAATGTGGGTTTTGGTCCGCTTTAAACAGGCATAAGTCTTGCGTGAGAGTAGGCGACTTGCATCCAGACACAATTTTTTTTGACGGGCAGGCTGATTCATTACTAGTGCCAGGTAACGGCAGATGAGTGTCTGTACAGCGGCGCTAAGAGCGACCGTGAGTCGCTATTACAGAGCGTCTCAGTCGCTGTAGTAACATGGCCAACATTGACGAACGGTAGCGATTGGTCAGTGTGAGCGACTCAAACCATATTCATCAAAAAAAACAGCGCCGGCGCTCAAAATTGTGTTGCTGTAGCCCAGAGCACCAGACGCTGTGTGATTAAAGTCTGTATTCTAAGCATACAGCACGTCCTGCTCCCGAATAGTAATAACATGTGGGTAATCCTCCGCCTCAGGCACCGTGCACTGCAGACATGTAGAAAACAAGCTCCTCCCGGCCCTACATATACCTAGGGACCTCCCACAAATCCCCAGATTTCTCTGCAGTGCTGGAACTGCGAAGACATGAAGTATCACGCTCTCGCAGGCGAGCGGGCCTTACAGCCCAAGGTCCTGTGGGACTATTTCCACCCGTCCTCTTCAGAAGAAATATGCCTCCCAGCCTAGGCTACGCGGGTCGGATGAAGGTAGGTAGCACCTGGTGTGCTGAACGGAGCCATGCTCCACCGCAATCCCCCTCCATAGGGTAGGCGGTCAGGCCGATGGTGAGCCTCTAGAGGATGCCCCTCCCGCAATTCTGCCCGTGCCCCTCACAGACTTAGTCCATGGACACCGTCATCTTCCCCCTCGCTTCCTCCCGTAACTCGGGGGGAAAAGAAGGGGGGGGGGGGTGTGGCAGCCCTAGTGCTAATTCGCCTTAGACCTTGGTTCTTTAATTATGGGGTCAGTGTTGCGCCTCGCTATACAGCGCAAGCTATCTTTTGTACTAACAATCTGCTTGTCCGGCAGCATCATTCCAGCGTGTCAGCATTAGAGTTTGCTTATTCTCCGCTGTTCTACCTTTGGCATTGGTTAGAGCTTCGCGCTCTTTGGGGGAGGCGGAGACTCGGCATGACGCGTCTCGCGTCACACCCCGGCCTGGCCCACCCCTCGAGGTTCGCTGGCGCCATTTTCTCTATCTTCGCTCGTGCGCGTAGTGTGGTTCGCCTCCTCCCTCGGTCATGTAAGTGCCCTCCGGGGCGGCATGGTTCTATGTTTTTCAGACAGCGCATGGCACTGACTCCACCCTCCTTGTCCCATTATGTCTTTCAGACGCCAAGACTTTGTTGCCTTCCCCGGCCTAACATATATTACAGCGGGTCCTCTTTACAAATTCTCCCACATTACTAGCGGGTTTTGGGGCATCCAGGGTTGCCTATTGCATAAATCCCTGCGTCATACTGCTTAATAATCACCGTATGGAGGCATTTCAGAATTATGGAACCGTGGTCCCTCCGGGACGTGACCGGCTGTGTGCAGTGTGTGGCCAGCCCCTGGCTGAGGCTGACAGGGCACAGGTCTGCGGACAGTGTGCAGAACAGGTAGGTTTGCTATCAGAGGAACCTCCCTTCCTTACTCCCGTCTCCCCGCTCCCAAATATCACTCATGACGAGTCCCACTACAGCGGGGATGACCTGCACTCAGTGCCGCGAGCGTTGCCCACGGCGGAGCAGGTGCTCTCTGGATTGGCGGAGCGTATGGGCCCTGGTAAAAAGCGGTCCCTGACGCCTCCAGGCTCCCCGGTTCCTGACGATACCGATGACTCTGCTGATATGCAGGACCCTGACCCTTCTGAGGAAGGTGAGCTATTCTCAGACTGGGGCTCCTCCCATGGGATGCCCGGGGGCCGTGATGATTCTGAGCCCGGTTCCTGGGGCCTGTGTGACACAGATGAAATCCTTATCAAGATTTTTGAGGTTTTGTCAATCTCCCCTCCTGGGGAGATCCCCAAGCCGAAAAGGGAGAGTTCCTAGAACAAGAACACTTCCAGAATCTTATATCCCAAGAATGGGAATCACCTTGTAAGCTTAAAGGGATTCCTTCCAGGGGTCTGGGAATGGAAGTACCCTTTCCCTCCTGATGTGGTTAATTTATGGTCAGCTCCCCTGGTGGTGGACGCGCCGGTTATAGGGGTCACTAACCCCCCTTTTATGACTGCTCCCTTTTACCGTACCCTTCGGGATGCTGAGGATCGGCGCATTGACAGACTGGCTTCACACGCCTTCTCGTGTGCTGGGACGGCCCTGCGCCCGGTTCGTGCCGCGGCCATCACTGCAGTGGCCGCCAGGACTCTTGTCAGAAAGATACTAGATCACCGCCCTGAGGACCTCCCTTGGGGGGTGTTTAATGCGCTTTCAGACTGCGAAGCGTTTGTGAAGTTTATTCTATCAGCACTGGATGACACCATTAAGATGTGTGCTAGGAACTCAGCACTTGCGGTAGCCATTCGCCGCCTGGTCTGGCTGCGACAGTGGGGCGCCGATGGAGCTACAAAAAAGGCTCTCACTTGCCTTCCATTCAGAGGACGGCGGTTATTCGGGGCCCGCTTGGACCTTTTTGGAAAAAAGGCTATAGCACCCTTGCGCAGAAGGCCGCTCCGGCCTCCACGAGGCAGGGTCACCCCTCCACCTCCCTATGTTAGTGTCAAACGTGAATCTGAGGTGTGTTTCCAGCTGTTCGGTGTGGATTTCCAACATGGGGCGGGCAGGCAGGGCCCTGGGCCTTCTGGCAGGACCAAGTCCAAATCTGCCAAAACCTCTCAAGCATGAAGGGGCGCCCGTCTGGGCGAGGGGACGACTGCCGCAGCTGTCTCACTTCCAGGAATATGCCTTCTCCTTCTGGTGGTTCCGGGACGTAATCCCCCTGGACACAGGATGGGTTTTTGCTGGGCGGTCCCCCTCAGTGATTGTCAGGGTGCTTCCGGTCCCTGCTTTTCCTTCTGAAATTGGCGCAGGCCGGACTGGGCCTACGGTGTTGGGCGCACTTGCTGATTGCCTTAACGGTATGGGGCTATGGCCTCTATATTATCCTTCCTCTATATTATCCTTCACAGGTAGTCCATATATGACAACTCTGTCTGTCACGGGCCCCCTGCGCGGGGGGGGGGGGGGGCGGCTTTTGGCCTCTTGCGAAGCAATAGATCTTCTTAGTCTCCCTTGGGTCTGCTGGACGCCAAGACTATTTCTAGACAGTGTCGCAGGATCAACCCTGCGGATTGAGGCATTACTTGGGGCCTCTCTTTCGTGCCCAGGCTACTAGCCTGGCGCGACTGGGGACATGCCTGGGGGGGGGGGCGTCTGCGTTAGGACCTACCGGGTCGTCTTCCTTACTCCCCAGTCTCTGCATCAGACCGAAGTGGATCGGTTGGCCGGCAGTGTCCCCTGGGAGCTACTGGATGGTTACTCAGTCACCTCATTCCCTCAGGGTCCCTTATCCGCTATCCCCCATTCCTGGGAATCGGTTCGGGCTTGCAGCCTTCTTCTCTGGCAATAGGGGACCCCTGGTTACGGGGGCTCTGCCCCCCTTTACTGACGCCTTGCCTTCACCAGGCGGGATGGCAACTGGTGGGCCCGTTGGCGGCACATCGAGATGATGTCACGTATATACCGAGCCCTTGGGCTCTTCGGCGCAGTAGGTTACTGATCCTACATATGTCCCAGCACCCCGGTGCTTGGTCTGTGCTCATGCCTTCATGGTAAGGTGGTTCCTCTTGAGCTTCCCATATGCAAGGGCTCATTCAGGGGGGGCATTCCCCCTCCTTACTAGCATCTTCTAGCGAATGGTCACCCTGGGTACCAAGTCTCGCAGGTTTGGCGGGGGAAAGGAAAAATCCTTCCACAATCCCCGTGGTTCTAGGTAGGGCCCCCTAGAGGGTCCATCTTACCTACTGGGCTTGTTGAAACGGTGGGCCCCCGTTGACTCTATATGGCTGGCCTTCTCCTCCTTCAGGATCGGTCAGTTTATGGGGGACGCCTGGTCTGTTGATTGACAATGGCCTGTTTTTTAATACTGGTCTAAAGATTGTGGCAGGTTGCTACCTCTGGAGGGTCCCTGATCCTGCCTTGGGCGGGGGTCTATTCCCCCTGCTTCTCAGCGGTATTCGCTTCAATGGATGCCCTTAGCGGCAGGTTATGCTATCCCGGTGTTGCCCGGGGAGCCTAGCGTGGCTCTGTGGGGTCTCCCTCCTGACACAGGTGCTCTGCCCTTGTTCCTACTGTCCCAGAATATTCTGACTCCGGTCAGGGGGGCTGAGTATTTAGGCATAGCCTTGTTATTTCATATGCCTTCTCTTCATCACCCTACTTGTGGGTTCTGCTCACGGTTGGCCTGATAGAGAGTCCCATGGGATCTATGGCCTGGGCGGCCTTGGGTGTAGTGGTTCGCAGATGCCTCTGCTGAAGGCTGCTTACTTGTGATATCTCTTTCAGGAGTGCGGTTCTGCCCTTATCAGGCCTCTTCCTGTTTCCAATATAAGGTCTCCTGTCTGGGGATTGACAGCTGATTCATTCACCCCTTGGTGACGGGCCTTATCTTCTGGGTGACTTAGTATGAGAGGGGGCTGGGAGCTAGCTCCCCAGCTTCCCCTTCCTCCGTCTATGGGGGCTTTGTGGTATCCCATATTGATTGGCATGGTCCTTAGTCTCTTCCCTGTTAGACGTTCTCGGTTCCCAGGACCTTGAAAGTCATTACAACGTAAGTTGGGGTTGGCTCCCCATCTGGGGACTCTGAAGGTGTAGGTTTTGTCCTGGCCTTCCTGTAGGAGTCTGGTTCTGTCGCCCTCGTAGGGAATTCTTTTGGGGACTGCTTAGCTGCATCTCCCCAGTAGTTCCATGGTCCCTGTGGGGATCAATTTTCATTTTTTACCCTGCGGACTTCCTGGGGACCCTGGCTGGATGCTGTCTCAGCTGCCCTGGAGTCCAGCTCGCTTCTGCCTCCTGACTCCGTCAGACATGTGCCTGAAACGTTGGATCTGGTTACTTAACCCTGGCTCGAGGTACATATATATGTATGTACAGATATATACGGCTACAGGCACCCCATGCCTGGGGGTGTTTCCTCTTACGCTGGGCCTCCGGTCCAGGTGGTCTGTAGGATCCTTGCTTTAGTCCCTTAGTCTAGCCATGGGCTTATTCTTAATAATACTAATATGAGGGCCTACATTCCTCTACAGGTATTGCAATTCTCCCCATGTGGGCCTTCTTGGCCTTTAGGGGGACTGATGCTCTTGGAGTCTACGGGCGCCTCTTTATGTATGCGCCTGATATCTACTTCCAGCGCCTTGCGCCTTTGGATTAATCCTTCTGGATGTTCCCTGATCCTGAGGAAGCCTTGGCTTCCCGATAATTAGGGGTCTGTATTCCCTCCTCGGTCGGGTGACCTGTTCTGTTTCCCTTTGGGGGTGTTATAAGTTTTGCCACAAGGCTTCCTTGCCTGTGAGCTGGTTGGGTCATTACACTGACCTATGCTCCTTTCCGGGGAGTGAATTTTCCCTTTTGCTGTTTACTCCGTTATCTGGGTGCTTGGGTACCACTGGCCCTTCAGCACCAGGGTTTTTTTCTCTGTTAGTTCAGTCACTAGACTTATGGCCTGTCTCTGTTCATACCTTCATGGTCCTGTTATGAGACTGACGTTAGAGCCTTTGCTCATGTCATGCCTGTTGCAAGTTTTGCAGGTGACAGCGCCTTTACTGTCCGCTGTGCCTTGTTTTTTTCTGGGGATCCCACCCTGCTTATGGACACTGCTATTGGATGTCCCACATGTTATTACTATTCGGGAGCAGGACGTGCTGTATGCTTAGAATAATACAACTCTGTGAAGTACTCACCTGTAGAGTTGATATTATACGCATACAGCACGTCCTGCTCCACCCCACCCTGGTTCACTTGTTCTGGATCCCCTGTATGGTGATTGTTATCATTAGATATTGTTACCAGTTATTCTGGGTGGTTTGTTCCTCCCGGCTTCTCTTCTCACTGCTTTTCAATGCTGGGGATTTGTGGGAGGTCCCTCGGTATATGTAGGGCCGGGAGGAGCTTGTTTTCTACATGTCTGCAGTGCACGGCGCCTGAGGCGGAGGATTACCCACATGTTATTACTATTCGGGAGCAGGACGTGCTGTATGCGTATAATATCAACTCTACAGGTGAGTACTTCACAGAGTTGTATTTTTTGATCACATATTCACTAGTAACAAAGCAAAAACATATGGAATGACATTGTTATTACATTGTGACATTAACACTTTAATACCAGGCCTGTAATGACAATTCTGTAAAAATATAAAAAAATGTTAAAGGTTTTCAAAAATGTATTTAAATAGGCCAGGAGAGGTCACACAATGATTTGATAAAGAAAAAAAAATATTGAAAGAAAACCCTGTTTAAAGAGAAGAAAAGTAACATCTATTGAAATGTATGGGAGAGCGACAGGTAATACCAGGCACTCTGAAAGCCAGAGTGCCACCGGCATTCGCTGAGCCGTCTGTGATGATGAATCGGTCGCTACGTGTTGCTGTAAGAGGCGCTCACCAGAATCGCTATTGCGTGCCGCGGCTGGCGTTCAACTGAAGCTACCTGCTTCTACTTGTCGCTTACAAGGCACTACCTGTCGCTATCCCTTGATGAATAAAGCCCTAATTGTTCATTATTGCAATCGTTCGTGAGATCGCTTGCGCTGTGCACTCCATGTCCTATTTGCGGCCTATTTGCGGCCGATTTTGGTTTCCAAGTGCCGACAGTAACGCAACGAACAAGAAATTTGTGTTCGCTTTAACGATTTCTCAAGTCATTCCATGGAAATGGCCCATAAAACAACATCAGTCCTAAAATTATAGATAGAGAATGAAATCAAATGAGTCAAAAATATTAGAACTGGTCATTTTTTGCGGAAAATGATCCAATATTACAAATATGGGAGTGACAAAATGTACCATATTTTTCGCCCAAAAGGCGCACCCAAGATCTGGAGGACGAAAATATTCAAAATCAAATGGTCTGCTAAACCCCCCCCCTCTCAATCACCCCATTACAGACAGTGTGCAGAACACCCCCAATCACTCCATTACAGATCCCATATTACAGGCAGTGAGCAGCATCCCATCTTACAGGCAGTGTGTGTGGCACTCCAAATACTGGCAGTGTGTGGCACTCCAAATACTGGCAGTGTGTGGCACTCCAAATACTGGCAGTGTGTGGCACTCCAAATACTGGCAGTGTGTGGCACTCCAAATACTGGCAGTGTGTGGCATCCCAAATACTGGCAGCTTTTGTGGCATCCCAAATACTGGCAGCTTTTGTGGCATCCCAAATACTGGCAGTGTGTTGCATCCCAATTACTGGCAGTGTGTGGCATCCCAATTACTGGCAGTGTGTGGCATCCCAATTACTGGCAGTGTGTGGCACTCCAAATACAGGCAGTGTGTGGCATCCCAAATACAGGCAGCGTGTGGCATCCCAAATACAGGCAGCGTGTGGCATCCCAAATACAGGCAGCGTGTGGCATCCCAAATACAGGCAGCGTGTGGCATCCCAAATACTGGCAGCGTGTGGCATCCCAAAAACAGGCAGTGTGTGTGGCATCCCAAATACTGGCAGTGTGTGGCATCCCAAATACAGGCAGTGTGTGTGACATCCCAAATACTGGCAGTGTGTGGCATCCCAAATACTGGCAGTGTGTGGCATCCCAAATACTTGCAGTGTGTGGCATCCCAAATACTGGCAGTGTGTGGCATCCCAAATACAGGCAGTGTGTGTGACATCCCAAATACAGGCAGTGTGTGTGGCATCCCAAATACTGGTAGTGTGAGAGCATCCCAAATGCAGACAGTGTGAGGGCATCCCAAATGCAGGCAGTGTGAGGGCATCCCAAATGCAGACAGTGTGAATGGCATCCCAAATACTGTCAGTGTGTGTGGCATCTCAAATACTGTCAGTGTTTGTGGCAACCCAAATAGAGGCAGCGTGTGGCATCCCAAAAACAAGACTCCAGTATGGGGCCCAGCTGTAAAATGGGGCCCCTGACCAAGTGACCTAAGGCCTTCAGGTTGCCACACTATTGCGGCTGATGTTGATGATGCCTGCCCCCTCCTCCTCCCCTGGATTCCCTTGGGGCACAATTTGAACTAGGGGCCAAGCCATCACACATAGGTTAGAGTGTCATCGTGCGGCCCCGCCGCAGCTCTAGCGATCTCTGCCTGTGCAGCGCCGTCATCCCCCCCCCTCCCCTCTCACAGCATGGCAGCATGAAGGAGAGGGGAGAGAGCAGGAGCAACGAGGGAGCGAGGAGGGTAAGTACGTGAGGTGAAGTAAAAGCACAGAAAAAACACCAACACTAAGGGACCAGAGTCCAATCATAAATCAGCACACCAAGCACAACATGAATAAAGCTTGTGGGGCAGGGAGGGCATAAACCCGGTCGGCATAAGTGGTTCCCCCCCCTATAATAGGCTCACCATCAGCCTATGGCCGGCTACCCTTTAGGCAGGGTCTGCGAGCCAGAGCCTAGCTCTGTCGACGCCTGACCCCAGCATTCATCGTACCTAAACCGACCCGGTCAGCCGAAGCTGGGAGGCAGTAGTGGGTCCACGGGAATGGTTGCAATAAGGATGCAGCGGCCGACGGGCTAGGAGGCTCCGCTCAGCAGCAGTATCCAGGAGAGAGTATATTCTAAGTATGTCTCACACCCTGCTTCGGAAATATTCATTACACTTGTGTTATGTCCAGTAGAGGTCGAACTTCTGCAGAGATGAATAGAAAAAAAGAAGCCCCTCCCAGCCCATAAATACCTGGGACCTCCCACACATTCCCCAGTAATCGTCTCTGCAGACGGCGAGCAAGTCAGAAGATGAAGTCTCCTCCTTGCAGGTAAGCCGGGTTCACACCCGGCCATTTTTATCCCTACTTCTGCCCGGACCTAGTTATGCTTAAGTCCCCTAATGCCTCCCAGCCTTGGCTGTAGGTCCAGGTAAAGGTAGAATTCACCTTAACAGGAGAGGAGGCGGGCCCGGCGCGCTGCCCGCGGCCCGCCCCACTCTCTCTGGCGGCCTCGCCGGCGCCCGGTCAATGGATGGGAGCCCGCTTTGCTGGGCGAGGATGGGGAGGGGGCGGGGCCAGGCGCGGCGAGCGATCCGCGCTGGCCCACCCTTCTTCCTTTTCCTTTTCTTCTGCTCAGGCTGGGGATTGTGCTTTGTCGTGCTGTGAGTGCCCTGCGGGGCTTTGCTTGTTGTTTTGATTTGCGCCTTATCCAGCGTGGTGGCGGCCATTCGTTTTATTACTTGCGCATACATTATTATACATTATTATATTATTATATACATTACTATTAGTACTATATACTATGTTATATACAATGTTATATATACCTATATATATTTTATATGTTTTGCCATCGCTCTTTGTACATTTTGCATGTATGAGTGCTTGTCTATGGTGTACCTTACTTACTAGGGCCCCCACTGCAAATCCTCCCACTAACGGACTTAAGGGGCATCCCGGGTTGCTTTCTAGCGTAATTCCCACTGGTCATTGCGACTGCCATACAAATCACCATATGGAGGCTCCCCAGGGTACCGGGCTCCGGCTCCCTTCGGGGTCGTCCCCTCCCGAGGTCGGTGCGCCCGTACTGGGATTGTCCAACACATCTGTGGTGCACTCTCCAGACGCCACCACGATTAGGGATGGTGAGGACCGACGTATTGCTCAGATGGCTTGCCATGACTTTGCTAGCGTGGGTTCAGCCTTGCGGCCTGTTTGTGCTTCTGTACTTACGGTTGTGGCTATCAGGTCTGTGGTTAGGGGCCTGTTGAGGGGTTCCCAGCTGGACCCAGCCAGTGATGAAGTTGCAGCACTTATGCGGTGTCAATTGTTCATGACCATTTGTCTTGTCTGCCTTGGATGACACAATATGTATGTATAGCAGAACCTCGGCGTTTCTTGTGGCTATACGACGCTCTGTCTGGTTGCGCCAGTGGGCGGCTAACATTGCGGCTAAATAGTCACTTACAGGGCTTCCCTTTCTGGGTAGGCGGCTGTTTGGAGATAAATTGGTTTCAGTAGCGGAAGGAGGTGCCAGAGCAGGCAGAGGTGTTGCCTTCTCTATCTTCAGGGATGATTCCTGGAGCAGAGGCGGAGGACGGGCCCGTCCAGGGCCTGTCTGGGGTTCCAAGCCCGCTGCAGAGACAGCTCAGCGATGAGGGGGTGCCCTCACCTTTGCGGGTGGGGGGATGGCTGCGGCACTTTTTCCAGGTCTGGGCCTGGTCTCTTCCGGGTACAAGCTGGAGTTCGAGTGCCAGCCTCCTCCCAGATTCCTCAGTTCTCGGGTTCCCTTGGACCCCCGGGCTGCACAGGGGCTTCTGTTGGCAGTGCAAAATCTTCTGGACATGGAGGTCATATGCCCGGTGCTTTTCTCAGGGAGAAGCCGGGGTTATTATTCCAACCTCTTCTCGGTTCCCAAAAAGGATCGATCCATCAGAACCATTCTGGATTTGAAGCTTCTCAACAGGTTCATCAGAACCAAGAAGTTACGCATGGAGACTCTGCGTTCAGTCATCAATTCCCTTCGTCAGGGTGATTTCATGACATCTATAGACTTCAAGTATGTTTACCTTCATGTATCATTCTACCCAGCACACCAGAGAGTTATCAGGTTTGTGGTGGGAGATCAGTAATTTCAGTTTTGGCCCTCCCTTTCGGGTTGACTTCGGTACCAAGGGTGTTCACCATGGTGCTGGCAGGCATAATGGCCCTTCTCAGAGCCCAGGGCATTCGCATTGTGCCGTATCTGGACGACCTGCTTATTGCAGATTCTTCACTATGTCAGGCGGAGCTGGACTCCAGGGTGGTGACGACGCTGGTAAGGTTCGGATGGGTGATTTACCACCCCAAGTCTTCTCTCTCCCAATCAAGGGAGATCTCATTCCTGGGCATGAATCTGGATACCAGTCAGGCCAGAGTGTTCCTACCTCACCCAAAGGTGCAGAGGGTTCAAGATCTGATACGTGTTCTCCTGGCCAATCCTCGCTCCTCTGTCCGGCTAGGGATGAAACTGGTAGGATTGATGGTGGCTTCCTTCGAGGCAGTCCCCTTTGCTCAGTTCCACATGAGGTCATTCCAACTCCATCTATTGCTGAACTGGGACAGATGTCCCCGGTCCTTGGATCAGTCCTTTCTGCTGGCTCCCAGGGTTCGGCAGTCCCTTCAGTGGGGGCTGGAACCAAGCAATCTGATGAGGGGCAGATCCTTTCTGGCCCTTGTTGGGAGACGGTTACCACGGATGCCAGCCTGTCGGGCTGGGGAGGTCTCTGGACGGATTTTCAGTTCCAGGGGCTGTGGGGCCCTCAGGAGATTCACTCCCCCATCAATGTCTTGGAGCTCAGAGCTGTTCGGTTGGTTCTGTCATGCTTGACGCATCACTTACAGAGCTTACCGGTTCAGGTTCGATCAGACAATCGAACTGTGGTCGCTAACATCAATCGCCAAGGAGGGACTCGCAGCAGGAGTGCCCTCAGGGAAGTTTCTCTGATTCTTGCATGGGCAGAGAGCAATATTCCATGCATCTCAGCGGTATTCATTCCGGGAGTGGAAATCACAGAGGCGGACTCCCTGAGCAGGGGATCCTTTCGCCAAGGGGAATGATATCTCAACCACAAGGTATTCCGGTCCCTCTGTCGCAAGTGGGGGACTCCGGAGGTGGATCTCTTTGCCTCACGTCGCAAGCCCCCAACGTTTGTGTCTCTGTCTCAGGATCCTCTGGCCCTGGCAGTGCACGCCATGTCTTTTGCCTGGAGGGATTGGGGGTTTCTGTACCTGTTTTCCCCCCTTCTCCATGGTGGGCAAGGTGGTGCGCAAGCTGGCTCAAGAGGGTGCGCCAGCAATTCTGGTGGCCCCAGGGTGGCCAAGACAGGTTTGGTTTGTACCACAATTTACAAACGCTGGCTTTGACGGCGTGGCTGCTGAAACCTCCTCCATCTTAATAGAAGAAGGTTTGTCTGATGCTGTGATCCAGACACTTGTTAGGGATTGGATGTGATCTTCCTCTAACTTCTTCTACAGGATGTGGAGGTCTTATATTGATTGGTGTGAGGCTAGGGCCTTGCCTTGCAGGGTGATTTCGATCTCTAGGATTTTGGACTTTCTTCAACACGGTCTGGGCCTGGGGCTCCAGCTTAGTACCTTGAAAGGGCAGGTCTGCCCTGGTGGTCTTCTTTTGAGGTCCTTTGTTCTTCGTCCATTGGTTAAAGCTTTTTTCCAGGGGGTCACTCATGTGCGGCCCCCTCGAAAGCCTTGTGCCTATTTGGGATTTGAATTCTCATTTTCTATGCTTACACCGAAGATTGCCCTTTTGGTGGCTATTACCTCGGTTCGATGTGTTTCTGGCTTGGCGG
Organism: Gastrophryne carolinensis; assembly: GCA_027917425.1. NCBI lineage: Eukaryota > Metazoa > Chordata > Amphibia > Anura > Microhylidae > Gastrophryne > Gastrophryne carolinensis. The sequence continues at coordinate 429,703,666 of CM051238.1, forward strand.
CTCTGTATATTCAGGCCTCTTACTTTGAGAGACACCAGGACAAGGTGGTCTTCCGCTTTAAGCCGGATTTCCTACCAAAAGTGGTCTCTGCTTTCCATCTCATTCAGGATGTGGTTCTCTCTTCCTTGTGTCCTAAGCATAGCAATGACGAGGAGTGGGCCCTGCACTCTTTTTGGATGATTCTTTGTTGTGTGAAGTACTATACTTCTTTTTTCTGTAGGACGGACGCCTTGTTTTTGGTGCCCTCTGGGCCCAAGAAGGGTTTGGCGCCGTCAAATCTACCATTAGTAAATGGATATGTCTGGTCATTGTTGGGGCCTATATTGCTTTTCAGATTACTGCTCTTTCTAACCGTACTGTTGGGGTTTCCTGGGCTTTTTAGCACCAGGCTTCTGTTGAACAAGTTTGTACGGCTGCTACTTGGTCTTCTGTTCATACCTTTTCCAAGTTTTTATAAGGTTGATGTGCGGGCCTTAGCGGATGCTGTTTTTGTCTCGAAGTTCTACAAGCGGCAGTGGTTTCATTTGTGCACTTTTGCCTGTTGGGATCCCCACCCTTTTTGGACACTGCTATTGGATGTCCCAAGTGTAATGAATATTTCCGAAGCAGGGTGTGAGACATACTTAGAATAATACCATTTTGTGATTACTTACCTGTAAAATGGGTATTGTAAGTATGTCTCACACCCTGCTTCGCCCCACCCTGAGTTGTATCTTGGATCCTCTGTTTGGTGATACTGTTTTTCTCATAGATTTTCTTTGCTCTTCCTGGTCCCCTTACTGCTTTCTTATACTGGGGAATGTGTGGGAGGTCCCAGGTATTTATGGGCCGGGAGGGGCTTCTTTTTTTCTATTCATCTCTGCAGAAGTTCGCCCTCTACTGGACATAACCCAAGTGTAATGAGTATTTCCGAAGCAGCGTGTGAGACATACTTACAATACCCATTTTACAGTTGAGTAATCACAAAATGGTATTTTTCACGCCGTCCGGGGGGCGGGGCCACACAATGACTCTTTTCGCGCCCCTCGAGGAACATGTGCTGGCTGCCTGATCCGCACCATCGTCTCCTCCTGCACGCTGCTGTCGTCCTCAGCCGGCCTGTGAGCGGTGTCGTGAGTCCCTCTTTTTTTTTCTTGTCCTTATTATGCGCTGGGCATGTGCTGTGGGATGCTTACGTTTTTGTTCCCATTGTGTCTTGATATCAGGGTTGTGGTTCCTCTCGGCCAAGGAATGGGAAAGGCCTAATAGATTGCCGTCGGTGCCCAAGGGCCTGGACAGACGGTATCCCTTTCCTGAGGAGCTGGTCCGGCTGTGGTCCCGTCCTCCCGAGGTGGATGCCCCCGTGTGGGGGCTGTCTCCAACACTGCGGTCATGCCTTCACCCGATACTGCTTCCTTACGTGATCCAGCTGACAAGCGCATGGATCAGCTGGTCTGCCATGCTCTCACCTTTGCCGGTGCTTGGTTCCGCCCTGTTTGTGCCGCGGCTATTGTCTCCCTGGCCATTAGAAAGAAGGTGAGACGCCTTGTGGATATTGCCAAGCCTCGCAAGCGGGCTGAGGAGTACAAGGACCTCAAGGCTTGCGTGGAGTTTATTGCCTTCGTGGTCTCTGCCATGGACGATAGCGTCCGGCTCGGTGCCAGGGTCTCGGCCCTGCTAGTCGCTCTTCGCCGCTCACTTTGGTTGCGGCAGTGGTCGGCTGATGCCGCGGCTAAAAAGTCGCTCACTAGTATCCCTTTTGTGGGTCACAGACTGTTTGGGGAGCGTCTGGACCTTCTGGTCAAGCACCGAATACTCCCTCGGCGACGTAGGCCTGCGCGGCCCTTTCGGGGTTCATTTGCCCATCGCTCCTTTCGAGGAGGAAAGGGCTCTTCATTTTCAGGTTCCCGCAGAGACTCCTGGGGATGAGGTAGGTCTCGAGGTAGGTCTCGCGGCCGACCCAATCCCTCCTAGGGATCCAAGCCCTCTGCCAAGCCCACTCAGGCATGAGGAGGCGCCCTTACCCATCCAGGTGGGGGGGCGGCTTCTGCTCACGTCTGGAGACAGCGCGTCTCGGATCGGTGGATTCAGGAGGTGGTGTTCTCCGGTTACAAGATAGACCTGGCAGTCCGGCCGCCCTCAAGATTTCTTCAGTCTCGGGTGTCCCAGAACCCTGTGACAGTTCAAGGCCTGCTGTTGGCCATCCAACAATTTCTGCCGTCAGGTGTGATTCGTCCCGTGCCTCGCCTGGAACGGGGTCAGGGTTTTTACTCCAATCTGTTCACGGTGCCCAAGAAGGACGGAACGCTGAGACCCATCCTGGACCTGAAGGGTCTCAACAGGTTTGTCAGGGTCAGACATTTCCGCATGGAGACCTTGTAGTAAGCAGTGAGCTTGCTTCGACCCGGCGACTTCTTGACCACGGTGGACATCAAGGATGCCTATTTGCACATTCCGATTTTCCAGGGGCATCAAAAGCTCCTGAGGTTTGCGCTGGAGGATCAGCATCATCAGTTTGTGGCCTTGCCATTCGGGATATCCTCAGCCCCCTGTGTGTTCACCAAGATGGCGGGTATCAAGGCTCTTCTGAGAATCCAGGGCATCCGCGTGCTGCCTTATCTGGATGATTTGCTTATTGCGGCTCAGTCTCGCCATCAGGCCGAGAGCGACACTCGGACGGTGTTGTCCACTCTCGAGGATTTCGGTTGGGTAGTCAATTACCCAAAGTCTTCTATCACTACCTCCATGGTGAAGTCCTTTCTGGGCATGACACTGGACACATCTCAGGCCAAGGTTTTCCTGCCACAACAGAAAGTGGTGGGTCTTCAGACGCAGGTGCAGGCCTTGCTGTATTGCCAACTTCCATCCGTCCGTCTGGGGATGAAACTGGTGGGCCTTATGGTGATATGCTTCGAGGCAGTTGCTTTGCTCAGTTAGTTCCACATGAGACCTCTTCAATTGAATCTCTTGACAGGTTGGGATCGGACGCAGGAGTCACTGGAACAGAATTTCTCACTGTCTCCCCCGGTCAGGCAATCCCTCTTGTGGTGTCTGGACTCCAGACATCTGCTGGTAGCAAGTCATTTTTGACTCCACGGTGGGAGATTGTCACCACGGACGCCAGCCTTACCGTTTGGGGAGGCTTTTGGCTGACGCAGAAGATCCAAGGTTAGTGGGGGCCGCAGCGGCCCACTTTTTTGTCGCTGCGGCACCCCAATTTACAGATGCTGGCTTTGATGGCCTGGCTGTTGAAACCTCAATCCTGACGGAGAAGGGGCTGTCTGCCATTGTTGTTCAGACCATGATTCAGGCGCGAAAGAAGACTTCTTCCATGATATACTACAGGGTTTGGCATGCCTACATTGCCTGGTATGAGTCCAAGGGATTCCCTTGCCGCACTTCCTCTATTTCTAGGATTTTGGAGTTTTTACAACACGGCTTAGAATTGGGCCTCCAGCTGAGCACCCTCAAGGGCCAGGTCTCGGCCTTGGACATTTTTTTCCAAAAATCTTTTGCCAATCATAAACTGATCAAGACTTTTTTCCAGGGTGTTACCCATGTACGTCCACCGCGTAAGCCTGTACTACCGGTGTGGGACTTGAATTTGGTGCTTTCTGCTCTACAGGGTCCTCCCTTTGAGCCTTTGTGCGATGCTGCATTGCCTATTTTGACCGTAAAGGTGATCTTTTTGGTAGCGATCACCTCGGTGCGTCGCATGTCAGAGCTGGCCGCGCTTTGTATGAAGCCTCCTTATTTTGAGCAGCATAAGAATAAGGTGGCGTTTTGCTTTAAACCTGATTTTTTGCCTAAGGTCGTTTCTCCCTTTCATCTTAATGAGGAAGTGGTCTTGCCCTCCTTGTGTCCTGCACCGACTAATTCTAAGGAAAGGACCCTCCATGCCTTGGATGTGGTCAGAGTCATTAAGTATTACCTGGTTGCGACTGAATCCTTCAGGAAATCAGATTTGCTCTTTGTCCTAACAGAGGGCTCTAGGAAGGGTTTGCCACCTGCCAAGTCCACGCTCAGTAAGTGGATCAGACAAGCGGTGGTGCAAGCATACTCTGCCAAGGAACCACCTTTTCGTATTACAACTCATTCTACTAGAGCTATTGGTGCTTCCTGGGCTTTTCAGCACTAGGCATCTGTTGAACAAGTTTGTAAGGCTGCCGCTTCTGTTCATACCTTTGCCAAGTTTTACAAGGTTGATGTTAGGGCCCCAGCAGATGCGGTCTTTTGGCCGGAAGGTGCTTCAGGCGGTAGTGAAATGAACTACATGCTGTTTCCGCACTGAATATATCCAGTCCAGGTCGTCCCACCCCGCCCTTGTTTTCAATTATCTTTGTTTGCCTGTTATGGTGATTAACATTTTTTTATTGGACCGTTGTCCTTAAATTTTTTGTTGGAGAGAGTACATGCTAAAGGTATGTGAAATAACATGGTTTCTTGGCCTCCCGGCCAGTCTCCTTCTTACTGCTGTTTACCCAGTGTGGAATCATATAGAGACACCTGATTTTATAGGGGGCCGGGAGGAGCTACGGCTTTTGATCCTGCAGTCAAACAATCTTGCCAGGGGTGGATATTTAACCAGACCTAATGTCTTATAGATGCTAGGTCCGGTTTTGGTTCACTTTAATAAATAAATGATCAGGTCCGGTTTTGGTTCAATATTCCAAGGCTGGCCACTGGCCTTCCCCCAGAGAATCTGAGGTCAGGATGCCGCCCTTTGTGTCCAAATTGGGTAGAGGTGAGTTGTTCTGGGTCAACTTAAGGGTTTCACACAGTGGGGCATCACCATTTGGAATGCCCCAGGGGGTAAGGGCGAAAATCTGGGAAAGTCAAAATTTGTTTTGTTTGTTGTGTGTGAAAGAAAACTCGGGATTTTCACTACATTGGGTTTTGGTGATGCTGCCATCGGACAGGTAAGAATACCAGGCGAGCGTCGGGGTTTCACACAGCAGGGCGTCCCAGTACGGGATGCCCGGGGAGAGGTAATCTGAGGGAGCTGTGTGCACCATAACACTAGAAATAAATGTAAATAAAGAATAACCTTAACAATAATGTTATAAATAGTGCTATGTGAACTATATGATAAAAGCTTACCTGTCCCTTGTCAGGGTATTTAATTAGGTGCATACACAGTGGTCCTCGGGTTAATCACATACAGGGTTACGACATATACTGAAAGTATGTTTAGGAAATAGGAGTCAATACTGGATATGTTACAGAACATAAAACATCTGAATCAGTTATTTAAATGCTCATCGTATTTCAGATCATAGGTAATCCCCTGATAAGAGTTAGATGTAATCATGACGCCCCATCATAACATCTGTATACATGTTACTATACATAGGTGGAACAAGAGGCATTGCAAAGTATGTACATGAGAAAAGCAAAGTGAAGATGATCGCTCATAAAAAGATTACCAACGGCTCACGGCCGTTTCCTCAGGGTAGCGATTGATAGTTGAAAGCTGAACTCCCTCCAGTGTACAGAGCTGGAAAGACAAGCATAATAACAACAATGAGGATAAGTAAAGTGATCCAAGCTGGTGGTGTGATGATGTGGCAGCTCCCCCTCCTGGCGAGGCCACCTGCATCAACTGAATAGAAAAAAAAAAAAATTGCTGCATTGGCCGGGAATCGAACCCGGGCCTCCCGCGTGGCAGGCGAGAATTCTACCACTGAACCACCAATGCTTTGCATAGATATGGTCATGTTCTGTGTCTGGCTGAAGCTGACCCAATCAATGAAATATTCAAGATGGCTTCCATTCATTTCAGGTGAAAATTCCAACCTGGTGTAAGAGCAGCTTTAGCATTAGTCACATGCTTCTTTTATACACTATTTACATTACTAGTGCAATATGGGTAAAGTTCAGCTGCACCTGTTCTGACAAAGCGCCATGTCACATTCCTCTGGAATTTAAAGTGGACCAAAACCCAGGATTTTGACTATCCTGGGCTTTGGTTCTTGCCCCTGGGGCACCCTGATCGCTGTATGAAACCCCCCCAGGTTGCCAGAACAAACTCACAAAAGGTGAGTGCGCCAGCAGCCGCATCCCTGCTGCCCTCTAACAGTGAGCGTGCCCGCGCCGGCCATTCACAAATGCCTGGTGGGGGCATGCACCCTGCTAGAGGGACAGCGGGGTTGCGGTCACTGCTTGCGTATGCGCCTTTGGACTGGGAAACAAGGTAACAAAGCGGGGCATCCCGATTCTGGATGTCCCAGATGTCTTATAGATTCTAGGGCCGATCTCCGTGGGTTTTCGTCCATTTTAAGGGAACTTCCCTTTAAGAGAGAATGGAGAGAGAGAATGGAATACGATTGCAGAGAAAGGAGAGAGAGAATGGAATATAAATGCAGAGAAAGGAGAGAGAGAATGGAATAGGATTGCAGAGAAAGGAGAGGTAGAATGGAATATGATTGCAGAGAAAGGAGACAGACGATTGCAGAGAAAGGAGAGGGAGAATGGAATACGATTGCAGAGAAAGGAGAGAGAGAATGGAATACGATTGCAGAGAAAGGAGAGAGAGAATGGAATACGATTGCAGAGAAAGGAGAGAGAGAATGGAATACGATTGCAGAGAAAGGAGAGACAGAGAATTTTATACAATTGCAGAGAAAGGAGATAGAGAATGGAATACGATTGCAGAGAAAGGAGAGAGAGAATGGAATACGATTGCAGAGAAAGGAGAGAGAATAGAATACTATTGGAGAGAATGGAAAACGATTGCAGAGAAAGGAGAGAGAGAATGGAATACGATTGTAGAGAAAGAAGAGAGAGAATGGAATACGATTGCAGAGAAAGGAGAGGGAGAATGGAATACTATTGCAGAGAAACGAGAGAGAGAGAATGGAATACGATTGCAGAGAAAGGAGAGAGAATGGAATACGATTGCAGAGAAAGGAGAGAGAATGGAATACGATTGCAGAGAAAGGAGAGAAAGAATGGAATACGATTGCAGAGAAAGGAGAGATAGAGTGGAATACGACTGCAGAGAAAGGAGAGAGAGAATGGAATACGATTGCAGAGAAAGGAGAGAGAGAATGGAATACGATTGCAGAGAAAGGAGAGAGATAATGGAATACGATTGCAGAGAAAGGAGAGAGTGAATGGAATACGATTGCAGAGAAAGGAGAGAGTGAATGGAATACGATTGAAGAGAAAGAGAGAGAATGGAGTACAATTGCAGAGAAAGGAGCGAGAGAATGGAATACGATTGCAGAGAAAGGAGAGAGAGAATGGAATAGGATTGCAGAGAACGGTGAGAGAGAATGAAATATGATTGCAGAGAAAGGAGAGACAGAATGGAATAGGATTGTAGAGAAAGGAGAGAGAGAATGGAATACGATTGCAAGGAGAGAGAGAATGGAATATGATTGCAGAGAAAGGAGAGAGAGAATGGAATACAATTGCAGAGAGAGAGAATGGAATACGATTGCAGAGAAAGGAGAGAGAACGGAATACGATTGCAGAGAAAGGAGAGAGAGAATGGAATACGATTGCAGAGAAAAAAAGCAAGAGAGAGCATGAAAGAAAGGGGGAGAGAGAAACTGGAAATAAGAGATAGAATGAATGTGTGAAGAAGCTGATATTAGAGGCAGAAATGTGCAAAAAAGAAAGGACAGAGATGGGGTATTTTGAGAAATAGAGAGGCCTGCTGCTTCAGTTGAGAGCTCCTGGCACCCCCTTAAAGAGAGGTTGGGATGGCGCCCTGTGCGGCCGCGCACCTTCTATAGTGCTCCTTTATTAGATTGTGAACTCGCTGTAGTCTCTATGTTCATAATTGATTAATGTTTGTAACCTCCAATGTACAGCTCTGTGTGATATGACCATTCTGCTCCATGGCATAGAAATAAATGATGACACTCGGAGGGGAAGTAAAATAAATGGAGCATTCGCCGCTGATGTAATAAAAGGTATACAAGAAAAATGAGGAGTCCCACAACCTCCTCCAAAAAAAAAAATCCCTGACAAAGGTGGCACCACTATTTATAAAAAACATTTTATTGTAAAGCAAAAAGCCAAAAATACATACACACGTTACATTTTAAAAAACATGTATGGCAAACAAACACTGGGGGGCGCTGCTGTGTGGGCACCTGATATATTCAATAAAAAATAAATAAATGAAGGGGCACAATAGACTGACCTATAACAATAATCCCTGATCACAATGGCTGTGTGAACTTCTGTGCAAATAACAATAACCTATACTACAATTGTGCAAAAAATCTATATAAAGTGCTATGTGCTAAATATTAAAGATTTGAGAACTTCACCTGGTTTGTCCTCAAATCTTTAATATTTAGCACATGTAACTTGATGTAATAAAAGGTGATGATGTGGCAGCGCTGACCTTTCTGAGTATTGTGCTGCTGCTGCTCCAATCAGACATCTGTATAAGTTCCTGCTGAATTATTATATAGCCTTGTAAAAAGAAAAAAAATTCTGCTGCATTGGCCGGGAATCGAACCCGGGCCTCCCGCGTGGCAGGCGAGAATTCTACCACTGAACCACCAATGCTTGCATGTGGGGACCTGCATTCAGCCTTCAGATCACAGATCACAGCAGCTCAGAGAGGAGGAGGTGCTAAGTAACTCCAGAGAGCGACTTCCTGCTCTAGTGACAGTCGCTTACTGTTGCAGTATCAGCCAGCCTGGATATACTGGGCCGCTGCCTGTTTCTGACCAGTCACATCTGTCACATGCCTCTGGACACCAACAAAGAGTCTTCTGTCGCAGTGTAACAAGCATATCAGAGAGCATAGTATTATTCTAAGTATGTCACACACCCCGCTTCAGGTTACTAAATCATTATACATGGGTTATACCTACCGCTAGGTGGCACTCTGCAGAGAGGTCCAAAAAACAACAAGCCCCTCCCGGTCTATACATACCTGGTACCTCCTAACAAATCCCCAGTCTTCTTCTCTGCAAGGTGGCGACAAGACAGAAGAAAGAAGTCTCCTGCTTGCAGGTAGCCGGGGTCACACCCCGCCCCCCCCCCCCATGGTCTATTTCTGCCCGGTTTTAGTTCCTTTACCCCTGACTGATTGGTAGCCTCCCAGCCTAGGCTGGTGGCCAGGCAATGGTAGATGGCACTTAGCAGTGCCCAGGAGATTAGCTCCTCCACTCGTCCCCATATTATGGGGCATAGTGGTAGTCCGGCCATGGTGATCCGGATGTGGGATGCCCCTGTGTTAGGTAGGATAGGTCCCCCTATTGGCATTCTCCCCGTCGGTTTTATTATTGTTGTGTGTGTGTGTGTTTTTGTGCAACTGTATGCTTGTTTGGCGAGGACGGGTGCCTGGACCCGGCCCGTCGGCTCGCCTGGTCTCTCTTGTCGGGGGAGGGCCTCCTTAGCCCCCGGGATGGCGCTTCTGTCGGTATGGGGGGCGGGGCGGGCGGCGCATTGCCACCGGCCCGCCGTTCTCCTCTGGAGGACAGGCGCCATTCCTCGGTGCCCGCCTCGCGGTCTGTTCCTCTGGACCGGTGGTGGGCGGGGCCGGGCGGCGCGAGGCGCCCGCCTGGCTGTCGGGGCGGCAAGTGTCACCGCTCGGCGCCCGCTGGCGGTGTTAGTGTTGCAGGCAGGTCCGGGAGGCATGCGTGCCGCCGGCCCGCCTGACGGCACTTGCGGGCGCCATTCCGTGGCGCCCGCCCTTGGCGTGATCCTGGAGGGGTGGGCGGGGCCGCGCGCCGTGTCCTTCTGGCTAGGTGAGGGGCGGGGCCACAGCGTTTCCCGCTTCTTGCTGGGCCCGCCCCTCTTCTCCTTCGTTCCTCCGTGGCGCAGCCGCCATTGCTGTTTGGATCAGGTAGGCGGTTTCTTCTTTTTGGGGTACCGCTGGACAGAGGGGTGGGCAGCCTCGGTTTGGGCCTCCTTCCTCGCCGATTGGGGGGGGGCGTCCTTCCCTTTGTCTTGGTCCCTGGCCGGCTGGCAGGGAGCCTCCTGCGGCCTGGTCCACATTAGCCTTGTCTGTGCATCTATATATGTGCTTTTACATATATATATATATATATATATAGATTGCCCATATATATATGTTCCTCCCATAGGTATATATATACATTTATAAATGTTTTATGGAGACTGCATTGGTCTCATCATTGTTATGTAATCATCCAGGTGTTATGGTGTGTTTGATGGCTGTCTTTTGTTTTTCAGATCCCGGGGTCCCACGCTGCGGGGCTCTCCCGGTCTTATATACCTGGCTAGTTGGGGGGGCCATTGTTTGAATTAAGAATTTTTTGTGTCTAAATTCCAAAATTTTGGGGATAGCTATTTAGTCAGTACTGAAGGGGCATCCCGGGTCGCGTTAGGCGTAAATCCCTGGTTACTGCATATACCATAATTTCACCATATGGAGGCTACCAAAGATACCGGAAATGGCTCTTCGGGGCAGTCCAGGCTCTGTGGGGGGTGTGGGTCTCCGCTCCCAGGGGATAATGTCATTTTATGTATTCCATGTGCACGGCGGAACATTGAGTGCCAGTCCGGCACCCCGGTACGTCCTCGGCCGCACCATCTCCCTCCCCGCCTGTTCCGGACCCCGGGTGACGTTGTCGTTGGGGGTGATTCTCAGTCCGAGGTGTGCGCACGATTGGCCAGCCTCGAGAAAATGTTTTCCGCTGTTGTCGCTCAGAAGGCCCCGGCTAAGCGGAGACATCTGTCCCCGCCCCCGCCGGACTCAGATGAGGAGGTTATTGAGGATCTGGATTGGCCGGATCGGCCCCTTGAAGAGGGCGAGCTTGTTGATGAATTTGAGGATCCCGAGGGCCAGCAGTTGCTGGGTGCTGAGGGTGATCAGTCTGAAGGGCCTGTCCTGGATACACCTTCCATTCTGACCCAAATGTTTGAGGTTTTGGATTTGGATCCGCCTGAAGCTGCTCCTCGGCCTAAGGGTCAGCTTTTCGGGGTGTCCAAGCCGCGCTTGGAGTTTCCCAGTCAACAGCATTTTGAGGACATTGTCCTTAAGCAATGGGAGCAACCTACGCGTCTCGTCGGGGTGCCGCCTAGCTGGGATAGGAAGTATCCCTTTCCGGCGGACTTGGTCAAGCGTTGGTCTGTCCCTCCCGAGGTTGATGCTCCGGTTCTGGGACTATCTAACACGGCGGTTGTTCATTCACCTGACACTACTTCTCTCAAGGACAGCGAGGATCGCCGGATTGATCAGCTGGCCCGGCATGGTTTTGTTTGTGCGGGTTCAGTTCTGAGGCCAGTCTGTGCTTCGGCACTATTGTTGATGGCGGTTAGGTCTATCATCAGGGATTTATGTTCAGACCTTAATCCCATTTGTGCTGAGTTTCTGGCTCTTAAGCGTTGTGATTCTTTTTTGTCTTTCATTCTGGCAGCCCAGGATGATGCCATGTTGATGTCAGGCAGGGCTACGGCTCTGTTGGTCGCCATTCGCCGTTCAGTATGGTTGCGGCAGTGGACGGCTGACTTTAATTCCAAGAGATCGCTCACGTCTCTTCCCTTTATGGGTCTGAGGCTTTTCGGTGAAAAGCTGGACTCTGTTGCTAAGGGAGGTAAGTTGCCTCAGCGCAAAAGTTTTCGTCGTTCCTTTCGGGGGGCGGCCCACTTCAATTCCTCCTTTCGGGGAGCCAGAGCTGGCAGGGGTGCGGGCTTCTCGGCTTCCAGGGGTGCTAGCTGGAACAGGGGAAGAGGCCGTGGTCGCCCTTTTTACGCCTGGGGCGCCAAGCCCAAGCCAGCTGCCAAACCCACTCAGCAATGAGGGGGCGCCCTCACCCTTACGGGTGGGGGGACGGTTGCGACTCTTCTCCCGGGTGTGGGACCAGGAGGTCTCGGACAGGTGGATCCGGGAGGTGGTGTCGGCCGGCTACAGGCTGGAGTTCGAGTCCCGCCCTCCTCCAAGGTTTTTCAGGTCCCGTGTTCCTTCAGATCCTTTGGCCGCGCAGCGGCTCCTGGCGGCAGTAAGGAATCTGCTGGAGTTGGCAGTCATCTGTCCGGTCCCGCCTTCGGAGGTGGGGCGCGGGTTTTATTCCAATCTCTTCATTGTTCCCAAAAAGGATGGGTCGTTTCGTCCCATTCTGGACTTGAAGCTTCTCAACCGGTTTATTCGTCCCCGGAAGTTTCGCATGGAAACACTTCGGTCTGCGATCGCCTCGCTTCGGCAGGGGGATTTTATGACGTCCATAGACATCAAGGATGCTTATCTTCACATTCCGATTTTTCCGGCTCATCAGAGGTTCCTTCGCTTCGTGGTGGAGGGACGGCATTTTCAGTTTGTAGCTCTTCCGTTCGGCCTCACCTCGGCTCCGAGAGTGTTCACCAAGGTGTTGGCGGGAGTTATGGTCTTGCTCAGAGTTCGGGGGATTCGGATTGTGCCCTACCTGGACGATCTTCTCATCTTGGCGTCTTCCTTCAGTCAGGCGGCAGAGGACACCAACATGGTGGTGTCTATGCTGGAGAGGTTCGGCTGGGTGATCAACTACTCCAAGTCCTCCCTGGTTCCGGCCAGGGTGGTGACCTTTCTGGGAATGTCCTTGGACTCTTACCAGCACAGGGTGTTTCTTCCTCAGGCCAAGGTTCTTTTGATTCAGGAATTGGCTCAGCTTCTTCTTTCCAATCCTCGTCCGTCCATCCGTCTGGGGATGAGACTGGTGGGGTTGATGGTTGCTTCGTTCGAGGCAGTTCCCTTTGCGCAGTTTCACACGCGGACGCTTCAGCTTCATCTGTTGGCATCTTGGGACCGGCGGCCGGGATCGTTGGATCGGTCCTTCCGGGTGTCTCCCCGGGTTCGGCAGTCTCTACGGTGGTGGTTGGTTCCGGACAATCTCTCGAGGGGCAGGTCATTTCTGACCCCGCTTTGGGAAACTTTTCCAGGGGGTTTCGCATCTGCGGCCTCCTAGGAAGCCTTTGCTTCCTGTTTGGGATTTGAATTTGGTCCTTTCTGCTCTTCAGGCTCCTCCTTTTGAGCCTTTGCAGGATATTGCTCTTTCTGTGTTGACTCAGAAGGTTGTCTTTTTGATGGCCATCACTTCGGTTCGGCGTGTTTCGGAGTTGGCAGCTTTGTCCATTCAGGCTCCTTATTTTGAGAAACATCAGGACAAAGTGGTTTTTCGCTTCAAGCCAGACTTTCTTCCTAAGGTGGTCTCTGCTTTTCATCTGAATCAGGACATTGTTCTTCCCTCCTTGTGTCCTAGGCCTGGGAATGGAGAGGGCGTTGCATTGTTTGGATGTGGTACGTTGTATCAGGTACTACTTGCGTATTACGTCTGCTTTTCGTAAGACTGATGCCTTTTTCGTGGTGCCCTGTGGTGCTAGGAAGGGCTTGGCTCCGGCTAAGTCTTCCATTAGTAAATGGATTCGTCAGGCGATTGTTGGAGCCTACTCTGCCAAGGGGAAGGATCCCCCTTTTCGTGTTACCGCTCATTTGACTCGGGCGGTTGGAGCGTCCTGGGCTTTTCAGCACCAGGCTTCTGTTGGTATTTATTCCACAGGAGCCGTCAGCTACAATTGCTACATTGTTTTCCAGGCTCACAGCTTGCCTTAAATCGGACCTTTACCCACATTTAATGAAAAGCCCAAACCCTTAAAAAATACAATTCTGTGAAATACTCACCTGTAGAATTGGTATTATACGCATACAGCACGTCCTGCTCCATCTATAATACTTACACATGGGTAATCCTCCGCCTGAGGGCGCTGTTCACTGCAGACATGCAAAAACAGGCTCCTCCCGGCCCTACATATACCGAGGGACCTCCCACAAATCCCCAGCATTGAAAAGCAGTGAGAAGGAGAAGCCGGGAGAAACCAACCACCCAGAAACTGGCAAAAATAACAATGATAACAATCACCATACAGGGGATCCAGAACAAAGTGAAAACCAGGGTGGGTTGGAGCAGGACGTGCTGTATGCATATAATACCAATTCTACAGGTGAGTATCTCACAGAATTGTATTATTCTAAGCATACAGCACATCCTGCTCCATCTATAATACTTACACATGGGACATCCAATAGCAGTGTCCGTAAGGTAGGGTGGGATCCCCAACAGAAAAGGCAACAGCAAGCAGTTTAAACCACTGCCGCCTGCAAAACCTTGCGGCTAAACACAGCATCAGCTGAGGCCCTAACATCAACCTTGTAAAACTTTGTAAAGGTATGAACAGAAGACCAAGTAGCGGCCTTGCAAACTTGTTCAACAGAGGCCTGGTGCTGGAAAGCCCAAGAAGCCCCAACAGCCCGAGTAGAATGAGCAGTAAGACGGAAGGGGGGAGTCTTCCCCTTAGTAGAATAGGCCTGAACCACAGCCTGAAGAATCCATTTACTGATGGTAGACTTGGCAGGAGCCAAACCCTTCCTAGTGCCCGTGAGGCACAACGAAGAGAGCATCAGTCTTCCTGAAAGCCTTAGTGATAACTAGGTAATACTTGACGCACCTAACCACAACCAAGGAATGCAAAACCCTCTCCTTGGGGTTACTAGGATTAGGGCACAAAGAAGGAAGAACAATATCTTGATTCAAATGAAATGCAGACACCACTTTAGGCAGAAAGTCTGGCTTGAAGCGGAACACCACCTTATCCTGGTGTCTCTCATAGTAGGGAGGCTGAATAGATAAAGCAGCCAACTCAGACACACACCTAACAGAAGTGATAGCTACTAGAAAAACGACCTTGAGCGTGAGAACAGCGAGAGCAGCCTCCTGAATAGGCTCAAAGGGAGCACCCTGCAGAGCCGATAAAACCAAGTTTAAATCCCAAACAGGTTTGGTAGGTTTTCGAGGGGGGCGCACGTGAGTGACCCCCTGAAAGAAGGTCTTGATCAGGGGATGCTGGGCAAAGGTATTCTGAAAGAAGATAGACAGGGCCGAAACCTGACCCTTCAGAGTACTAAGCTTAAGACCTAAGTCTAGACCATGTTGTAAGAACTCCAGCACCCTAGAGACTAAGAATTCCTGGCAGGGAAGAGACCTGGACTCACACCAGTCAATGTAAGAACGCCATACTCTATAATAGATAGCAGAAGAAGTCTTCTTCCTGGCTACAGACACTACAGACGCAGACAAACCCTTCTCCATCAAGATGGAGGTTTCAACAGCCAAGCCGTCAAAGCCAGAGTTAGTAAATTGGGATGGCGTAGAGACCCCTGAGTTAGAAGATCTGGCAACCTTGGCAGATCGTACTGATCTACTGCCATTTGAACCACGTCCGCGAACCACACTCTTCTTGGCCACCTTGGGGCCACCAGAATCGCGGGTACCCCTTCCAGAGCAATCTTGCGCAGAACTCTGCCCAGAAGGGGAATTGGTGGAAACACATACAGGAGCCGAAACTCCCTCCAAGACATAGACAGGGCATCCGTGGCCAGAGCCAGAGGATCCTGAGACAGGGATACAAAGCTCGGGAGCTTGTGATTATGACGGGACGCAAACAGATCCACATCTGGCACACCCCAACGGTGACACAGGGACTGGAACACCCTGTTGCAGAGGGGCCACTTCCCCTGACGGGACGACCCCCTGCTCAGAGCATCTGCCAGCAGGTTCTCCACCCCCGGAATGTAGACAGCCGAGATGCATTGGACATTGGCCTCCGCCCATGTTAGAATCAGAGATACTTCCTGGAGAGCCCCCTTGCTCCGGGTCCGTCCCTGATGGTTGATGTAGGCAACCGCTGTTCTGTTGTCTGAGCGTACCTGAACCGCCAGATCCCTTAGGTGATGGGTCAATTGTTCCAGCACCAATCTGACCGCCCTGAGTTCCAAGACATTGATGGGTAGATGGGCCTCCTGAGGGCCCCACCTCCCCTGGAAGCGCAGGGAGTTCCAGAATCCCCCCCAACCCGGCAGACTGGCATCTGTTGTGACCGTCTCCCAGGAGGGGGCCAGGAAGGATCTGCCCCTTGTCAAATTCCTGTGGTCCAGCCACCACGCAAGGGATTGTCTGACCGAGGGGGGGAGCACCCAGATCTCGTCCAAGGACGCTGGGTTCTTGTTCCAAACTGACAGAAGGTGAAGCTGCAGAGTTCTCAAATGGAACTGGGCAAAGGGCACCGCCTCGAAGCTCGCCACCATCAAGCCCACCAACTGCATTCCCTTCCGGATGGAGGGATGAAGGCTCGAAAGCAGGGACCTCGCCTGCGTTGTCAGAGCTTCCACCTTCTGCTGAGGAAGGAATATCTTTGACTGAACTGTATCCAGAATCATCCCCAGGAACGGGGCCACCGAGGAGGGGGACAGAGAGGACTTGGGATAATTGATCACCCTGCCGAAGGACTCCAGGGTGGACACTACCAACCGAGTGTCCAGCTCTGCCTGCCGCAGAGACCGAGAGGTGATGAGTATATCGTCCAGGTAGGGCAACACGCGTATGCCCTTTAGTCTTAAGAGAGACATCACCCCTGCCAGCACCTTGGTGAACACCCTGGGAGCCGACGTGAGGCCGAATGGCAAGGCCACGAATTGGTAATGCTGATCCAGCAGCGCAAATCTGAGAAACCTTTGGTGTCCTGGAAACACCGGAACGTGAAGGTAAGCATCCTTGATGTCCACGGATGACATAAAGTCCCCTGGGCGCGACGAATCCAGAATGGGCCTGACTGACCCATCCTTTTTGGGCACTGTGAAAAGGTTGGAATAGAACCCCATGCCCCTGTCCCTTAAGGGGACCTTGCAAATGACCCCTAGATCCAAAAGGTTCTGCACGGCCAGCAACAAGACCCGAGCTGAGGCAGGGTCCTGTGGGATCCGGGACCCAACGAACCGGGTAGGGGGCCGTACAGCAAAGTCTATCTTGTAACCGGAGGACACTACCTCCTGAATCCACCTGTCTGAGACGTGGCGTCTCCAAACATGCTTGAAGTGCTGTAGACTTCCCCCCACCCTGACGGGCGAGGGCGCCCCTTCATGCCTGGGAGGTCTTGGGAGGGGCTTTGAGCTTGGGCCCCCAGGAGGAACCGGGACGGCATCCTCTGTTCTTGTTCCAGGAATCTGTGCAAGACCCAGCGAAGGACACTCCTCTGCCTTGCTTAGCCCCACAGTAGGGGGTCGATTGGGAGCTTGGGCCACAAAAGGGCCGAGTCTGACGCTTGCGCTGGGGCAACTTGCCACCCTTGGCGAAGATGTCTAACCTTTCTCCAAACAGGCGCAGTCCCTTAAATGGAAGCCTCGTAAGGGCCTTCTTGGCGGCGTTATCAGCGGCCCACTGGCGCAACCAGACCGCTCGGCGTATGGCTACCACCAGAGCAGAAGATCTAGCGCTCAGCTTAATAGCATTGTCCGATGCCGATAGGATAAAGTTAACAAAAGTTTCACCGGTGGCCAGAGCATTGGCAGCATCAGAGGGCAACTCATCCGCACCTTCAAGAGCATTCCTAACCACAGTCCTGCGCGCCACCACCGTAATGGCTAAGGCGCAAACCGGGCGGAGCGACGCTCCCCCAAATGCAAAGGCATGACAAGCCAGTTGGTCAACACGCCGGTCCTCAGAATCCCGCAGCGTAGTAGTGTCGGGGGAGTGCATAATAGAGGTGTTGGACAAACTTAAAATTGGGGCATCGACCTCGGGTGGCGATGTCCAGCACTTGACCAGGTCAGCAGGGAATGGATATTTCTTATCCACACTTTTAGGAACCGCATGAAGTTTGCTGGGGTGTTCCCATTCTTTCAGCACAAGGCTATTAAAATGGGTTTGTTCAGGGAATTCCAACCGCGCCCTAGCGGTGTGAAACAGATCACCCCTTTGCCGGGGAGCCGCGGCAGGGGGAGAGAGGGACAGTACATCAAAGATCTAGGCCAACAGTCTATCAATGTCATCCGAGGACCAATGTTCAGAACCAGACTCCTCCTGTCCCCTGGACTCGTCGTCGTATGACCCTAAGTCAGAGAACAGCTCCCCTTCGTCTGAGGGGGGATGTGCATAAAGCAGTAAATCGTCAGATTATATAGGAAATATAGTCGATTCAGGATTCAAATGCCGCCTCTTGGCAGTGGCCTTGTGCGCTAAGGAGCCAGCAATCAAGTTTTCAACACTAGCCAGTCTAGTGGCCAAATCAGTATGAGAATCCCCACTAGTATTGGGGGTTAGGCTCAGGCTTGGGGGAGTAGGTGAAGTGAGGCGAGGTGCAGGCCCAGCCTCAGAAGAGGCGGGAAGACCGGCTAGCGCCTGCTGTGCACAAGGAACGCAGACCCGTGCATTATCACCGCTGCTAGGTAAGACCCCACAAGCTACACACAGACGGGCTTGTCCCGAAGGAACCCCGTTCACAATATCCTGAGATGCCTCCATATGGTGATTATTAGGTACAATAAGCCAGTAGGGATTGACGCTATAAAGCAACCCTGGATGCCCCAATGACCCGCGGGGAAGTGGGAGTAATATTTTAATGGTCAGGACCGGGCACTACACCGGGCCGGGAGAAGCCACTGAAGTTCACGGTCTGAAAGACACAAGGGGAACAAGGATGTCAGAGCCAAGCAAGAAGGAGTAAAAGAAGGGTCGCCCATGAGGGCACTTACAGAACAGCGAGGGGAGGACAGTCTTCACCATGCGCGTGTGAGTAAGAAATGGCGCCAAGCGAACCTCGAAGGGTGGGCCAGAGCTGAAGGCGACGCGGTACGCGCCAAACCAGAATACCCCCCCCCGGAGAGCGCGAAGCTCGAAGGCGCGTAGCCAGTCAGAAACAGTACTTAGTAACGCCTGAAGACCAGGCCGAGTGAATTACCTCAGAGACTAAATATGACAGGATAGAATACAGAAGTAAACGCCGTAGCGCCCGCGAACAGAGCCGCCGTACACGCCAAGTAAAATACAGTAAAGGCGCTGCGGCTAACATTACAACCAATGTAAGGTGCGGCTCTGACACCCGTTAAACCGTTAAGGGCTATAAGCTTAGTGTAATAGGGCAAGGTTAGGCCATCGTACACACAACCCCCCCCCCTTCTTTTTTCCCCCCAATAAAGGGGGGAACTAGGGAGGAAGGTGACCCAATACATGGGGTTCACCGCTATACGGGGCGTGGGGCACTGATGCGGGAGGGGCATCCTCTGAAGGCTCACCATTAGCCTTGACCGCCTACCCTATGGTGGGGGATTGCGGTGGAGCTTAGCTCCGTAAGCACACACGGTGCTGCCTACCTTCACCCGACCAACGCAGCCCAGGCTGGAAGGCATATTCTTCACAAGGAGGACGGGTGGAAATAGTCCCACAGGGCCGCGGGCTGTAAAGCCCCGCTCGCCTGCGAGAGCGTGATACTTCATGTCTTCACAGTCAGCACTGCAGAGAAATCTGGGGATTTGTGGGAGGTCCCTCGGTATATGTAGGGCCGGGAGGTGCCTGTTTTTGCATGTCTGCAGTGAACAGCGCCCTCAGGCGGAGGATTACCCATGTGTAAGTATTATAGATGGAGCAGGACGTGCTGTATGCTTAGAATAAAACTATTCCCAGCATCTAAAATTAATATATATTAAAGCGGATCTGCACCCTGAATAAGAGCCTATCTTATATGTTTCCCACACCTTGTACATACAGATTGCTCACATTAATAATCATCCTACCTGCATCTACTGCATGTTATGATCCAAGATGGCGGCATCAGGCAGCCTGCAAACAGGAAGTGCCTCTGACCATGTCGCTCTGCATTCTGGGATTGCTGTCCTTTCCCTGACCCCAGCTCTGCCCTGTCTGTGTAAAGCACAGCTATAACCCACCCTCTGCACTTTATCCGGCCCTCCTCTCTTCAGTATGTGATGCTTCTGAGCCCAACTCTGTCATATCCTAGAGTCCTGAACAGAGTTGCAGCCCAGTGGGGGAAAGAATATTAAGTAAGTGACTAAAAAATTTAAAATATATTAATTTTAGATCCTGGGGAATAGTTTTGTGCTTTTCATTAAATCATGCTGAAGGTCCGGTTTAAGTTTTTAGTCACTTATTCTTTCCCCCACTGGGCTGAAACTCTGTTCAGGAATCTAGGATACGGGCGCCGCCATCTTGCCTCAGAAGCATCACATACTGAGGAGAGGATAGCGGGATAATGTACAGGGCGGGGTGTTATTTCTGTGTTTTGCACAGATAGACCCGCTTTTTCCCTATATCCAGTCCAGGTCGTCCCAAAGTGATGACATGTGGGTATTCTGCCCGCAGGGAGCGCTCGACTGCAAGATCAAAAGCTGGCGCTCCTTCTGGCTCCCTATAAAAGCAGGTGTCTCTCTATCATTTCCCAGTGTTCATCTTGCAGTCTGGCTGCTGAAGATCGTTGGATACTCTCTCCTGGATTTTGGCAGCTGAGCTGGGCCTCCTAGCCCGCTAGCCCGGACCCTATTACCACTGATCCCGTGGACCCACTATTGCCTCCCAGCCACGGCTGATTGGGACTGTGACGGTAGGGAGAACGCAGGGGTCAGGCGTTTTTGGCAGAGCTAGGCTCTGGGCCACAGACCCTGATTAATGAGTAGCTGGCCATAGGCTGATGGTGAGCCCATGGGGGGGGGGAACCACATTATTGCCTACTGGCTTCATATCCCTCCCTGTCCCACAAGCTTTATTGTGCTGTGTGTTGTCACTTTACTTTTACTGTTTGCGCACTCTTATACTTACCTCCCTCTTTCCCTCGAGTCTGGCTCCAGCTTCCCTCCTTCTTGAGGCTATTACGCTGTGAGGGTAGAGGGACGGGACACCGCTTGCGTGGTTGTCGCTTTTCGCATCACCGCCGTACGGCCCCCCTCGAGGAACGCACCGAGCTGCTGCATGGTCGGCTGTCTGTGCCATCTTGCCCTGCTGCTGTTACTGCCCTCCTGCCTGCTTGAGGTTGCTGCTGGCTACTGTCGGTATCGTGAGTCTCTCTTGCTATTATTGATATTCTTAGTATACAGTACGTCCTGCTCCAGATATAGTACTTACACTTGGGCTATCCTCCGCCAGATGGCGCTGCACTGCAGAGACATGCAAAACAGGCTCCTCCCGGCCCCTCAAATACCCGGGGACCTCCCACGAATCCCCAGATTTCTCTGCAGTGCTGACTGCGAAGACATGAAGTATCATTCTCTCGCAGGTGAGCGGGGCTATCAAAGCCTGCGGCCCTGTTGGACTATTCCCACCCGTCCTCCCTGTGATGTGCCTCCCAGCCTGGGGTGCGCTGGTCGGGTGAAGGTAGGCAGCACCATGCGTGCTTATGGAGCCATGCTCCACCGCAATCCCCCACCAAAGGGTAGGCGGTTTAGGCTGATGGCGAGCCTCTAGGGGATGCCCCTCCCGCATTATTGCCCATGCCCCATGTAGCGGTGGGCCCTGTACAAAGGGTCGCCATCCTCCCTCGTGGGGTGGCTGTGTGTGTGTGTATTTGGCCCCAGTGTATTGTGATTACACGCTTACGGCCTTAGTAATGTCCTTTGACTTGTATACTTGGTGTCAGACGCCGCCGCCGCGCGCGCCTCTTTCCTTCATTGGATGTGCTGCGCCGGGCGGCGGCAGCGCCTCAGACGATGCGGCGTCATCATTGGCAAATCATCTATTCTAAGTGTGTCATACACTTCGCTCCTCATGACAACATTGACTACTGCCTTAGAGCTTCACGCTCTTCGGGGGGCGGGGATCTGGTTTGGCGCGCTCCGCGTCACGGGCCGCTCTGGCCCACCCTTCGAGGTTCGCTTGGCGCCATTTTGATGGTAGTGACGCGCGCGCGTAGTAACGGTCCCCCTCCTTCTGTGGTCTGTAAGTGCCCTCGCGGGCAATTTTCATGCTCCTTGCTTACTGCGCATGGTTCTGACACCCTTTATTCTCATTTTGTCTTTCAGACGGTTGAATCCAGTGGCTTTTCCCGGCCCGGTGTAATTGCCAGTTGGGCCTAGTATAATTACTCCCACTTCCCTGCGGGTTATTGGGGCATCCAGGGTAGCTTTCAGCGTCAATCCCTACTGGCCTATTGTGCCTATTAATCACCATATGGAGGCATCCCAGGATATTGTGACCGGGGTCCCTTCGGGACAAGCCCGGCTGTGTGTAGCTTGTGGGGTCTCACCTATCAGCGGTGACAATGCACAGGTCTGTGTTCCTTGTGCACAGCAGGCACTAATGGTACTTCCCGCCCCTCCTGTGGCTGGGCCTGTACCTCGCCTCACTTCACCTACTCCCCCAAGCCTGAGTCTAACCCCCAATACAAGCGGGGATTCTCATCCTGATGTGGCTGCTAGACTGGCCAGTGTTGAAAAATTGCTTGCTAATACCTTAGCGCGTAAGGCCACCGCACTTAAATGCCGCTCTTTTCCCTACGGAGTCTGATGAGTTTTTGCATCTATATGGCCATACCCCCTCGGACGAAGGGGAGCTGTTCTCTGACTCAGGGTCATCTGACGAGAAGTCAAGGGGTCATGATGATTCTGGTTCTGATCACTGGACCCCGGATGATACTGACAAACTGCTGGTTCAGATTTTTGAGGTTTTGTCCATCTCTCCCCCTGTTGCGGCTCCCAGGGGTGAGCTATTTCATACTACTAAGGCTCGATTGGAATTTCCTGAGCAAACCCATTTTAATAACCTCGTGCTCAAGAAGTGGGAACATCCCAGTAGACTTCCCGGGATTCCTAAGAGTTTAGACAGGAAGTATCCTTTTCCTGCTGATATGGTCAAGTGCTGGTCATCGCCCCCCGAGGTCGATGCTCCTATTCTAGGGCTGTCTAACACCTCTGTTATGCACTCCCCTGACACTACTACGCTGCGGGATTCTGAGAACCGGCGCATTGACCAATTGGCATGCCATGCCTTTGCATTTGGGGGGGGGGGCGGCGCTGCGCCCGGTTTGCGCATTGACCATTACTGCTGTGGCTCTCAGGGCCATGGTCAGGAATGCACTTGATGGCCCAGACGAATTGCCACCTGATACGATTAATGCACTGTCTAACTGTGATGTGTTTGTAAACTTTATCCTGTCTGCATCGGATGATGCTATTAGGATGTGTGCCAGATCTTCCGCCAGCCCACTGGCTGCGTCAGTGGGCTGCTGACAATGCTGCTAAGAAAGCCCTTACTGGGCTCCCATTTAAGGGGCTACGCCTGTTTGGGGACCGCCTAGACAAGGAGGTAAGTTACCCCAGCGCAGGCGGCAGTTTAGGCCCTTTCGGAGCCAGGGCCCCCTTTCAGTCCCCTACCGAGGCGCTAAGCAGGGGAAAGGGGTGTCCTTCGCAGGGGCTTGCGCAGATTCCTGGCATAGGAACAGAGGACGACGTCCTGGCTCCTCCTGGGGGTCCAAACCCAAAGCCCCTGCCAAGACCCCTCAGGCATGATGGGGCGCCCTCGCCCGCCAGGGTGGGGGGACGGCTACAGCACTTTGTGAACGTCTGGAGGCGCCAAGTCTCAGACCGGTGGATTCAGGAGGTATTGTCCTCTGGTTACAAGATAGAGTTTGCTGTGCGGCCCCCAACAAGATTCATCAGGTCCCGGATCCCCCAGGACCCTGTATCAGCTCAGGTCTTGATGCAGGCCGTGCAAGGACTTCTGGATCTGGGGGTCATTTGCAGGGTCCCCTTAAGAGAATTAGGCAAGGGGTTCTATTCCAACCTTTTCACAGTGCCCAAAAAAGATGGGTCAGTCAGGCCTATTCTGGATTTAAATATCCTCAACAAATTTGTCAAGAACAGGCGCTTTTGCATGGAAACTCAGGGGATCCCAGGGGATTTTATGACGTCTGTGGACATCAAAGATGCTTACCTTCACATCCCTGTATTCCCAGGACATCAAAGGTTTCTAAGATTTGCGTTGAAAGATCAACATTACCAGTTTGTGGCCCTACCATTTGGCCTCACTTCAGCTCCCAGAGTGTTCACCAAGGTGCTGGCGGGGGTGATGTCTCTGATAAGGTCAGGGGGCATACGCGTGCTGCCCTACCTGGACGACATTCTCATCACTTCACGGTCCCTACAGCAGGCGGAGCTGGACACTCAGCTGGTGGTGTCCACCTTGGAGTCCTTCGGCTGGGTGATCAATCATCCCAAGTCCTCTCTGTCACCTTCGTCGGTGACCCCATTCCTGGGGATGATTCTGGATAAGGTTCAGTCACGGATATTCCTTCCTCAACAGAAGGTGGAAGCTCTGATTGCGCAGGTGAGGTTCCTGCTCTCGTGCCTCCAGCCCTTCCTCAGGCAGGGAATGCAGCTGGTGGGCCTGATGGTGGCGAGCTTCGAGGCAGTGCCCTTTGCTCAGTTCCATTTGAGGCCTCTGCAGCTTCACCTTCTGTCAGTATGGGACAAGGACCCCACGTCTTTGGACGGGGTTTGTGTGCTTCCCCCCTTGGTACGAGGGTCCCTCTCGTGGTGGCTGGATCACAAGAACTTGCTAAAGGGCAGGTCCTTCCTGGCCCCCTCCTGGGAGACAGTCAACACGGATGCCAGTCTGTCAGGTTGGGGGGGATTCTGGAAGTCCCTGTGGTTCCAGGGGAGGTGGGGCCCTCAGGAGGCCCACTTACCCATCAACATTCTGGAACTACAGGCAATCAGGTTGGTACTGGAGCAGTTGACTCATCACCTGCAGGGAATGTCTGTGCTGGTGCGCTCAGACAACAGGACGGCGGTTGCCTACATCAACCATCAGGGAGGGACCCGGAGCAGAGGTGCCCTCCAGGAGGTGTCGCGAATTCTGACATGGGCGGAGGCCAATGTTCAATGCATTTCGGCTGTGTATATCCCGGGGGCAGAGAACCTACTGGCAGACTCTCTGAGCAGGGGGACTTCCCGTCAGAGGGGAGTGGTCCCTCTGCAACAGGGTATTCCAGTCCCTGTGTCACCGTTGGGGTCTACCGGATGTGGATCTGTTCGCATCCCGTCACAATCACAAGCTTCCGGCCTTTGTCTCCCTGTCTCAGGATCCTCTGGCCTTGGCCACGGATGCTCTGTCAATGTCATGGAAGGAATTTCGGCTCCTGTATGTCTTTCCTCCATTCCCCCTGCTGGGCAGGGTCCTGCGCAAGATTGCTCTGGAAGGGGTGCCAGTGATTCTGGTGGCCCCAAGGTGGCCAAGAAGAGTGTGGTTCGCAGACATGGTACAAATGGCAGTAGACCAGTACGTCCTGCCAGGGGCGCCAGATCTGCTCACTCAGGGCTCCTTACGCCATCCCAATTTACAAACTCTGGCTTTGACGGCCTGGCTGCTGAAACCTCCATCTTGATGGAGAAAGGCTTGTCTGCCTCGGTGGTGGATACCATGGTGCAGGCTAGGAAGAAAACTTCTTCTGCCATCTATTATAGGGTATGGCGTACCTACATTGATTGGTGTGAGTCTAGATCTCTTCCCTGTAGGGAGTTCTTAGTCCCTAGGGTTCTGGAGTTTTTACAGCATGGATTGGAGTTGGGTCTAAAACTCAGTACTCTGAAGGGTCAGGTTTCTGCCCTGTCTGTCTTCTTTCAGAAGTTTTTTGCTCAGCATCCCTTGGTTAAGACCTTCTTTCAGGGGGTCAATCATGTGCGTCCCCCACGTAAACCTATGGTCCCTGTTTGGGATTTGAATTTGGTTTTGTCTGCCTTGCAGGGTGCTCCCTTTGAGCCTATTCTATGCTCTGGCTGTACTTACCCTCAAGGTTGTCTTTCTGGTGGCTATTACTTCGGTCAGACGTGTGCCTGAGCTGGCGGCTCTGTCTATTCAGCCCCCATACTATGAGAGACACCAGGATAAGGTGGTGTTCCGCTTTAAGCCAGACTTTCTGCCTAAGGTGGTGTCTGCTTTTCATTTGAATCAGGATATTGTTCTTCCTTCATTGTGTCCTAATCCTAGCAATGCTAAGGAAAGGGTTCTGCATTCCTTGGATGTGGTCAGGTGTCTGAAGTATTACCTGGTAGTCACTGCGGCTTTCAGGAAGACTGATGCTCTTTTTGTGGTCCCTTCTGGTCCTAGGAAAGGTTTGGCTCCCGCCAAGTCTACTATTAGCAAATGGATTCGTCAGGCTGTGATTCAGGCCTATTCTGCTAAGGGGAAGAGTCCTCCCTTCCGCCTTACTGCTCATTCTACTCGTGCTATTGGTGCCTCTTGGGCCTTCCAGCACCAGGCTTCTGTTGAACAAGTTTGCAAGGCCGGTACTTGGTCTTCCGTTCATACCTTTTCAAAGTTTTACAAGGTTGATGTTAAGGCCTCAGCTGATGCTGTTTTTGGCCGCAAGGTTTTGCAGGCGGCAGTGGTTTAAACTGTCTGCTGTCACCTTTTGTTGGGGATCCTACCCTACCTTATGGACACTGCTATTGGATGTCCCAAGTGTAAGTACTATATCTGGAGCAGGACGTACTGTATACTAAGAATAATACAATTCTGTGAAATACTCACCTGTAGAATTGATATTATTTGTATACAGTACGTCCTGCTCCACCCCACCCTGGTTTTTGCATTATTCTGGATCCCCTGTATGGTGATTGTTATCATTGTTATCATTACCAGTTGTTTTAGGTGGTTAAATTCTCCCGGCTTCTTGTTCACTGCTTTTCAATGCCGGGGATTTGTGGGAGGTCCCTGGGTATTTGAGGGGCCGGGAGGGGCCTGTTTTGCATGTCTCTGCAGTGCAGCGCCATCTGGTGGAGGATAACCCAAGTGTAAGTACTATATCTGGAGCAGGATGTACTGTATACAAATAATATCAATTCTACAGGTGAGTATTTCACAGAATTGTATTTTTTGATTATTGCACATGTGCTTGTGGGATACTGATGGCCACTCTTGTTTGTGTCTTTTAGGTGGGCCTATTGATTGAGGGTTGTGGTTCCTCCCGGTCCCCCCGCCCCTCTCCCTTTTATTAAGAGGGACTATATAAGAGGGATAATTAGATTTGGGCTGTCAGTGCCTTGTAACCTGCATACCAATTTTTTTCTAATCACCATAATGGAGGCATCTGTGGATAGTGAGCTAGGGGCCCCATCTGGGCGGGTGAATCTCTGCCCCTTGTGCAGTGCAAGCCCTCTGGGCGGATTCAGCACTGTTTGTACCACTTGCGCCAGGAGCGTCATTTTGGATCATAATCGGGCAGGCGTACCTGCCCCTAGCCCTTCATTGCCTGCGGCCTCTCCTGAACCTCCGCTGCTGCATTCAGCCCCCAGTGAGGGGGAAGCCAGCAGGGGGTCCCATGTTGATTTGGCATACAGGGTGGCTAGTCTCGAGAGACAGATCTCGCGAACGGCTCCTAAGGCCACGAGTAAGAAATGGCACATCGAGCCTGTTTACTCGGATAATGATCTTTTTGATGGTCTGGGCTTTGTGGAGGAAGGTGAGTTGCCAGATGATTCCAGTTCCACTGTGGATTATTCTGCTGGTGATGACAGCATGTCTGGTTCCTCCTCGGATGAGGATGCGTGGCTCCCTGATGATACGGAAAAATAGCTTGCTTCAGTTTTTGAGACTTTGCACATCGTCCCTCCAAGAGCAGCCAAGAGGAAGCAGGGTGATTTGTTTAGGCCTGGAAGACAGAGGCAAGTCTTTCCAGAGCAGGCCCATTTTTCTAATGTGATTTTCAAGGAATGGGAAAGGCCTAACAAGCTACCGTCAGTGCCTAAGGGCCTGGATAGGCGGTATCCCTTCCCTGAGGAGCTGGTCCGGCTATGGTCTCGTCCTCCCGAGGTGGATTCCCCTGTGTCGGGGTTGTCCAACACTACTGTTATGCCTTCACCTGATACCGCTTCCTAACATGATCCAGCTGAAAAGCACATAAATCAACTGGTCTGTCATGCCTTCACCATTGCTGGCGCCTTGTTTTGCCCTGTGTGTGCCGCGGCTATTGTCTCCCTGGCCATCAGAAGGTGAGATGCCTTGTGCATAGCGCTAAGACTTGCAAGCGGGCGGAGGAGTATAAAGACCTCAGGGCTTGTGTGGATTTCGTTGCCTTTATTGTTTCTGCCATGGATGATGGTGTCCGGCTTGGTGCCAGGATTTCGTGCCTGCTTGTTGCACTTCGCTGCTCTGGTTGCGGCAATGGTCGGCTGATGCCGTGGCCAAAAATTAGCTTACTAGTATCCCCTTCGTGGGGCACAGTTTGTTCGGGGAGCGTCTGGACCTCCTGGTCAAGGATGGTAGACTCCCTCAGCAACGGAAGCCTGCGCGGCCCTTTCGGAGCTCATCTGCCTGCCGCTCCTTTCGAGGAGGAAGAGGCTCTTCATTTTCAGGTGGCTGCAGAGATACCTGGGGAAGAGGTAGGTCCCGTGGCCGACCCAATCCCGCTTGGGGAGCCAAGTCCAAGCCCCCTGCCAAGGCCCCTCAGGCATGAGGAGGCTCCCTCACCCATCCGGGTGGGGGGATGGCTTCTGCTGTTTGCTCATATCTGGAGACAGCACGTCTCGGATCGGTGGATTCAGGAGGTGGTGTCCTCCGGTTATAAAATAGAGCTGGCAGTCGGGCCGCCCACAAGATTTCTTCGGTCTCGGATATCCCCAAACCCATTGAAGGCACAGGGCCTGGGAATGGCCGTGCAACACCTCCTTCGGTTAGGTGTGATTTGTCCTGTACCTTGTCAGGAACAGGGTCAAGGCTTCTATTACAATCTGTTCACGGTTCCCAAGAAGGATTCCTTGGACGGAGTTCAGGCTCCTTTATGCATTCCCTCCGTTTCCACTCCTGGGCCGAGTGCTGCGCAAGATAGCCCAGGAAGGGGTACCAACCATCCTGGTGGCTCCTCGCTGGCCGAGAAGGAGTTGGTTTGCAGACATAGTTCAGATGTCAGTGGATCGATACATCATGCCTGACGACCCAGGGCTTCTCACTCAGGGGTCGCTGTGGCACCCCAATTTACAGACGCTGGCTTTGACGGCCTGGCTATCGAAACCTTAGTCCTGACGGAAAAGGGGCTATGGGCCACGGTTGTGCATACCCTGATTCAGGCACGGAAGAAGTCGTCTTCCATGATATACTACAGAGTTTGGCACGCCTACATTGCTTGGTGTGAATCCAAGAGTCTCCCTTGTCGCCCATTCTCTATTTCTAGGATCCTGGAGTTTTTACAACACAGCTTAGACTTGAGTCTCCAGCTGAGCACCCTCAAGGGCCAGGTCTCGGCCTTAGCCATCTTCTGCCAGAGATCTATTGCCAGTCATAGGTTGATCAAGACTTTTTCCAGGGAGTCACCCATGTCCATCCACCACGTAAGTCAGTAATACCGGTGTGGGACTTGAATTTGGTGCTTTCTGCTCTTCAGGGTCCTCCCTTCGAGCCATTGTGCGATGCTGCATTGTCTATTTTGACCCTCAAGGTGGTCTTTTTGGTGGCGATCACCTCGGTGCGCCGTGTGTCAGAGCTGGCCACGCTTTGTATGAAGCCTCCCTACTTTGAGCGGCATAAGGATAAGGTGGTTTTTCGCTTTAAACCTGATTTTTTGTCTAAGGTCGTTTCTCCCTTTCACCTTAATGAGGAAGTTGTCTTGCCATTTTGTGTCCAGTACCGACTAATTTTAAGGAAAGGACCCTCCATGCCTTGGATGTGGTCAGAGCCATTAAGTATTACCTGGTTGCGACCCTTTGGGCAAGGAAGTAATCCCAAGTGTAAGGAGGGTCTGGAATGGATCCCCAGAAAAACCAATTCTACAGGTGAGTTTCACAGAATTGTGTTTTTGAGTATATCCAGTCCAGGTCGTCCCACCCCGCCCTTGTTCATTATCTTCTGTTTGCCTGTTATGGTGATTACCATTTTTTATTCTTGGACTTGTCCTTAAGGTTTTTTGTTGGTGAGAGTACATGCGGAAGCTATGTGAAGTAACATGGTTTCTTGGCCTCCCAGCCTGTCTCTTCTCTTACTGCTTTTTAACCACTGGGAAATTATAGAGAGACACCTGCTTTTATAGGGGGCCGGGAGGAGCGACAGCTTTTGATCTTGCAGTCGAGCGCCCCTTGGGGGCGGAATACCCACATGTCATCACTTTGGGACGACCTGGACTGGATACTCAAAAACAATTCTACAGGTGAGTTTCACAGAATTGTATTTTCCTGGGGTCAGGAAAAGGTCAGCAATCCCAGAATGCAGAGCGGCACAGTCAGAGGACACTTCCTGTTTGTTGGCAGCCTGATACTCCATGTGCCATCTTGGATGTTTAAAGGCTCCGAAAATGCACTAGGTGCAGGTAGCATCACAGGAGGAGAGGGGTCAAAAGTGCAGGGGGCGGGGTTATAGCTGTGCTTTGCACAGACAGAGCAGAGCTGGGGTCAGGAAAAGGACAGAAATCCCAGAATGCAGAGTGGCACAGTCAGAAGACACTTCCTGTTTGCAGGCAGTTTTATGCTCCATGTGCCACCATCTTGGATGTTTAAAGGATCATAACATGCAGTAGATGAAGGTAGGATGATTTTTATTGTGAGCAATCTGTATGTACAGGGTGGGAGAGATATAAAAGAGGCTCTTATTCAGCGTGAAGGTCCGGATTAATGTGAGCAATCTGTATGCACAGGGTGGGGGAAACATATAGGATAGACTTTTATTCAGGGTGAAGGTTCGGATTAATGTGAGCAATCTGTATGTACAGGGTGGGGGAAACATACAAGATAGGCTCTTATACTGGGTGAAGGACGTTCCCCCTGTGTGAACCTTCCTTGGGGTTCCCTCTCCAGTTCGCCCAGTAAAACTCACCTCTTCTCGGTCCAACAGTGGATGTGCAGGCTCTCGTCCGATCAGAGCCCTTTGACTTGACTACATAATTCAGCAAAGGGTTCTGATTGAAATTGGTATGCGTGCTGTCGCAACCCCCATATCCTTAGCCTCGTGCATGCTCCCGTCCGACCTATCTGAATGGCTTGATGGGAGCGCGCACACATCGCCGGGGGGCAGCAGCACCCTATTCAAAACAATGAGAGGCGCATGGCCAATTACGTAGTCACAGCAGGCAGCTCTAACTGGTCGAGAGCATGCGCATGCCCCGTTGGAGCATGGGAAGTTGAGTCTTTACGGGTGTCCTATGGAGTTTCACATTGTGGATCACAGGAAACAACAGAAATCCGAGCCGCTCACCATTGAGGGGCGGAAAACGCAGTGATCCATAGTGTGGAGCTGGTAGGGGAAGATGACGCAATTAAAAAGCTGCTCCCCGCGCTTCACGGGCAATAGAAGTAAATTGATAGAACTTAGCTTTTAATAGCATCCATTAAAAGTGCGTAAAGGGGGAGGGAGTTGCTCCATTGCTATTATTTATACAAGATCTTTCAGTGCCTGGGAACCAATTCACCAATTAACCCTCTCATCACTGTATAATATTCAGCAAACAGGCTCATGAATCCTGTACAGAAACTAGGGGCCTTGGTTTGCATACAATTGCAATCGCATGTATTAAACCCCAGGGGAGTAGCTCTGAAATATTTGATTGCATTGCATGTCCCAACTTTGGGCACTCAAAAATAGGAGTAGGGACCCCCAAAAATAGGGGTGCCTTGATGTGGCGTGGGGTTTAATACATGCAATTGCAATTGTATGCAAGCCAAGGCCCCTAGTTTCTGTACAGGATTCATCACAGAATTGTATTTTTACAGCCTCATATAATTGTTCTCACAATTCTGCTCACTAGCGGCAGACCAGGGAATTGCCTGCATTGCAGGTCATGTGATATTGGATTCTTCAATCATCTATTCAATACATGCATTTATCCACATCTTTGTCACATGTGTAGCCTTGCCTGCTTACTCGCTGTTTCTTTTGTACTATCTCTTTCCTTGTTTTACGTTGTAAGAAATTCCAATGGTAGCACTAAAATTCAGGATGGCTGGGATAAAGGCGCTCCCCCATATCCATGGTGCCCACGACGATCGCCCTGTTCAACCAAAGCCCTGAATAACAACAAAGGTGTTATCAATGGCAGAGACACCAATACAAGAGTATGTTAAAGCGAAACAAAAACTGGGATTTTCACTTTCCCTGGTTTTGCTCCGTTCCCTGGGGGCATCCCAATTGGGGATGTCCTGCTGTCTGAAACCCCCTAGAAAGCCCTAAATAACTCACCTCTTCGGTGTTCCAACAGCACATTCGCGGGCGATCAGCCAGTGAGAGCCGTTTACTCTGTACCTCTCTTGGCAAACCGCTCTCATTGATTTTAATGGGGGAGGGCATCCCTGACCCTGTGCGCACTCCAGCCCTAGCTTATATGAATGTGTGGGACGGGAACGTTCGCAGGATGTGGGGGAATGCGGCACCACTAGCTCCCCATTGAAAGCAATGAGAGCGCCTACTGATTTAAAGAGCCACTGCGGGCAACTCTCATTGGATGAGAGCCCGTGAATGCATTGTTGGACCTGGGAAAGCAAAGAGAATACAGTCACCCTGGGGGGGTTCACACAGGGGGGAATCCTGAATTGGGATTGCCCCAGGGTAAAGCCACAGGCCAGCTCCGGAATCTTTTAGATTCCAGGCTGGACGCTACTGGATTTTGTTCTGCTTTAGGATGGGGGTGGGCGGGCTGCACACTGCATTTTGATATATAGCTTGTGTGCCGATCTTCTACATTCATTCAATTAGCCTGATAAAGTGGGAATAGCGCCCACGGAACGCGTGGCTCATTGGCGGTGGTAGGCGGTGGGGAGACCTTGAGTGAGAGTGGCATTATTATTATCATTATTGTCTTTAATTTACGGTTTGATCATGGTTGGTGATTGCTGTAAGTACAGTATGGCTAGAGGTTATTTTACACAGTATTGGTGGTTGTTGGTTTATGATGCTTAAGTATGTGATTTATTATGTACTGGGTCTTTATTATTATATACATATATTTATGCACCAGCACTTTATTTGCTGGCACTTTACTTATTTTGTGGGAGGATCCGGATCATTGGTCATAGCTGCACATTTTTGGCACGGACTGGGTCAGGACTGCAAGTGTTGTGGACTTCATGAATTATGTTATTGATTTTTTTGTGGATTAATTTGTACAATTAGCTCACATGGTTCTCTCCCCACTGCCTAACCGTCTGTTTATGTTGGTTTGTCTTGTGGGTTATTGAATTTATGTATTTTAATGTTTTTAATTTGTCTGTATGTAAATGTGATTGATATTTGTAGGATCAAATAAGATCATTTTCTATATTGATTAGATATTTGAGTGCCTCCCTTTATATGTTACCGATCTTCTACATTGATAATACGTTGTCCTGATTTCTCTGACCAGCAGCATCTTCCCGACTTGATGGATTCAGCCCTCTTGGAAACTGAAGAGTGACGGACGACGGCACGGCCCATCGCTGCGCACCCCAGACTGTTCCTGATGGGGTTGGTTTGTCAGTAGCTTGCGTTGCAATGTTTGGCAGCTGCTGACCATGGTTTGTATGTTTACAGGAAAGTTCTAATTTTCGGGCTATATTTGAAGAAAGCAAATCGTTCTTATGTTAAAAAAAAATTAAATTAGTTTATTGAGCAAATAATTGTTGTTTGTGTGACCTTTTTTATCAATTTGTCAAAGTGAGGTTTAAAAACGTTAGTTTTAGTTCTCACGGAAAGGTCTTTTCTTCTGGGCATGTGCAGGACGCAGCGATTCTACATTATTCATTTTTTTTTTTGTTTAATCTTTTAATTTATTTTCAGATGTTTTACAAGCACTTAAAACATACACATATAACAAAGCAAAATCAGTAACATAGCGATCATAAGCGAATGCCCCGTATGCCCAAGCTCGCTCCTTCCAAGGGGGATTCAACCTGGATCAATCATAGGACAACCCTCCGCGTGTTGTGGCCTCACTCCTCCCTCGGCTCCTGGCGCCCGGTAGCATGAGTTGCTCTACACAAGTCCACCAATTACAAGCTCAGGGGAATGCGGTGCCTCGACAACAGCAGTAAAAAAGTAGAAAAATGTACAACAAAAAACGGGAAAAGTAAGACAGGAATGGGGGGGGTGAGGTCGCTCTACATGTTACCAGTAATGCTCTGCTTTCCGCGGACTCAGTGTACTCTATCCATTGGAACCATGTCGCCACAAAACTTTCATGTCTGTCATCTCTAGAGGAAATAAGATTCTCGATGCGCATTCCATCATTCACTTTTCTGACCCCTAATGCTGTGTCCTGAGGAGCTTCGACATAGGAAATTCTAAGGATGTGTCCTGAGAAGCTTGGACATAAGCAATTCTAAGGATGTGTCCTGAGAAGCTTGGACATAAGCAATTCTAAGGATGTGTCCTGAGGAGGTTGGACATAGGCAATTCTAAGGATGTGTCCTGAGGAGGTTGGACATAGGCAATTCTAAGGATGTGTCCTGAGGAGCTTGGACATAGGCAATTCTAAGGATGTGTCCTGAGGAGGTTAGACATAGGCAATTCTAAGGATGTGTCCTGAGGAGGTTGGACATAGGCAATTCTAAGGATGTGTCCTTAGGAGGTTGGACATAGGCAATTCTAAGGATGTGTCCTGAGGAGGTTGGACATAGGCAATTCTAAGGATGTGTCCTGAGGAGCTTGGACATAGGCAATTCTAAGGATGTGTCCTGAGGAGCTTGGACATAGGCAATTCTAAGGATGTGTCCTGAGGAGCTTGGACATAGGCAATTCTAAGGATGTGTCCTGAGGAGGTTGGACATAGGCAATTCTAAGGATGTGTCCTGAGGAGCTTGGACATAGGCAATTCTAAGGATGTGTCCTGAGGAGCTTGGACATAGGCAATTCTAAGGATGTGTCCTGAGGAGGTTAGACATAGGCAATTCTAAGGATGTGTCCTGAGGAGGTTGGACATAGGCAATTCTAAGGATGTGTCCTGGGACATAGGCAATTCTAAGGATGTGTCCTGAGGAGGTTGGACATAGGCAATTCTAAGGATGTGTCCTGAGGAGCTTGGACATAGGCAATTCCAAGGATGTGTCCTGAAGAGGCGGCGGGGGCGAGCGGAGCACGGCGCCTGGAGACGCACCGAGGTTACACGCTCCTGCGGCTGCGGTGGGTCGGTTTTTCCCGTACCCCCTCGCATCGGCGATCCACGAGTGCGCTCCCTGGCACCCGGATATGCACTGGCTAGTGCCATGTAGTGCCTTCGTTCCATTGCAGTATTAGCCACCTTACTCCGAAGAAAGGTATCACTCCTGTTGGCCTGCTATACTTAGTTGAAATCTGGTCTATATGGCACCGAATTGACCTTTTGGTTCAAGATTGTCCATTGTCTCTTAAGCAGTTGCCCTGCTCTTCCAGATGCTGAAAAATTCACCAAGTCCTAGCAGACATTGAAGAAGCTTAGGACAGCGAAACTAGTTTGCTCTGCAGGACAAGATTAATGTTGTTGTGAAGTGCATCTACTATACTATTTGGATACTATATAGCGTATGTCATATCTATGGCCTGTTGTTTTTATGTTAGCACAGACCTCATTATTGCACAAATGTCAAATTCCCCAATTTGAAATCTTGAGATTCAATTAAATAAAAAGATTTTTAATGCAATATCTTAATCATAGTCTTTATAGGCGAGGTTATTATTCAATGAGCCCTTTACTTCATTTTCAGTCTAGGGAAATGGTCTACTATTCCCTAGCACAAACCTTGAATTTTGGCTTTAGGGGCCATTGATCTAACCAGCCAGCACCCTGCCCACCTCATTGTCTCTGGTGGGCTATTATTTTCTCCCAATACAAGCACAGTTGTTTTTCCCCGGTATTAGTGGTGGGTTAAGCAAATCTGGGTGATCTTCCCTTTCTTGTGTCCTGAGGAGGTTGGACATAGGCAATTCTAAGGATGTGTCCTGATGAGGTTAGGCATAGGCAATTCTAAGCATGTGTCCTGGGACATAGGCAATTCTAAGGATGAGTCCTGAGGAGGTTAGACATAGGCAATTCTAAGGATGTGTCCTGATGAGGTTAGGCATAGGCAATTCTAAGCATGTGTCCTGGAACATAGGCAATTCTAAGGATGTGTCCTGAGGAGGTTAGACATAGGCAATTCTAAGGATGTGTCCTGGGACATGGGCAATTCTAAGGATGTGTCCTGAGGAGGTTGAACATAGTCAGTTCTAAGGATGTGTCCTGAGGAGGTTGGACATAGTCAGTTCTAAGGATGTGTCCTGAGGAGGTTGGACATAGGCAATTCTAAGGCTTGCAGCCCAGCAGGGGAAGGAATAAAATCTAAGCGACTGAAAACGTAAAATATAATAATTTTAGATGCCAGGGAATAGTTTTGGAGGGGTTTGTACTTTTCATTAAATCATGCTGAAGGTCCGGTTTAATGCATCAAGAGAGGTGTGAACAGAACCTAAACGTTACCAAGATAAGTGGGCAACAGGCATTGCATACCTCCCAACTTTTGAAAGCCGTAAAGAGGGACACAAGAAGCCACGCCCTCAGCCATGCCCTTAAAGGAAAACACCACCTAAGAATTAAATAGGGCCCCTCATTGCAGCCAGTAAGGGGCATCCCTTGTTACAACCAGTTAGGGGCAACACACACACACACACACACACACACACACACACACACACACACACACACACACATACATATACACACAGACAGGCACACATACATAGACACAAAGACACACACAGACAGACATAAACACACACACAGACACACTCACCAGTGCAACAATTTCCCCTCCTCTGAGATCCCCAGCGAGGCTCCTTGCTGGAGTCCAGCCCACCTCCAGCTTAGCTGCAGCAATAGGCTCCTTCCTGTAGCCCCAGCCTATCAGACTCCCGCTGCCACTGGCCCAGAGTGTTCAGCTGAGCGCTTACACTCGGAGTCGGCAGCAGCGGGTGTCTGAGAGGCCGCGGCAACCCCTCGGGCGACGGTGTGGGACATAGCGGCAGCGGTGCAGGACAACTGCATGGGCCGTGGGACCATATGTGAACAATCGGGACAGTTGGGATGTATGGCATTGTAACACAAGAAGGAATAATTTATTACTGTTACTACTACATTAATATACCACTCATCAGACCTACCATATTGGCGCACCCCTGAAAATCACTGTGTACCACTTCAAGCTGTGGCACCTACCCCCTGGGGCAGGTTGAGAAACAGTTGTCTGCGTGGAGCTCATAAACTCTGCTGGCCCTTAAACCGGACCTTCAGCATGATTTAATGAAAAGCCCAAACCCTTAAAAAACTATTCCCCAGCATCTAAAATTAATATATTTTAAGTTTTTAGTCACCTATTATTCTTATCCACAGCGGGATGCAACTTTGTTCAGGACTCTAGGATACGGGCGCCGCCATCTTTACTCAGACGCATCACACATACTGACGAGAGGAGAGCGGGATAAAGTACAGGGGGTGGGGTTATAGCTATGCTTTGCACAGACAGAGCAGAAGACACTTCCTGTTTGCAGGCTGCCTGAATGCTCCATGAGCCGCCATCTTGGATGTTTAAAGGCTCATAACATGCAGTAGATGAAAGTAGGATGATTTTTAATGTGGGCAATCTGTGTACAGGGTGTGGGAAATATATAAGATAGGCTCTTATTTAGGGTGAAGGTTCGCTTTAATAAAAGCCTGAAAAAAACAATAAAGAGAAACTAAAACGAAAGAAAAGAACTAAAGTATAAATGTTTATAGCTAACGGAGCCATGAGAAAGCATCTCTGCTTGCCTAAGACTGAGGATACTGGAGCGTGCCCTCCCGCCAAGGAGGATCCATCAGAATGAGGGCTTCAGCCTTTGCCTAGCTATTCAATCCAGCCCGACCTCTCTCCTGGTGAATATTATCATAAGAGCCCTCAGGAATGCTAAATTACGCCTTAACCCTTTAAGTGCCAGCCTACCTGGAGTTTTTCTCACCCTTTGTTGCCAGACTATTTTGCACTATTATGCGCTCCCCATGTTCAAATGTGATTTTTGAAGGGATTTCCAGGGATTTCCCAGCAAAATGATATATTGTTTTTTTCAGCAGAGTCTGAGCTTTAACATGAAATGTCTTGTTTGTCATTTTCTAGGTGTATTCACAATATTTTTGGGTGAAATATGTGCAAAAACATTTTTTAAAAATCTATTTTTTACGATTTGTAGTGTTTTTTTGTAATAAAAATGTAAGTTTGTCAATAAAATCTTATTGCGTGTGAAATCCCAATTTCTCCCGGTTACAGCGATACCACATATGTATAGGTAGACACCCTTTCCTGCCCAGGAGACTCTCCCAAACTGAAACAGCGCTTTAGGGGATTTTCAGATAAAATACAACTATGCAATATGCGCACCTTGCAGTTTTTCCAGAAAAACAACCCTTTACATTCGAAATACCCCCAACAAACTATATATGCTCTGGAAGTACACACCTCAAGCTTTCTAGGTGTACCAGGCTTGTTGATGTGGCCATAGTGCCCCCGAACAGAACGATACCCAACATGCATTGCTACTGTCAAGGGAAGAGTTGCCAAACACCCCAAAGTAAAGCATAGCCTCGATTCAGAGAGACAAAAAAAACTTCCGTTTTAGTTCCGATCTGTGAAATGTTTCCGTTCTCGTATGAGTGTACGAGCGATTCTATGCATGCATTGAAAACCTTCTGTAAAGTTTCCGTCCGTTCGTACGGCAGATTACGAATTACGAGGATGTCATTTTCCATCCAGACTTTTCCGTTTCATTTTCACATGTTACAATGTAGGCTTTCGTTTTTGCCCTTTTCCCATCGTATCCTCCAACGAATCCTTTACGTTTCCCGTTCGATTCTGTTTCCCTTTTTCAATAAATATTCGTCCAGACAGAAATCCTTACGATCTTGCGCCTGCGCACTACAAACTTAATTCATTAAAGTGCTTGCCTACATATTTGCCACCCTCACTTCTACTACAATGTTTAGCTAAATCACTTAGCACTATCCTCCATCTTCCCTTTTGGACCCTTAAAGCTCACCCAAACCACTTCTTGGTTAGGTTCTTCTTCCATTTTAGCCCCCTAAAACTTACCCAAATCACTCAACGGTCATGTGAATATTCATCTTTAAATATTTCTGGGCCCATTAGTTTTGTGTTAATGTATTTTGTAAATGAAATGACAATGTAACATTTTTTTTTATACCATCTTAAAATCTAAAATGTAAAAAAATTGTGAAAATTGCAAATTTTTACAACTTTAAAAAAACAAAATACATAGCAACGGCAGGCCACTGAACATTATTCTTCATCTGTGGTCCCCAACGGGTTGCGCAGCTCCTTCATCTCTCCCACCAACTGAAGGACCCTGACACTCAGTTGTGCCACTCTGGCACGTGTGGTCCCTGTTAAAAAACGTAAATTAAAATATTGGTATAACCTTGCTGGGGTCATGCTGCAGTGCCCCCCCCCCCCCGTATGGTCCAAACACCTAAATCTGGACTTCAAAAGCCAGAGGGCCCTCGCCACCACGGGCCGGGTTTTGCATAGTGCCCGATTAGAGAACCCCTGGCATCAAAGAACGGGCATCAGGAGCAAGGGCGAGTGGCACATCTTGCGGTTCCTGCAACCAAATATTAATATATATAATATAAATAATTACACAAAGCAAAGGTAACCAACTAAAACAATAACTCCTACCACAAATTAAGATTCAAGTTCAACAATCCAAATATAATTCACAAAGGACATAAGTCTAGAAAAATATAGCAATTATATGGATGTGTGGGAAAATAAATGTTTACATGCTAAGGACTAATTTAGGTCAGCATTAAAATGCATCTATAAGGCATACATGAAATGTATTGATTCAGGTATGCATTGCTATACAATTTATGGCCTTGGCCATGCTGATACATGCAATGCCTTGGTGCTAAAGGCACGCAGACTCCTCCACATAGCCGCAAAACATGTTCAACAATAGCAATCCGAGGCCTCAAAGGTCTCGTAAGTGGATCGGAAATGAAACGGATTTATAGGGTGGTGATCCGTCGGAAATCAGCTCTCTGAATCAGACGGAAGCTCTCTGAATCAACTGAAGTTTTCTGAACGAATGGAAAATTTCCGATTTTGTTTGGAAAATGACCCGAACTAACGGAAATGTTCCGATTTGCTTCCGATCATCGAAAGCGCATTCCCGAACGTTCGTGCGAGTAGAAAATGGACGAAAAAAAGCAAAAAAATGACAAACACCCACCAAAACTTTCACAGACAGCTACGGAAGTCCGGACGAATGTGTCTCTGAATCGAGGCTCATGTGCGTAACTGTAATTTTACTTGAAAATTTCAGCTCTGCAGACAAAGTGCGCACCTTGCGATTTTTCAACCAAAACAACCCTTTAAAATTAAAATAGGCCCAACAAACTATATTCTCTGGAAGTACACACCTCAAGCTTTTTAGGTGTACCAGGCTTGTTGATGTGGCCATAGTTTTCTGGAAGTAATCCCTCAATGTATTCTTTGGTTGCAAAGAGTTTCCCTAAAAAAAGGATAAAAAAGCAGAATCAAAGCCACATTTTCCTAAAAAAAACTATATACAAACAAGAAAAAACAAGTTTAATCTGAAAAAGCAACATCCCCCGAACAAAACGATACCCAACATGCATTGCTACTGTCAAGGGAAGAGTTGCCAAACACCCCAAAGTAAAGCATGTGCGTAACGTTAATTTTACTTGAAAATTTCAGCTCTGCCGACAAAGTGCACACCTTGTAATTTTTCAACCAAAACAACCCTTTACAATTGGAATATCCCCTATAAACCATATATTCCCTGAAAGTACACATGTTAAGCTTTCTAAGCGTACCCAGCTTGTTGTAGTGGGCTCATCTTTCTGGAATTAATCCCTCACAGAATTCTTTGGTTGCGCAGGGTTTCCCTAAAAAATGTATAAAAAAGCTGAATAAAAAACACCTTTTCCTAAAATATAAATATGCAAACCAGAAAAAACAAGCAGCCAGGCCGTCAAAGCCAGAGTTTGTAAATTGGGATGGCGTAAGGAGCCCTGAGTTAGCAGATCTGGCGCCCCTGGCAGGTCGTACTGGTCTACTGCCATTTGAACCACGTCTGCGAACCACACTCTTCTTGGCCACCTGGGGGCCACTAGAATCACAGGTACCCCTTCCAGAGCAATCTTGCGCAGAACCCTGCCCAGAAGGGGGAATGGCGGAAATACATACAGGAGCCTGAAACTCCATGATATGGACAGGGCATCCGTGGCCAAGGCCAGAGGATCCTGAGACAGGGATACGAAGGCCGGGTGATTGTGACGGGATGCAAACAGGTCCACATTTGGTAGACCCCAACGGTGACACAGGGACTGAAATACCCTGTTGCAGAGGGACCACTCCCCCTGACGGGACGTCCCGCTGCTCAGAGCGTCTGCTAGCAGACTCTCCGCCCCCGGAATGTACGCAGCTGAAATGCATTGGACATTGGCCTCCGCCCATGTCAGAATCTGAGACACCTCCTGGAGGTCACCCTTGCTCCGGGTCCTTCCCTGATGGTTGATGTAGGCAATCGCCGTCCTGTTGTCTGAGCACACCTGTACCGAAAGACCCTTCAGGTGGTGGGTCAACCGCTCCAGTACCAACCTGACTGCCCGTAATTCCAGAATGTTGATGGGTAAATGGGCCTCCTGAGGGCCCCACCTCCCCTGGAACAGCAGGGACTTCCAGAATCCCCCCCAACCTGACAGACTGGCATCCGTTGTGACCGTCTCCCAGAAGGGGGACAGAAAGGACCTGCCCCTTATCAAGTTCCTGTGGTCCAGCCACCACGCAAGGGACTGTCTGACCGAGGGGGGAAGCACAAAGACCCCGTCCAAGGACGCTGGGTTCTTGTCCCACACCGACAGAAGGTGAAGCTGCAGAGGCCTCAAATGGAACTGGGCAAAGGGCACCGCCTCAAAGCTCGCCACCATCAGGCCCACGAGCTGCATTCCCTGGCAGATGGAGGGCTGGGGGCATGAGAACAGGAACCTCGCCTGCGCAGTCAGAGCTTCCACCTTCTGTTGAGGAAGGAATATCCTTGACTGAACCATATCCAGAATCATTCCCAGGAACGGAGTAACCGAGGAGGGAGACAGAGAGGACTTGGGGTAATTGATCACCCAGCCGAAGGACTTCAGGGTGGACACTACCAGCTGAGTGTCCAACTCTGCCTGCCGCAGAGACCGAGAGGTGATGAGTATATCGTCCAGGTAGGGCAGCACGCGTATGCCCCTTACCCTCATCAGGGGCATCACCCCTGCCAGCACCTTGGTGAACACCCTGGGAGCCGACGTGAGGCCGAATGGCAAGGCCACAAATTGGTAATGCTGATCTTTCAGAGCAAATCTGAGAAACCTTTGGTGTCTTGGAAACACCGGTATGTGAAGGTAAGCATCTTTGATGTCTACGGACGTCATAAAGTCCCCTGGGCGTAGAGAGACGATGACCGAACGCAGAGTTTCCATGCAAAAGTGCCTGTTCTTGACAAATTTGTTGAGGATTTTTAAATCCAGAATGGGCCTGACTGACCCATGCTTCTTGGGTACTGTGAAAAGGTTGGAATAGAACCCCATGCCCCTGTTTCCTAAGGGGACCTTGCAAATGACCCCTAGATCCAGGAGACCCTGCATGGCCAGCAACAAGACCTGAGCTGAGGCAGGGTCCTGTGGAATCCGGGACCCAATGAATCTGGTGGGGGGTCGTACAGCAAATTCTATCTTGTAGCCGGAGGACACTACCTCCTGAATCCACCGGTCTGAGACGTGGTGCCTCCAGACATGTTCGAAGTGCTGCAGACGTCCCCCCACCCTGACGGCGAGGGCGCCCCTTCATGCCTGAGGGGTCTTGGGAGGGGCTTTGGGCTTGGACCCCCAGGAGGAACCAGGACTGCGTCCTCTGTTCCTGTGCAAGGATTCTGCGCGGGACCCAGCGAAGGACACCCCTTTTCCCTGTTTAGCCCCACGGTAGGGGATCGAAAGGGTGCCCTGGCCACTAAAGGGCCGAGTCTGCCGCCTGCGCTGGGGTAACTTGCCTCCTTTGGTGAAGAGGTCTAGACGGTCCCCAAACAGGCGCAGCCCCTTAAATGGAAGCCCAGTAAGGGCTTTCTTAGCAGCATTGTCAGCAGCCCACTGGCGCAACCAAACCGCACGGCGTATAGCTACCGCCAGGGCAGAAGATCTGGCACACATCCTAATAGCATCATCCGATGCAGACAGGATAAAGTTCACAAACACATCACAGTTAGACAGTGCATTGACAGTATCAGGTGGCAACTCATCTGGGCCATCGAGTGCATTCCTGACCATGGCCCTGAGCGCTACTGCCGTAATGGCTAAGGCACAAACCGGGCGCAGAGTCGCTCCCCCAAATGCAAAGGCATGACATGCCAATTGGTGAATACGCCGGTCCTCCGAGTCCCGCAGCATAGTAGTGTCAGGGGAGTGCATAATAGAGGTGTTGGACAACCCTAAAATAGGAGCATCGACCTCGGGGGGCGATGACCAGCACTTAACCAAGTCAGCAGGGAAGGGATACTTCCTGTCCAAACTCTTAGGCATCCTGGGAAGTCTACTGGGATGTTTCCATTCTTTAAGCACGAGGTTATTGAAATGGGTTTGCTCGGGAAATTCC
Source organism: Gastrophryne carolinensis (assembly GCA_027917425.1). Taxonomy (NCBI): domain Eukaryota; kingdom Metazoa; phylum Chordata; class Amphibia; order Anura; family Microhylidae; genus Gastrophryne; species Gastrophryne carolinensis. The sequence continues at coordinate 429,746,990 of CM051238.1, forward strand.
AGACGAGCCTTAGCAATATGAAATGGCTCACCCCTTTGCCTGGGAGCCGCAACAGGGGGAGAAATGGACAAAACCTCAAAAATCTGAACCAGCAGCCTGTCAGTATCATCCGGGGTCCAGTGCTCGGAACCAGACTCGTCATGACCCCTTGACTTCTCGTCGGATGACCCTGAGTCAGAGAACAGCTCCCCTTCGTCTGAGGGGGTATGGCCGTAAGGATGCAACAATTCAGATTTCATAGGGAAAAGAGCAGAGTCAGGGGTTACTGAATGAACTAGCAAGCAATTTTTCAACACTGGCCAGTCTAGTAACCATATCAGGACCCCCCGGAGAGTGCGAAGCTCCAAAACCCGTAGCCAATATAGGCAGCAGGGGAATGACACTTGAAAAAGTCATTGATCGAGTGGATTATTTCAGAAGAGCCATTACAACACTAAAAAGAGACGCCGCGGCGTCTGCAGCGCCGCCACCGCCGCCCGTGCAGTACAGGCCATACAATAAAGACGCGGCGGCGACCAATACAAGATGAATCCAAACAGCGCGGCTCTGACACCCATTCCCAGTCAAAGGCAATACTAAGGCCATAAGCATGTAATAGGGTACACTGAGGCCGCCATACTCACACACCCCTCCCCCCCACCCTTTCTTTCCCCCCTAAGGGGGGGAACGAGGGAGGATGGCGACCCTTTGGGCAGGGCCCACCGCTACACGGGGCGTGGGACAATGATGCGGGAGGGGCATCCCCTAAAGGCTCACCATCAGCCTAAACCACCTACCCTTTGGTGGGGGACTGCGGTGGAGCATGGCTCCATAAGCACGCATGGTGCTGCCTACCTTCACCCGACCAGCGCAGCCCAGGCTGGGAGGCACATCACAAGGAGGACGGGTGGGAGTAGTCCAACAGGGCCGCAGGTTGTAATAGCCCCCCGCTCACGGGTATAGCCCCGGGTATATGAAGGGCCGGGAGGAGCCTGTTTTGCATGTCTCTGCAGTGCAGCGCCATCTGGCGGAGAATTACCCAAGTGTAAGTATTATATCTGGAGCAGGACGTACTGTATACTTAGAATATGCAGAGAAGCATGTTCCATCTTTCCATAATTTTGATATACAGGAGTCTCATGACCACAGCAATGGAGGATGCTCTGGGCTGTGTTCAACCCATTGCACCCTAACCCCCCATTCACACAAATACACTGTGCCCTTCTGTGGCTGGGGATGCTTGTTCTGGCTCTGGGAGTTTTCTTTTCTTTCCTACAGTAGTAAGGGCAGCGTCCCTCCCCTCCAAGTTGCCACCCTAGGCACATGCCTAGGGTTACCTAATGGGAAATACAGCCCTGAACGCATGCTTCTGCGACCACTTGCACTTCCTATGGCAAAACGTCGGAGACGTTTGCTGAATGACATAAGCACTTCAAACAACTGTGGATGACAGCCCGCGCATGCGCGATTGGAACAGGAGGAGGTGAGTTTAATTGGGCAAACCAGGGGGTTTCACGCAGCGGGCCATCCGAAATCAGGATGCCCTAGTAGGAGCACAGAACAAAAACCTGGATAGTCAAAATCTCGGATTTTGTAATAAGCCCCTCCCTCCTTCCAGCAACCCGCGTACCATTAGAGGGCATCTGGCATACTACTGGTTGGGAACCCCTATCTAGAGCTGGGGGTTTTTGTTTTGATGACACACCACTTTCTATTTTCCAGATACATGAAGTACCACCTGAGCAGTATGTGTGGGTTGTCACTAACCTGTTAGAAACACACTAAACAGCCACTAAATTGTGCAAGAAATACACAAAAATGCACATAAATAATTTTATTACCTTTCGGAGCAGTTGTATACTTCAGACTTGTGTAATATAGAAGGCAACAGATCAGGTTGGGGTACAGATCAGGCTGGGGTACAGATTGGTCTCTGAGTAGCACCTGATAAGATCTTGAGTATGAAATCCAATTCCACCAACAAAGTTGAAACTTTTCCCACTAACGGTTCAGCCTTTATTTTAAAGAGGAACTCCAGAGGCCCTGGAGTAGACTCAATGACCATCTGGGTGCCATTCCCTGGGGCAGGAAATCAGGGGTGACAGGCTCTAAAAGACTAAACCTGTAAGCCCTGGATTTTATTCCTACCAGAAAAAGAAAACCACAAGCTTGGCAGGAGTTTTCTTCAGTTCGGGTGTATAAGTGACCCCTCCTCTCATTAGCTGACGTGTTAAATGGGTTTCTAATATTACACAATTTTGCGAAAGTGCTCCTTTAATTAGAGTGAACTGACTGCCTGGGGGGGGCACTTAGCGCACTCAATTTTGCCAGAGCCTGCGCCGTGGGGCGCCAGGAATGTGGGTGTAATGGGCAAACTGTAGGGATGCACACTGCAGGCCTGAGAGTAAAACGCACACAAATGTGAAATTCATGTATGTTGTTCCTCTTTAGGAGCTGACAATCTGCCGAGGCCCAGAGGCCAATCCCACCAAGAATGTCCCAACATCAAGGCCCAAGCTTACTAATGAAAGCCTGTCCTGAAAAAAAAAAAACAACATTGTAACTTCTAGTGGAAGGGCTTTTCAGGAGATGAAAGGTTCAGGCAACTTCTTCTAAACTCCCAGCAGTTTTGTCTATAAGATGGGGAGCAGCTTGGTAGGGGTGTGAATTGGCAAGAATCTGGCAATACAATATATCCTGATTCTGTCTCAAAGACGATATATTGCAATCTTTTTTTTAATTTAATTTTAATTTAAATAAAAAAAATGACAGGGGTGGGACCCCACTTTCTTTGGGGAATTTTAAGGGTTAAAAACCCCTTAAAATCCCCCAAAAATTGGCATGAGGTCTCCCCTACCCAGCATAACCAGCCCGGGACCAGCTATAGGGGCTCGGAGAACAGGGAGCAGGGGTCAGCTTGGTGGCCCCTGGCCCTGCAGGCTACAAGCCGGCACAGCCTATGGCCACAGGCTCTTCTGCCCCCCCCCCTGGGCTTTTGGGAGGCAGGTAATGGGGGGGCTTGGGGTTAATGGCAAGTATAGGGATCACATAGATCCCTTACCAGTTCATAAGGGGTTAACAGTGAAAAAAAAAAAAAAACAGCACACGTAGAGAAAATGTCTTTATTAAAAAAAAACTTTTTTTTTTCTTTACTTACCTCCGATTGTCAGCTCCTGTGTCCCTCGCTGAAGGGGGGAGGCAGGAGATCACAGGATTTCTTGCCTCTCTCCTCTGCCCAGGGATCACCGGCATCTGACAGCTGAGCTGCAGCGAGCCAGAATGGCGCCCAGGGGAGTGACGTCATCTGCCTCGCCCCAAAGGGGTGGGGCTACTCGTGAAGATGGCAGCGGCCATCGGGAAGGCAGGGGGAGAGAGACTGTCGGGCTTTCTTCTGAAGACTGGAGAGCCCGGGGGATCGGAGGTCCCCCTAGATAAAGAGGAAAGCCGCCCTGATCGAACAAGGGGTCAGGTGAGTTTTTTTTTACTTTTCTTTTACTGTGGGGGGGGGGGAGCAGAATCGATTCTAGAAAGAAAAAATCTATTCTAGTATCATCGAATGAAATATCGCGATAAGGCCGACAAGCTGAGAATAGCAAGAGTTCCCCTCAGGAACTGCTCCAGCCTGAGAATAGCAAGATACCCCTCTCTGGAGCTGTTCCTGGCTTGGTGGGTGGGTCTCCATGACTTTGTTCAGGATGTGAAGACGATGATTTAAGTCAGTTGGTCTTACATAAAGTGGGAGCAGCATTATGGCCGCTCAGGTGGCGCAGCAAAAGCAGTAGGTTACCCAAGCCTCACACTGTACGAGTCACTTTGTGTCAGGTATCGCACCCACGTGTGGATAGGAGTCGGCCGTTCACTTCTGAGCCTGAGAAACCGGATCTGGAGGCCAGAGCTAGTGTGGGACGGCACCTGGAAGGAAATATTGACAGGCGGCAGGTCGAGAACTGATGGGAGGGGGGCGGAGCCAGACACGTCCACCTGCAGATGAACACAGTAATGACATCTTAATTTGAACCCGTCATCAGACGCTTGTCCTACCTACCAAGTTTTCTCAGTGATGTCCAAAAAGATGAAAGCCGGGCAAACCAGCGATGCCTCCTTCCTGATCATAGATAGTCCCACCACCAATGTCCGCTTCCTGATCATAGCCAGTCCCACCAAACCTGTCCACTTCCAGATCATAGCCAGTCCCACCAAACCTGTCCACTTCCAGATCATAGCCAGTCCCATCACCAATGTCCACTTCCTGAACATAGCCAGTCCTACCACCAATGTCCTCTTCCAGATCATAGCCAGTCCCACCACCAATGTCCACTTCCTGATCATAGACAGTCCCACCACCAATGTCCACTTCCAGATCATAGCCAGTCCCACCACCAATGTCCACTTCCAGATCATAGCCAGTCCCACCACCAATGTCCACTTCCTGATCATAGCCAGTCACACCAAACCTGTCCACTTCCTGATCATAGCCAGTCCCACCACTAATGTCCACTTCCTGATCATAGCCAGTCCCACCAATGTCCACTTCCTGATCATAGCCAGTCCCACCACCAATGTCCACTTCCTGATCATAGCCAGTCCCACCACCAATGTCCACTTCCTGATCATAGCCAGTCCCACCAACACTGTCCACTTCCTGATCATAGCCAGTCCCACCACCAATGTCCATTTCCTGATCACAGCCAGTCCCACCACCAGTGTCCCTTTAAAAGCCTCCAGCCTTGGTGATTAAAGCCAATCCTACCAACAATGTCTTCTAAGTAATGTAAGAGAATTCCTCCAGCAATGTCCCAACAAAAGCCTCCAGCCCCACTGATGGAAGTAAGTCTGACCATCAATTTCCTATCATTGATAATTTAACACCCAGACAAAGGGACTTACTCACCACCAGATTGCTTGTTATCACATGTTGTACCATCACTGTGTGATGTCAAAGGACCCAATATGGCTGTCGTTTTACTAGTAGTGGACTAGGTCATTTACAGGATAACTATACTTAACACTACATTATATCTGCTTTAAAACCAAGGCTCACCCATATATTTACACTACCTTACATCCGATTTAAAACCAAGGCTCACCTATAAATTTACACTACAATATATCCGTGTTAAAATCAAGGCTCACCTATAAATTTACACTACATTACAGCTGCTTTAAAACCAAGGTTTACCTATAGATTTACACTACATTATATCCGCTTTAAAACCAAGGTTTACCTATAGATTTACACTACATTATATCCGCTTTAAAAGCAAGGCTCACCTATAAATTTACTCTACATTACATCCTCTTTAAAACCAAGGCTCACCTATAAATTTACACTACATTATATCTGCTTTAAAACCAAGGCCCACCTATAGATTTACACTAGCTTACATACGCTTAAAAACCAAGGCCCACCTATAGATTTACACTACCTTACATCCGCTTTGAAACCAAGGCTCACCTATAAACTTACACTACATTACATCCGCTTTAAAACCAAGGCTCACCTATAAATGTACACTTCCTTACATCGGCTTTAAAACCAAGGCTCACCTATAAATTTACACTACATTACATCAGCTTTAAAACCAAGGCTCACCTATAAATTTACACTACATTACATCCGCTTTAAAACCAAGGTTCACCTATAAATTTACACTTCCTTACATCCGCTTTAAAACCAAGGCTCACCTATAGATTTACACTACATTACATCAGCTTTAAAACCAAGGCTCACCTATAAATGTACACTATCTTACATCTAATTTAAAACCAAGGCTCACCTATAAATGTATACTCCCCTCCCTATTGGCTGCCTCGCAGGTTTCTCACCCTTATTTTACTGATCAGTGGCCCTCTACCAACACAAGGGCTGTACAGTATAGAAAGAGAAGCCAGGGCAGAAGTGGTTACCTTGAAGAGGGCAGAGAGCTGGCTTCCTCCTCGAAATCTCGGAATATTCCAGGTCAGCGATTGTGTATTCAGCGATAGCTCTGCACTCTGATCCGGAGAGCTCAGCTCCTGGGAGATGCTGCCACAGAGAAGTGTGACAGTTATGTTACAGTCAGTGACTGCTTTTTTTTTTATACTCTGATGTCAGGTGTGTGATCTGATTGAATCTAGCTTTTCTATAGGGCTGTACTGCACTTGGATGACGCAGTGATGCCTTTCTATAGTTACTGCTCTTGCACAATACAGCAATGCTTTACTATGGGTCTGTATGGCACTTGTAAGACAAAGCAATACTTTCCTATGGGGATGTATGGCACTTGCACAAAACAGCAATGCTTTCCTATAGGGCTGTACTGCACTTGCACATTAAAGCAATGCTTTCCTATAGGGCTGTACTGCACTTGCACAAAACAGCAATGCTTTCCTATAGGGCTGTACTGCACTTGCACAATACAGCAATGCTTTCCTATAGGGCTGTACTGCACTTGCACAATACAGCATGTGTTCCTATAAACAACAAGTGAAAATACCGCGCTCCAAAATCTTAATATAACAATAACTTTTTAAATATCTTGAATATTCCAAGAATCCTACACAATTAGAATATAAGCTCCACGTGCAAACTTAAATCTCACTATTAAGCTAAAATAAAAATAACCAACTAAGCACAGAGCTAGTAAGGTGTTTAAGTCCTCTTTAACGTCCAGATGAAATTCAATCTATAAATGGTGAAGGCAGATTCCAAGTCCGCTATAGAATCAATCAAATTCATAACCACCGTGTAGATACAAATCCTGTGATCCCACCACCAATCAAATGCTCTTACCAGATGGTAATTGAATGCAGGCGTATATATTGGATCTCAAATTTAAATCCCAACAAATATCAAGTGGTCTCCGTGGATCAGACAATGTATAGTCCCCTCAGATCAAGCATGAAAGGCAAAAGATAATAGATCCATAGTGCAACATTGCTTTTAAAACAATGCTTTTTAATTATTGCGCCAATAAAACACTCACATAAAAACAAGTAAAGAATGCGTATCCATATGGCTTTAGGCCAACTCACGCCGCTTGATCACCTCCAAGTCCACACGGTGAAAATGTGTTCCGCCGGCTCCCAACGCGTTTCGCCGCCTCGTGCAACTTTAACCAGGTGAGCCGGCGCGGCGGGAACACTTCCTTTATATGCCCGAAAGAGTGGACGGGGACCTCTATGTCAGGCCCCCCTCCATCCAATCAGAGAGCACTACGTCTGACAATTAAGGCAGACCCCGCTAACGGATCCATCAGAACATCGCTGGCCGCATATACCTCCCCGCAGCGAGCGCAGAGTATCAGTCATTAACCAGCTACCTCCCAAGGGCTGCAGATGTCACTGCCATTAGCTGTCATTATCAGAAAAAAGGGCTCATATATATTCTATACGGGGGCTCAGATATATTTATAAATCCCAGACCGCCCCTATCCCACCACTTTACAAATAAAGCCCTCTCTCTATAAAAGAGTTCTCACTCTATAAAAAAAAAATTGGAGGTAAAAAAAAAAAAAAAAAAAAAAAGAAGTGGGCCATACCGTTATCAAAAGGCCGCTAAGATTTGGAAGCAAAACATGTTATAAAGCCGGCAGATAAGTGGGGGGGGGGGGCTGGTAATTTTAGATAAACGGGATTATGTGGGTGAGATGGAACGACTACTCTCTGACAAACAGACTTACGCATTATTAATGAAAGACCCCACATTGGATTACCAGATGGAACTACAAGCACTTCTTGTTGTTCACAAATGGGGTTTTGAGTAAGAAGGAGAAGGATTATTTATCTGTCCGAACACCTGTGGGGAGGTATATGAGGCCAGCGATGCTCTGTTGGATCCGCTAGCGGGGTCTGCCTTGATTGTCAGCTGTATGTGACCAGCGATGCTCTGATGGATCCGCTAGCGGGGTCTGCCTTTATTGTCAGACGTAGTGCTCTCTGATTGGATGGAGGGGGGCCTGACATAGAGGTCCCCGTCCACTCTTTCGGGCATATAAAGGAAGTGTTCCCGCCGCGCCGGCTCACCTGGTTAAAGCCGCACGAGGCGACGAAACGCGCTGGGAGCCAGCGGAACACATTTTCACCACGTGAACTTGGAGGTGATCAAGCAGCGTGAATTGGCCTGAGGCCATATGGATACGCATTCTTTACTTGTTTTTATGTGAGTTTTTTATTGGCGCAATAATTAAAAAGCATTGTTTTAAAAGCAATGATGCACTATGGATCTATTATCTTTTGCCTTTCATGCTTGATCTGAGGGGACTATACATTGTCTGACCCACGGAGACCACTTGATATTTGTTGGGATTTAAATTTGAGATCCAATATATATGCCTGCATTCAATTACCATCTGGTAAGAGCATTTGATTGGTGGTGGGATCACATGATTCGTATCTACACGGTGGTTATGAATTTGATTGACTGAATTCTATAGCGGACTTGGAATCTGCCTTCACCATTTATAGATTGAATTTCATCTGGACGTTAAAGAGGACTTAAACACCTTACTAGCTCTGTGCTTAGTTGGTTATTTTTAATGCTTTCCTATAGGGCTGTACTGCACTTGCGCTATACAGCAATGCTTTCCTATAGGGCTGTACTGTACTTGCACAATACAGCAATACTTTCCTATAGGGCTGTACTGCACTTGCACAATACAGCAATGCTTTCCTATAGGGCTGTACTACACTTGCACAATACATTAATGCTTTCCTATAGGGCTGTACTGTACTTGCACAACACAGCAATGCTTTCCTATAGGGCTGTACTGTACTTGCACAATACAGCAATGCTTTCCTATAGGGCTGTACTGTACTTGCACAATACAGCAATGCTTTCCTATAGGGCTGTACTGTACTTGCACAATACAGCAATGCTTTCCTATAGGGCTGTACTGTACTTGCACAATAAAAGCATGTGCAAAGCATGACCTCTGACAGCGGCAGTACAGGAAGCACGAGCGATGGCTCTCCTATGTCAGGCCAGACACGCCCCAGGCACGCGGTGGCGGCATTACAGACCTATAGCAAACTCCCAGTTTCAGTATAAGCATGAATCATTAAACAAATGCATGCGCTTACCTAGTGGTTCCTTTCGGCACCATCATCTGCACGCAGACATTTATGGCCTGGCTAGAGACACAATGGCAAAGGATGATGGGTACAGGTTGAAGGATTAGCACCCTGCTGTTACACATTTTGTTATCCCAAGCTCTCACCTCTTGGGGCTCAGATCACAGCGCAGCTTCAGGTAAATCCTCAGGCGACTACAAAAAAAGTATCAGTTGGTGACTATCGCCCACACAAGCAGTAGTGTCTGACATATTTTAAAGCGGACCTTCACCCTGAATAAGAGTCTATCTTGTATGTTTCCCCAACCCCGAACATACAGATTGCCCACATTAAAATTCATCCCACCTTCACCGATTGCGTATTTTTAACCTTTTAACATCTAAGATGGCTGGCCATGGAGTTTCAGGCTGCCTGCAGACAGGAAGTGTCTTCTGATTGTGCCACTGTGCATTCTGGGATTGCTGTCCTTTTCCTGGCCCCAGCTCTGCTCTGTCTGTGTAAAGCACAGCTATAACCCCGCCCCCTGTACTTTATATCGCTCTCCTCAGTATGAGATGCTTCTGAGGCAAGATGGCGGCGACCGTACCCTAGAGTCCTAAAAACGTAAAATATATCCATATTAGATGCTGGGGAATAGTTATTTAAGGGTTTGGGCTTTTCATTAAATGATGCTGAAGGTCTGGTTTAACCATTTGCTTACCACCAGACTACTTTATGCATCATGGTGTTAAACCGGGAACAACACTGATTTTTAAACAAAATGGGTGGGGAGGGCATCCCGATTGAGAGAACAACCTACATGATGGTTCCTCCTACCTGCTTCCGGGGTCTCTCTCCACACTAGGAAATAGGTGGAAGGGCAGAGCACTGCTGAGGCTGTCGGAGATCTGATATTGCATCAGCGTCAGCTGAGGAGCAAAGTTGGTAAACAAAAACAAAAGTTTTAGAAAAATAATACAAAACACAGAACATTTTTGAATATATTGGTACATCTCACCTCTCCCTGAGGAGGGAGAACTTTTAAGATACGACCGATATCAAACTCATCCAGCCTGACCGACTCGTGAAACTGACAGCTGTCCACTCTCACCGCAGAGCCGTAGCCTGGAGAAAAAAAACACAGTTACTCTTTAAAGAAAAAACTACATTTTTCGGTGTTCTGCCGTATTGTTTTTCACTTCTAGAATGTAAAACAATCATGTGTGTTAGGATTGTGCTTGCTGTGTTATTTACTTATCAGCATGCTGCTTCCGAGATTAATTTTCCTGGGCTCGGTTTTGCTACAGTGGAAGTGGCTTTCATGGCTTTGAGTAAACATGGACTACAAGTCCCACAATTCTTCCGATGTAACAGGTGGACTCTTTAGCAGCTTTCACAAAGTCTAAGCAGCCTAATGACCTATTCAGCTGAGAACCCAGCCATTAACCCTCTCTACTGGAACACATGATTGTGTTCGTTCTAAACTGAAGAAGCTAAATTTTAGCTTTAGTTACCCATGCTTTAGCAAGCTAGAGTGGGGGAAGTGCAAGTATCTAAGGGAGGGTAAGGCCCCCATCTCTATCATTGTCCATGTAACCGACCTCACTACTATAAACACTATTACAATGTGATTATATAAAAATACAATTCTGTGATTACTCACCTGTAGAATTGTTTTTACGGTGTACAGCACGTCTTGCTTCATTTCTTATTCTTGACATGCGGGTAATCCACCACCATGTAGCGCAGTCGACTGCAGGAAGACTTGTGGCCCCTCCCGGCCATATAAGGCCGGAATTACCCAGAAGACCCCAGTGTTTGAAAGCAGTATGCCAGAAGCCGGGAGGCAAGAACCATGTTAATAAATAACACAGCCGGTATAGAAAAAAACTCTCCCAACAAAATCACCATAACAAGGCAAAAGAGAACAACAATAACAAGGGTGGGGTGAAGCATGACGTGTTGTACACCGTAAAAACAATTCTACAGGTGAGTAATGACATAATTGTATTTTTCCAGGTGTACAGCACGTCTTGCTTCATTTCTTATTCTTGACATGTGGGACATCCAACAGCAGTGTCCAAAAAATAAGGGTGGGATCCCCAGAGAGCAACGGCAGGCTGCCAAATCCTGTAGTAAATCATAGAAAAGGATTTCTTCCTAGCCTGGATCATGGTGCTGACCACCGAGGACGTCAAACCCTTATCAGTTAGGATGGAGGTTTCAGCAGCCAGGCCATCAAAGTTAGCGTTTGTAAATTGGAATGGCAAAGTTGACCTTGAGTGAGGAGCTCTGGAAGGTGACGCATGACGAACTGATCCACCGCCATTTGAACGATGTCCACGAACCATAGCCTCCTCGGCCAACGAGGCGCCACCAGGATGGTCGGTACCCCCTCCTGGGCTATCTTTCGCAGCACACGACCCAGAAGAGGAAAGGGAGGAAAGGCATATAGAAGACGAAACTCTGTCCAAGGAATCGTTAGCTCGTCCGTGGCGAAAGCTAGAGGATCCCTTGACAGGGAGACGAATCTTGGAAGCTTGCGATTGTAACGGGATGCAAACAGATCCATGTCCGGCTGACCCCAACGGCAACACAGGGCCTGAAAGGTCTTGTCGTCGAGAGACTACTCCCCCAGACGGGCAGATCCTCTGCTCAGAGCATCTGCCTCCTGGTTCTCTACTCCTGGGATGTAGATCGCCGAGATGCAGGGAACATTCTTCTCTGCCCATGACAAGATCAGGGACACCTCCTTGAGGGCTCATTTGCTCCGAGTCCCGCCCTGGTGATTGACGTAGGCGACAGCCGTTTGGTTGTCCGAACGTACCTGGACCGCACGACCCCAAAGATGTGAAGTCAACTGAGAAAGTACTAGCCTGATCGCTCTTAGCTCCAGGAGGTTGATGGGTGTGTGAGCCTCATGAGGACTCCACTGTCCCTGGAACTTCAGTGCTTGCCAAACTCCTCCCCAACCGGTCAGACTGGCGTCCGTGGTGACAATCTCCCATCGCGGCGGCAGAAAGGACCTGCCCATCAGAAGATTTCTCGGGTCCAACCACCATGAGAGAGACTGTCTGGCCAGAGGGGACAGAGTAAACCTTTGCTCCAAGGACTCCTGCCCCGATCCCAGACGGTCAGGAGATTTAATTGAAGAGGTCTCGTGTGGAACTGAGCAAAGGGCACCGCCTCGAAGCAAGATACCATGAGGCCCACCAACTGCATCCCCAGGGGAATGGAGGAATGAGGGCACGATAACAGGGCCCACGCCTGCATCTGAAGACGCTCCACCTTCTGCAGAGGAAGAAAAACTTTGACCTGGAAGGTATCCAACGTCATTTCCAGGAAGGATCTTACCGAAGAGGGAAAGAGTGAAGACTTGGGGTAATTGATCACCCAACCGAAAGACTCGAGGGTGGAAACTACCACCTGAGTATCCCTCTCTGCCTGATGAAAGGATGGCGCAGCAATCAACAGGTCGTATAAGTAAGATAGAATGCGAATGCCCTGGCTCCTCAGAAGAGCCATTACACCCGCCAGCACCTTGGTGAACACCCGGGGAGCCGAGGTGATTCCAAACGGCAAGGCCACAAAGTGATCGTGTTGATCCCCCAGAGCGAACCGTTGGAACCTCCGGTGACCCAGGAAGACAGGAACATGCAGATAGGCATCCTTGTCATGAAGTCGCCTGGCCGAAGAAAATTCACTGCCGACCATAGGGTCTCCATGCCGAACTGTTTGAATCTGACAAATCTGTTGAGACCCTTTAGATTCAGGATGGGTTGCAGGGAGCCGTCCTTCTTGGGCACCGTGAACAGATTGGAGTAAAATCCCCGACCCTGTTCTATTAGAGGTACAGGGCAAACCACTCCCGAGGACAGAAGATGTTGTACCGCCAACCTCAGACCCTGCGCCATCACGGGATCTTGAGAAATCCGGGACCGAATGAATCATGGGGGCGGCCAAGCTATCAGCTCTATTTTGTACACCACTACCTGAATCCACCGGTCCGATACACGATGTCTCCAGACGTGAGCAAAAAGGCGAAGCCGTCCCCCACCCGGACGGGTGAGGGCGTCCCCTCATGCCTGAGGGGCCTTGGTGGAAGGCTTAGGCCTGGATCCCCAGGTGAGTCCGGGACGACCTCGGGCTCTACCTCGGCCTCATGAGTCTCTACGGCCACCAGAGAAGGCAGAACCTCGTCCTCCTCGTGAGGGGCGAAAGGAAGAAGAACCCTGAAAAGGCAGAACCGTCTTCCGACGCTGAGGAAGTCTTCCGTCCTTACCCAGAAGGTCCAAATGTTGTCGGAGTCCCAGGAAGGGAATACCTGTGAGAGCTTTTTTGGCGGCAGCTCTACCACCAAAACGGACTGCATCATCCATAGCCGATATAACAAAGGCAAGGAAGTCCATACAGGCTAAAAGCTCCTTATACTCCTCCACTCTCTTGTGAGATCTGGCGCTGTCAACGAGACGCCTCACCTTCTTTTTAATGGCCATGGAGACAATGGCCGCAGCACAAATAGGCTGCAGACCAGTGCCCACGGAGGTGAAGGCATGACAGGCTAGTTGATCCATGCGTCTGTCAACATGATCACGCAAGGATGAGGTCTCAGGGGATGGCATAACCGAGGTATTGGAAAGTCCCAGGACAGGAGCATCGACTTCCGGGGGATGGGACCAGAGATGAACCAAATCCTCCGAAAAGGGATACCGTCTGTCCATCCCTCTAGGCACCGATGTCAACCTATTAAGTTTTTCCCATTCCTTTAATACCATTTTAGAGTGGCCTTGTTCAGGAAAAACAAGACGTTGTCTTTTAGGCCGAAACAGATCCCCCTGTTTCTTCTTGACCGCCTTAGGAGGAACAATGTGCAGGGTTTCAAGAACCGCCGACAACAGTTGCTCAGTATCATCAGGGGGCCACTGATCCTCATCGGATGAGGATCCGGGGCAACTATCAAGGTCTCCCCGACTGTCCTCGGAGAAGTCGGAACCCTGGAGCAACTCACCCTCCTCAGCGGAGTATCCGCCACCAAAGGCCTTATAATCCTCATCGTCATCAGCAAATATGGGACGAGCCGGTTCCAAATGCCGCTTCCTGCTCTTGGCCTTACCAGCGGCCGAATTCGCCAACTGACTCTCAATGCTAGCCAGACGAAGCTCAAAATTACTACGAGAGTCCCTACTGGCCTCCCCTTCACTAGGGGCCAGAAGCAGACGCGGGGGAGTCGGCGAGGCCGGCGGAGCAATGAGACTGGGGTCAGTAACACTCGCCCCGCCCTGGTCCGAAATAACATTCTGGGCGCAGGGTACACAAACTGCGTTGCGACCCCTCGGCGGGCATGTACCACAAACAAGACAAAGCTTAGTAAGTCCTTGAGGTATCCCAAGCCCACTATTCCCAGAAGCCTCCATTATGGTGATTATGGTAAGAAAAGACGGGCACAAGGCACTAAGGAGGCCCAGGACCGTACAATAATCCCCAATCTAACCCTCAGCACCTTAACCCACAAGCAGTAAAGGGGTGGTGGAAGAGAGGGGGGGTGAAGTGTGGGGGGGGGGAGTGAAATGGACAGGGAAGAACCACAAGTAAAATACATAAAAACATAAGAGGTGGATAACATGAGCATCCCACAGTACATGCACCACCATATAAAAAACAAGTAAATAACAGGTTAAAACAGTAATAATTATAAAAATAATAAAGACCGGACTCACGGATCAATGGTGAAGTAAATGGAAGAGAATCCGTGCAATATAGACAGCGGATCCCAAAAACGCTGACGCAGCCTTTGGGAGCGCAGTACCCCACCAATAAACAGGCAGAGGGCGCAGCGAAGCGTAGATAGGCGGGAGTAGCCTCGCAGCGTATCGTCAGGCAGCGGGGGACACACCACAAAATGGCGCCGAACCAGCCCCGCCCAGACCTCGAGGGGCGGGCCACTACGCGATGACGCGTAACGCACGGCTGCGCCCCCCTGCAGCTCTCAACGGTCCCGGGCGCCCAAAGTGTAAAATGGCGCCCGGGAAGAAGGAGAATGGTGGGGGAGGGAGACCCCTCCCCCCCCCCCACTTAACTGAAGCGCTTTGGCGGCATAAGGCCGCCTCACAAAAACCGCCGCCTGCCAGCTCTGCCATGGCAACGAGGGCGCGCGTGCCGTCCCACACATACAGTGAAGGAGGCGAGAGAAGAAGAACGAGGAAGGTAAGTAAATTTTTACAAAACAGACAACAAAAGTAATAATAAAGCTTGTGGGAATAAATCTAAACACAGGGTCACAGTGTGGTTCCTCCCCCCTATAGGCTCACCATAGCCTATGGTCGGCTTACCTTGAGGAAAAAAGGTCTGCGGCCCAGAGCATAGCTCTGCCGAACGCCTGACCCGCGGCGTTCCCCTACCTTCACCTGGTCCGCAGCCATGGCTGGGAGGCAGAAGGTTCCCGGAAGCAGGTGGGAATAGGGCTTGCAGCGGCCGACGGGCTTGGGATGCCCCGCTTATATGCGAATGTCCATGGAGAGAGGAAAAACAGACCATCTTCGCAGCTAGACTGCAGGAGAAGACTGGGGTCTTCTGGGTAATTCCAGGCTTATATGGCTGGGAGGGGCCACAAGTCTTGCTGCAGTCGACTGCCCCACCTGGTGGTGGATTACCCACATGTCAAGAATAAGAAATGAAGCAAGACGTGCTGTACACCTGGAAAATGTCTACTTTTTATTGAATTCACCGTCTAAAAATTATTTTTTATGTCTTCTTGGTAGATAATGACTTGAAGACATAAAATACAGGTACAATAAATATTTGTAATGTTAAATTGCAAACATAGTTGTACTCATATATAAATTATACCCATGCACATGTTGTCTCTATGGCCTCGATTTAATAAGTTTAAAAAAATTCTCATGGTAGTAAATAATTCAATTAATGAGAAAATAGCCTGAGAACGTCACTGTTACTGAACCACTAGCCAGGAAAACAATGAAAATCAATGGAACTTTTTTGCTCCTAAGAAAAGTAGAGAACTGTTTACTCCTTTCTACACTGTAGTAAAAGCTGCCATTGACATTCATTGTCTTTTTATCTGGTGATTCAGTAACAGTGACATTCTCAGGCTTTTTTCTCATGAATTGAATTTTTTACTACCATGAGAATTTTTTTCAACTCTTATTGAATCAAGGCCTATGTATCTAAAGTGACAGGGGGCACTGAGGAAGCCATGGAAGGCGAAACTAGTTTGCCCAACACCTGTTATTCTGAAGATCTTGAATGAATCCCAGGAGATTGAATAGAATTGAATCATGGATTGCATAACTTGTGAAGTGTTTATGTGATTATTTCCTTCTTTTATAGACATACAAAAGAATTTTTAGACACTGAATTCAAAAAAAGAAATGTTATATAATCACATCGTAATACTAATAGAGATGGAGAAATAATGATAGAGATGGGGGCCTTAACCCCTAGATACTTGCACTAAAGGGTTAATTCATCAAGGGATAGCGGCAGGTAGCGCCTCGTAGCGGCAGAACGCTGGGCGCTGTATGCAATGCCACATTTATGAAGGTAATCCTGGTGAGCAACTCTAACAGTGCCATGTAGCGTACGATTCATCATCACAGACAGCTCAGAGTATAATACCGGAGCTCTAGCTTCCAGAGCGCCTGGTATTACCTGACGCTACCTGTCCCTCTCCCATACATTTCAATGGACGTTACTTTTCTTCTGTTTAAACATTGTTTTTTGTTTTTAAATATTTTTTTTTCTCACATCATTGTGTGACCTCTCCTGGCCTAGAAAAATACAATTCTGTAGAATTGATATTATAAGTATACAGCACGTCCTGTTCCAGAAGATTCCTTACACGTGGGTTATACATCCACAAGATGGCACTGGACTGCAGAAAACAGCTTGTGGCTCCTCCCAGCCCTATATAAGTCGGGGACCTCACACAAATTGACCAGTATTGACAAGCAGTAACACAAGAAGCCGGGAGAACAATAATAACAAAAATCCCAAATGAACAATGAACAATCACCATACAGAGGTAACTAAGAATAATGATAACAAGGGTGGGGTGGACGTGCTGTATACATATAATACCAATTCTACAGGTGAGTAATCACAGAATTGTATTATTCCAAGTATACAGCACGTCCTGTTCCAGAAGATTCCTTACACTTGGGACATCCAATAGCAGTGTCCGTAAGGTAGGGTGGGATCCCCAAAAGTAACAGCGGGCAGTTTAAACCATTGCCGCCTGCAGAACTTTGCGGCCAAAAGCAGCACCAGCTGAGGCCCTAACATCAACTTTGTAAAACTTAGAAAAGGTATGAACAGAAGACCAAGTAGCGGATTTGCAAACTTGTTCAGCAGAAGCTTGGTGCTGAAAAGCCCAAGAGGCACCAATAGCACGAGTGGAATGAGCAGTAAGGCGGAAGGGAGGTTCCTTCCCCTTAGCAGAATAGGCTTGAATCACAGCCTGACGGATCCACTTGCTGATGGTGGA
The DNA here is from genome assembly GCA_027917425.1 of Gastrophryne carolinensis. Lineage (NCBI taxonomy): Eukaryota > Metazoa > Chordata > Amphibia > Anura > Microhylidae > Gastrophryne > Gastrophryne carolinensis. Next base: position 429,764,502 of record CM051238.1, read on the forward strand.
CTTAGCTGGAGCTAAACCCTTCTTAGGCCCAGAAGGGAGAACAAAAAGAGCATCAGTCTTCCTGAACGGTTCAGTATCCACCAAATAGAGCTTCAGGGTTCTAACCACATCCAGAGAATGTAATACCTGCTCCTTAGAGTTACTAGGATTAGGGCACAGAGAAGGCAAGACAATGTCCTGATTGAGATGAAAAGCAGACACAACCTTAGGCAGAAAATCTGGCTTAAAACGAAACACCACCTTGTCCTGGTGTCTCTCAAAGTAAGGAGGTTTGATAGAAAGCGCCGCCAACTCAGAAACACGCCTAACAGAAGTGATGGCCACCAAAAAGGCTACCTTAAGCGTCAAAATAGACAAAGGGGCCGCATGCAAGGGCTCAAAGGGAGACCCCCGCAAGGCTGATAATACCAAGTTCAAATCCCAGACTGGTAACATACGAGGAGGACGCACGTGAGTAACCCCCTGAAAAAAGGTCTTAACCAGACGATGGTTCGCAAAGGATCTTTGGAAGAAAATAACCAAGGCTGAAACATGACCTTTGAGGGTACTAAGTTGAAGACCCAAATCCAAACCATATTGCAGGAATTCCAGGGTATAGAAAACACCCGACAGGGAAGCGACCTAGACTCACACCAGTCAATGTAAGTATGCCATACCCTATAGTAGATAGATGACGAGGACTTCTTTCTAGCCTGAATCATGGCACTAAAAACAGAGGCAGGCAGCCCCTTTTCCATCAAGAAGGTTTCAGAAGCCAGCGTTTGTAAATTGGGATGGCGTAGCTGTCCTTGAGTGAACAGATTTGGAACCTTGAGCAGGGCATACCGATCCACTGCCAACTGCACGATGTCTGTGAACCACACTCTTCTTGGCCAATGGGGGCCATCAGAATGGTTGGCACCCCTTCCTGGGAGATCTTGCGCAGCACCCTGCCCAGCAAAGGGAAAGGAGGAAACGCATAAAGGAGCTGAAAGCTTTTCCAAGACATTGCATTCATGGCCAAAGCCAGAGGGTCCTGGGACAGAGAGACAAAGACTGGAAGCTTGTGATTGTGACGGGACGCAAACAGGTCCACATCCGGCTGCCCCCAGCGACGGCACAGGGGCCAAAACACCTTGTTGCTGAGGGACCACTCCCCCAGCCGAGACATCCCCCTGCTCAAGGAGTCTGCCTCCAGGTTCTCCACTCCCGGGATATAAACTGCCGATATGCTGGGGACATTCTCCTCCGCCCAGGACAAAATCAGGGACACTTCCTTGAGGGCCCTCTTGCTCCGGGTCCCTCCCTGATGATTGATGTAGGCAACTGCCGTCTGGTTGTCCGAGCGGTTCGGAACCGCCCGACCCGAAGGTGTGGAGTCAACTGGGCAAGAACTAGTCTTGTTGATAGGGGTATGGGCCTCTGAGGGCCCCACTGACCGTGGAACTTCAGGGATTTCCAGAAGCCCCCCCAACCTGTCAGACTGGCATCTGTGGTGACTATCTCCCAGCAAGGGGTCAGAAAGGATCTGCCCATCAACCGGTTCCTTGAGTCCAGCCACCACGAGAGAGACCGCCTGGCCAGAGGGAACAGAACAAACACCTGATCCAGGGTCCCGATCCCATACTGACAAGAGGTGAAGTTGAAGAGCTCTCATGTGAAACGGAGCGTATGGAACCGCCTCGAAGCAAGACACCATCAGACCCACCAGCTGCATCCCCTGCCGGATGGAGGGATGGGGGCAAGACAGAAGAAGCCTTGCTTGAGCTTGAAGACTCTCCACCTTCTGCTGAGGGAGAAAATAACCTGAAATGTATCCAGAGTCATGCCCAGAAAGGACCTCACCAATGACGGGAACAGGGAAGACTTGGGGTGATTGATCACCCAGCCGAAGGACTCCAGTGTGGACACCACCATCTGGGTATCCAGCTCTGCCTGCTGGAAGGACTGAGACGTGATGAAAATGTCGTCCAAGTGAGGAAGGATGCGAATGCCCTGAGATCTCAGCAGAGCCATTACGCTCGCCAGCACCTTGGTGAAAACCTTGGGAGCCGAGGTGATACCGAAAGGCAAGTCCACAAATTGGTAGTGCTGATCCTCTAGAGCAGTGGTTCCCAACCCTGTCCTCAAGGCACACCAACATGTCATGTTTTTTGGATCTCCAAATAGCCAGCTCTATTGCTCTGCAGCTGCACTAATTACTCCACCTGTGCATCTTTGTGGAGATCTGCAAAACCTGGCCTGTTGGTGTGCCTTGAGGACAGGGTTGGGAACCACTGCTCTAGAGCGAACCTGAGGAATTTCTGATGACCTGGAAAGATTGGTACATGAAGGTAAGCGTCCTTAATGTCTACAGAGGTCAGTGAATTGACTGCAGAACGCAGGGTCTTCATGCGAAAATGCTTGAATCTGACAAATGTGTTGAGTCGTTTGAAATCCAGGATGGGCCTGAAGGACCCATCCTTTTTGGGAACAGTGAAAAGATTGGAATAGAAGCCTCTGCCCCTCTTCCTTAAGGGCACCGAGCAGATGACCCCCAACTCCAGAAGGTTTTGGACAGCACGGCACAAACCCTGTGCTGACAAGGGGTTTTGAGCCATCCGGGAATTGAAGATTCTTGGGGGTGACCAGGCTGCAAACTCTATCCTGTAACCGGAGGATACTACCTCCTGAATCCACCGGTCTGAGACATGAAGCCTCCAGACGTCAGCAAAGAGCCGAAGCCGTCCCCCGACCCGGATGGGTGAGGGCGCCCCTTCATGCCTGAGGGGGCTTGGGGGAGGACTTAGGCTTGGGACCCCAGGAGAGGCCAGGGCGGCCACGTCCTCTGCCCCTTCCCCAATAGTCTCTGCGAGCCCCAGGAAGGGATACTCCACGACCAATTCTGGAACCACGAAAGGAAGGGATAAAGGAACCTGTCCCCCTAAAGGACCGGGACGGCCTCCTACGTTGAGGTAACCTGCCGCCCCGGCAAACAAGTCCAAGCGGTCACCAAGAGGCGCAGCGCCTTAAAGGGAAAGCCAGTGAGAGCCTTAGCAGCATTATCAGCTACCCACTGACGCAGTCAAACAGAGCGGCGTATAGCCACCAACAGGGCAGATGTCCTCCCACACATTCTAATGGCATCATCCATGGCAGACAGAACATATGCAACAAATTCATAGTAAAGCAGAAGAGATCTATACTCTTCTCCTCCCGCATCATCAGAGGCCCCATCTAAGAGGCTCTTAAGTAGCCCTTTAATAGCAATAGCTGTAATGGCAGAGGAACAAACCGGGGCGTAGCGCGGTCCCCACACAGGCAAAGGCAGGAAAAGCCAGCTGGTCCATGCGCCGGTCCTCACCATCCCTCAGGGTAGTAGTGTCAGGGGAATGCATGACAGATTGGACAGCCCCAGAACGGGCGCGTCCACCTCGGGGGGACATGACCAATGCTTAATCACCTCAGCAGGAAAGGGATACCTCTTATCCCAGCTCTTGGGCACCCCAGGGAGCTTGCTGGGCCGTTCCCATTCTTTGAGCACCAGATTATTAAAGTGAGTCTGCTCAGGAAACTCCAAATGTGGTTTAACCATATGAAAAAGCTCACCCTGCTGCTGCGGAGCCACGGCAGGAGGGGAGATACAGAGCACCTCAAAAATATGAGCCAAAATCCTATCAGTGTCATCTGAGGACCATGGGTCTTCTCCAAAGGGAGACCCGGTACCACCATAAAGCCTAGGCTGTTCCTCAGATGACTCTGAATAACTCCCCCTCCTCCAGGGGGGAAATAACCAGTAATGTAAAAAAATTCCTCAGCCTCAACAGGGAAGAGGGAACCCGCGGGTGATAAATCTTAGCAGAAGCCTTACACGGGGCAGAAACAGCAATATGTTTTTCAATGCTGGCCACCCATGCAGCCAAATTAGGTTGAGACTCCCCACTAGCGTGCCCCCCACTGGGGGACAGATGTAAGCGTGTGGGGGTAGGCGAAGCTAGAGGGGGCGCAGCACTAGGCCCAGCAGCAGGCGACCCAGACTGCAGCGCAAGCACCTGCTGGGCGCAAAGTACACAAACCCTGACATCATCACTTATAGGGGATACCCCACACGCAACACATAGCCGGGCTTGTCCCGAAGGAACCCCAAGCACCTCATCCCCAGAAGCCTCCATATGGTGATTATTGTGGCACAACAGGCCAGTAAGGGTTAACGGTAAAAATAGCTACCCGGGATGACCCGCTAGGGAAGTGGGAGTAATGAGGGAAGAAGGCTGGGAGAAACCACAGTGCCGAAATTTTAACCCGCCTGAAAGACATAATAGACATTCCCATGAGATAATGCAGAAGAAATAGAAAAATTCCACCCCACCGGGGTTACTCACGGACCGCGGGAGCCAGCAGCACACACAGCAAGGGAAGTCAAAATGGCGTCCGCAGACCTCGAGGGGCGGGCCTCCTATGAGATGTGATGTAAAAAACATCATCCCCATAGCCACCCCCCCCCCCGAAGAGCGCAAAAATGCGCCCACGTGATCCTGCCGGCCAATCGCGGCCCGGCAGCTCTGAGGAGAATTACGCTGCTGTCCGCGGAGCGCTGTACAAGCGCGCGGTGGCTGCATTTTACAGTATAAAATACATAGAAAAGGGAACACCCCCCCCCCCCCCGAGAGCTCCCAGAGGGAGAGCGAGAGAGGGCCCCCCCCCCCCCCCCGATTAACATAAAGGATTCCCGGGGGATATAACGCCCAGGGGAATATGGGAGAAGTGAGGGGGAAGGGACACCTATGGTAAGGCTTACTGCACAGGATTACCTGGCAACACCCAAGAAGCAGTGGGGGCATCCGAAAAGGCTCACCATCAGCCTAAACCGCCTACCCTGTCAAAGCAGGGACTGCGATAGGAGCCTAGCTCCTCAGCACCTCTTTAACTGGTGCTACTAACCTACCTTCACCCGAACCTTGTCAGCCGAGGCTGGGAGGCAGTATATGGTACGGAACGGGTATATATAGGGCCTATACGACTTATACAGGGCCGGGAGGAGCCACAAGCTGTTTTCTGCAGTCCAGCGCCATCCTGTGGATGTATAACCCATGTGTAAGGAATCTTCTGGAACAGGACGTGCTGTATACTTGTAATAAGTCATTTTTGAAATTTTGATTTTTAATATTTTATGCAGAATTGTCATTACAGGTCTGGCACTAAATTATTAATGTCACAGTGTTACAACAATGTCATTCCATGTGTTTTCGCTTTGTTACTGGTGGATATGTGTTTAAAAATACAATTCTGTGAAACTCACCTGTAGAATTGTTTTTGAATATATCCAGTCCAGGTCGTCCCAGAAGTGATGACATGTGGGTAGTCCGCCACCAGGTGGCGCAGTTACTGCAAGATCCAGAGCTGTAACTCCTCCCGGCCCCCTATAAAATGAGGTTTTGTCAGTAGAATTCTCAGCGGTCAAAAAACAGTAATCAAAGAGACAGGCCGTCAGGCCAAGAACCATGTTAAATCACATAGCTTCAGCATGTACGCTCTCCAACAAAAGAAGAAGAACAACGGTCCAATATAAAAGGCAATCACCATAAAAGGCAAACAAGAGAATCAACCCAAGGGCGGGGTGGGACGACCTGGACTGGATATATTCACAAACAATTCTACAGGTGAGTTTCACAGAATTGTATTTTTCACTATATCCAGTCCAGGTCGTCCCAGAAGTGATGACATGTGGGACATCCAAAAGCAATGTCCATTAGGGCGGGATCCCCAGTGCGGAACAGCATGTAGTTAATTTCACTACCGCTAAAAGCACCATTCGGCCAAAGACAGCATCAGCTGAGACCCTAACATCAACCTTGCAAAACCATGTAAGGGTATGAACAGATGACCAAGTAGCGGCCTTACAAACCTGTTTTAATAGAGGCCTGGTGCTGAAAAGCCCAGGAAGCACCAATAGCTCTAGTAGAATGAGCTGTAACACGAAAAGGGGGATCTTTCCCCTTGGCAGAATATGCTTGCACCACCGCCTGTCTGATCCACTTACTGAGATTGGACTTGGCTGGTGGTAACCCTTTTCTAAAGCCCTCTGTTAGGACAAGAGCAAAACCGATTACCTTAAGAAATCAGTCGCAACTAGGTAGTACTCAACTGTAGTAATCAATGCCAGGCAGCTGCTGCCAAAGCAAATAGGATCATGGGGTGCATCAGTAGGGGCATAGGTGCTCATGACCAGAGCATCATTTTACCCTTGTACAAGTCACTGGTCAGACCCCATATGGAGTATTGTGTACAGTTCTGGGCACCTGTGCTTAAGAAGGACATATCAGAACTGGAGCACGTTCAAAGAAGGGCTACAAAGTTAATAAAAGGAGTGCGGGGACTAGAGTACCCTGAAAGATTGTCAAAGTTAGGTTTATTTAGTTTAGAAAAAAGACGATTGAGGGGTGATCTAATAATTATGTATAAATATATTCGGGGTCAATACAAAGATCTGTCCCACAATCTATTTATACCTCGGAGTGTAACTATAACCCGAGGGCATCCACTAAGGTTAGAGGAAAGGTGCTTTCTCCACCGACATAGGAGGGGATTCTTCTCTGTAAGAGCAGTGAGACTCGCTGCCAGAGGAGGTAGTTATGAAGGCTACAGTAAAAACGTTCAAAAGTGGCCTTGATGCCTTCCTGGCATGTGATAACATTTCCAGCTATGGCTACTAGACCACTGGAAGAAGATCTATAGTGGCCGGGATGCCCTCCTTGCATGTAATAACATTTCTAACTATGGCTACTAGCCCACTGGAAGGAGTTAAACAGGCTGAACTGGATAGACTAAAGTCTTTATTCAGCCTTACATACTATGTTACTTAATGGCTCTGACCGCATCCAAGGCATGGAGGGTCCTTTCCTTGGATTTAGTTGGTGCAGGACAAAGGGAAGGCAAAGCAACTTCCTCATTAAGGTGAAGGAAGAAACGACCTTAGGCAAAAAATCAGGCCTAAAGCGAAATACCACCTTATCCTTATGCCGTTCAAGTAAGGAGACTGCATACAAGCACGGCCAGATCAGACACGCGACGCACCGAGGTGATGGCTACCAAAAGATCACTTTCAGGGTCAAAATAGACAATGCCGCCTCGCCCAAGGGCTCAAAGGGGGGACCCTGAAAAGCAGAAGGCACCAATCTCAAGTCCCGCACTGGTAATACAGGCTTACACAGTGGAAGTACATGAGTAACTTCTTGAAAAAAAAGTCTTGATCAGTCTATGATTGGCGAAGGATCTTTGGAAAAAAAATGTGGCCAAGGCCGATCTGGCCCTTAAGGGTGCTCAGCTCGAGACCCAAGTCAGGCCATGTTGTAAAATTCCAATATCCTAGAGATTGAGAATGTGTGACAAGGGAGGCTCTTGGATTCACACCAAGCAAAGTAAGCGCGCCAAACTCTGTAGTATATCATGGAAGAAGACAGCTTCAGAGCCTGAATCATGGTCTGCACAACCGTGGCCGACAGCCCCCTCTCCGTCAGGATTGAGGTTTCAATAGCCAAGCAGTCAATGCCAGCGTCTGTAAATTGGGGTGCCGCAGCGACCCCTGAGTGAGAAGGCCCATGTCGTCGGGCATGAAGTAGCGATCGACTGACAACTGAACTAAGTCCGCGAACAGAGCCTGAAAAAAACTTGTTGTTGAGAGACCATTCCCTCAGACAAGAGCCCCCATGCTCAGGGAATCTGCCTCCTGAGTTTCCACCCTGGGGAAGTAACCGCCAAGATGCAGGGAAGATTCTCTTCCGCCCAAGTTAGAATCTGGGTCCTCTCGTTGAGGGCTCGTCTGACCCGAGTCCCGCCCTGGTGATTGATGTAGGCGACAGCCGTCTGATTGTCCAAGCGAACCTGGATCGCACGACCCCTTAAGTGGGGAGTCAATTGGAGAAACACCAACCAGATCGCTCTCAGCTCCAGGAGAGTTATGGTCAAGTGGAACTCCAGCGGACCCACTGACCCTGGCACTTCTGCGTCTGCCAGACGCCTCCCCAGCCGGGCAGAGCGGCATCCGTGGCAACTATCTCCCACCGGGGGGGTCAGAAGGAATTGTCCACCAGTAGGTTCCTGGGGTCCAGTACCACAAGAGGGACCTTCTGGCCAGAGGAAACAAGAAGATTCCTGATCCAGCGACTCCTGCATCCGACCCCTGCCGGGTAGCAGGTCAATAGAAGAGGTGTCATGTGGAACTGAGCGAAAGGCACTGCCTCGAAGCAGGACACCATAAGGCCCACCAGCTTCACCCCCAAAACGGATAGAGGGTCGTTGACATGACAGCAAGGCTAGCACCTGCATCTGGTCCACTTTAATTGAATACGAGCCAGGCTTTCTATAACCCCTCCCAAACATTACCACTGTATTCCTTATAGTGCCCACCCACACCTACGTTCTCTACCCCAGGGATGTAAACCGCCGCGATGCAGGAATTCCCCTCTGCCGAAGTCAGGATCTGGGTCACCTCCTGGAGGGCTCGCTCCGAGTCCCACCCTGGTAATTGACGTATACAACCGCCGTCTGATCGTCCGAGCGGATCTGGATCGCGCGACCCCTGAGATGGGGAGTCAAGTGAAGCAGCACCAACCGGATCGCTCTCAGGTCCGGGAGATTGACGGGTAAGTGGGCCTCCTGTGGCCCCCACTGGCCCTGGAACTTCAGCGTTCACAAAAAAAACCTCCCCAGTCGGTCAGACTGGCGTCCGTGGTGACAATCTCCCAACGGGGAGGACTTGCCCACCGACAGGTTTCTGGGGTCCAACCACCACAAGAGGGACTGTCTAGCCAGGGGGGGACAGTCAAAATTTCTGTTCCAGGGACTCCAGCGTCCGGTCCAAACCAGGCAACAGAATCAATTGAAGAAGTCTCATGTGGAACTGAGTGAAGGGCACTGCCTCGAAGCATGACACCATTAGGCCCACCAGTTTCATCCCAGACGGATAGATGGCCACCGCAATACCGCAAGGCCTGCACCTGCGTCTGGAGGCCCACCACCCTCTGCTGGGGCAGGAATACCTTGACCTGAGAGGTGTCCAATGTCATGCCCAGAAGGGACTTCACCGATGAGGGATAACGAAGACCTGGGGGAGTTGATTACCCTGCCGAACTCCTCGAGAGTGGGTAACCCCGTCCAGGTGTTGTTCTCAGCCTGCTGAAGGGACTGAGCCACAATCAGGAAATTGTCCAGATAAGGCAGCACATGAACGCCATGATTCCTCAGAATAGCCATGATGCCTGCTAGTACATTGGCAAATAACCCTGGGGGGCAAAGGATATCCCGCGAGGTAGAGCGACAATTGATAGAGCTGGTCCTCCAGAGCAATCTTGGTGTCTCTGGAATCTCGAGACGTGCCGTAGGCATCCCTGATTTCCACCGTGGTCATGAAATCGCCCGACCTAGGCGAACTCACCACTGACCGTAAGGCTGCCATACGGGAATGCCGGACTTTACAACCTGTAGAGACCCTTCAAGGTCCAAGATAGTTCTTAACGTTCCATCCCCTTCGAACGCGTGAAGAGGACGGAGTAAGGCCCCTGACCCTGCCTCCATATGAGGTACATGGCAAATCACACCTAGTCGCAGGAATGCCATAGAGTCAATGTCAGGCCCTGTGCCATTGCAGAATTCCGGGACATGCGAGACTGAAGAAGCTTCGGGGCGCCTAACCGCCCTCTATTTGAAAACTGGAGGAAACCATCTCCTGAATCACCGATCCGAGACACGCTGTCTCCAGAGCCTGAGGAGCCTTTGCAGAGGGACCGGACTCAGATCCCCAGGAGGGATTGGGGCAACCGCGGAACCTACCTCGTCCCCGGGATCCCTGCAGCCTCCTGAAGAAAGCGTCTCTTCCTCCATGAAGGAGCGATAGGCAGATGAACCCCGAAGGGCCGTGCAGGCTTCTGTCACTGAGGGAATCTCCGAGCCTTCACCGGGAGGACCAGACGCTCCCCGAATGACTTGTGCCCCATGATGGGGATAACAGTGAGCAACTTTTTTTTATTTTGGCAGAGCGTCAGCCGACCATTGTCGCCGCCGAGAGAGCAATGGAGCACAACAACAGGGACGAGCCCTGATGCCGACCCAGACACCATCGCCCATAGCGAAGACAACAAGACAATAATATCCGGGCAAGCTTTGAGGTCCTTAACTCCTCCGCCCGCTTGCAAAGCTTAGTAATATCTCAAGCCGTCTCACCTTCTTCCAGATGGCTAAGGAGACAATAGCCGCAGTACACACAGGGCGAAGCAAGCACCGGCAGGTGAATGCCTGACAAGCCAGCAATCCATGCGCCTGTCAGCAGAATCGCGCAAGGAAGCAGTATAGGGTGACGGCATAACCGTAGTGTTGAATAACCCAAACACGGGGGACCACATCGGAGAGGCGGGACCAGGGACGGACCGGCTCCACCGGGAAGGGATACCGCCTGTCCTGGCCCTTAGGCATCGGTGGCAATTATTAGTCCTTTCTCCACTCCATAAACCCAATTGGAAAAATAGGGCTGCACCGGTAATACAACCTCTGTCTCTCAGGCCAGAGTAAATCACCCCGCTTCCCTTCGCCGCTTTAGGAGGGACAATATGCAAACATATCCTCGCCCGAGGAGGAGCCAGGCTCGCTGTCATAGCGAATGATCCCCAATGGGAGGACTCCTTAAGCAACTAGCCTCCCTCCATGGAGCCCAGACCTCCGACAAGATCATCATCATCGGCAAATCCGAGTACCAGGGCTCGATGTACCGCTTCTTACTCGTGGCCTTCTCAGAAGCCATGCGAGATAAACATCTCTCAAGGCTGGCCACCCGGTATGTCAACCAGTTCAAAGAAAACCCCCTGCTGGCTTCCCCCTTGTTGAGGGCTGAATGCAAGTGGGGGTGCTATCAAGACCGCAGGCAGTAAGGGCTAGGGGCAGATACGCCCGCCCTATCATGCACCAAAAATACGCTCCTGGCGCAAATGACACCGACCGTGATGAGTCCGTCCGAGGACAGGTACTGCACATGGGATAGAGCTTCACCCACCAGATGGGGTCCCTAGCTCACTATCCCCAGAAGCCTCCATTATGGTGATTAGCAGGCAATTTAGGCAAGTTACAGAGCACTATCGGCCCAAACCGCTGATCCCTCCTGTATAGTCCCTCATTTTGTGATCCCCACTACTAAAAAAGGGGGGGGGTTGGAGGAGGGAGGAGGTGGGGGGGCGAGACCGGGAGGAACCACAGCCACCGCTATAAGGGCCCAACCTGAAGATACAAACACAAGGGGCCCAGGCACAGAAAAAATATATAGTCAGAAACTAAAAAAAAGCAATTCTGTGAGTACTCACCTGTAGAATTGTTTTTGTTCTTGCATGGCACGGCCTGCTTTGGTATTCATAACAATTGGGTTATTCCGCCACAAGGTGGCGCAGTGGTACTGCAGAAACCTGTGGCATCTCCTGGCCCCCTATAAAAATGGGATTAACCATAGAGTTCCCAGCGTAGACAAGCAGTGAGACAAAAACCCGGGAGAGAATAAAGGTAAAAAATGTAAAAAAGTGTAAAAAAAAAAAAAACAATTAACTTGGAACAATCACCATAAAGAGGCAACCAAGAATAACGATAACAAGGGTGGGTCGAAGCAGGCCGTGCCATGCAAGAACAAAAACAATTCTACAGGTGAGTACTCACAGAATTGCTTTTTTCTTTATTGCATGGCACGGCCTGCTTCATAACAGTTGGGACATCCAAAAGCAGTGTCCAAAAGTAGGGTGGGATCCCCAATGAGTAACAGCCGGCAGTTCACGTCACTACCGCCTGAAGCACCTGGCGGCAAAAAGCAGCATCCGCTGAAAAGCCCAAGAAGCACCAATAGCGGAATGAGCAGTAATTCTAAAGGGAGGTTCCTTCCCCTTAGCAGAATAGGCTTGACCCACCGCCTAACGGATCCACTTGCTGATAGTGGATTTAGCCGAAGGCAAACCCTTCCTAGGTCCAGAAGTGAGAACAAAAAGAGCATCAGATTTCCTGAAAGGCTCAGTAGCGACCAAATAAAACTTCAGAGCCCTGACCACATCCAGAGAATGCAGTGTCCACTCCTTGGAATTAGCAGGATTAGGACACAATGAAGGCAAGACAATGTCCTGATTGAGATGAAAGGCAGACACCACCTTAGGCAAGAAATCCGGCTTAAGCCGAAAAACCACCTAATCCTGAAGCCTCTCAAAATAAGTAGGTTTGATGGAAAGCGCCGCCAGCTCAGAAACTCGCCTTACAGAAGTGATAGCTACCAAAAAGGCTACCTTAAGAGTCAGAATGGGCAAAGCAGCCCCACGGATAGGCTCAAAGGGAGGACCCTGCAGAGCAGACAACACCAGATTCAAGTCCCAGACTGGTAGCATAGGCTTACGAGGTGGACGCACATGAGTAACACCCTGGAAAAAGTTTTAACCAGACGGTGGTTGGCAAAGGAAAAAAATTGCCAGAGCTGAAACATGGCCCTTGAGGGTACTTAGTTTAAGGCCAGAATGCTGGGAATGGAAAAAAAACCCGACAGGGAAGAGACTTGGACTCACACCAGGCAATGTAAGCATGCCAGACCCTGTAATAGATAAAGGACGAGGACTTCTTCCTAGCCCGAATCATGGTATCCACAACAGAGGCAGCCAATCCCTTCTCTGTCAAAATGTAGGTTTCAGCAGCCAAGCCGTTAAAGCCAGCGTTTGTAAATTGGGATGGCGTAGCTGTCCCTGAGTGAGAAGATCTGGATCCCTGGGCAAGACGTACTGGTCCACTGCCAACTGCACGACATCTGCGAACCACACCCTTCTTGGCCAACAGGGGGCCACCAGGATGGCTGACAGCGCCTCCTGGGCAATCTTGCGCATGACCCTGCCCAGGAGAGGGAACACATAGGGAAGCCGAAACTCCGTCCAAGGCATTGCCAGTACATCCGTGGCGAAGACCAGAGGATCCTGTGACAGGGAGACAAACCTGGGAAGTTTGTGATTGTGACGGGACGCAAACAGATCCACATCCGGCTGACCCCAGCGGTGACACAGGGAGAGAAACACCTGGTAGTTGAGGGACCATTCCCCCAGACGAGACGTCCCCCTGCTCAGGGAGTCCGCCACTTGGTTCTCCACCCCCGGAATGTATACCACTGAGATGCAGGGGACATTCTGTTCCACCCAAGACAGTATCAGAGACACTTCCTTGAAGGCTCGCTTGCTCCGAGTCCCTCCCTGATGGTTGATGTAGGCAACCGCCGTCTGGTTGTCTGAGCGGATCTGAACCACCCGACCCTGAAGGTGAGTGGTTAGGCGAGAAAGAACCAACTTGATCGCCCTCAGTCCCAGGACGTTGATGGAAGCATGGGCCTCTTGTGGGCCCCACCGACCCTGGAACTTCAGGGATTTCCAGAAGCCTCCCCAACCGGTCAGACTGGCATCTGTGGTGACCGACTCCCAGCACGGGAGGTTCCTTGAGTCCAGCCACCACGAGAGGGACTGTATGGCCAGAGGAGACAGAGCAGATTCCTGATCCAGGGACACAGGGTCCCGATCCCAAACTGACAAGAGTTGCAACTGAAGAGGTCTCATGTGAAACTGAGCAAAGGGGACTGCCTGGAAGCAGGACACCATCAGGCCCACCAACTGCATCCCCTGACGGATGGAGGGATGAGGACACGATAGCAGAGCCCGAGCCTGCATCTGAAGGTCCCCCACCTTCTGCTGAGGAAGGAACACCTTGACCTGAGAGGTATCCAGAGTCATGCCCAGAAAGGACCTCACCAAGGACGGGGACAGAGAAGACTTGGGATAGTTGAACACCCAGCCGAAGGATTCTAGAGTGAATGTCACCATCTGAGTGTCCTGCTCGGCCTGAGGAAAGGACTTGGCCACAATCAGGATGTCGTCCAGGTAAGGAATGATGCATATGCCCTGGTTCCCTAGCAGAGCCATCACCCCCGCCAGTACTTTGGTGAACACCCAAGGCCCCCAGGTGATACCGAAGGGTAGAGCCACAAACTGGTAATGCTGATCCTGCAGCTCGAACCTTAGAAATCTCTGATGACCTGGGAAGATAGGCACATGAAGATACGCATCTTTGATGTCCACAGTGGTCATGAAGTCGCCCGGGCGAAGGGTACTGACAGCAGAGCGTAGCGTCTCCATACAAAAATGCTTGAATCAGACAAATTTGTTGAGGCCCTTCAGGTCCAGAATAGGCCTCAGAGAGCCGTCCTTTTTGGGGCCCGTGAAAAGATTGCAATAGTACCCCTGACCCCGTTGTTGATGTGGCACCTGACAAATGACTCCTGACTCTAACATGCATTGAACCGCCAGAAGTAACCCTTGAGCAGACGGGGTTTAAAGACATCCGGGATCTGATGAATCTTGGGGGCGGCCAGGCTGCAAACTCTATCTATAACCGGAGGACACTACTTCCTGAATCCACCGGTCTGAGACGTGAAGCCTCCAGACGTGAACAAAGAGCCGAAGCTGTCCCCCCACCCACATGGGTGAGGGCGCCCCTTCATGCCTGAGGGGGCTTGGGAGAGGGTTTGGGCATGGAACTCCAGGAGAGACCGGGACGACCACGGGATCTGCCACTGCCCCAAGAATCTCTGCGGCCACTAGAGAGGAGGGAGCCATGGCCTCCTCTGGGAGCACGAAAGGAAGGGAGGGGGACAGAGGACCCCCGAAAGGGCCGAGACTGCCTCCTACACTGAGGTAGCCTGCCATCCTTGGCTAGAACATCAAGACGCTCCCCAAATAGCCGCAGCCCCGCGAAGGAGAGTCCAGTGAGAGCTTTCTTAGCAGCAGCAGCAGCTGCCCTCTGACGTAACCAAACAGAGCGGCGCATAGCCACCAAGAGTGCAGAGGCCCTACCGCTCAGTCACACAGCATCATCCATAGCAGTAAGGATAAAGGCCACAAAATCAGAGCAAACCAAGAGAGTCCTATACTCCTCCCCCCCCTCCCCCTGCTATCCATAGCGCCATCAAGGAGACGCTTGAGCAGTTTCTTAAGGGCAATAGCTGTAATGGCAGCCGCACAGGCCAGGCGCAATCCAGCCCCCACACAGGTAAAGACATGGCAGGCCAACTGATCCATGCGCCGGTCCTCACTGTCCCTCAGAGTGGTAGTGTCAGGTGAAGGCATGACCGAAGTATTGGACAAGCCTAGCACGGGAGCGTCCACTTCAGGGGGAAATGACCACCTCTTAACAAGATAAGCAGGAAAGGGATACCTCTTATCCAAACCCTTGGGCACAGCAGGCAGCCTGTTAGGACGTTCCCATTCTTTAAGCACCATAGTGGTGAAATGTCCCTGCTCAGGGAACTCCAGACGCTGTTTACTAGGACGAAAAAGCTCACCCTTTTTCCTTTTAACCGCCACGGGCAGCAATGTGAGACAGCAAATTATCAGTGTCCTCAGGATACCATGAATCCTCCCCAGATTCAGGGTCACTATCACAACCCTCCTGCTGGTCCACAGAGGAGTCAGAGTCCTGGAGCAGTTCCCCTTCCTCTAGGGAATAACGTCCAGTAGTGACATCAAATTCCTCATACTCCTCTGTAGAGCCTCAGGGAGTGGAAATCAGGTGCCGCTTCTTGCCAGAGGCCTTCCTAGGAATAGGCCCAGCAAGCTGCTTCTCAATGTTGGCCACACGAAGTGCCAGATCAGACTGTGACCCCCTGCTAGCATCCCCCTCACTGGGAGCTAATTGCAGCAGTGGGGGGGTAGGTGATGCCGAAGGGAAGCGATGCAGGCAAACCTAGCTGGAGTGCAAGGACACTTTGAGCGCATGGCATGCACACTGTGACATCATTGCTGATAGGGGATAACCTGCACATGGAACACAGCCGGGATTGCCCCGAAGGACCCCCGAGCACGCTATCCCCAGAAGCCTCCATATGGTGATTAACACAGGCACAATAGTCCAGCGCTGGGTAAAGGCTAATACAAAAGCCACCAGGGATGCCCTCCCACAGGATGCCCCCAGATAAGCAAAAATGGGTGGGGCGATGAGGGGGAGGAAGGAGTAGAGCCGGGAGAAACCACAACCCACTGGTATCCCGCCTGAAAGACATAAGTAAAAATGACACATGAGCATTCCGCAGCACATGCCCCACGAGACTAATAAAAAAGACCCCCAAGGGGGACTCACGGACCAAGGACACCGCAGGGTCACCAAAGCACAGACCGCAGGATGAAGAGACACACTGGAGGAAAAGGCGCTGCAGCATGGAAGGGAGAAATCCAGACGCTCAGCTAATCCAAAATGGCGCCGGCTGAGGTACCTCAAGAGGCGGGCTGCGGGGGGACGACGCGATACGCATCATCCCCCGGTCCCGCCCCCCCCCCCCCCCGAGTGCGAAAACGGCGCCCACGTGACCCCACCGGAGCTATGACAAAGCAAAAACGCCACAGGTTATAGCGCCCACAGCCGCGGAGCACAGTATGAAACGGCGCAGCGTCCAAAAAACACACTGTAAACGGCCAAAACACCACAAGTAATACAACTCACCTCTACCACGCGCCCTCCCCCCCCCCGAACAAAGTCAGAGAGGGGGGGGGAGAGAGAGAGACGAGAAGGCAGCGGTGAGTATCCAGGCCAGAAGGGGGGGGGGGGCTGAAGGAAAAGAAGGGGACACAGTCCCCAAAACACTTACCCCCTCAGAAGCCAGGACAGGAACCCTGCATCCCTTGTAGGCTCACCATAAAGCCTATGGCCGGCTACCCTTTGTGGAACAGGGTCTGCGGCTTGGAGCAGTGCTCCAGGAGCACTTGTCCCTAGTGCTCTTCTACCCTCACCCGATCTGTCAGCCAAGGCTGGGTGGAAGTGAGGGTCCAGAAACGGGTGGAAATAGACTTGCAGGGGCGCAGGCTTGGTTGCCTCGCTCACCTGCGCAACAGAGAGTGCCATCTTCTAACTTTGCAGTTCCACTGCAGAGGAAACACTGGGAACTCTATGGTTAATCCCATTTTTATAGGGGGCCGGGAGATGCCACAGCTTTCTGCAGTACCACTGCGCCAACTTGTGGCGGAATAACCCAACTGTTATGAATACCAAAGCAGGCCATGCCGTGCAATAAAGAAAAGACTCACGACCCAGACGGATCCAGAGGAGTCCCGGCAGGAGCACGGAGGCCGACAGGTCACGTCTCTCAGGGAGTCCAAGATTGTTAAACAGGCTTGCGGAAGTATATATACAAGAGGAGCCTTTAGTCAAAATGGCCGCCGCAGAAAAATGATCTTGAGGGGTGGGCCATACACACGCGGTGACGCGAAAAATGTCACCGCACGCGCCCCCCCCCCCCCCCCCGAACGGCGCAAAGGCGCCCGCCTTTCCTCCTCAGAAGCCCAAAATGGCGGAGGCCGCCACCAACACAACGCTTCTTAATCGTGGCAGCAGCAGGGCAGCCCGTGGCGGGGCCCCCGCTCGGCGCACGACGTGGGCACGCCCCCTGAAGGACAGCGCCTGCCCCCTATCATGCTCCATGTCGGCGGCCGAAGGCACCCAGGCTGACGACAACCTCTCCCCCCCCACAGCGTTTTGATGCACACGAACGCCCTGTGAGGAAAGGAGGAGGATGAGTCACTGGAGGAACGAGGGAGGTAAGTAAGCGCAGTAGTTAACAGTGCAACACACACAAAAAATAATAAAGCTTGTGGGATAATGTGGAAGGGGAGTATCCACACAGATGCCAGCAACAACAAGTCTGAAGTAAAAAGCACAACATATGATAATAAAGCATGTGGGCACAGATAAGGGCATAACCCCGGGAAATGATGGTGCCCCCCCCCCCCAATAGGCTCACCATCGCCTATGGCCGACTACCCTTTAGGAGAGGGTCTGCAGCCCAGAGCCTAGCTCTGACAACGCCTCGGCGTTCACCTTACCTTACACCCGTCCCGTCAGCTGCGGCTGGGAGGCAGAATGGGTCCATGGGGACGGTGGTAATAGGGAAGCAGCGGCCGTCAGGCTTAAAATGCCCAGCTCAGCTGCAATATCCAGAGAGAGTATCCAAGACGATCCTAGCAGCAGCATACTGCAAGATGAATTCTGGGAATTCTATGAAGACAGCTCTATTTATAGGGGTCCGGGAGGAGTTACAGCTCTAAATCTTGCAGTAACTGCGCCACCTGTTGGCGGTTAACCCAACTGTCGTTACTTCTGGGACGGCCTGGACTGGATGTAGAGAAAACATGACTTTTTTACAACAGACCAGGAAGTGGCCTGACCGATATCAGCCCTGCAATATCACTGACCTCTCAGCTCGGAGCTGCCCACACAGAATTCCTCACTCACGCCAATTCTCAGCTCTGCAAGACAAAGACATACAGGTGAGTATTAGCAAGGTTACAAGTGTGTGCCACCTGATTGGTCGTACTCACAAAGAGTCTGCCTGGGCTGCCACCCCAGGGTGGGGTTACTGACCCGACTAAAGGAAAGTTTTTCAAGAGCCTTTAAAGAGGAACATCCGAGGGCCTGGAGTCTAAATGACACACTGGGGTTGATTTAGAGCCAGAGGAGAATTCTCACTCCTTTTTAGGAGAGAAAACTGTCATTGACTTTCATTTCATTTTAGATGATGGGACAGCACATAGTATGTTGCTTCCGTCCATAGTTTACTCTGACTGGCAGCATCGTTCTGCCAGAACATTTGGTCATTTCCGCCCTGACGCCATCTTTATGAATGGTTGACTATCTTAATGCGAGACGCTGTTATTTCCGCCCTGATGCCATCTTTATGAATGGTTGACTATCTTAATGCGAGACGCTGTTATTTCCACCCTTAAGCCCTTTGTAATGACGTCAGTATGCCAGTATATCGAGGTCATTTCCGGCCAGACATTGGTGGATTGAATTGCGGCATCTTTCATTCCTGCTGCATGCCATGCCATATATGGGATCCTCTTCCAGTATAGGGCGGAGACATGGATAGGAACCAACAGGTATGTTGCATATGTTATTGTTATTTGTCTCTTGACCCTTGCCTTGAACTTTAAACACACCTGCGATTAATTGGTTGTGATGGGCCTGTAACGCACATGACTGTTCGAGACCATTTAAATGTTGTTGTAACGTTGAATCGTTATGTCATGAGTAAGGACTGGACAGTCTGAAACGTGTAGACACCATATTCTACCGTTTATTGCTTCTTTTTACCGCCCTGTATTTTTTGGATGGCATTTTAACAATATTAGAATAAAATTTGGACTTTTTATGCTGGCTGGCTTTTGGTGTTGGATTGTCATTGACTTTCATTGTCTACCTTGGGGCTGATTCAGAGCCAGGTGAAAATTTAGGCTCCTTTCACACGGCTGCTACTTGCGGTGCATTGTGTTTTGCTTGCCTTGCATTGCCATAGACTTCTATGGAATTGCGTTGGAAACGCAGCATGCAGGACTTTTCCAAAACAAAATAGCTAGGTGTGGAAGAGGCTTTACACCAGGTAGACAATGAAAGTGAATGGCAGTTTTCTCTCCTAAAAAAGGAGTGAGAATTCTCACCTGGCTCTGAATCGACTCCATAATTGCAAAGGAGACTGTAGGTCTGCTTTAAAAGCCTATTGATTTCAATAGGGCCGCACTTGCTGTCGACTGCTATTCCCGGTGACAGAAACGACTGCTTACCTGGGCAGTTTGGGTAGAAGCTCTTAAGTCGCAATTCGCCCTGCACATCAGCTTTCAGCAAAGTACCCTGGGAAATAAAGGTTTGAATAAAAATAAAATTTTGTGATTACTCACCTGTAGAATTGATATTATACGTATACAGCACGACCTGCTCCAAAGATAATTCCTTACGTTTGGGTTATACATCCACAAGATGGCGCTGGACTGCAGAGCCAGCAAAAAAGTGGCTCCTCCCGGCCCCTTATATACCAGGGTCCTCCCACAAATTCCCCAGTATTGAAAAGCAGTTAGCAAGAAGCCGGGAGAATTAAACCCTTAATCAACATTTTTAACCATGAAACATGATAACAATCACCATACAGAGGTACAAAGAACAATGATAACAGGGGTGGGGTGGAACAGGACGTGCTGTATACGTATAATACCAATTCTACAGGTGAGTAATCACAGAATTGTATTATTTTAAGTATACAGCACGTCCTGCTCCAAAGATAATTCCTTACGTTTGGGACATCCAATAGCAGTGTACGTAAGGTAGGGTGGGATCCCCAAAAAGCAAGGACAGGCAGATTAAATCACTGCCGCCTGCAGAACTTTGCAGCCAAAAGCAGCATCAGCTGAGGCCCTAACATCAACCTTGTAAAACTTAGAAAAGGTATGAACAGAAGACCAAGTAGCAGCCTTGCAAACTTGTTCAACAGAAGCCTGGTGCTGAAAAGCCCAAGAGGCACCAATAGCACGAGTAGAATGAGCAGTAAGGTGAAAGGGAGGATTCCTCCCCTTAGCAGAATAGGCCTGAACCACGGCCTGACGGATCCACTTGCTGATGGTAGACTTAGAAGGAGCCAGACTCTTCTTAGGACCAGAAGGGACCACAAAAAGAGCATCAGTCTTCCTGAAGGGTTCAATAGCCACCAAATAGAACTTCAGGTTCCTGACCACATCCAAGGAATGTAAAGCCCTCTCCTTAGGGTTACTAGGATTAGGGCACAGAGAAGGCAGAACAATGTCTTGATTGAGATCAAACGCAGACACAACTTTAGGCAGAAAATCAGGTTTAAAGCAAAACACCACCTTGTCCTGGTGTCTCAAAGTAAGGGGGCTTGATGGAAAGCGCCGCCAACTCAGAAACACGGCTAACAGAAGTGATAGCAACCAAAAACACTACCTTAAGAGTAAGAATGGACAAAGCAGCGTCTTGCACAGGCTCAAAAGGAGACCCCTGCAAGGCAGATAGGACCAAGTTCAAGTCCCAGACTGG
Source organism: Gastrophryne carolinensis (assembly GCA_027917425.1). NCBI lineage: Eukaryota > Metazoa > Chordata > Amphibia > Anura > Microhylidae > Gastrophryne > Gastrophryne carolinensis. The sequence continues at coordinate 429,785,367 of CM051238.1, forward strand.
CAACATAGGCTTACGAGGGGGGCGCACATGAGTCACCCCCTGAAAGAAGGTCTTGACCAGATGATGCTGAGCAAAAGATCTCTGGAAGAAAACAGCCAAGGCAGAAACATGACCTTTCAGAGTGCTGAGTTGAAGCCCCAGATCCAAACCATGTTGAAGAAATTCCAGAATCCTAGGAATAGAGAACACCCGCCAGGGAAGAGATTTAGCCTCACACCAGTCAATGTAGGTACGCCACACCCTATAGTAGATAGAAGAAGAGGACTTCTTTCTAGCCATGATCATGGTGTTGACAACAGAGGCAGGCAGCCCCTTTTCCATCAAGATGGAGGTTTCAGCAGCCAGGCCGTCAAAGCCAGCGTTTGTAAATTGGGGTGGCCCCTGAGTGAGCAGATCTAGATTCTTGTGCAGGGCGTACTGATCTACCGCCAGCTGCACGATGTCTGCGAACCACAATTGTCTTGGCCAACAGGGGGCCACCAGAATTGCTGGCACCCCTTCCTGAGCTATTTTGCGCAGAACCCTGCCCAACAGGGGAAACGGGGGGGAGACATACAGAAGCTGAAACCTCTTCCAGGGCAGTGTTAGAGCATCCATGGCCAAGGCCAGAGGATCCTGGGACAGAGACACAAAGACTGGAAGCTTGTGAAGGGACGCAAACAGGTCCACATCTGGCTGACCCCAACGATGACACAGGGAGCGGAACACTCTGTTGCTGAGGGACCATTCCCCCAGGAGAGAAAACCCCCTGCTCAGAAGGTCTGCCTCCAGATTCTCCGCCCCCGGAATGTACACGGCTGAGATGCAGGGAACATTGTCCTCCGCCCAGGACAGGAAGGATCAGAGACACTTCCCTGAGGGCCCCTTTGCTCCGGGTCCCTCCCTGATTGATGTAGGCCACCGCCGTCCGGTTGTCCGAGCGGACTGAACAGCCCGACCCCAAAGGTGTGGGGTCAAGCGGGCTAGAACCAACCTGATCGCCCTCAGTTCCAGAATGTTGATTGGGGTGTGGGCCTCCTGAGGGCCCCACAGCCCCTGGAATGTCAGAGAGTTCCAGAAGCCCCCCCAACCTGTCAGACTGGCATCCGTAGTGACTGTCTCCCAGCAAGGGGCCAAAAGGATCTGCCCGCCAACAGGTTCCTTGAATCCAGCCACCACGAGAGGGACCGCCTGACCAGGGGGGACAGAGCAAACTCCTGATCCAGGGACTCAGGGTCCTTGTCCCATACTGACAGGAGGTGGAGTTGAAGAGGTCTCATATGAAACTGGGCATAAGGCACCGCCTCGAAGCAAGACACCATCAGGCCCACTAGCTGCATGCCCTGCCTGATGGAAGGATGAGGGCAAGACAGAAGGAACTGAGCTTGCGCAGACTGTGCAGACTGTCCACCTCCTGCTGAGGAAGAAAAATCCTGGCCTGAGCTGTATACCGATTCATGCCCAGAAATGACGTCACCAAGGAGACAGGGAAGATTTGGCATGGTTGATCACCCAGCCGAATGACTCCAGAGTGGCCACTACCCGCTGAGTATCCAGCTCTGCCTGTTGGAAGGACTGAGAAGTGATGAGAATGTTGTCCAAATAGGGAAGAATGCGAATGCCCTGAGATCTCAGCAGAGCCATCACTCCGGCTAGCACCTTGGTGAATACCCTGGGAGCCGAAGTGAGGCCAAAAGGCAACGCCACAAATTGATAGTGCCGATCCTTCAGAGCGAACCTGAGGAATCTCGGATGACCTGAAAAGATTGGAATATGAAGGTAAGCATCTTTGATGTCAACAGAAGTCATGAAGTCCCCTGGGCGTAATGAAGTCACAGCGGAGTGCAGAGTCTCCATGCGAAAGTGCCTGAACTTGACAAATTTGTTGAGAAGCTTTAAATCCAGGATGGGTCTGACAAACCCATCTCTTTTGGGCACAATAAAAAAGGTTTGAATAAAAGCCTTCGCCCCTTTCCCTGAAGGGCACCTGGCAGATGACACCCAGCTCCAGAAGGTTTTGCACAGCGAGAATCAGACCCTGAGCTGACAGGTGGGTTTTGAGCCCTCCGGGATCTGATGAATCTTGGGGGCGGCCAGGCTGCAAACTCTATCTTGTAACCGGAGGACACTACCTCCTGAATTCCACCGGTCTGAGACATGACGCCTCCAGACGTGAGCAAAGAGCCGAAGCCGTCCCCCCACCCGAACAGGTGAGGGCGTCCCTTCATGCCTGAGAGGGCTTGGGGGAAGACTTGGTCTTGGAACCCCAGGAGGGGCCAGGGCAGCCACGTCCTCTACCCCTGCCCCAGAGATCTCCACGGGCCCCTGCAAATGAAACCCCCCTTCCCATTCTGGACCCATGGTAGGAGGGAAGAAAGGAACCTGATCCCTGAAAGGGCCGAGAATGTATTTTGCGCTGGGGTAACTTGCCTCCCTTAGCAAACAGGTCCAGGCGGTCCCCAAATAGGCGCAGTCCTATAAAGGGAAACCCCGTGAGAGCCTTCTTAGCAGCATTGTCAGCCAAACCGAGCGGCGTATAGCCACCGCCAAGGCAGAAGCCCTGCTGCACATTCTAATGGTATCATCCAAAGCAGAGAGGACATATGCAACAAATTCCTCACAACGTATAAGAGCTCTATACTCATCACTAGCAGCATCATCAGGAGCCCCATCTAAAATGCTTTTGAGCAGGGTCTTAATAGCCATAGCCGTAATGGCACAAACCGGGTGCAGCGCAGATCCCACACAAGCAAAGGCATGAGAAGCCTGCTGGTCAATGCGCCGGTCCTCACCGTCCTTCAGTGTAGTAGAGTCAGGGGAATGCATGACAGAGGTGTTGGACAACCCCAAAATTGGTGCATCCACTTCAGGAGGGGATGACCATCGTTTAACCACTTCAGCAGGAAAAGGATACCTCCTATCCCAACTCTTAGGCACCCCCGGGAGCCTGCTAGGACGCTCCCATTCTTTAAGCACGAGGTTATGAAAGTGAGTTTGCTCAGGAAACTCCAAATGTGGCTTAGCAGTGTGAAACAGCTCCCCCTGCTGACGAGGAGCCGCGGCAGGAGGGGAGATAGCAAGTACTTCAAATATATGAGCCAGAAGCCTGTCAGTATCATCTGGAACCCATGGATCGGAGCCAGAGTCAGCATAACCCTTAGGCTGCCCATCAGATGATTCTGAGTCAGAAAACAATCCCCCCTCTTCCAGGGGGGTATAACCAGCCAGGTAAAAAATTTCCTCAGACCCCATAGGGAATATGTTAACACTAGGCGCCAAATGGCGCCTCTTAGCAGAGGCCTTATGCGCCGAAGAGCCAGCAATCAGCTTCTCGATGCTAGCCACTCTAGACGACAAATCAGGTTGAGACTCCCCACTAGTATTCAGATAACTGGGAGTCTGGCAACAAATTCTGGCAACAAATTCCTCACAACGTATAAGAGCTCTATACTCATCAATAGCAGCATCATCAGGAGCCCCATCTAAAATGCTTTTAAGCAGGGTCTAAATAGCCATAGCCGTAATGGCACAAACCGGGTGCAGAGCAGATCCCACACAAGCAAAGGCATGAGAAGCCAGCTGGTCAATGCATCGGTCCTCACCGTCCTTCAGTGTAGTAGAGTCAGGGGAATGCATGACAGAGGTGTTGGACAACCCCAAAATTGGTGCATCCACTTCAGGAGGGGATGACCATCATTTAACCACTTCAGCAGGAAAAGGATACCTCCTATCCCAACTCTTAGGCACCCCCGGGAGCCTGCTAGGACGCTCCCATTCTTTAAGCACGAGGTTATTAAAGTGAGTTTGCTCAGGAAACTCCAAATGTGGCTTAGCAGTGTGAAACAGCTCCCCCTGCTGACAAGGGGCCGTGGCAGGAGGGGAGAAAGCAAGTACTTCAAATATATGAGCCAGAAGCCTGTCAGTATCATTTGGAGCCCATGGATCGGAGCCAGAGTCAGCATAACCCTTAGGCTGCCCATCAGATGATTCCGAGTCAGAAAACAATCCCCCCCTCTTCCAGGGGGGGTATAACCAGCCAGGTCAAAAATTTCATCAGACTCCATAGGGAATATGTTAACACTAGGCGCCAAATGGCGCCTCTTAGCAGAGGCCTTACGCGCCGAAGAGACAGCAATCAGCTTCTCGATGCTAGCCACTCTAGACGACAAATCAGGTTGAGACTCCCCACTAGTATTCAGATCACTGGGAGTCAGATGGAAACGTAGGGGGGGTAGGTGAGCCCATGGGCGCAGGCCCAGTCACAGGCAACCCCGACATCAGCGCAAGCGCCTGCCGGGCGCAGGGTGCACAAACCCTGACTTCGTCACTCGGAGGGGCCACCCCACACGCAGTACACAGCCTGGCTTGTCCCGAAGGAACCCCAAGCACATTATCCTGTGAAGCCTCCATATGGTGATTATTGTGGCCCAACAGGCCAATCGGGATTGACGCTGAAGAAGCTACCCGGGATGCCCCAATGACCCGCTAGGGAAGTGGGAGGAAATAGCAATAGGCCTCAATAAAGTTGATAAATAGAGGGGAAAGGACCGGGAGAAACCACCATTAAGTTTGACCCGCCTGCAAGACATAAATAGAGAGACCCCGTAAGCGGCATGCATACAAATATCAAGAGATTAATAAGCATGGGCAGCTCACGGACCGCGGGAGGCAGACACCAGCCACTCCGCAGAAAGGAAGCAAAATGGCGCCGAGTACACCTCGAGTGGCGGGCCGCGGACGCAGAACGCGCCATCCGCAGGGCCTGCCCCCCCCCGAAGAGCGCAAAGCCGCCCACGTGACAAACCTAACCAATGATGGTGCAGCAGCGCCTGAGGTAATGTCGCCGCCGACCCCGGAACGGCGTACAAGCGAGCGGCGGCAGCAGCAATCTTAAAGGCAAACAGTGCAACCAATTCATTGCGGTGACAGAAAACCGAGCCAAGTATAACAATGAGTGAATGTATAAATACCCACCCCCCGAGAACTACAAGGGAGAATGAGGGAGGGCAGCGGCTACCTAACAGGGGCCCACCGATGGACGGGGCGAGGGGCAATAGTGCGGGAGGGGCATCCCATAAGGCTCACCGTGTGCGTATACCGCCTACCCTTTGGTGGGGGATTGAGGCACCTGCAGTGGTGCTGCCTACCATCACCCGAAACCAGCGCAGCCAAGGCTGGGAGGCAAATTAAAAATGGAACGGGTGGGAATAGTCCGACAGGGCCGCAGGCCAATAAGCCCCGCTCACCTGCGAGTACAGAAAGCCATCTTCTTGTCATTGCAGCGCAGACTGCAGAGAAGATCTGGGGAATTTGTGGGAGGACCCTGGTATATAAGGGGCAGGGAGGAGCCACTTTTTTGCTGTCTCTGCAGTCCAGAGCCATTTTGTGGATGTATAACCCAAACTTAAGGAATTATCTTTGGAGCAGGACGTGCTGCATACTTATAAATAATCAGTATGTATGTGATTTATCATCATTATCAATGCTGACCATTCAAGGAGCCAAAGGGGAAGAGTTGTCCTCACCAAGACCCTCGTTGGGCCAGAACCTCCAACAGATGCAATCACAGGGGTTAGTAGCAGATCACATGGTCACGGTTAGCACAGTACAATAATAAACATGGCCTCTTTCACTGTGGCCTCTGGCAGCAGGTATGTGTCTGGTGCTTTAAGGAAGACTAAGGGGGTCATTCATCAAGGGATAGTGCCAGGTAGCGCCTCGTAGCAGCAGGCAGCGTCTGGTGAACGCCGGGCGCTGTATGCAATACCACATTTATGAAGGCGAATCTGGTGAGCGACTCTTAACAGCGCCATGTAGCGTACCATTCATCATTACAGGCGGCTCAGCGCACAGCGCCGGCGCTCTAGTTTCCAGAGCCTGGTATTACCTCAGTGTCGCTCTCCCATACACTTCAATGGATGTTCCTTTTCTTCTATTTAAACAGGGTTTTTTTACTCTCAAATCATTGTGTGACCTCTCCTGGCTTAGAAAGAGTTATTTTTGAAAACATTTTCGATTTTTTATATTTTTATGCAGAATTGTCATTACAGGTCTGACACTAAAGTGTTAATGTCACAGTGTTACAATATCATTCCATGTGTTTTCCCTTGGTTACTGGTGGATATGTGTTCAAAAACAGACTTTAATCACACAGCGCCCAGATCCAGAGCGCCGACGCTGTGTGTGTGTTTTTTTTGTTGAATATGGTGTGAGTCACTGAGTCGTCTCACTGAGCTTGCGCTACCTCTCGCTTGCTGCAGCGCTGTACTGGTGTTAGAACGCCCAAAATACATCTCATTCATCAATACCGGCCAGGTTACTACAGTGACTGAGGCCCGAGATCAAAACGAAAGTGCAGCCACAGGGCCAGGCTTCCCCCACCTGCTTAATCTGGGGCATTGGTTGTCTTTAAAAGTTGTAGCATAGAAGCCCTAATGAACTGTAACTGTAACTGTAACTGGTCCGGTCACTCCTGACACAATGATGACGTAGTACTCACATTAGCACCAACAGCTACGGTCATGCGCTCGATCACATCCAGGAAGATCTCATTCTGCTCACTCTGGGGAACAAGAGAGTTACAGGCTTTTTATTCAATTGTATACAGATAAAATATTGTACTCTTTTAGCAAGTTAAAGCGGAACAAAAAGGACTAGAGGAGGATCAGTTACAGCAGAGAAGGTGTCAAAATACAATTCTGTGATTACTCACCTGTAGAATTGTTTTTACAGTGTACAAGCATGTCTTGCGTCATTTCTTATTCTTGACATGTGGGTAATCCCCCACCAGGTGGTGCAGTCGACTGCAGGAAGACTTGTGGCCCCTCCCGGCCATATAAGGCCGGAATTACCCAGAAGACCCCAGTGTTTGAAAGCAGGATTCCAGAAGCCGGGAGGCAAGAACCATGTTAATAAATAACACAGCCCGTATAGAAAAAAACTCTCTCAACAAAATCAGCATAACAAGGCAAAAGAGAACAACGATAACAAGGGTGGGATGAAGCAAGACGTGCTGTACACCGTAAAAACAATTTTACAGGTGAGTAATGACAGAATTGTTTTTTTCCAGGTGTACAGCACGTCTTGCTTCATTTCTTATTCTTGACATGTGGGACATCCAACAGCAGTGCCCAAAAAATAAGGGTGGGATCCCCAGAGAGCAACGGCAGGCAGTTCAAACCACTACCGCCTGAAGGACCTTGAGGCCAAAAACGGCGTCAGCCGAGGCCCTAACATCAACTTTGTAAAACTTAGAAAAGGTATGAACCGAAGACCAAGTAGCGGCCTTACAAACCTGTTCAACAGAAGCCTGGTGCTGGAAGGCCCAAGAGGCACCAATAGCCCTAGTGGAGTGAGCTGTAACACGGAAAGGGGGTTCCTTCCCCTTGGCAGAGTATGCTTGCACCACCGCCTGTCTAATCCACTTACTGATCGTGGATTTGGCTGGAGGCAAGCCCTTCCTAGGTCCGGAAAGAAGGACAAAAAGAGAATCAGACTTCCGAAATGACTCAGTAGCGACCAAATACTTAAGTGCCCTAACCACATCCAGAGAATGAAGGTTCCTTTCCTGGGAATTAGCAGGGGCAAGACAATAGGAAGGTAAGACAATGTCCTCATTGAGATGAAAAGCAGATACAACCTTGGGCAAGAATTCCGGCTTAAGACGGAATACCACCTTATCCTGATGCCGCTCAAAATAAGGAGGTTTCATGAAAAGCGCTGCCAGCTCAGAAACGCGACGCACCGAAGTGATAGCAATCAAAAAGACCACTTTAATAGTCAAAATAGACAAAGCAGCATCACATAGGGGCTCGAAAGGTGGACCCTGTAGAGCAGAAAGCACCAAGTTCAAATTCCACACCGGTAGCAGAGGCTTACGCAGTGGACGTACATGAGTGACTCCCTGGAAGAAAGTTTTAACAAGTCTGTGATTAGCAAAAGATCTTTGGAAAAAAACCTGTACTTTGAGAGTACTCAGTTGTAGACCCAACTCCAGACCATGTTGTAAAAATTCCAGAATCCTAGAAATGGAGAATGTGCGACAAGGAAAAGACTTAGACTCACACCAGGCATTATAAGCATGCCAAATCCTGTAGTAAATCATAGAAGAGGATTTCTTCCTAGCCTGGATAATGGTGCTGACCACCTAGGACGTCAAACCCTTATCAGTTAGGATGGAGGTTTCAGCAGCCAAGCTGTCAAAGTTAGCGTTTGTAAATTGGGATGGCAAAGTTGACCTTGAGTGAGGAGCTCTGGAAGGTCGGGCATGACGAACTGATCCACCGCCATGTGAACGACGTCCGCGAACCATAGCCTCCTTGGCCAACAAGGGCCCACCAGGATGGTCGGTACCCCCTCCTGGGCTATCTTTCGCAGCACACAACCCAGAAGAGGAAAGGCATAGAGAAGACGAAACTCTGTCCAAGGAATCGTTAGAGTGTCCGTGGCGAAAGCTAGAGGATCCCTTGACAGGGAGACCAATCTTGGAAGCTTGTGATTGTGACGGGATGCAAACAGATCCACGTCCGGCTGACCCCAACAGTGACACAGGGCCTGAAAGATCTTGTCGTCGAGACCACTCCCCCAGACGGGCAGATCCTCTGCTCAGAGCATCTGCCTCCTGGTTCTCTATGACTGGGATGTAGATCGCCGAGATGCAGGGAACATTCTTCTCTGCCCATAACAAGATCAGGGACACCTCCTTGAGGGCTCGTTTGCTCCGAGTCCCGCCCTGGTGATTGACGTAGGCGACAGCTGTTTGGTTGTCCGAACGTACCTGGATGGCACGACCCCGAAGATGTGAAGTCAACTGAGAAAGTACTAGCCTGATCGCTCTTAGCTCCTGGAGGTTGATGGGTGTGTGAGCCTCCTGAGGACCCAACTGTCCCTGGAAATTCAGTGCTTGCCAAACTCCTCCCGAACCGGTCAGAATGGCGTCCGTTGTGACAATCTCCCATCGCGGCGGCAGAAAGGACCTGCCCATCAGAAGATTTCTCGGGTCCAACCACCATGAGAGAGACTGTCTGGCCAGAGGGGACAGAGTGAACCTCTGCTCCAAGGACTCCTGCCTCCGATCCCAGACGGTCATAAGATTTAATTGAAGAGGTCTCATGTGGAACTGAGCGAAGGGCACCGCCTCGAAGCAAGATACCATGGAGCCCACCAACTGCATCCCCAGGCGAATGGAGGAATGAGGGCACGATAACAGGGCCCACGCCTGCGTCTGAAGACCCTCCACCTTCTGCGGAGGAAGAAAAACCTTGACCTGGAAGGTATCCAACATCATTCCCAGGAAGGATTTTACGAAGAGGGAGAGAGTGAAGACTTGGGGTAATTGATCACCCAACCGAAAGACTCGAGGGTGGAAACTACCACCTGAGTATCCCTCTCTGCCTGATGAAAGGATGGCGCAGCAATCAATAGGTCATCCAAGTAAGGTAGAATGCAAATGCCCTGACTCCTCAGCAGAGCCATTACACCCGCCAGCACCTTGGTGAACACCCGGGGAGCCGAGGTGATTCCGAACAGCAAAACCACAAACTGATAGTGTTGATCCCCCAGAGCAAACCGTAGGAACCTCTGGTGACCCAGGAAGACAGGAACATGCAGATAGGCGTCCTGGATGTCCACCGTTGTCATGAAGTCGCCTGGCCGAAGAAAACTGCCGACCGTAGGGTCTCCATGCAGAAGTGTTTGAATCTGACAAATCTGTTGAGACATTTTAGATCTAGGATGGGTCGCAGGGAGCCGTCCTTCTTGGGCACCGTGAACAGATTGGAGTAAAATCCCCGACCCTGTTCTATTAGAGGTACAGGGCAAACCACTCCCAAGGACAGAAGATGTTGTACCGCCAACCTCAGACCCTGCGCCATCACAGGATCTTGAGAAATCCGGGACCGAATGAATCGTGGGGGCGGCCAAGCTATCAGCTCTATTTTGTACCCGGAGGACACCACTTCCTGAATCCACCGGTCCGATACACGATGTCTCCAGACGTGAGCAAAAAGGCGAAGCCGTCCCCCCACCCAGACGGGTGAGGGCGTCCCCTTATGCCTGAGGGGCCTTGGTGGAAGGCTTAGGCTTGGATCCCCAGGTGAGTCTGGGACGGCCTCAGGCTCTACCTCGCCCCCATGAGTCTCTACAGCCACCAGAGAAGGCAGAACCTCGTCCTCCTCGTGAGGGGCGAAAGGAAGAAGAAGAAGAACCCAGAAAAGGCCTAACCATCTTCCGACGCTGAGGAAGTCTTCCGTCCTTAGCCAAAAGGTCCAAACGTTCCCCAAAAATTCGGAGTCCCAGGAAGGGAATACCTGTGAGAGCTTTTTTGGCGGCAGCGTCCGCTGCCCACTGACGCAACCAGATGGAACGACGCAGAGTGACCAGAGCAGCCGAAGCTCTACCACCAAAACGGACTGCATCATCCATAGCTGATATAACAAAGGCAAGGAAGTCCGTACAGGCTAAAAGCTCCTTATATTCCTCCACTCTCTTGTGAGATCTGGCGCTGTCAACGAGACGCCTCACCTTCTTAATGGCCATGGAGACAATGGCCGCAGCACAAATAGGACGCAGACCAGTGCCCACGAAAGTGAAGGCATGACAGGCTAGTTGATCCATGCTTCTGTCAACATGATCATGCAAGGAGGAGGTCTCAGGGGATGGCATAACCGAGGTACTGGAGAGTCCCAGGACTGGAGCATCGACTTCCGGGGGATGGGACCAGAGACGAACCAAATCCTCCAAAAAAGGATACCGTCTGTCCATCCCTCTAGGCACCGATGGCAACCTATTAGGTTTCTCCCATTCCTTTAATACCATTTTAGAGAAGTGGTCTTGTTCAGGAAAAACAAGACGTTGTCTGTCAGGCCGAAACAGATCCCCCTGTTTCTTCTTGACCGCCTTAGGAGGAACAATGTGCAGGGTTTCAAGAACCGCCGACAACAGTTGCTCAGTATCATCAGGGGGCCACTGATCCTCATCGGATGAGGATCCGGGGCAACTATCAAGGTCTCCCCGACTGTCCTCGGAGGAGTCGGAACCCTGGAGCAACTCACCCTCCTCAGCGAAGTATCGGCCACCAAAGGCCTCATAATCCTCATAGTCATCAGCAAATATGGGACGAGCCGGTTCCAAATGCTGCTTTTCGCTCTTGGCCTTACTAGAGGCCGAATTCGCCAACTGACGCTCAATGCTAGCCAGGCGAAGCTCAAAATTACTACGAGAGTCCCTACTGGCCTCCCCTTCGCTAGGGGCCAGAAGCAGATGCTGGGGAGTCGGCGAGGCTGGCGGAGCAATGGGACTGGGGTCAGTAACACTCACCCCGTCCTGGTCTGAAATAACATTCTAGGCGCAGGGTACACAAACTGTGTTGCGACCGCTCGGCGGGCATGTACCACACACAAGACAAAGCTTAGTAAGTACCTGAGGTATCCCAAGCCCGCTATTCCCAGAAGCCTCCATTATGGTGATTATGGTAAGAAAAGACGGGCACAAGGCACTAAGGAGGCCCAGGACCGCACAATAAATCCCCAATCTAACCCTCAGCACCCACCTTAACCCACAAGCAGTAAGGGGTGGTGGAGTGAAATGGACCGGGAAAAGCCACAAGTAAAATACAGGACCCTGAAAAACATAAGAGGTGGATAACATGAGCATCCCACAGTACATGCACCACCATATAAAAAACACCACAAGTAAATAACAGGTTAAAACAGTAATAATTATAATAATAATAAGGACCAGACTCACGGACCAATGGTGAAGTAAATGGAAGAGAATCCGTGCAGTATAGACAGCGGATCCTAAAAACGCAGAGCACAGTTGGGAGCACAGTACCCCACCAATAAACAGGCAGAGGGCGCAGCGAAGCGTAGCTAGGCGGGAGGAGTCTCGCAGCGTATCGTGAGGCAGCGGGGGACACACCACAAAATGGCGCCGAACCAGCCCCGTCCGGACCTCGAGGGGCGGGCTGCAGCGCTCAACGGTTCCGGGAGCCCGAAGTGTAAAATGGCGCCCAGGAAGAAGGAGAACGGTGGGGGAGGGAGACACCCCCCCCCCCACTAAACTGAAGCACTCTGGCGGCATAAGGCCACCTCACAAAAACAGCCGCCCGCCAGCTCTGCCATGGCAATGAGGGCGTGCGTGCCCCCCCTCCCACACATACAGTGAAGGAGGCGAGAGAAGAGGAACGAGGTAAGTAAATTCTGAGATAAAAAATGTTGCAAAAGTGACAAAACACACAACAAAAGTAATAATAAAGCTTGTGGGAATAAATCTAAACACAGGATCACAGTGTGGTTCCTCCCCTCCCCCCTATAGGCTCACCATAGCCTATGGCCAGCTTACCTTGAGGAAAAAAGGTCTGCGGCCCAGAGCATAGCTCTGCCGAACGCCTGACCCGCAGCGTTCCCCTACCTTCACCTGGTCCGCAGCCATGGCTGGGAGGCAGAAGGTTCCCGGAAGCAGGTGGGAATAGGGCTTGCAGCGGTCGACGGGCTTGGGATGCCCCGCTTATCTGCGAATGTCCATGGAGAGAGGAAAAATAGACCATCTTCGCAGCTAGACTGCAGGAGAAGACTGGGGTCTTCTGGGTTATTCCGGCCTTATATGGCAGGGAGGGGCCACAAGTCTTCCTGCAGTCGACTGTGCCACCTGGTGGTGGATTACCCACATATCAAGAATAAGAAATGAAGCAAGATGTGCTATACACCTGGAAAAGACTAGAGGAGGATCAGTTACAGCAGAGAAGGTGGCAAGGACTAAAGGATGATCAGTTACAGCAGAGAAGGTGGCAAGGACTAGAGTACGATCAGTTACAGCAGAGAGGGTGGCAAGGACTAAAGGATGATCAGTTACAGCAGAGAAGGTGGCAAGGACTAGAGGATGATCAGTTACAGCAGAGAGGGTGGCAAGGACTAGAGGACGATCAGTTACAGCAGAGAAGGTGGCAAGGACTAGAGGATGATCAGTTACAGCAGAGAGGGTGGCAAGGACTAGAGGACAATCAGTTACAGCAGAGAAGGTGGCAAGGACTAGAGAACGATCAGTTACAGCAAAGAGGGTGGCAAGGACTAGAGGACGATCAGTTACAGCAGAGAGGGTGGCAAGGACTAGAGGACGATCAGTTACAGCAGAGAAGGTGGCAAGGACTAGAGGACGATCAGTTACAGCAGAGAGGGTGGCAAGGACTAGAGGATGATCAGTTACAGCAGAGAAGGTGGCAAGGACTAGAGGACGATCAGTTACAGCAGAGAGGGCGGCAAGGACTAGAGGACGATCAGTTACAGCAGAGAAGGTGGCAAGGACTAGAGGATGATCAGTTACAGCAGAGAGGGTGGCAAGGACTAGAGGACAATCAGTTACAGCAGAGAAGGTGGCAAGGACTAGAGGAGGATCAGTTACAGCAGAGAAGGTGGCAAGGACTAGAGAACGATCAGTTACAGCAAAGAGGGTGGCAAGGACTAGAGGACGATCAGTTACAGCAGAGAGGGTGGCAAGGACTAGAGGACGATCAGTTACAGCAGAGAGGGTGGCAAGGACTAGAGGAGGATCAGTTACAGCAGAGAAGGTGGCAAGGACTAGAGGACGATCAGTTACAGCAGAGAAGGTGGCAAGGACTAGAGGAGGATCAGTTACAGCAGAGAAGGTGGCAAGGACTAGAGAACGATCAGTTACAGCAGAGAAGGTGGCAAGGACTAGAGGATGATCAGTTACAGCAGAGAGGGTGGCAAGGACTAGAGGACAATCAGTTACAGCAGAGAAGGTGGCAAGGACTAGAGTACGATCAGTTACAGCAGAGAGGGTGGCAAGGACTAAAGGATGATCAGTTACAGCAGTGAAGGTGGCAAGGACTAGAGGATGATCAGTTACAGCAGAGAGGGTGGCAAGGACTAGAGGATGATCAGTTACAGCAGAGAGGGTGGCAAGGACTAGAGGACGATCAGTTACAGCAGAGAAGGTGGCAAGGACTAGAGGACGATCAGTTACAGCAGAGAAGGTGGCAAAGACTAGAGGAGGATCAGTTACAGCAGAGAAGGTGGCAAGGACTAGAGGTTGATCAGTTACAGCAGAGAAGTTGGCAAGGACTAGGGGATGATCAGTTACAGCAGAGAAGGTGGCAAGGACTAGAGGACGATCAGTTACAGCAGAGAGGGTGGCAAGGACTAGAGGATGATCAGTTACAGCAGAGAGGGTGGCAAGGACTAGAGGAGGATCAGTTACAGCAGAGAAGGTGGCAAGGACTAGAGAACGATCAGTTACAGCAGAGAGGGTGGTAAGGACTAGAGGATGATCAGTTACAGCAGAGAAGGTGGCAAGGACTAGAGGACGATCAGTTACAGCAGAGAAGGTGGCAAGGACTAGAGGATGATCAGTTACAGCAGAGAGGGTGGCAAGGACTAGAGGACAATCAGTTACAGCAGAGAAGGTGGCAAGGACTAGAGGACGATCAGTTACAGCAGAGAAGGTGGCAAGGACTAGAGGACAATCAGTTACAGCAGAGAAGGTGGCAAGGACTAGAGGATGATCAGTTACAGCAGAGAGGGTGGCAAGGACTAGAGGACAATCAGTTACAGCAGAGAAGGTGGCAAGGACTAGAGAACGATCAGTTACAGCAAAGAGGGTGGCAAGGACTAGAGGACGATCAGTTACAGCAGAGAGGGTGGCAAGGACTAGAGGACGATCAGTTACAGCAGAGAAGGTGGCAAGGACTAGAGGACGATCAGTTACAGCAGAGAGGGTGGCAAGGACTAGAGGATGATCAGTTACAGCAGAGAAGGTGGCAAGGACTAGAGGACGATCAGTTACAGCAGAGAGGGCGGCAAGGACTAGAGGACGATCAGTTACAGCAGAGAAGGTGGCAAGGACTAGAGGACGATCAGTTACAGCAGAGAAGGTGGCAAGGACTAGAGGAGGATCAGTTACAGCAGAGAAGGTGGCAAGGACTAGAGGACAATCAGTTACAGCAGAGAAGGTGGCAAGGACTAGAGGAGGATCAGTTACAGCAGAGAAGGTGGCAAGGACTAGAGGATGATCAGTTACAGCAGAGAAGGTGGCAAGGACTAGAGGAGGATCAGTTACAGCAGAGAAGGTGGCAAGGACTAGAGAACGATCAGTTACAGCAGAGAAGGTGGCAAGGACTAGAGGACAATCAGTTACAGCAGAGAAGGTGGCAAGGACTAGAGGAGGATCAGTTACAGCAGAGAAGGTGGCAAGGACTAGAGGACAATCAGTTACAGCAGAGAAGGTGGCAAGGACTAGAGGAGGATCAGTTACAGCAGAGAAGGTGGCAAGGACTAGAGGATGATCAGTTACAGCAGAGAAGGTGGCAAGGACTAGAGGAGGATCAGTTACAGCAGAGAAGGTGGCAAGGACTAGAGGACAATCAGTTACAGCAGAGAAGGTGGCAAGGACTAGAGAACGATCAGTTACAGCAAAGAGGGTGGCAAGGACTAGAGGACGATCAGTTACAGCAGAGAGGGTGGCAAGGACTAGAGGACGATCAGTTACAGCAGAGAAGGTGGCAAGGACTAGAGGACGATCAGTTACAGCAGAGAAGGTGGCAAGGACTAGAGGATGATCAGTTACAGCAGAGAAGGTGGCAAGGACTAGAGGAGGATCAGTTACAGCAGAGAAGGTGGCAAGGACTAGAGGAGGATCAGTTACAGCAGAGAAGGTGGCAAGGACTAGAGAACGATCAGTTACAGCAGAGAAGGTGGCAAGGACTAGAGGATGATCAGTTACAGCAGAGAAGGTGGCAAGGACTAGAGGACGATCAGTTACAGCAGAGAGGGTGGCAAGGACTAGAGGACAATCAGTTACAGCAGAGAAGGTGGCAAGGACTAGAGGAGGATCAATTACAGCAGAGAAGGTGGCAAGGACTAGAGAACGATCAGTTACAGCAAAGAGGGTGGCAAGGACTAGAGGACGATCAGTTACAGCAGAGAGGGTGGCAAGGACTAGAGGACGATCAGTTACAGCAGAGAAGGTGGCAAGGACTAGAGGACGATCAGTTACAGCAGAGAAGGTGGCAAGGACTAGAGGACGATCAGTTACAGCAGAGAGGGTGGCAAGGACTAGAGGATGATCAGTTACAGCAGAGAAGGTGGCAAGGACTAGAGGACGATCAGTTACAGCAGAGAGGGTGGCAAGGACTAGAGGATGATCAGTTACAGCAGAGAGGGTGGCAAGGACTAGAGGACGATCAGTTACAGCAGAGAGGGTGGCAAGGACTAGAGGATGATCAGTTACAGCAGAGAAGGTGGCAAGGACTAGAGGACGATCAGTTACAGCACAAAAGGTGGCAAGGACTAGAGGATGATCAGTTACAGCAGAGAGGGTGGCAAGGACTAGAGGACAATCAGTTACAGCAGAGAAGGTGGCAAGGACTAGAGAACGATCAGTTACAGCAAAGAGGGTGGCAAGGACTAGAGGACGATCAGTTACAGCAGAGAGGGTGGCAAGGACTAGAGGACGATCAGTTACAGCAGAGAAGGTGGCAAGGACTAGAGGACGATCAGTTACAGCAGAGAGGGTGGCAAGGACTAGAGGATGATCAGTTACAGCAGAGAAGGTGGCAAGGACTAGAGGACGATCAGTTACAGCAGAGAGGGCGGCAAGGACTAGAGGACGATCAGTTACAGCAGAGAAGGTGGCAAGGACTAGAGGACGATCAGTTACAGCAGAGAAGGTGGCAAGGACTAGAGGAGGATCAGTTACAGCAGAGAAGGTGGCAAGGACTAGAGGACAATCAGTTACAGCAGAGAAGGTGGCAAGGACTAGAGGAGGATCAGTTACAGCAGAGAAGGTGGCAAGGACTAGAGGATGATCAGTTACAGCAGAGAAGGTGGCAAGGACTAGAGGAGGATCAGTTACAGCAGAGAAGGTGGCAAGGACTAGAGAACGATCAGTTACAGCAGAGAAGGTGGCAAGGACTAGAGGACAATCAGTTACAGCAGAGAAGGTGGCAAGGACTAGAGGAGGATCAGTTACAGCAGAGAAGGTGGCAAGGACTAGAGAACGATCAGTTACAGCAAAGAGGGTGGCAAGGACTAGAGGACGATCAGTTACAGCAGAGAGGGTGGCAAGGACTAGAGGACGATCAGTTACAGCAGAGAAGGTGGCAAGGACTAGAGGACGATCAGTTACAGCAGAGAAGGTGGCAAGGACTAGAGGATGATCAGTTACAGCAGAGAGGGTGGCAAGGACTAGAGGACAATCAGTTACAGCAGAGAAGGTGGCAAGGACTAGAGGAGGATCAGTTACAGCAGAGAAGGTGGCAAGGACTAGAGAACGATCAGTTACAGCAGAGAAGGTGGCAAGGACTAGAGGATGATCAGTTACAGCAGAGAGGGTGGCAAGGACTAGAGGACAATCAGTTACAGCAGAGAAGGTGGCAAGGACTAGAGGAGGATCAGTTACAGCAGAGAAGGTGGCAAGGACTAGAGAACGATCAGTTACAGCAAAGAGGGTGGCAAGGACTAGAGGACGATCAGTTACAGCAGAGAGGGTGGCAAGGACTAGAGGACGATCAGTTACAGCAGAGAAGGTGGCAAGGACTAGAGGACGATCAGTTACAGCAGAGAAGGTGGCAAGGACTAGAGGACGATCAGTTACAGCAGAGAGGGTGGCAAGGACTAGAGGATGATCAGTTACAGCAGAGAAGGTGGCAAGGACTAGAGGACGATCAGTTACAGCAGAGAGGGTGGCAAGGACTAGAGGATGATCAGTTACAGCAGAGAGGGTGGCAAGGACTAGAGGACGATCAGTTACAGCAGAGAGGGTGGCAAGGACTAGAGGATGATCAGTTACAGCAGAGAAGGTGGCAAGGACTAGAGGACGATCAGTTACAGCAGAGAGGGTGGCAAGGACTAGAGGATGATCAGTTACAGCAGAGAGGGAGGTAAGGACTAGAGAACGATCAGTTACAGCAGAGAAGGTGGCAAGGACTAGAGGACAATCAGTTACAGCAGAGAAGGTGGCAAGGACTAGAGGACAATCAGTTACAGCAGAGAAGGTGGCAAGGACTAGAGGACAATCAGTTACAGCAGAAAAGGTGGCAAGGACTAGAGGACAATCAGTTACAGCAGAAAAGGTGGCAAGGACTAGAGGAGGATCAGTTACAGCAAAGAGGGTGGCAAGGACTAGAGGACGATCAGTTACAGCAGAGAGGGTGGCAAGGACTAGAGGAGGATCAGTTACAGCAGAGAGGGTGGCAAGGACTGGAGGACGATCAGTTACAGCAGAGAGGGTGGCAAGGACTAGAGGACAATCAGTTACAGCAGAGAAGGTGGCAAGGACTAGAGGAGGATCAGTTACAGCAGAGAAGGTGGCAAGGACTAGAGAACGATCAGTTACAGCAGAGAGGGTGGTAAGGACTAGAGGATGATCAGTTACAGCAGAGAGGGAGGCAAGGACTAGAGGACGATCGGTTACAGAAGAGAAGGTGGCAAGGACTAGAGGAGGATCAGTTACAGCAGAGAGGGTGGCAAGGACTAGAGGACGATCAGTTACAGCAGAGAGGGTGGCAAGGACTAGAGGACGATCAGTTACAGCAGAGAAGGTGGCAAGGACTAGAAGACAATCAGTTACAGCAGAGAAGGTGGCAAGGACTAGAGGACAATCAGTTACAGCAGAGAAGGTGGCAAGGACTAGAGGACGATCAGTTACAGCACAAAAGGTGGCAAGGACTAGAGGACGATCAGTTACAGCAGAAAAGGTGGCAAGGACTAGAGGAGGATCAGTTACAGCAAAGAGGGTGGCAAGGACTAGAGGACGATCAGTTACAGCAGAGAAGGTGGCAAGGACTGGAGGACGATCAGTTACAGCAGAGAAGGTGGCAAGGACGTGACACACCACAAAGGGGCCCACCGAGTCTCTTTTGCCCAAGGACCTAGGAAGGTAATGATTTCCACCAAGCTTTGCATGCACGGACATACACGACTTACCAGTTGGTGTCGCGAAGAGAGGACGGGCCGGCTGGAGGCGGAGCTGGGAGCGATCTTACTCTGTTGAGTGTCGGCTCCAAACTGAGGAGAGAATAGGAGACACTAAGTAAAGAGAGGCCTTCAAGAGTGGCCTGAATGGCAGAGAGATTCTTACCAGCCCCACGCTGCTCAGATCCAACAGGTTGAATGGCTTAGTGACAACCGGGTCACACTGGATGAAGTTCTTCAGCATGTCTGTTGAGGTGGTCTGGACATACCCAAAATCCTGCGCGAAGAAACAGTGGTCAACCTCAGATCCAAA